>OX421973.1:9886927-11086927 GCA_949128135.1 Parasteatoda lunata | reverse complement strand
AAACCAATTTCTAATTTTGGCTAGGCTATAGCAACCATAACTTACACGTAAGTTTCGAAAAATTTCTTCAGATTTTGATACTTTCAAGAAATGAATGCCCAGTTTATGGATGCCCGAATTATTCACTTAGATATGTTGTTAACAGACATTAGAAAGGTATTTTATTGAAAATGACAATAATAGTAATGACAGACAATAAAAGTGAGAGAGATTAACTTACTCGTAACAGCAATATGTCTATTGGATTTGCCTTCGTCTATAACTTCCATAACTTCTTCAGGACTTGTGACGAATCGCTCTGTCGCACCCTGTCATGAACACATGCAAAATTTGAATGGTAGTTAACACAAACAATTTGCAACGAAGCAGATCATAATAAACTATTCTGTAATGACTTAATGAATTATGCTTAGCGTCAACCGAGGTTTATTTTTTTAAAAATAAATAAATAAAAATAAATAAATAAATAAAAATAACGAAGTGTCAAAACTATACAGACTCGAGCAGTGTAGAAACCAGTTCCACATGGTTTGTACATAAATTGTTTTATATTGAATGAAAAAAGATTGAAAATTGTCACAATCTTATAAAGAAATATCACTCGTAAATCTCGATGGTCCTGATTTTGATCGTTTTTAGTCTAGAATATTGGTAAGCGAGAGAAATTTAGTCAATATAGCATTTGCCCCCTCTCTTGAATTTTGGAATATTTTACAGAAATAAAGATTTTTCTGACTTGTTTTAAACAAACTCTGAATTAGCACTAACATATCAATAAATTTTTTCAGGCTCAGTAAAATTTATAAGTACTTGTCTAAAGAGAATCTGCCAAGAAATATTCCACGTAAACCAAATGTTTGCTCAGAACATTTTTTGTACAAAAAAACGTTAACTATGATGGTAAATAACTTTATAAACTATGGTTTTTTTGAAAAATTATATATCTTAAACCTTTAAAAATATAATTATAAAAGAAGTATCGGAAAAAATTTTAATAGATTACAAAACTACAATTTTTTTTCTGTTAAGCCGACTAAAACTCAGAAGATTTCATTTGTTCATTTTTTTTCTATAATGAAATATAGGTGAGAATTAGTTATTGAATTCTAAGTTTGGAATTTGATTATCTTAAAATAAACTTACCTTTACAAAAGGAACTCTATTTTTGTCTTCGTGTACTGATAAATTTGTTTTAGAAACTAAAATTAAATATTTGACATTAGTTCATTTTAAAATTACAGTACACTTTTAGTAATTTTTGGAATATTAAGTAAAACTCTTACCATCTAATAAATCCCTGATTTTGTCTAAATAAATTTCAAAATAGGAAATCTAAAACAAATAATATTAGTTTAATGAATATTGAACAAATAATATATGAACATGAATATTGAAGAGAAAAAATTACAGCATGTTTATTTTGAAAAAAAAAAAATGCTTTTTTCACTATTGAAATATAATTCATGTATCTTCAATCATTATTGAAATTAAAACTAAGTGTTATTGACGATTTTAAGGCTATTAGAATACAATAACCCAAATGACCTAGCGTTTCTACTATAGACATAGTGAATCAAGATGACTTATATAGACTTATATATTTTCATTTTTTAATTAAGTTTTATTTAAACAACTCCTCATGCTCCACAATGTTAGACTTATATATTGATAAGGATAATGTGTCCGTCTTAAAAACATTGCTGACACGTAATATTTCCAATATTAAACTATTCTTGGTATAGAATTTCATTGTTGCCAGAAGATTCTATATTCCTTTTCCAAATCTCATTGTTAGATGGTTTCATGTCTTCCGAATCGTTTTCAAAACAATTGCTGTGAGTTTGCAACTGTAACTCATGACTGTCAGATCAAGTATAGCCTGTCTAAAGTCAGCGCAAAAGGAATAGCGTAAAACGTGAATATGGAGAAAAGCCACAGCGTTGTGAAAAGGAAAAGCGTTTGTCGTCTAATTTTTTAATATTAAAAAACTTACTCCAATTCTGCGTTGTTTCCTGGGCTCATAAAAATGTGCAAAAACTGAGAATAACGCAGTGATTTTTATAATTTTCCTCCAAGTGAAAAAATATCTTCAAATCGGCGATTTTTAAAAAAAGTTTTATAACTTTTAAAATATTTAAGTTATTTGTCTGTTCAAAAGACCAGATGATTCTTCTCGGCAAGATTATCAATACAGTTTAAAATTATCTCATCGCTTCAAGTGTAAGGTACTTAAACTATGACTTTTTTATTTTCCTTGGCGACAGAGCTTCAAAAAACAGCGTTAATGTACCAACCAATAATATGTTTGCAAGGGGTGCCAGACATGAAACCAGTGGATCAGAGCAAATGGACTGATTATCGACTCGACTGTGATGAGATATGTTTATAAATGCGATCAAATTTATGTAATATTGATTTGCAAACATATAAATAAATTTGACGATGATCATTAATCATAATTAATAATCATTCGATAAGTTCGAAGGTGGCTATATGTCAATCAAATAAGTCTCATATAAAGTAATTTTTGCTTCAAACATTAATGTTTATTATTTTATAGAAAGCAAGTTAATAACAAAACCTCCAATACCCGGATCGTCCAACGATGCAAACTTCAATACTTAATACGTTTTAAATTTTAAATAAATATGAATCAGTTTTTTACATAATTCTAATTAACGCTCTTTTGCTTATAGATTTTAAAACAAATCATAAAAACTCCAGAACAATCGTATGGAGGAAATTATTTATGAACATCATAAGTTTTGGTAAAGCAGGTTGAGTACATGCGGTCTATTTGACAATATACTGACCTCACATGTATTGTTATTGACTCTCAGTTTTTCACATGAGCGGTAATTTTTCTCTTTATATTTCTTTGTATTATAAAACGTTTCATATTTTTCTTATGTTTGTTTCATATTTTTTGTAAATGTTATTTTGACTTTCCTCCGCAGAAATTAAACTTAATACTTTCATGTTGCTCTCTCGCATATACAAGCTACACAATTTTATTGCATATTTTTCTTATTATTAACCATATAATACTTGTTTAACTATAGAACTTAATAACACTCACTGTATTACTGCTTCTGTCATGTTTCTTTTTTTCTAACAACCATGAAAGGGAGGACTATATAATTAGCCTAAGGTATCTGACTTGTGCAGAAACGTAATTTTGAACAAAATTTTCGAAATTGAGTTTATTATAAGTTTAGAATTCCTAGAATCTTAGCTTTCTAAAAATACTTTACTTTTTGTACTTCATTTATTAACAAAGTTATATCAGTTTTTGTGCAAGGTGATAACACTGGATAGACTAATGATTTTAAGTCTTTAAATGCATTTATCTTAAAATCAGATTTTTTTTCACATTTTACACCACCTTAAACACGATATCTCAAGTTGTTTTTAAAATAATTGTCTACAATTTTTTATGAGTGTTCATGGTTAACTAAATCTGTACTGTTAAACTTACCTTTATATGAAATTCTATATTTTCATCCATGGAATAGATGTGATTAAATATGTCATTAACGATTCTAGGAATAATACCTTGTTGAATGTGATCACCCAGGATACCCTAAAAGGTAATAAAAAATTTTTACATTGCTCTTTCCAATAAAATGTATCTCAATCAATTTAGTAATAAGAATTGGGAAATAAAATGCCCCCAAGGTGTTGCAAAACAAAAACCAAGGTATAATAAAGTCAATTACATTTGAATCAACAAAATGGCCAACAAAGCTACTAAGAACGAAAGAAATAATTTTATAATATTTAACACATTTTATGTATATATAAAAATTTTTTCAATTATTCAAAATTCTGCAAATATTGTTATTAAAAAAAAACTTTAAAAAAAGTATGGAATTGACAGTGATTGAATAATTCTTGACTTTGAGAAGTGAAAGAGTTTGATATCTTTGTTGATACAATGTTTTATTTTGGCGCAATAGACCGTGAAAAAATTATTTTCATGTGTTGGGATCTCTCATCACATATTTTTATTATATATTCTTTTAACTTATATTTTTATATTTCCAATTTACTTCATTTTAAGTGACCTGAATTTCTGATAAAGTAACACAATAAAATGAAAATCTTTTTTCAAGCTACTATAAATTTTTAGGAAAACAAAATAGAAGAAATTAGCTTCTTCAAAATATTGTATTCGTAAGTTTAGTGGAAGCTTGCAATAATAATAGCAACTGACTATCGGAATAACTTCGGTATCCATTTTAAAATATACTGCTTTTAGTTGAAAATATTTTCAATTTGTGTTCAAATACTTGAGTTTCGAAAGTTTTTTTCAATCTCCTTCGTAAAAATCATATCAAACGTTCCTTAACATATTTTTCGAACACTATCATTTAGATTGTAAATACTCATACATAAAATAATTAACTTATAAATGAAAGCTTGTTTATGTAAGAAGAATTCAATGGTTCATAATTTTTTTTCAATGGATTAGTATTTTACCTCCATTGTGTGAGTTTTACCACTTGAAGTCTGACCATAAGCAAATATCGTGCCATTGTATCCCATAAGAACATCTGAAAAGATAAAGTAAACGTTAATTTTTTTAAAAAAGTTAAATAAAAAAGAAAATTATAAGAACAAACAATGTAAAATTATTTAATGATTACTTGTAAATTTTAGTAGAGAATAAAAAAAAAGTGATGGATTTATAAAAATAGGGAGAAACTACATAATCAATGCAAAAGTTCATTGGGTAATCTAGTTAACTTTGAATAATGTCAAGTTTTAGGACTTTTTATTACTTGCTTTCAAGATTACTGCTTAAGAAAAAAAACTGTGTACCCGGTTAAGATTGCAAAAAGGATTCAATGATATTTTTAGAAAATAAAAGGTTTTTTACATGCATGCTTAAAATTTCAAATTGGAAAACTGGGTTCGAAATAAGATATTTTCATAAATGAAACAAAAATGTTTAAATGTACATATTAATTAGTTACCAAAAAAATAAGAAATTCGTGTTCACACAGTTCTCCATAGGTTAGCATGGATGAAGTAGATTATCTTTTTTATTTTAATAGGATGATTAATTGTAATTTTTAAGTGAACTATTTAAACTTATTTCAAATGAACAAATTATTTTTTAATAAACTTTTTTTTTCCAACTTTGATTAGGAAAAATATACATGCTTTAAAATTTGGTTAAAATGTTTACCTAAAAAAAAAAAAAAAAATAGCTAAAAATTTCTTTTTAATCTATTCATCATTAATACATATTTTTTAAAAAATTTTATTTCGATGTTACATATGCTTTAAGGAAAAAAAGTATATTTTCCTTAGTTTTTTAGTATAATAAAATAATTATTTTATTCTGACTCTTTATTAAGAATTTTTTTAGTTAAAAAACAACAGTTCTTCAATGATATTTAATGAAAATTTAGTTTTAAAATGTTGAAATTTCGACAGCTTATTTTCAAAGACCTCTTATAAAAAAGTATCACTGTAATGAATACAACTTTTTAAAAACTTTTTGTTAAAATTTTGTACGCTTTTTTTAGATAAAATTAAATAGAAATTGAAGAGAAGATTTGCAAAATCTTTTAAATAAAAAAATTATAGATTAGAAAGAAACGCTTGAGGTGAAATTCAGATAGTATATGGCTTCGTAAAATAAGTTGCATTAAAAAAAAAAAATCCTTAATTCAATATTTAGTGATTTCTGTCAAGAAGAAAAGTGCGAAATTCCATTAAAATCGGTGCATTTTTTATGCAAAACCGTACTTACTATCATCCAAACAGAGATTTGGGAAAATTCAAATTTTTTATTTTCGCTCCTAGCTGATTGTGAGAGAGTGGATTTTTTTTTCTCCTACAGACGGTTTCATATTGATTTAAAACTTTGGATACTTATTCTTTACATCTCATACTTAAAAGTAAAATATATATATATATATAATTATTTTTTTTTAAAATATTATTTTTAAAACTCTTGTAACTCCTTAAAATAGTGAAAAAGCTTATCTGGTGGGAAAAAAAAAAAAAAAAAAAAACATTAAAAGTTGAACATTAAAAATTTTCTAGTAATTCTCATGACGTTAGGTAAATAGCTAAAGTTCGTTCGTTTGTTTACAAACTAAAAACATGAATAAAATAGAAAAAAAACCAAAACTTTAATATATTTTAAGTTTAAAATAATAAAATAAATTAAAATTAAGATTTTTATTTTCTTTTTTTTTTGGAACTTCAAAACATTGTTTTTCCCCTTTTTTCCAATTGCATTTGGGTGAAAAATCACGCACATGGGCGGTCTTTTCGATTTTATTGTTCTATTCATAGGAAGGTAAAAGCGATATCGAACGGGCAGGCTTCGGCGACCACATGTCCATAAGAGAATGGCTCAAAATCTTCTTAGATCACGTGATACGTCGACTATCGATCTGGGCGGTGGCTAGCTTCTTTTACAACTTTTCCCCTTCTCTTCGCTTTCGTCTTACTTATCAGTTGATAACTGATACCAAATTCACTATCTTTTATCATCAAGCATTTACTGGGTCTTAAAATTTTATATAAAAACTGAAGAATATTCAATCCTTTTTAAATAAGGGGTTGAATTAATTTAACCCTTAAATTATTAATTTAATTAAATAATAATTATTATTTTAATAATAATTTTCCTTTAAAAAGATGCTTTTTAATATCTCCGTAATTTTTTTTTTTTTTGCCGGATTTTTAAAAAAATATTTTTTTGGTTTAAAAATTAATAAAAAGAATGATTTAATTTGCTATATTTCAAGATATTCAATGTCTTGGAAAGAATTTACGATTATTTATAGAAGTACGCGGGATATACACTACCCTACAATAATGGAAGAGACACTTTCAGTTTTAGACATTTTCTTTAAAAAAATTTATCAATTAATACTTAAGAAATTATTTTGTAACTTTAAAAGTGTTTAGTTCATGCAATTTTCATACTTAGAAATAAAATTTGAAGCTTCCAGAGGTTCGGGAGACCTACAATACATTACGATAGAAAAAAAAGTATTTTGAACACCCCATGCCAGAAAAATCAAGCAATAAGCTTGTAACTTGCATCGACTACTTAAATTGTTATTTTTAATAACTGCATAAAGTTACGCAAACCTAGTGTAAATATTTCTGGAAATATGGACATTTAAAAAAAAAAAAAAATTTGTCTTGCGTTATTTTGCTATAACCTTAAAAATATTCAATGGAAATAAAAATAAAAAACTTTCGAGCAATTTAAAATTAATTACAAGATTATTTACTGAAAAGTTAAAAAGAAAATAATTTATTAAAAAATGCACAAGATATGAGTATTTACAGAAAATATTTTATACTGCACATACGCAGGAAAAAATTTATAAAAAAAATTTCCATAATTTTGAGGTGAATCGTATTTGGCAACTAATGAAAAAAATTGATTTGAATATCTTAAAAATTTTTAAAAGTTTCAAGAAATCACCTAAGTAGTTTTTACACTTTTTAAAGGAAAGCTTAAAACGATAAGGAGTTGACTACAAATATAATTTTTTTCTGTTAAACAATCTTTATTAAAAAAGGGATCAACACTATGGGGGATCATCCACATGAAAGTATATTTTCTTTTGCATTTTTTCTTTCCTTATATCATCACATTTTGTTTTCCAAATGATTATTGTAAGGTATTATCATTTATTAAAATTTGTCTTATGATCCGAAATAAATTTTGTGGAAAGCCCCTGATCGTTTTAAGCTTTCTTTTAAGAAGTAAAAAAAAAAAAAAAATCTACTTAGAAAATGCTTGAAATTTTTTTAATTTAAAACATTAAAATCAAACTTTTTCTTCAGTTACTAAATACGATTTTCTTTAAAATTATTTTAAATCAATAGTTTTGTAATCAATTTTAAATCACTCTAAAAATTTGTTTAATTTCATTGAATATTTATAAAGTTACAGCAAAAAAAGGGATGCAAACAGATTAATTTTTCTAAAAATGTCCTAATTTCCATTAATACTTATTCTGTGTTTACGAAATTTTATACAGTTATAAATAATAATAAAGTAATTGATATAAGCTACAAGCTTATTGCTTGGCTTTCTGGCATTGGCTGTTCAAAAATACTTATTTTCTTTCGTAATTTATTGTCGGTCTCTCAAACCTTTGAACGCTTTAAATCTTATTGCTAAGTATGAAAAATCGCATGAACTAAATATCTCTAAAGTTATAAAATAATCCTTTAAGTATTTCTTGAGAAATTAAAAAAAAAATGTCAAAAACTGAAAGTGTCTCTTCCATTATTGTAGGATAGTGTATACTTTATTAGAAATTTCATGTAATAAAAAGTTCATCATAATTAATAGAATGAAGAAAATATACGTTTAAAATTCAAAATATTTTTCTATTTTTACATTTATATTTTCTTTAAATCTATTGCTGAAAATAGCTCTGGTCCATACACACTTCGAATTTTCTTTGTTTTCAACAAAATGTATGCGTCATTAATGTAAGTTATTATTTATTTTATTAATTAGTTCATCAAATAATATCTACATTATCGGTATATGAGAAAAACCATGGGCAAAAAAAAATGTGGTCTATGAAATATCGAGTGAACGAATGAAGAGGAAGAAAAGAAGAAAAAAAGGGGAAGAAAGAAGGAAGGAAAAGGATGAAATAAAGACAACTGTAAAAATCATGTTAACGAAAAAAGGAAATAAGGTAGAAAGAATAAGGAAGAAATGTATATTCGCAAGAAAAGAAGGTAAGAAGAATATGCGTAAAAAAGGAGAGAATGGGTAAAAAAAATTAAAGAAAGAAAGAGAAAACGATGAAGGAAAGAAGAAAGTGAAGCAGAAGAGGAAGATGAAAGGGTGGATGATAAAAAAAAGGGTAAAAGATTAGTTTTTAAAAATCTGTGGATGTGGTTGTTTTGTTTATCTTAATATAGTCATTTTTTATTTTTTCCTTTCATCATACTCAATAAGTATACCTCAAGATGAAAACTATTGGCAACGAAACCGGCAAGTCAATCGTAAATGAAATCGTATCCTTAACTCCCTCCAAAAATTGCTCGAAAATGCTAACAGTTGCTCAAAATATCAGCAACCTGTTTCTCTCCGCTGAGAAAAAATTGCCTATAATTAAGAGCAATTCACACTTGGATATATCAGATCGTTTGCAGTTTATGACGTTTCAATTCGATGTGATGACATTTACAAATGTAAATAATAATGGCTTCAGCCGGGATAAAGAGGATAATCGAACGAAATTTTTCACTGATGAAAAGGAACAGTCTTGCAGTATAAAAATAACATTTATTTTTAAATTCTATCATTAAAAATACTTTCATAGGATGAGATAGAAAAGCCAATGCAGTTGATGTACCATTGCAGCAACCTGCGCATCATTTTAGTGGTGGTAAGTTAAATGTTATTTTAAGAAAATTATTCTTTCCAAACTAATAAAATTAAAACTTATTATAGTTTGTTCCAATCAAAATTTTGATTAATTTTGATAGAAATAATTTCTATTTGTATATAGATAATGATTTCTGCTGGCGAGAAGCTTCCTAGTAAAATATTCGCCAAGCTATGTTCCATTAATATAACATATAAAATATAATGTAATAGAGATTGTGTATCTTTATTTTTAAATTTTAATCTTGTTTTATAATTTTTATTTTTGTTAGTTGTAAAAGCATATGATTATTTGAAAAAAATCTTATTTCTTGTTATTCGGGAAATAATTATTTTATTCTTCCCTAAGAATCCTTTTTATTTTTGAAACACTTATTTTGAAACAGTAACAAGTTGGAAAACTCAGAAAACATGTGGGCAAATATTTACCTTATCTCTAAAAAATTTACTCCATTTTATGAATTTGTGCTCTTAATAAAATAAGTTTTTTTAGTTATTATTTAATTTGAATTCATATATTGTAAGTTACAATAAATTTGTCCTAAAATAAGTCCTGTAATTTTTAACTAGATTATATTATACCAATAATAGATGTTATAAATTTTCCGTTAATTAACTGTAAATATGACATTTAATCCATTAAAACCAAGTCTCTTGTATTTGAAAATCAAATTTTTTTTTTTAAAAATGATATATTTGTGAAAGTATTATTTCTGATTATAATTAGTAGTATCAAGTAATCAATTATATGGCAATAAAATTTTAAGATTTCCCAATTCTTTTTTATGTATTTTATTTAAAAAAATCAAAGTTGATTTGATAGATCTAATGGTTGCGAGGTTATAAGGGTTTTATGAGCAAAATATAAGTCAAAAATTGTATATTTCATGCGTGTAAACCTTATTTCTTCTAAACTATTAGTTCAAAGGGTCAATTTTGATTTTATTCAATTTAGCGAAAAAAAAATTTGTGTTTGAAGCAATACCTCTATTATCTAGATAACAATGTCAGTTGCGTAAATTGATATACACAAACATTTATTTACTTTATACCCACGAAACCTTTAATAAATTTTATAAGTGCTAAACTATAAAATCAGGCAACTTGGTTTTATTTTCATTCGATTTAGCGTAATGTTTACCGTAAGTGGAAATACCTCACTTGCCTAGATAGCTATACTGGATACGTAAATATGTATTTGTAAAAAAAAAAAAAAAAAAAAAAAAAAAAAAAAAAAAAAAACTTTATTTTTTTATAAATAAAACCTAAATAATTTCAAAAATATTCGTCACTCGATTAAATGTATTAAAAAAAAAAATCGGCGGAATACTAGATAGCAGTAACTTAAATTTACCCATTTATCATTAAATGGAATATTGAAATGCTTCTATATCTTCGCTGGACCCATGTACAAGAGGTCGTGGGTTCGATCCTCGCTGGCCGAAGACTCCCCGTATAGTAAATGGTGACTGCTCCATGTTCCCATAACAAATCAATACCTTTGGGGGTACTGATCCAAGAGTTTCCTTGTCTTCTGGATTGGTTCAAAATTACAAGGCTACGGAGTTGAGCATTAATAGTCGTAAACCCATGAAATTAGGTCGACTGTTCAACGACGATTATAAAATAAAATAAAATATCATTGATAATCATTTTGATGCTGTGCAGCTTCACTAATGCGCAAGTGAATTACTTAGAATTTTTAATTGCAGCTGAAATAAGGTCACAAAATTATTTAATATAAATTAATGTTCTACAATGCCTGTGATTTCCTTTTCCTCCTTTTACGAACAGCGTTGAGAAACTATGAGTTTATAGCATGAGACGATTTTAAAAAAAAATTTTATTAGCCAAAAAGATAAATAACAAAATATGGTAACTCGTTACGAGCAACCGTTCCGGCAATTAAGCAACCCTATCGACAACTCCGAAACATAAAATAGTCTTTTGAGTGGATTTTACGCTTACGGTTGCTCATATTTTTCTCTCGTCTGATATTCGCATTAAGTTTAGATAACTAGCCAAATATTCAATAGCTTTTTTATTACTGTAGTATTATAGGCACGCGAATTTTTTATTTATTTATTGTACTCGTAAAACACACTGTGGATAACAACAGGTTAATCAAACTTTAAAAAAAAAAAAAAATCTTTAATGAGAAGTTCAGAAAGAAAAGTTTTTCAAGTATTCAGTTATCTGATTACTAATGATTCTAAGGTGTAACTTCGCCGAAATAACGAAATTCCTCTTATAAAATTGATATCTTATTTTTAAATTTATTAAACACTTGTAACTAATCCAAGAAAAGTTCGGAATGTAATCCTTAGATCTAAGTGTTTTCTTAAAATATTAAACAGTTTTCAAGGTTAAGAGAGGTAAAAAATAAATATCCAGAATCACCGACACTGTAAATTGATTACAAATTGGATAAACTAAAATATAAGACTGGATATGATACATAATAAACTTACCTTTAACTATTGCTTGTGCTGCCTCGTTATATACTTTTTCTTGAGTAGCATTTGGCTTAAATACTTTGTCATATATGTACACTTTGCCCTAAAGAAATAAATAGTTGTTAGTAATTAATAAACCATGCTCTCATCATTCAAAAATTGAGTAATTTGCACTAATAATTTAGTAACATTAATCAGGTTCACAAAAACCATGAAGAAAATCATTTAACAGTAGCGTGTCTGTAATGTTTGCCTTTTTTGTTTGTATCTTTTAAAAATAAAGTTTTTCACAAAAATATTTATCTAAAAGATTCATTTTATGTAAAACTATTGTTATAAGAAATAAAATTGTAACCCCCTTAATCCCATCTAATAAATTGTTTTGGAAAAAAGTGTTAAAAGATACAATTTTTTTGAAAAATTCTAATTGATGTTGATTGCATGTATTAACAATGCGTTGAGTGACATTTTCAAAAAATTAAATTTTTCACTTTTAAGAATTTATGATGGGCTTCAGTACCGATGTCCAAGATTTCTGCTCTAATTTTAAATCGATTTTTAAAAAATAATAACAATAATAATATTGTTTTGTAAGCGGCTTCTTGACATTTCTGTACATCCCATAAAATATTTTCCCGATTTCACTAAATGGCATTAAACATGTTCTTTCCACTAACCTTTTAATTCCTGTTATTGATGTTGCCAGAGAAAAAGAGTAATAATTATGATGAAAAAAGGATTTGTTTTGAACAAAGATACTTAACAAATTTTAAAATATATTTTACTGAATTTATGAATTTTGAATGTTTAAAAGTAATATGTCAGCGATAATTATTTCTAGTTATTTCAAAACCAGAAAGGTATGTAATATATTAGCAAATACATGAAACGTTCTTCCCTATCCAACACATTTAAGAAAGCCTAAAAACAGAATGTTTTATTATTTTGGTTTTTAAAACACACGTTTCAAACTTTCAATTCAAATTTTTCATTCTCTGAAATGAATTAGAAAAAAGTAATAAATACATTTAATTAAAAAGAAAAGTAAAAAAGTAAATTTAATTCATGATAGTTAAAAAGTGCTAACAAAATTGCATAAAAACTACTTATCATCTATATGATCAAATTCGAAAAATTTTACATTTTCAAAGATATTTAAACATGATCTCCCAAGAAGTTTTTCGTATATGGTTCTATATAAAAAAATTATAATAAATAATATCTTGCTAGCGTTATTTATTTCATTTCACAACTTAAAACCTAGTTTTATTCTGCAACTAATTTTTATTAATTTATTAAAATTATTATTAACACAATTCCTATTTATTAACAGTATGTAGAAAAAGAACGTATTTAGTCATGCGAATATTTTTCCAAAACATATCAAGTAATAAAAATCGATAGAATTTTAAACGCGAGAACTTATTTTCCGCTCTATTATTTATTGTTTTCCTTTTTATTTATTATATCAGTCCATCAACAAATTAGTACGGAAGCAGTTATAGTCAATTTCGATTAGGAAAAAATTGTTTTGAAAGCGAAGCTTAAAATCAAGCTTCTCTTATCAAGAGGAATAAAACTTATCTTTCAAGCTTTCCTTTTATACTTCTTCTAGATAGCAAAACTTTGAAGTAGTAAACTATATATAAGTATCTCAGTTACTATAAATATTACTTACACAAACCAAGAAGTTAAAGCTTTTGTTGCCAAGAATATTACTTTCGAAGAAATTTTTATGTTTTATGCTGAATAATCTTAAAAAGTTCTTTCACTTTCTTTTCCTTTCTTTTGTTAACATACGAAGTAAGGTAAAGTTGTCAGAAATGATCTTGAAGCGTGAATTTTTAAATAAAAATACATTTAAAATGTTTACAGAAGCAAATTTGCACATTCATATTCATTTATATCAAATAATATTCCTACTAAAAAGGAGTAACTTAATTTCAGCTACTCTATGTCTATGTGGAAAATTATATTTATTCCTTAAAATTTCTAACTTAAGGTTTTGGCCCTAAAAATTTTAATATAATCTTAACTCCAGTTGTTTAGCTGGCAAGTAAGTAACAAAATTAATCATTAAAATATTAAAAATTGTATTATTTATATTTTTAGCATGAAATGCACTGGGGTCTTTCCACTTCTAGTAGGGTATCTCTACATTGTATCCAGTAGAACTTTTTTCATTCCAAGTAACAAGAGTACATGTAAATAATAATATAAAAATTTAATCATGTTTTTCAAAAGGACTTAAAAGGAGAAATTATTTCGATTATAGTCACATCTAAAGCAAAAAAGAGAATAGCATCACTTTCGAAAAAACTTTTAGAATTTTAGGCAGTGATAAATTTTTTTTACATAAGTGATGCGGAACTTGCTTTTTATCTTAGTTGTGTCAAAAATATAGTTTTAAAATATTTTTCGTATTAGAATTCGATCAACGCTAAATTTATTCAGCTATAAGTGTGCTTTAAATGAACGGGAAACGATTGAAACACTATATTCACACAATACAAAGACTCCATTTGAAAGAAAGAGCTTGGAGCTACAATGCAATAATAAGCAACATATTTAAAATATTTTATGCATTTTAAGAGCATTTCTGGTGAAGAGAAATTTCAAGATTTTCATGTATGTCATAAGTTGTGCTGTAGTCTAGGGAAAATTCTGGGAAAGTTGTACCTGTCTGGTACAGTTTTATATAAAAAAAAAAGTAGAGCATGTTACATTATTATCCAATCCCTTCAATTGTAAGCACTCTAGCTAGTCAGAAAGGAGCTGAAATTGTTATTTAGAGATATAATGGCAATGAAACGAATAATTTCTTTTTGATGAATAATTTCTGCTTGTTGCTGTCCAAGAACAATTGAAGACACTGACTGGTAAAGAGCTCTGGTTGAATATTTTTTTATAACCATCATTGAACAGCCGACCCAAACTTGAGTTTACAGCTTCCAATGTTCAACTCCGTAGACTTGTAATTTTGATCCCAATCCAGAAGACAAGTGATAGTACCCCCAGAACAGTACCCCTAGAGACTGTACCTGGAAAGCAACCCCAGAAGTATTGATTTGTTATGGGGGGAATATGGAGGGCTTTGTGATCCCGACAGATTTAGCATGCACTAGTCACCATTTAAAACACGGGGATTCTTTGGCCGGCTGGATTCGAATTCCCATTCTCTCGAACACGAGTCCAACGTCCTACCAACTCGGCTATTCTTGCCCCTCTGTTAGAAATTTGGAAAATCTCGATAGTTGAGAAAGGTTTGAAAATGGAGATAAATTCCGGATAGTTAGAAAATAGTTGAAATTGTATTAAGCTATAGCTCAGTTTGTAGTGACAAAAAAACGATTAAAGCTTGTAATGTCCTCAGATATACTCCAACAGAAATTCTACCTCGGGCGAAGAATTTTCGATTACAAAGCTTGCCCTGACAAATAAAAGGAATTTAGTGGTATATGTGATAAAATTATGTTCCATTTGTACTTTGTTCTATTTGTGAACTCCGATCACTTTTCTCGATAACAATGTTTAAAAACTACGCAGCTGCTCTACATACTCAACTAATTTATTAAATTCGAAAGTGAAATACAGTTTTATAATATGATGTACTAGTCACTCTATATCATTTTCCTATTTCTCTGAAAACATAATATTTTATGCGAGTGTTATGACAAAAGATCAAAATAATAATTATTATAATAATAATCATAATCATAATAATAATAATGAGAAATAAATATGTAAATAAATATTAATAATATTTAAAATTAATGCACTTCTGTTGCATAATCTGAGAGTTTGAACTTATTTGAAAATTTCATTTACCACATTGATTTAATGTCCAACATTTACTTTATGATCAAATAGCATGTATACAAAAAAACAGTTTTGATAAAATATTTAAGCAGCATCACCAGAGAAAATAATGAAAAATAACAACTAATCACTTTCAATTTTCAATGATAAGTAAAAACGAAATCAGTCAATAATAATATAACAGCAGTTACAAATCTTTATATTAAAGAAATATAAAATGATCATAACTTTATTAATTACTTTTATTATTTTCTCACTAATGAAAACTTAATTTATCTGTAACTATTTTGCATATTGAAGTTAATTTCAAGTGATTCTTCGGTTCATTGAGAATACACCAAAAGCTCATCATTTCGTTTTTTTTTTTAATGTTGTTCGACACGTGCACAGCCAGTTTAAAAGTGACAATAGTAATTCAAAGTTCGTTCATAAAGATTTCTCCATTGATACAAAAAATTGCGAAAAGTAGATCAACTACTTAGCCAACAGTCGATTTAGTTAAAGAAAGATTAACGAATGAAATACTTAATCAAAATTTAATAAAAACAAAATATTTAATCAAATTATCAATGTCATTACTTTCATTATCGACCAGCTAACTTCAGCAAAGATTTATTAGTGCATAGCTAAAGGTAATAAAAAGGAATATTGATCATACTAATAAAAACTTCTACCAGTACCTTGTAGTGCAATGTAAAACATATTGTTTTCAGACGAAATTGTTATCTTAAAAAAAGGAAAGTTATGACCTAAAAATTACAATTTCAATAATACTTAAGATCGTTCCTTAAAAAGAACTGGATATAATTGTATTTTAAGTCATGGACCAGTTATATGATTTTTTTTTTACTGTATAGTTAATTTGTTGAAAGGATTACATCATCCAGCAGAAATTATGATCGGAAAACTCTCTTGAACTTTATAAGGTTGGCGATGCAGGATAAAACTAGTTTTCTAGGTCATAATATATTTTAGCTCAGTAAAATAATTTAAAAAAAAGGGAGGGAAGGTATAACTGTATATAAAAATATTGATGAAATTTATGAGTGTATAAATTTAACGTTGAAAAAAATTTGAATTTTTGCTGAAAATTTAGTTAAAATTTACCACTCAAATTGAAATAAAATATTTTTTGTTTTGTTGCACAAGAAAAGATGTAGAAAGAAAAAGATAAAGAAAAGATAGATGTAGAAAGAAAGGATGTACAAGAAAAGATGCACAATGTAGAAAAAAAATTTCTGATACAATTTTCTTTCTTGTATGGAAAACGTCAGAAACGTACCTCAGATTAAATATCCCAAAAATTGTCGGATTTGCAATTTTTGCTTCATTTTTTACAAAATTCTCTGATGTAATTTGCGTATTTTTCCATTTATAATTTTTGTTTTTGTTGGACCTTATTATTTGTGATTGCAAAGTTAAATAATATTTTTCTGATTAAAATTCAAACTTTATTTTGCTTTTCGAGAGATATTATCTACAATTATGAATGTCCTGTAACAAAAACCTAAACCTTGTTTAAAAAAGTTTTTAAACATTCAATATTTACCTTGAAACTGATCAATTTAGTGATCAATGCCGAAAATTAAAGTGAATACTATGCATAAATTGTAATCTAATGATCAGATCTTAATGTATATGAACTAGCGCCTTACTTTAAATATGCTAATTAGTTCAGATCATATTTTAACTTGCAAAAAAAGACATAAAAACGTTCTTTCTATGAATAAACGTTAACTTTATTAGAGGATTTGGATTTTTTAACCCTCAAAATATGACCGGAAAATGAGGTCCAGATAGTTTAGGTAGGAGAGAAGTTGAAAGTTTGAATCTCTTAATATTATTTTCACTTTTTGCGTATTTCACCATATCTCGAGAACTTTTCAAGCGAATCGAAATTTTTTTTGGATACAATTATAAATTACGTTAATTTATATAAATAATAAGTCTAAATAATTACTTATTTTTTTAATTATTTTGTTAAAGGAGGGTCGAAAATCCTTTTACTTGTAAGGTATATAAGTTTTTACATCATTTCAAAGTGAAAACTTTAAATGACAAATTACTAAATTTGGATACAATCGGTTGATGAGTTTCTGGGTTACCAAATTTAAAAAAAACGTCGCATATTTAAAATTTTATTTATCAAGAACTATTCGGCCGATTTCATTCAAATTTTGTACTTAATTTTTTTTCTCTGATGTATTTTTATACCTGCAGATAAAAATATATCAGATATTTTTATCTGCATGTATAACATATATTTTTATACCCACGTTTTTCTTTTAACGCATTTTTCTGCGAAATTTTAATGAAGAATTCAGGTTTCTATAGAGAGCTGTAAATTAATTTTTAAGAAATGTATAAAAATGTTTGTTTGTACCAGATTTTTAAAATGTACTAATTAAGCATCAATATTGGGTTCTATATAGAAAAACCAGCTTACACTTAAATAGTCACTAAATTCATTTTAAAACGTAAAATATTTTGTTTTTTGTATGTAGCTTTTCTTTTATACTATTTTGCCTAATTCATTTAAGTAATTTGTAATAAATTAATATTAACAAGTTTCGAATGTTTATTTATTAATCAAATATCATGACTCCATAAACTATTAACACATCTTAATCATCAAATTTATTCAGAATAACCTCTAAAAATTAAATTACGTCTATTCGTATTTCTCATTAAAATTTTCTTAATGAAATGCAATTAATCATGTGGTACGGATCGATATTTTTCCTTTAGTTTCAGCGGAGAAAATATGCACAGATTGTAGAGATCTTGGGAATATTCCTTGCATAGTTAATGAATATAATAAGCATTAATGATTGCAGACATTTTTCTTCACTTGGCAACGAAGTCTTTAAAATATAAATTATCTCATAAATTTCCATCATTATTGCTTGGATCAAGTTCAAGTTCTTTTATAATTTAATGAGAATATATTTTACATGTAACTCTTATAAATACGTAATTAAATCCTGATAATTCAAGATAATTTCAAAAGAAAAAAATTTCCCCTTTTCATAGTTTTTTAGGATTTTTTTATTTCTTAAAGTTGATAAAAAAAGGGGGTTTTTGCATTGGAATTAATTTGCATTTAAAGTTTTAAAATTATTTTAGATCCATCCCTTTTATTCAACTTTTTTTTTACTTTAAATAAATTTACAGAAGTACAAAAATATTAACAAATCGACCACGCAAAAAATATAGCTAAAAATGTTAGAAAATTTATTGTACGTAAAATTATTTTTGGAGAAAAATACCACTACTAATAATTAATACTAATAATTAAACTGACTAAACTACTAATAATTAAACTGATAAAAAAATTACTTATACTTTCCTTGCCATAATAGCATTCAATTGAATTGAAGAAAAATTTGAAAATTTTTTTATAATTTAAAGTATTATATTACTATTTATAATCTAAGCAGTTATTACTACAATGTAACGCAAAAATTAAACAGTAAAAAATAAAAATTATTTGTTAACTCACGTTATTACTTAACTAAATTTTATTAATTTAGATGGCTATTTTACTTAATTCTCCAATAATTTATTAACATAATGTGTTTAATAACGAATTATTTATCTAAATAGCAATTCATTGCTTGATAACGATACCCTAAAAAGGGAAACTTCATGTCAGGTAAAGTGCAGTTAACGACGTCTAATTATATTATTGCTAATATGTTTTATTATTATTGTATTATTACATTTTATAGGATATTAATATGTTAATAGCAACTTGTCATAACTTAATAAATAAAAAAAACAATTTCAGAGTTTTTGCCACTTTAAGGGATTAGTATCAAGTTATGAGATAGTGTTGAAAATTGAAAAATATTATAGTTTTTAGCTTAATTTTAAACAATGGCAAACGTTTAACCAAGTAAATAATTCCATTTTCAAATGACTCTCCCGAATGGTCTAACTGAAAATTTTGATCGAAGTTTAAGATCGGAGGCTGAAATCGCTATTCGAATTTCAGGAAGAGAGAACAAACGGTTCTGAAGATAGACGCACACAAGCTATTCATTTTATTATTATAGATAAAATGATAATAAAGAAATTAATTACAAAAAAATTATTCACATAGTAATAAATTTAATACTTTTATTTTGGATTTTTTTTGTCTTCCTTAAAAAAAAATTTTTTTTTTAAAACTAGATATTTGAAATATTTTAAAACATTTTATGTATATTCGATAACAAGAAGGTTTACATGTTTTAGTCACTTTTAATGAAGCAAATTAAGTGGCATGAAGTCTCCTTGCCCAAGAGGCGAGACATGTACCGTAAAAAACATTTCTTTAATATTCTATACGATAACTAAAATTTATATATATATATATATATTATATATATATATATATATATATATATATATATATATATATATATATATATATATATATATATATATATATATATATATATATATATATATATATATATATATATATATATATATATATATATATATATATATATATATATATATATATATATATATATATATATATATATATATATTAAATTGAAAAATTTTAGTTATCGTGTATAGCAACTCTATATGGCTAGTCGAGAGTTGGCAAATAAATGCCTTCATTATATTCGGTAATTCTTTTAAAATGATTATAAATTATTTGCGTTTCAACCCTTACAGCATCGACGACAGAAATAGGATTATTTTAGCCCTAAGATTATGCAAGTCAAGTACAAGAATTATTAAAAACAATGACGTACTTGAGATGCAGCCTTTCAACGTATAACTCAATTTTTGAGTTTAAAATCCTGAATAACAAAGCTCTAATTTGATATTTAAAATTGACTAAACATGGCAAACATTTGTCAAGATTTTTAGAATCTGTCAAACAAAGACAGAAAAAAAAGTCCAATGCTCCACTTAACCACCCACAACCTCTCTTGCACAAGAGGGTAAATTTAAAAAGCAGGGGCGTACTCTAACTGATGGAGTGAGGACTAGTCACTCACATCTAGTCACTTTTCAAAACATTGAATGTTTTGTTTATCGAAACAATCAACCAGAGACGATTCTTTTTTTTCCCCCATATGATTTGTAGGAGACATATTCGAGAGGGTTGTGCTTCCGGCAAAAAAAATCAATATCCCCAACCCCCTTTCTACTGTTTTCCCAGAAGGCGACGGGGTCGATATTCCGCAGCAAGCTGTCTTCGACAAGAAGTGACTGAGTTTACAAATCGAAACAATGCTTGTCGATGAAATGATTCAAGGGCAACTCCACATGTAGGAGTAAATAAATGATTTATAAAATTGATCAACACAACCCTATATGTGAAAGGCAAGCGAAAAGCTTCCCAACTGTTATTATTACTCAAATGGAGCAAGGATACAAAAATATTTATTTTGC
The DNA here is from genome assembly GCA_949128135.1 of Parasteatoda lunata. Classification (NCBI taxonomy): domain Eukaryota; kingdom Metazoa; phylum Arthropoda; class Arachnida; order Araneae; family Theridiidae; genus Parasteatoda; species Parasteatoda lunata. The sequence goes on along the minus strand of OX421973.1, from coordinate 11,065,852 downwards.
ATTTCTTATGCAAAAAATTAAGTAATTAATTTTTTTAAAAATTGTAAAAAATTGCTTTTATCTTAATTAGACTGTGAGATGATGTTTGGTTTTATTCCCCTCTCTCACATAGATTTTATTCGTTACAAATGTCACTTAAATTTAGATTCTTTTTTTCATCCATGATTATCTTTTTCATATTTTTCCAAATTTAAAAATATATCAAAGCCTATTAAAGATATCGCATGGAATTTTGCATAAATAAAATTTTGTTTTTTCATTTAAATTTTTCTTGAGGAAATTAAAAAAATATTTTCAGTTTTTTTAAAGTACTTTAATTTTAGAAACTTTTTAAAACACTACTGACATTAATTCGAAATAAAAAATTAAAGTATGAAAAATTTTCTACAAAATAAACTTAATTTTTTTTATGTAGGAAAACATTTTCAGTTAGTTAAAAAACTGAAAAAATGAAATTTTAAATATTTTAAAACTTTTTTGTAGTATATTCGTATATTTTTATATATTTGTTAACATCTTGTACATTTTTTTAAAAATCTGTGAACATTGTTACAACAGCATAAAAAAATAAAAAAATACACACACAAGTTTAGTCAGTTACGGTGAACATATTTTGTATAGCTTTAAATATTTTAAGTGAATGATGTAAAATTAAAAAAATGAATTTTTATTTTTTGTAGAATATTCGTATATTTTTATATATTACATCTTGTACAATTTTTTAAATATGTAAACATTGTTACAACAGCTTAAAAATTCAAAAAATACATACACAAGTTTAGTCAGTTACTGTGAACATATTTTGTATAGCTTTAAATATTTTAAGTGCAATTCCCTAAGAATGAGAATTTTCGACTGTTTGAATTATGTCTTTAACATTATTTCATTTTTTTTTTTTTTTTACTTCATTAGTTTAGTTATTTTTATTGCTTTTCCTAGGTTTTTAACGCCATGATTTTTTTTAAAAAAAAAGCTAGCTGAAATTACAAAGATAAATCTAAACTTATTAACTGTTTTACAATTACTAAGCAGTAAAATAATTTAATTTTATTTTATTATGATATTTGTGGGAAACTGTGTCTAATCAAAATATGTAATTAAAATAATAAATACAAAATTGTAAAACATTATTAGGATTTAAATCTTCGCACTATTGTTAAATACTCTCTTTAGCAGAAAATAAAGGTTTCTTAGTAATCAAAAATTAAATTAAAAAAATTTTAAAAAAACCTTCTAGGTGAATTTTCAATGGTAACTTACAAAAATTATTAGCTTTAAATTTTTTCCCAATTGAATCAGAAACTATATCTTTAAAACAAAATCAGTGGAGAGAAAAAAAAGTTAGGTATTTTTGAATTGAATAATTTTTAATTTTAAATTAAAATCAGTTTGAGATTCAAAACAAAAATAACTGTGGAGCTATCGTAGGATTTTGTGAGCGAAGCGAGTCGGTGGCGTAGCCCCCTTTTTTAATCATACTTATCTATGAAATGCCACTTCTAAGAATCATTCATACATTAAAAAACATATTCATGTTTTCTTATAATCTTTTAATGAAATTTATATGTATAAAAAAATTCTGATGTTATAATACTTAGGTTAATAATGTAATTGATAAACATTAGTACATATTTATGTTACCAAATAATGTTATTATAAATTTGTATTATTTCCCAATATAATTTATTTAGCCTCAAATCTGTGATAAAAAAAAAGCTATTAGGAGCACAATTTATCGAAATAAAAATTCGCATTATACTTTCAAGTCTGAGAATTAACAATATAATAGAAAACTTTCGAAAGTTTTTCATACGCTATAGTGTTATATAGAGGGCCAAGAACTTAATGATATTTTAAAATATAACTAGATTTCATGTAGTATTTTTAAGAACCAAGCTTGAATAATAAATAGAAAATATATTAATAAAAAGAATAGAATTTTAATTTTAAAATGTTTACACTATTGTATAATAATCAGCTCATTGTTCGATAAATTGAAATAAATAAGTAAATAAATATTGATTTGATAAATTAAGTACGTATGGGTAACTTTATTACAAAATGGAAATTTTTTGTGGTTAAAAAAATCACACAGAAATCAGTTTTGAAAGAAAAAAAATTTTTTGGAAATGTTTAACTTATTTCAGATGCTGAAATTTAATATATTACTTATGTGTGCTGTATTCAAATTAGAAGCAACACATTATATAACCGTCGCTGAACAGCTGACCCAATTTTATGGGTTTACGACTACTAATGTTCAACTCCTTAGCCTTGTCATTTTGAACCCAATCCAGAAGACAAGGCAACTCCTGGATCAAGTATTAGGAGAAATTTGCTTCCGTGGAGGACTTTTTGATGGAACTAACCCTCATTTGCGTTACATGGAGAGGAAGACCACGAGAACCTCCCACGGTTAGCGTGACGGCAAGGGGACTCTAACCCATGATCAGTCTACCATTGAGGATATTTCACGTCAGCACTGTGGTAATTCGTATCGACTGGAATTCGAACCCGGTTCGCCTCATTGGAAGCCGAACGCACTATCCCCTGAGCCATCACGGCTCACAAGCAACACATTTTCTTATTTTATTTTATAACCGTCGTTGAACAGCCGACCCAATTTCATGGGTTTACGACTACTAATGTTCAACTCCGTAGCCTTGTAATTTTGAACCAATCCAGAAGACAAGGAAACTCCTGGATCAGTACCCTCAGAGTTATTGATTTGCTATGGGAACATGGAGGACTTTGAGACTCGACAGATTTAACGTGCATCAGTCACCATTTACTACACATTGTCTTCGGCCGGCGAGGATCGAACCCACGACCTCTTGGACATGGGCCCAGCGCCCTTTGCACGTAACTGTTAATTATTTTCGTATAATACATAGCAAATATTAATAAATCTAAAAGTTGGAATAGGTTAAAGCAAACATTCACGCCGATAATTCCTAGTTTGGTTATAACGCAATACAGTCCCACTGTAGTTTCAATGCACATATTTTATAATTTTGAAAGGAAATCAGCAGAAAAATTACTCATACATTCAAAATAGAAACACAGTGGACTTAAAAACTAAATAAACATAATGCAATTACCCAAGTATTTAACAAATAGAAGCACAAAGGCTTTACTTATGTATTAATAAAATAGGAAAAGTGTTATAAGACATAAGTAAAAAGAAAAATTATAATTGTTACTGGAAAATAAAGGGAAAATATTTCTCTATTTGTGATAAGTCATAGTGTTTTTTTAAAAAAAGCAATGATACCAGGTCCTCTCATATCAAAAAAATTAGCCGGATCTAACATTTCATATTTTTTATAGATATAAAGTGTCTGTGCGTAATTTACTGAAACTTGAAAATAAAACAAATTTTAATTTTAAACAACTCAGTAATGCAGACTTTTTAACAAAACAACAGCAATACAGATTAAATTTGAAATTGATTCTTTTCTTTTAAAGAAAGAAATTTTAACCAGGTCCTCTCATATCAAAAAAATTAGCCGGATCTAACATTTCATATTTTTTATAGATATAAAGTGTCTGTGCGTAATTTACTGAAACTTGAAAATAAAACAAATTTTAATTTTAAACAACTCAGTAATGCAGACTTTTTAACAAAACAACAGCAATACAGATTAAATTTGAAATTGATTCTTTTCTTTTAAAGAAAGAAAAGAAAAAAGAATACGTTGAAAGATGAAATTGGAAAAACCCCACTAATTTAAAAAATTGACCACTTGTGATGAAATTTGATTTTAACTAATCTTAATAATTATTCGCACCAAAATTTTTATGCAAAACAAATTTGTTACACAGTATTTTGAGCCGTTTGCAAGATATTTTTCAATATATAATATTAAATAACAATATATATTTTTTAATTTCTTCGGTACTTTTTAACACAAAAATAAAATATGTTCGATTTCTTTCATTTTGTGCAATAAACTGTTTTAATAAATTTCTTCCTTACTTTACAGTTACTTGCTTTGATGCAGAGGGGAAAAATAACAATTTTAATCATCTTATTACTTTTAATTTCCAGTCTGCTTTGATTACTAAAATATTTTAATATAAGTACCAAAACAAACCCTAGATCTGAATTTAAAATAAATATTTAAATGTCTAATGATAGTTTGATCTGATGTCCTAGATCTGAAGCCAAAATATATAAAGCCAATCAGAAAATCAAAAACATTTGGAAGAAAAAAAAGATACGTATACAGAGCTCAAAGAAAGCTATGAAAACTTACCCCAACATTAACGCAATCTTCGCTTCCAGAAGGAAATTTTGCCATAAATTTGCTGCCAGCCTTTTCCTCTGAGGAATTGAGGGGCCGAAAACGACACACAACTTTGATGCTGCATTCTGATGGATTTTCATTCATTTTCATGCAATCATAAAACAAACAACTTCACAAAAATGTACAATGAACTAGAAAATACTCAGTTTTTTTCACACTCAAATCCAAAATACAGTTACAGCCCCATGTTTTCGATTTTCTCCGTCAGGGTAGCTGTCGAGCATAGGGCGCCCCCACTGCAGAGGATATTATTTTACAACGAAAATGACAGAGAAATATTTACTTTTCTGGTCTTACTGACTTCTCAAGTTGTACGATGGATTATTTTTTGATTAAAACATTTTTTACATTTTCTGAGTTTAATTGGAGATCGTGATCATTGGAGGCGGAGAGCGGGAACCGATGCAAGGGAGAGGAAATGCCAGGGCTGTACCGGTGCCTACATGACACGCGTCCTCTCCAGACACAAATGAGAAAATGAATGGGGTTTGCCATAATCTCATATTCACGCCAATATCAATTTTATCGCCAAATTATAAGAAAATATTTTAAATTTTGCTACTTTTTATTACTTATTTATGAATTTAAAAATGTATGAAAATTTTTCGTGATACTCCTGAAAATTGACTAAAATGAAATTCCAAAATATAATGAGTAAAGCACTTTATTCATTTTATCAGATTTCTTTTTATTCGTTGTAGAAGAATATATTTTTATTATGTAAAGATGCAAAAATGTCATTTAAATCAACAACAAAAAATTATTTTTGAAAAAAGGCATCATATTAAAATAATTAAGGATAACGTGATCTTTATCAGAAGAATTTACTTTGAATAGGATTCTTATCTCCTACAAATATGTAGAGAATAGATTGGCTACAATATTTACTTGTTTATTTATTTAAAACATTTGCACGTTACATTTAGGTAAAAAAAAAGTATAAAATAAAGTAATCGATTTACTATTTGATCAACATCAGCAGCATGATCAGTTAATGCATATATTTTTTAAGAAATTAAAAAATTTTAACAAAGGAGAAAAAATTTAATAAAGCAAAATATCGTATAAGCATTATTAAAATATCACACTCATACTCTTATTAAGAACTAACTTTTAAAACTCTAAAGAAATGAGAGAAAATTCTTTTTATCACTTTTAGTTAATTAAATACTGTTTAAAAACAGCTACACTGTAATTGTGCAGTTGTTATTCAGAGTAAAAAATTATTTCTTTCTTTTCACTTCATTCGATTTTCAACGATTTTTACTCGGCAATGATGAGCTCATTTTTTAATACGGTAATACATATAAAAAATTGTTAAAAGAACTTGATCACATAATAAAAGAAAATAATTAAAATCATTGGAATATGATATATAGTTTGTATAAAAAAAAAATCAAATAATGGCGAAAAATATACTAATATGATAATTTATTAAAATAATAATTTTCCTTGAAAATGTTTCATAAAAATTCAGATTTTATATATTTATTTATTTTTTTCTACTTGTCATAATGACATAATTTTTTATAATATATGTATAGTAGTTAAATACGAACCTTTATATTGAATAATAATGAAAATATAACTCTTTTGAAGTAATATTTATTAAACTAATTCAATTTTCGAGACTTGACCGCCGCCGCCTTGGATCCACCATTTTGGAATTTTGAAATTCTAACATTATATTCGTAATAAGCGAGCTCAAAAGCCCAAATATCGTTAATTTTTAAAAAATGTAATTGAAGTACCAATTTCGTCAAGCTTTTTCTGAGTTTCGACCCTGCTGATGTCTGAAGAGCGTTGTTTTTCCCGTCAGTCGAATGCATTGGTAGAAAAGCTACTTTTACAGATTTCATCAGCGGGTAGCGAAGACGTATTGCGAATTGGAAAGAATAAATAAAAATGCGAGAATTTAACATGTCATATAAATCTATCACATAGCAAAAAGTAAATATGCATTAAAATCTAAATCCTTTCAGTGTTTGTATTTTATTTATGAGGGGTTGGAAACTAAAATATAAATACTACTTCAGAGAATTCAAGAATCCGGAGGAATAGCACTGGTCATGCAGGGCATTCTGTAATGACCGGTCTTAAAATATATTTTTTTAAATTCTAAAACTATGACCGAAACTAGGACCCATAATTTTGAAGGTCAATAAAGGGGCCATGCATAAATGATGTCACGCTTGGGGAGAAGATAGTTAAAGACAAGGGGCTGGAGGGGAAACAAGAAGTGCGACATTACACATTTTGGATAAAATAAAAATATTTGAGATCAGTAAATCAAAAACTTTTATCTTATTTATTTTTATATTATATTTTTTTATATTATTTACTTTTATATCCTTTTATCAAAATATGTACACCTATAATCATTGTTTTAATGCTCACAAATGTTAAATTTAAACACATTGTGAAAATTTAAAAATGAAACTTGAAACATGATCTATAACGTATTGCTCTGTCTTTGAACTATAAGTATATATAATATAGCGTGATTTATAAGGGGATAATGAAGTGTGACACTTTAAGATAAAAGAAAGGAGGGGATAAAAAATTTTTTTTAGAAAAAGCGTGTCAACATTTATAGACTGCTTTAAAGCTATTGCTTTAAAGGCATTAGAGATATTAAATGAAATATAAAAAAACTTTGTTATTTATCTAATGAGATTAGTATGCGTTCGCCTTTCGTTAGGAAAATCTTCTTCAAATAGTCTTCATTCTTAAATAGTTTGTTTCATGTTATGTTATTCTTTCTTTCGTAAACGTTTAGTCAGAGTTTCTCATTTAAATATTAATGTAAAGCCTCTCAATTACATAACTTTTTTTATTGTTTTACAAGGTTTTCAAGCATATATATATATATATATACGATTTATGAAGCCGTAACGCTGAGTATAATATATTTCAGCCGAGGAGGCTAAACTGCCAGTCTTAAAATGGCTGGTCAAGGGTTTAATTCCCAGCTCTCTTATTCTTTTATTAGATGAGGAGTGTCCACTTTCCTACTCTTCTACATCCTGTGTATTATGGACATTCACTACGGAACTCCATAAATATTGTTATCTGAAAGTGTTGTATAACTAAGCTCGTTTATAGACTAATAAAATCTCTGTTTTATGGTTTTCTTAAAATCGGAGACAAAAAAAATACGAAATACTTAATATTTATTACGGTATTTTTAAAATTGTAAAATAATACACAAGATTTCTTAAAATATTTGAAAACTAGATAATAAAAAAAAGCCATAATGTAAAATTTTCCTTTTTTAATTTGGTATAAATATAAAATGATAGAAAATTAAAAAATAGAAATATTATTTCATATACATTTTTCTACTCTATATGAATATAAAAAAAACTGAAAAATACTAAGTGGGCATTACATGATGTGTCTCATTTTCAAATAGTTCAAACAAGCTGTTTTTTTTTTCCTAAAAATCAATACGATTACATATACATATTACGATTACTTGTACATATTTCTGAGTATTTTTTTTTTCTTATGGAAATTCCAAACACTTGTCAACTTTCTATCTGAATATACTAAAGAACTCTTTGTGCTAAAAATGTCACTTTAGTAGAAAGTTTGATTCATATCTATATTATTCCAAATCTAAACACTTGTAAACTTTCTATCTGAAAATAAGTCTAAAGAACAGTTTGGAGTAAGAATGTAACTTCAAAAGAGAGTTTAGCTCATATCTACATTATTTTAAGTCTGTCGGATTTATGAAATCATTCAGTTCACTTACAGTAAATTTTGTGTACAGAGAGAAATTATGAAACTGCGATAAAGAGCCAAATAAGTTTCACAGAGAATTCGTATGTTATTCGGCACTTCCATAGGAAGAAGAGACAGTCTTAAATGCGGAACATTTGCGTCACTGGAAAGTCCGCTCCCTTGGAAACGTCAATTGATTTCATTTTCGATACTTTTTCCCTTATGAAGAATACTAAAAAAATAATCATGATATGTTCTTGAAAATGTTAATCTAACTAAAATTCAATATCCGCTAAAAGCAGATAGACACAATGGGATAGTGAAAGTTGCACACTTTCATTCAAAATTTTAAGACATTTTTTAAAAATCTCTTTACCGATTAGAAATTACTGAAATATAATAGTTACAAATTATACATGTTCTGTTTTTTTTTAGTGTAAAGAACCGTAAATGCCGATTCAAACAAATTCTTTAAAAGTTTAATCGAGTGTTGTTTTTACATATGTATTTCATTTCATTATAAACCAAATACTGGTTTGGTTTTTTAAATTTAAAAAAAAAAAAACTTTTTTAAACTTTTGATTTTTTTTATTTAATATTTTCTAAAATTGTGCCATTTTATATTCTGTCAGAATAAAATTCAGTTATTGACTACAAATATCAAAACTTGCATGAAATCGGAGGAAAGTGATAGTTCTGAAAAACGTGTTTTTGACAAGCTTTACCTTTTAGTTTTAAATATAACCACTATTTTAAAAAAATGCATAGATGTAATAAAAAGGTTTATCTTTTTTTTTAAAACAATAGTTGGAAATTATTATTTTTATAATTACAGTTTTAAAAATACTTTAAATAAAGTTTGCTCTTTCTATAACAAATAAGAATTGCATTTGAAAATCCTTAAAATTTTCCTTCACACTAATAAAAAATTTTATCAAAAAAATATTAATAAACATGTTTGAAATATAAATAACATAATCGTCAACACAAAAATAAAATTATTTTTCAAAATCTAATAGCTCATTCTAAATTTTCAATACTATATCGAAATACATTTATTTTAAACTAGTACATATTCATTTTTATATCAGTTTATTTTGTACTAAGTACATATGCATTAAATATTTAACATCTTGATTCATTGATATATTCCTGTTTTTCTTTCTTATTTGAATTCGAAGAAGATAAAGTAGGCTGACTGCTTGAATTATTTACTGTGTATAGTTCTTTCTTCAATACGTTTTTGTAATAGAATTGTTTTAAAGTTTTCTTTTTTCCGACAAAAATAAGAAAAAGAAAAACACCATGCAGAGCTGTTAACATGCCGGCAATAGCATATAGTGCAAAAACACCTGTTATCCAAGGAATAAACTCGGTTGTCCATGTAATTCCCATCACCAGAAAGAGTTTTAAATATAGGTATAACCTATAAAAAAAAACAGTTTATATTGGATTATAATTATTTTATTAACATTAAAAATATTAGTTTTTATTAAAAACAATTTCTTATCTATTGAAAAATCATAGCAATGTTCTAAAATAATTCTTAAGCAGTGAACCTATTCCACGGTATGGAGCTTTTCAAGCCCGCTCGAAATTTCTTCAACTTTTGAGAAGTTCATCCTTTATGGTTAATAGTTGTTAATCGTTTAATGATAAAAATTTTCGATTGATCCAATTTATAATTTTTACGTCACGTCATTATTATTTATTTACTAATAATTCTTTTATAAATATTTTAAATATTTCTTTCAAATAATTAAGCTTCATCAAAAAAGTTGAAATCTTGAATAATAAAATACAATTCACGATTTTTGCAAACGTTTGAGAAATTTATCAGTTATAGTTAATGGTTGTTAATCATTTAAAGATCAAATTTTCGATTGATCCAATTCCTAATTTTTACGTGACGTCATTATTATTTATTTACTAAAAATTCTTTTATCAATATTTTAAATATTTCATTCAGATAATTTAGCTAAATCAAAAGAGTTAAAATCTTGAATAATGAAATACAATTCACAATCACAGTATTTTAGGTTTTTTTTTACATAATTAATCTACGACAAAAAGTTAAAATCTTGAATAATGGAAACACAATTTACAATTTTTACAAATTTAGGGAACATATTTCTTCTGAGTATGGTTTGATTGTTCTACTTTTAAATGCATCAATCAAATTCTCAATTTCTAAATGCATATTTTATAAACATTTTTATTTTGATGAAAAAGTGACGAAGAAATATTATCGGTTCAACATTGGAAAGTATTTTGTATTAAAATTAAATGTCTGCTTTCAAAACATTTCAGGTCTGCACTAAATCATTTATTTATAACAAAAAGACGAGAAAAGAATATTTCCACTTTTCTCTTAGGAGGAAAATCAATTCAACTTTACAGTATGTTTTTGAACGACACGGTCAGTACAGTTAAAAGTGGGCATTAAACTGTTTTGACTGTGAGTCGGGGAACTGGCCCATGTATATCTAAAAATAAATAACGATTTTTATTAATTTTGATCGCATAATGTAGAAATAAATTCGAAATTTATGTTAAACATTTTCTATTTTATATTGAATTCTAATAATAAATATCGAAACAATTAAAAATGAAATATTAATAAATTAAAAAATCTAGAAATACTATATCAATATTAATTTTGGACACGTGAGGTAGAACCATCAAATAGTCCACAGAAATCGCTATTAAATGAGGTTAAAAGTTTTTTGAAAAAAGCAATTTAACCCTTTCAATACATGTGTATTAAACGCTAGGTATTTATTGAAATATGCGACATTAAAATTTATCAAATATCAAGCCATTACAGCCTACATATTAAAAATGATAAACTACTGTTTAAGTGAAAATATTAACATCAGATTCTAACGTATTATTTCTTAGGTTCTTTCCCGTAAAACTGGAATTAAAATTTTTAAAACTTCACGCATTGTTTCAACTATCTAGTATTAACAAAATTGTTTCAGCAAATTAAATTACTCGCGATTTTTTTCGAAAATAAAAAGTGTGCATGAAACTAAGTTCTACTTTGTTGTTCTAAAAGGTCTTTGTTGTTGTCATTTGCCATTAAGTCGAAGGGGGCGCTTTTTCTTGTTCAGTGGCTCCATCTATGGCCAAGAACTCAACTTCAGCCACGCACATACGTCACAGCCAGTTTATAGGGAGGGCCTATTCATACATCCGTTCATTCATCCACAGATCGTAATTTTGCCCTAAACCAGAGAACGAGCAATCTCCAATTCAGTATCTCCAGAGATATTGGTTTGTTATGGGAACATTGAGAACTTTGTGACCCAACAGATTTAACGCACACCAGTCAAAATTTACTACACTGTCTTCAGCCGGCTGGGATAGAACTAAAAAGGTCTTTCAAAGATTCTGTTGATCATGTACGATTGAAAATTTTAATGGAAAAGATAAATACAAAGGATTTTTCTCTTAGAACCTGAAAAAATTGTTAATAGCTCTCTTGTAATCTCTTTAAAAAAAACATTACTTTCATCCCATAAAGGTTTTATTTCTTATGTGTAATACAGAAATCAGCATACACAACCATGGCCAAGCACCTAGCCTATTTCAGGCTAGATTCTAACTTGTTACAGCCAGGGTAGGAATTCCATGCAATTTTTACCCCGATATGGCGACAGAAAACATGAACAATACCTGCACTGGTATCCCTCACTTTCGAAATTTAAGCACCAAAACCAACGAAAGGAATTTCAGTTACAACAAATTAACATTCCACCTAACTGTTTTTATTTTATTTTATAACCATCATTGAACAGCCCACCCAATTTAGGGTTTACAACTACTAATGTTCAACTCCTTCCATTTAAAACAAGGGAACTCTTGAATCAAGAATTGGGAAAAATTTGCCTTCATGGAGGACTATTTGATTAAACTGACCCGCATTTGCGTTACATGAAGAGGAAAAATCACGAAAACCTCTCACGATTAACCTGATAGCAAGGGGACTCTAACCCAAGATCCGTCTACCATTGAGGATATTTTACGTCAGCACTGTGGTTGGTGCGAGCCGGGTGAGAAATTCTCATCGACCAGCCATTGCTGGGATTCGAACCCGGCTCTTCTCATTGGAACGCTCACGCCCTATCCCCTGAGCCACCATAGTTCCCACATTGCTGTTTAGTCGATTTCTAGGATAGAACTCACACCGCACAGCTCTCCATTAGCTATGTGAGCAACGCCTTAACCGACTGAGCTACCGGAGCACCTATGGCAATAATCAGAATTGATTAATGTGTTAGAGGAGTATAATCCTTACATTTTTTTCCTTTACAACTTAATTTTTCGATATTTAAAAAAAAAATCTAAAAAATTATAAAAAGTTATACTTTTTGAACGCAAATTCAATGAATTGCATTTGTTTCTTAGAAATCGAATGTTTTTTTAAAACTGCATTTTTTTTTTCTTTAACGTTTTTAGGTGATAAGAACATCCCATACATTTATTTAAAATGCTACTTAAGAACAAACTTATCACTTCTATTTCAAACTAATTAAAAATAATTATAACTTTATCTTCACCTCTTTTGTTGTTGCTTTACTTGTAATATGGCCGTCATCTTCTTTACTATTATCAGCTTTCTCATCGTCATCAAGAACAAAACGAGATTGCAGAAAAGAATGACTCCGACCGGTAAGTTAAAATAATAAGTGAAAGCAGTTTTTCCACTTAGCCAACAACGTTTTACTCCGAATTGCGGTCGGAACTTCAACGGAACCCATTCAGTTAATTCTAAAATAGCTGCCGGTAAGGCTACTAGGACAGTAGCAGTCCAAGAGTACGCCGAATACTTCAAATATTTTTTCGAGTTACTCTTCACTTCACTTTTAGACCGAATATTGGCAAGCGATCTCCAGATATCGAACGCCATTACACTGGTCCAAAAGAATGTTCCCAAGAATGTCACGTGGATGATCATGGCAATCGTAAAGCACATTGAGAAAGTAATGTGCTTTCTGACCATGAGGTCGAGAATGAGCATGAGAAATGTGATGAGCAAGCAAGAAGACATGCTGATGAGATTCTTTCCGTGCACATTGTGGAATTTAGACATTGTGGAGTAAATAAACAATGAGAATATTAAGCAAAGGCATGATAAAACCATTTCTGCAACGATGATTGGATAGTATGGAGAGACATTTGAATCAGTTCCTGTAGTAGCGTTAGAAACATTCTGCTCCAGAACGTCACTTGTCTGATTCAAAAGATAGCTTTCTGTTGCGTTTTGCCATTTTAGTGATGTATTCACTTCTGCGGTTGCCGTTGATAGTTCCATTTAATGTCACAATACTTTTCTCAATATTTTTTTTTATATCCTATTTTAAAAAGAGTTTAGTTAGTCAACTAAAATTGCAGGTATAATATAATTATGATATTAGATATAATTAGGGTTTAAACAGCAATGGAAATTTAATGATCCAATAGAACCGCCTTGGTATTTATTTTGTGGTCCAACTTGAAACAAACTTGAGAACAAAAAAATCGAACTTTGCGGTTATATGATATGTTAAATATCAAAAATTATTAATGGCCAACTAAAACACTCCAAAACTAATTAGGTTTATTAACTATTAATGTTAATTAAAATGAAGTGAAAGAATCTAAAATAATATTAATATATAGATTCAATATAGAGTTTAAAATTCCGAGACCAAATAAAAAAATAAGGAAGGAAAACAGAGAAAGTAAGAAGTAGCAAAATATTATATTAAAAATTAATTATTAAAAAATTATAATATTTTAAATGAAAAGCTTCTAAAGGAGCAAAAAAAATAGCATTTTATGGATAAACAATTATAATGTCAGTACATGAATTCAAAGTACAACGAAACATGTAAATTTGAAATTTCAACATTTAAATATAAAAATTTTTGTACCAGACACTTTCAATTAATCCATTTGAATACCACGTATTTGAATTTCATACCACGCGTAGAACAATAAAGTTAGTACGATTTTTTTAAACGCATGGAATTCAATAAAAAAAAATGCTAATTCGTTTCTATTATAAATTTCAAACACATATCAAGCCGATAAATTTGTAGTCCAATCATTTAATTTTAGCGACATTAGTGGAAGATTTGGTGACAATTGTCTCCATACTGGCGTGAAAACTAGTTGTAATATTACGAAAAGTAACACAAAATTTTCAGTCACGATTAATAAAAACGTAGGAATATAGAAATCACATTTTATTTTATTTTTTTTTTTTTAAAGGAGAGGGGAAAAAAAAAGCAGACAAAAAGTGACAGAAATACAAATGTTCAAAGCAACTACTTTTGATACTCATATCGTTGTTTTACTACTGTCTATTGTTTTGATTATCTACTTGTTTTACTACTGTCGATTGTTTGATACGCGTATCGCTGTTTTACTATTGCTTTAGGAGCAGCAATTTGTTTTGATACTTTACATTGTTTTGATACTCAAATAAAAACTACAGGGATATAAAAACTACAATTTTTGACTAAAAAAAGAAAGGGAAAAAATAGCAAGAAGAGACAGAAAAACAAATTTTCGAAACAACAATTTTTGATACTCGTATTATTATTTTACTACTGCTATAGGAGCAGCGCTTGCCTTGATAATCTACATTGTTTCTATACTCTACTTGTTTTACTGCTGTCCATTGTTTTGATACTCGTATCGTCGTTTTACTACTACTACAAGAGCAGCGCCTTCGCATTTTTTCTTTAACACCTTAATTTTTTGAATCAAAACAAAAAATCGAACATCATAAAAAGTGATACTTTTCGAATCCAAATCCAATGACTTGCACTTACTTCTTAGAAATCGAATGTCGTTTCAAAACTGCATTTTTGATTACTTTTTTAGGTCATCAGAATATTTCAATCGTTTATTTAAATGCTATTTAAAAAACAGACTAACAACTTCTATTTCAAACCAACTAAAAACATTATGACTTTATAGCACCTTTTTGTTATTGTTGTATACATCTACATTACTATCTAAGTATATATTTATCTTAAGTTGCACCAAAGTTATGTGTATTTCTTAATCTCATTTGGCAACACTTGAGTAATTGAATCTGGATCAATTTTTACCTCAAAATATATAAACACACCATATACTTAAAAAAAAAATTTTTTTAAAAACATTTATATATATATATATATATATTAAAATAAATAAATAAATAAAAAAGGAAAAAAACTTTTATTTTTATTAAAAGTTTTGATCTATCTAGAACAGTGATTCTCAACCTTTTTTTGTGGCGGCACACTTAACGATTTCGAAATTTGGGGGCACATAATGAAAAAAATTAGTTTAATAGTTTTTTACTTATCTATAATACACTGTGTTAAATAGTTTGTGATAATAGTTTTGAATGGGAAATAAAATAATATGTACTACAAAAGCACGTTTATAAAGAGATTAATTATTTCTTTCGACTAATTTTTATTAGTTAGTAACAGTTATTTATTTATTTTTTTGCTAGATATTAATTGTTAGCTAGTTTTCTATAGTTATTAACTGTTCGTTTTTTTTACATTGTTATTTTTTTGTGATTTCTTGTTACCTAGTTTTTTTGCTAATTATTAATTATTAGCTTATTTTTTGTTAGTTATCATTTGTTAATTTGCTTTTATACCTATTAATTGCATAGCTTACTTTCATGATTAGCTTTTATTTCCGTTTGAAAGTTAATATTTAGTTTTCTTTCTTCTGTTAATTAATAATTTTAATATTTATTAAATTTTCTACTTATTTCAGCATTCTTTAAAATTGCAAAAGACGATTTAAACGCTTCCTTCTTATTTTAAGATTGTCAGAAACAAGACAATCGCCGACAAAGATGCTCACGCGGTTAAAGCCTGAAAAAATTATAAAAAGTATATATATATGTATATAATATTATGTATGCATATATAATATTATATATATATACACTTTTCTTTAATTTAAACTTTACTCGTTATAAAAAAAAAGCATTATAATATTTATTGTATCATTTCTAATATTTGGCGGCACATTTTAAAAATTTGGCGGCACACAAAAATGCCGCGGCACAGTGGTTGAGAATCACTGATCTAGAAAATATATATATTTTTAAATTTCTTACCTAACAAAAGACATTTATTCTTAACAACTTAAAACCTTGTTAAAAGTTACATTTTGAATTCAAACAATTAGATAAAAAATAAAAAGGTAACAGCACTAAGTTCTATAAACATTAACGACACCACAGCATTCTTAGCTTTACGAAATTTAGATTTAAATTAGATTTTTCATTGTTTTGTATTAATTTTGATCAAAATAAGGGGAAAATTTAATAATCTACAGTTATGAAATACAACACTTCCAAGCACTGCTCACTTGCAAACAATAATTTTTCAAATTCGCACTTTTTTGCAGTTATTTGGATCTTTGAGAAACGTTTATTTATAATTGACATTTCTTTAATTTGTAAAATCAATTATTGATACATTTTTGAATCTAAATGAAAAAAAAATTCTTTTTCAAAATACTTTTATCGGATTTTTTATTTCATGACAAATATTATTCCGATAATTTAACAGTTTTTTCTTAATAAACATTATACAGTTTTAATAAATATTTTACTGTCATAAAATATATATTTATATAAAGGACACCTGTCTACCCTCTGCGCCAAAGGGTTAATCTCAATCTAGCACCCTTAAACTTTTCACGATTCAAAGAATCTAACTATTAAAAGTAAGGTTAAAAATCCACTACAGTAAAAAAATTTTTGTTTATGATTAAAATATTGTTTTACCATAGTGTCGGTGAGGAGGGAGCCGCGAAACAACGAGTTCGGGAGAGCGACTAAGCTACCCACAAATAGTGGCTACTGTAAGCAGTTATTTGGCTTAACTGAGTCTTAAAGCAATATGAGTTTTATTTCATCCTAAGTGTAGAATATGGAGAAAATATAATAATAATTTATCTCCCTGTTGCTCGTTTTCATTAGAAGAAATCTTACTTAATTCATAAATTCCTCATAATTTGCTTAAAACGTATATGAAAATAATTTTTAGGGGAAATGAATAAAACTATTAATGAGTAAAAATTACCACTTACTTATAAAAGACAATTTTTTCCAAAAGTAAATTTCGTTGCCTAAGTGTATAAAAAGTATCAGATGAATACAAATATTAGATAAATTCTTTTTCATTTGTACTTGGCATTGATTATGTGTAAAAGAGAAATCGCAATGGAATTTCTCAACTTATTTTCCGGTGATGGTTAATCTGAATTCCAAGAAAAATAGTTCTTTTTCTAATATCCACTTCCGATTTTTTCAGTTTAATGAAAAGAAAAATTTCCGCATGACTCAACAGATATATTTTGGGGAATTATTAGAATATTTAGAAATAAGTTTTAGTACTAGTTGCGAAATTCCATTCCTTAAAAAAATATACGAATAAACATAAGAATAAAAAAGTGGCTATAGAGAATGAAAAATAAATATAGAATATAATGTAATAATTTTAATTACTGAGACTGTTTATAAAAAAATTAATTTGTTTTAAAACGTATAATAAAATTTTACCATGCGTTAAATATTATAAAATATTTTGAAGATATTATTAAATAAAATTTATTATACTGAATGTAAATTAAAAGTTTCTTTTAATACACGATATTTATTTTAGGTGTCGTAACTATTTGACTAAAATTGAATTATCGCTGAAGAAATGTTTGTTTAACATTTTTAAGGCTAATTTAGTTTCAATTTATAACTCTCCTTAGAATTAAATTTAAAAAAAAATGTAAAAAAAGTAAGCGCTTCGGAAAAAATTTTATACTTTATAGAACATTTCTCTGAAATTGATTACACAATTGAAAGAAGAGAAAAAAATACATAAAAACTCTTTTTATTTTTAAAAAATCTTTTTTTTCTCTTTAAATTGAAACGATCTATCACACTAATCTTTTAATTTGAAAATAGCAGTAAATTCTTTTAGTAATTACAGTAAATGCGTTATTCTGCATGGAAAAAAAAATGCATTCCAGTTTTAGAGGGAAAAGGAAAATAATTTTAAGGAAATATAAAATGTTGTAAACGAAGGTCATTAAACTTTTGTTGACGAGATAGTATTGATCACAGCAAGAAAACGTAATGCATCCTTGCCACGCAATTTATTTCACTACGCGTTTTTGTTTGTGGAGAATTACCTATAATTTTTGATCAGCAAAATAAAATAATCACAGCTGATTTCGATGTAATTTTCGCTACAATACTCATAGTGTAAATTAAGAAAACAATGTTTCGTTAAGTTCACTTCGGAGGGATAATTATAATTTATAATTTAACAGTTTTGCTTTTTCATGAATATGAATAAAATTTTTATGCATTCACATTTGCGGTATTTAGATATTTCAAGTATAGATATATATTTACAAAATATATATTTTTTAAAAATATCTTAATTAATTCCATGCAGAGCTGAAAACTACTACGCTTTTTACAAAATATTTTATAGAGAGGTAGACAATTAGAAACTAAAGATTTCAGAATTTTTGGTAATTTTGACAATATTTTAATATCCTTGCCGCTAGAAAGTTGCGTTTAATAGAAACTTCTGAATCATTCACATATAGTTCTATAGAAAATAATTTTAAATCAAATTTACAAAACAAAGAATCATACATTAAACGTAAACTTAGATACCACTTGAAGAAATTTTACCCAAAAGCGTAGAAATTTGGTAGCCTTGTCCGTGTATCACATGCGGGAAAAAATGGTAAAACTGCTCATTTATAATGTTGGTGCAGTGAGGGGTGGAAGTGAATAACATATTAGTTGATCATTTTAGTTGAAAAATATTAGTAAAAACGTATTAGTTGTAATTTATTTTTAATTAGTTTGTACTTCAACAAAAAATTAAGTAGAAATAATTTTAAGAATTTCTCTCTTCTGTTTTCATGAAGCAATTTATTTTCAAGAATCCGACAGTAGGCGCTTTAATTATTATCTGAAATCTATTAATATTTATCTGAAAGTATGAACTGATACTTATGATGCACAAGTTACAAAAGTGAGCAACTTGAATAACTTTTGATCGAATTTTCACGAACTAAGAATCAGAGTTTTGATGGTTCCAAGGCATAGGCTTAAATATTTAGTGTTATTTAAATTATCGAATTATCGTCTAGTCTAAAGTGCAGACGATAATTTAAGTAATGAAGGCATATACCAAACCGTACTTTCTCTGAATAATTTTTTTTTTTTTTGGCGTATTAAGATTTCTGACCCTTAAAATATGTGGAGCAGCCGCTATCTGAAAAATATGGTCCTAATGGTTTAGGCAGAAGATCGAAAGTTTGGACCACTTAATTATTAATGTTAATTTATTATTTAGATACTTTGCTATAACTCGAAAAGTTTTTAAACTAATTGTAAAAGCTTTGAACACAGTAATAAAATATGTTTATTCTAAGTTAATTCCACCTGGAGAATAGTCAATTTATTATTATTTATTATTTTATCTATCAACAGCCGAAAAAAGTTTGAATTTTGCATACAAATTTTTCTACTAATTTTAAGAATGTAAAGCTTAATAAATGAAAATACATTTGATTGACAATTTATATGCAAATTTTTCATTAATGTATAAATGAAAATACTGATTTTGAACGAAATCGGTCGAATAGTTCGCAAGAAATATAATTTTGAGTAACATTTCTTTTAAAATTTAATTGAAAGATGAATTTTTAAAATTTCCCAACTTCACATTTTGTATTCTGTTCATTTAAAATTACCCCGTATTTCAAAATTTTCTCGGCAATTATTAAATAAAATAGCTAACAGTTATTAAAAATTATTTTTACATCGGATTTTATAATTGTGTGCAAAAAAGTTTACCATTCACTTAAAAAGTTTTCGAAATATGAAGAAATACATAAAAAGTGAAGTTAAAATTTAGGAGTGCAAGCCTGCGACTGCCCTCTGCTTGAACTATTGGGACCATATTTTCTAGATTGTGGATACTGCTCATATTTTGAGTCAAGAATCTAAATCTGTTGGCAAAAGTATATTTATCCAGAAAAACGTGCATTTTCGTGTTTAATTACGTAATTGAAAATAAGTTCTGCGACAATTATTTGCATAATTAAGGTTGGGTCATAGAACCGTCAAGATTGAAATCCGAAATGTGTAAATAGTATGTGAAAATCTGATCATTAGATCAAAAGTTATTCAGAGTGTTCACTATTTTATTTTGCACACTGTAAAAATTCAAAGCTTTTGCATCCGTGGCAAACTTTAAATGGCATTTGGTTAGAACAACGTTTTCGAGTTTGCAAACAAAAAAAATGCCTCAATTTTTATTCGATTAACTTAAATATTTATTAGAATTTTCTGATATTCCATCTCTATTAAAAGGAAAGAAATCTGTCTGCGTGTGTTTGTGTTTCCGTTAAAATCTGAAGAACAGGTGAAGCTAAAAAAGTTTACATAAAGGCTAATGTTTACACGAGTAAATACTATTACATTCTTCAAAGCATGATTTTTTTTTTTTTTAATTATTCCATTTTCTTCTAGCACTTTTTTTAATTTTATAATTTTTAGCATTAGAACGTTAATATCTCTAAAATATATAGCTTTTAGTGAGGTAATGTAATTCATAATTGTTATAGGTTTATACTTGGTTAACGTTTGTTAACTGCTGGGTGATTACCTGATGGAGGCAAAATGAACAAAAAATGAAAATAACTTCGATTCTCAAACTTTGTTAGTTCGGTATCATGAATTTACATGAAAAGGGAAATTTTTATTTTCGAGGGTATTTACTCTTACTGTGTGAATTAAAATGATATATTTCTTCTTCTTCATTGGCACGACAGCTCAGGGTGGGCCTTGACTTTCTTAAGAAAAACTTTTCTGGCTACTCTTCTGTCTGTAAATACTATCAAGTTCTTTGTACACAGTGTTAGTGTGATTTTTTTAGTAGTGTGATCTTCTTCGTGCACCCTAATGACGTGACCACTCTATTATATTATTTAGCATAAAGAGACAAAAAGCTAAAATATTTTTCAAACTTTTTTTCAAAATTGATCTATTTCCTTCCCTTTCTCCTTACCTCCCCTTGATCCTCAGTTATCAGGTCTCTTACAATATCCTCAGTACTCATATCAGTTAGCAATTCCACTATAGAAATATACCATTGGTATTCATAACACTAGCAGCACGCGCAAAGGTCACACGTGATAATTAACGGGAATCTTTTTGAGATTTTTATTTTGTATTTAATTTTTCTTTTCTAACTAAACTTAAGTATAAATAGGTTTTGGGGAAATTTTGGAATGCTGTTATTAATTGTTTTTCAAGTTACATTTTTTCACTTATAGTATGTGCTGTGTTAATGCATTTTATTTTTTATATGTCTATTTATCTCTCATTCGTTTAATTTAACAGTAATTCTTTTCAAACATAGTTGGTCTATTGTTGTTTAAAAATATTTTTAGTTACTCATAGCATCGTGCGCAGTATTAGTTGTTATGGAACACTGAAGGAAACAAGTAAGTAACCCCTGGTTTAGACTGATCGCAGCTCAACTGATCGTAAAGACACGGTTCTCAGTGGAACACCGAAGTCAAGCATCACTGGTTGCGGTTAGTTTGCGAATGGATGATCACTTTGATCAGCCTGAGTAGAGACGGAGGGTGAGCAGTATCAGTCCTCGTGAAACTGTTCTACTGTACTGTACTCAACTTCGTGTGCAAGTCGTTGCGCTACTAAAGCGGAGATCCATCTCCTCTGCCGAGATACAAAATTATGCATGGCTCCAGATCATCCATAAAGATGTTTTCGATCCCGAAATCAATAGCTCATTATTGAACCGTGGTGGTTCAGGGGATAGAGCGTTCCCCTTCCAATTAGGTGAACCGGTTTCGAATCCCAACAACGGCTGGTCGATTCGAATTCAGCACCCAGCTCGCAGTGCCGACGTAAATTATCCTCCGTGGTGGGTGAATCATGGGTTAGAGTCCCCTTGTCCTCATGATAACGTTGGAGTTTTTCGTGGTTTTCTTCTCCATGTAACGCAAATGCGGTTAGTTTCATCAAAAAGTTCTCCACGAAGGCTAATTTCTCATGATTGGGTAGTTGCACTCCACGAAGGCTAATTTCTCATAATTGGGTAGTTGCACTCTTAAGAAGGAGAAGACAAACCATACCCACATGTAACCTATGACGTCAGATAATCTTCATCAGCCAAATGACGTATTAAAATTGAGCTAAGTTTTTCTACATAACTTAGAATGTTAATTAACGTTGAGTTAATTAAATACAGAGCCGTATGTCACATCGAATTTGTTGAAATATAATTCTTTCACGTCTACTTCTTTTACTTAACTTAGATTAATTATTTGTTTATGTATTTTATTGTAATCGTGATATATTTTTGTTTTTTGTACCTGGCATAATAAGTTTGTTTCTGCTCTACATGTCTTCTTGCGTGTCTTTGTGTAAATATATAAAGAAAGAATTGAAATCTTTGCGAAAGAATCTTCGAGAAAGTATATAAGCTGTGTTGCATAAGAGAGTTGGTACTTGATAGGCTTGGATTACTCGAAATGGAATGAAAAGAACAGTCGCGAAAATATTGGTATACGAAAATATTGGTAGTAATGCATTGTTTTAGTTCAGTAGTAATTTAATTTTACAACTAGCAAAGGTCTTACATATTTTGAAATAGTTTATTGATTAAAGTTTCTCTCTGAAGTAAATATATTTATTGCTCTAACAGAGAATAGAAGCATTTTTGTCTTATTCCTATGCTGAAAACAAATATTAAAAAAAGAGGCTTTCTAGTTTAACTCAAACCAGAATCCTGTTTATGTTTAGCTGTTCTCCCAAATTTCTTTATCTGGTGTTTCACAGGTGTTTAGTACTAATGAAGAAGTTATCACATGCAGTTCTCAATAAGAAACTTAGCTATAAACCCCCCACCATTTTAAAACTTCTCTATAAAATTGAGAAACTTGGATTGCAGATACATGTTAAAAGTTATTAATATGATGCAAATATAAAAAGTATTCTTAAATGTAAAATTTCAGTAGAGAATATAGGAAAAGAAAAAGATGGCAAAGCTTTGTTGCAAATCAATATGTCATCATTTCTTAAATTTTGTTTTGTCTTATTAAAATTATGTGTAAAGGAATGAATTGCCATAATTTTGCCAAACCCTGTTTAATATTTTTGATTTCTTTGTTTTGAGAAAAAAACAATTTTTATTTTTGGCATGCTTTTAAAGTGTGTAGACAGATTAAAGTACAAGAAGAATTACTACTACATTTACATTCATTTATTTATTTATGAAGTAATGAACATTCATATGGTTACTGAAAACTAAAAACATGAATTATTCAATACAAATCTCAACATTTAAAATATACTAAAGAAGGCAAATCAACATTATTATTATACAAATATTATCTACAAGTAACATGTTATAGCTAAAAAACTGTCTCAAAAATAAATTGCATTTTTTTTCTCAAAATATTTACATAATAAGCACAATGCAAATTACGCTAACTGTACAAAAAAATTTACATACATCTGGAACGAATGCGTAAATATATATTTTACAAGTGACATTTAACAACTGCCTTGCCTCACAATGCTTCAGCACTTTTTTACTCCAATAAAAAGCACAGTGGCGTGTGCAGTTTTTCAAAAAATGTATTTACATGTAACATTTCATAACAGCTATGGTACGGTTGAGTAGATAAATGGTACGGTTCATTGCGTAGCTAATATGATGGTTGACTGAATATGTCGCCCTACTATATATATATATATATTGTAAAATTCTATGCATTGCCTATAACTGTACACCAAAAATATTATCAAATATATACACCTCCTAAAACTTTTCATAGTAAGGAAACTACTAAACAAAAATATAATGCATATTTAGCTGATGTTTCATTCATACATTTTATAGCTGAAGGCGATAGGAAACTGAACTGATAGTGCATAATTCATGGTGACTATTTTTGACAGAGAGCTTGTTCAGACATGTTTCAAAATTGCAGTTTTAGAATCAAATTATATATACATCTATTGGCCACCAAGTAAGCAAAGAAATTTTTTTCAATGTGATTTTATTATTTTGTATTAAGTCCTCTCTATGCAGATTTTAGATTTCATTTTGATTCAGATTTTTTTTTTTTTTTTTTTTTTTTTTTTGCAAACTGTCTTTACAGCTCATTGAGAAACCTTATTCCTGTAAAACAAGGTTATAAAGTGGTCGAAACATATGTACACGTCTAAAGTACAAAACAGTAAACAAAATTTATAAATATCACAAAAGAAATAACATACAATTGTCGATGCAATATAAAATATTTATGGCGTTGGGTCGTGCATTTTTTTTTTCAGTAAAAAAAAAAGTGCAGCACAATTTACCGAGAAATAAAGACTTGTGAATGATATACAGCACCAAAAGTCTAGAATTTTTACATCTAACTTAATCTAAATTGTTTGTAACATTCAATGAATTCATGAGCAGTTTAGATAAATGGTTTTATGAGCAAAGTCATATAAGGCTGTCTTTTTCACCAAAAAAGAAACTCAATGTAATACTGATTGAGCAAAGGAGTAAGCAAAAATTGCTGAAAACAATGTCTAAGCTGCCATTTAAAAGAAATATAGCCATTTACTGTTTTAAATGTTTATTGCTATTTAATAAGCCAAAGTCTTTAAAGCAGTTAAATTGTATCGATCTTGTCTCTCGTTTAAATGTATGGAAAACCAATTTTCATGTTTTCAGTCACTAATTAATATTTTTTTTAAGTTTCTTTTATTCATAAAAACGATTTTTTTTTGTGGAACTCAGTTACCAAATTGTAATTTTAAAGAATTCACGAATTTTGAAAAACAATTTTCAAAGCTACAAACTACAATGTATCTTTGGTAAAATTTGACAAGGTTTAAAAAAATAAAATAAATACTCAAAACCTAAAAAATTACAAACTGGCGACTAAGTTCCATAAATTAATTTAAATAAAATAAAAAGTATTTTTAAATATTTATTTGTGACTTAATAAGTAGAGAATTGGAATCAATAATTAACCACAGAATATTATAGGAAACACTGTAAAATTATCTGATCACAGGACAACCCCTTAAAATATTTATTCCAATTTTAAGTTTATATTCAGTACAGTTTTATATTTTAAACTTCTTGATACTCATCTGTTCTTTTATCAGAAAAATAATTTTTATTTTACTCTGCAAAAATATTTATTACATTAATTAAATCTAGGAACTTTATAGTTCTAATAAACTTGATTTGTAGGAGGGTGAAAAATACTTTAAAAAAAATGCTTAATTCTTAAATTGACATCATTTGTTGAATACCTTAATGAATATTAAAGAAATAATCCTAAAAAATTGGAGCAGTAAGATATTACTTGATTAAAATCTTAATTTGATTCCTAATTATACAAATTGCAAATTATAGTCAACATGTTTCAAACACTGAAAAATAGACGTCCATTTTCAAAACTTGCCAGTCGTGAATGAGAAGAAGCACAAGTGATTTGAAATATGAAAAGCAAAGCTGCCACAAAATGAAAATAAAAATTCAGACATTAATTAAGAATTACTTTATGTAAACAGTAATACTACTAAAGTACCTTTTTTTTTAATTTTAGGCATACATTTTTCTTGATATGCATCACATAGTTTTCAAGATTGCATTTAAGATTTTTATATCTTATATCTTAAGCCTTTAAGATTTTTATATCTTATTTGGAAACAGACTTAAAAATATCCTGTTAATTATATGTATATAGTACTAAAACCTTACTCAAACACTTAATTTCCAGCATTTGTGCTTGTTATATAAATCTGTTACTTAATCTGTACTTTCTATATTTAATTAAAATGCCTACATTAAAAAAATTAAAGCACTAAATTTTTATGCTTAGATTAATAATTATAGATTTCAGCAGCTTGTCTACAATAATAAAACTTCTACATTAATAAATAGTATTAGTACTAGATAAGGTTAATTTTCTTAATGATTCCAAACGTTTACATTTTTACTGATATGAGTCATGCTAAATTCATTGAAAAATTTCATATTCCACATAGTCTTTGCAGAAACAAAACATGTATTGAAAAATATTTTTGGTTAAAAGTTTGTTACAAATATTAATTAAAAATGTTATAAAAATTTAAAAACTGTTTAGTAAAATTTCAAAGTTTACTTTATCAAACAAAGAACTACATACAATACTAATCATATCACAAGACAAACTTAATACTGTTTGTAAAAAAATTTTGAAGACAAAAAAATTTATATTTTTCCCACTTCAACAAATGAAACTGTATGAGAAGTTAAAATCGTTCAATAATTTAAAAATGTACAGTGGATCATCTGAGTTTTTTTTTTTTTTTTTTTTTTCTTCCTTCTTTTTAAAGAAAGAAACAATCATACACATCATTTACCTATTCACTTAATCTTTCAATTTCATTCTAAGCAAAAACTCAACTCTTGCTAATTTCAAATGCTTAAGTAAACATCCATAAAACCTGAATCTATTAGTACATAGACTAGATTATCGACAGAAAAAAATAAAGTTTCAGGTACACAGTTACATCTTGCTTAGGTAAGTGGCAAGTTACAGTTTATTCCTCCTCTTCAGCAACAGAATCACCTTTTACTTCAGAACTGTTGTCCTCAACCTGCTTATCATCTTCATCAGGAGTTTCACAGGATTTTGGTTTGGCATCAAGAAAGACATTGTCATCACATTCGGTTCCACCAACAGCACCTTCAGGAGCTTCTTCAATTATATCTGTAGATGGTGCACCAGTGTCTTCCAGTTTACCTAAAACAGTATATATATATTTTGAAACGATTACAGGTAGCGTAGCCAAATCTTTCAACAAAAAATAAGCACCTTTTAAGCACTCAAAAGATATTTTTATACACTACATACATTAACAAAAAGCAAAATAATTTTCAAAGATTTTACATGATCATGATAAAATAACTAGTTTCTGGCAAAGAACTCTTTTTTTTGATTATATTAGCCATTATAAAATGATCAAGAGATTTTCCGGTTCGATATCAAAGGGTGGAAAATGAAGCCTGAAATTTAGAATATCTTGCAAAATGCAGCAGAGTTGCACGTGAGAGTGCAATAATCTCACCGAACCCAGCTCAGTAGACGCACACGAGGACTCGTAAGTATTTCATCAAACATGTAAAATGATTGGCGCTTTCATACGCTATGGACCAACGATACGCCGAATTAGATTGTGGTTGAATGCATTGTGAAAACGTTGAATGAAACGTGAATGTGAAAAGCAGGCTTTTGCTTAATACGTGGCCAAAATGGACATGGTAAAGAAAGAATACTCATTTTCGAAAAGGGAAAATTTAGCACTTTTTAAAAACACCCAATGAAAAAAGCACCTTTAAGGGCTTTTAAAAATCGAAAATGAGCACCTTTAAGCACTTTTCAAAAATGCTATGCACTATGTATTAAATGATTATATTAATATCCATTATTAATGAAATGTAATTAAAGAAATATCAAATTTCAATACTTTTTCATGGTATTTATATATTTTGAAACTATTAAATAATTAAATTATCCATTATTATTAAAATATAATTACAGGAATACCTGATTTCCATACTTTTTAATGGTAACATGGTTAGCTTTTACATTTCACTGTGAATTTAGAAAAATTGCCATTTTATATTTGAACATTACAAATATATTTAAATTCAAATTTTAATTTTTTTATTAACAATATATTTATTTGTTAAAAAAATTATTGTTTTATTATGTAACAGAAAAACTGCCTCAATTTTAATTACAGAAAAAATAATTGTTTAAAATCCTATGTGATGAAAATCAGGAATAATGGATAAAAAAGTCTTGAATCAACTTATGACTTATAATATAAAATAGTTATTTTTTTTCTATAGCTTTCATAAGCTTACTATTTTTGGAACATCAATAAAAGTGATAATAATAGCAAGTATTCTAATTTCAATAGTCTATTACCTAACATATTTAAAAAAAACTGCATGCGAGTCGGTGAAAAATGACTAATATATATATATATATATATGTGTGATTCTATAGTAAATTAGCAATAATTCTTAAAAAAGTTGAATTTCAATTTAAGTTCTCTAAAAATTTAGATTAATGTTCAAATCTTATCAAAACAAAGTCAGGATCATAAATCAAAGTATTTTAAAGTATAACTAAAATATTTTATCATTTAAAGACTGATAAATTTATCATTCTTAGTTTGTCTTTATCTCAGAAAGTATCTATTTAAGTACTTGTATAAGTATTGATTAGATATTTTGTTGCAATTTAATACTTAAGTTCTGTAATTTATATAAAAGCATTTCCAGTATAAATCACCAAATTTAGAGCCAATTTGCTTAAAACACATAAATACACACTAATAATAACTACTGCTATTTAATTTACTCAATATAAATGCTATAATTTATAAAGAGCAGATATAGTACTAATCGCCAAATTTAGAGCCAATTAGCTTAAAACACAAAAATAAACACTAATAATAACTACTGTAATTTAATTTACTCAATATAAATGCTATAATTTATAAGCAGGCAGATATAGTACTAATCACTAAATTTAGAGCCAATTAGCTTAAAACACATAAATACACACTAATAATAACTACGGCAATTTAATTTACTCAATATAAATACTATAATTTATAAACAGGCAGATCTAGTACTAATCGCCAAATTTAGAGTCAACTAGCTTAAAACACATAAATACACACTAATAATAATTAATGCAATTTAATTTACCCAATATAAATGCGATAATTTATAAAGAGGCAGATTTAGTACTAATCACCAAATTTAGAGCCAATTAGCTTAAAACACATAAATACACACTAATAATAATTAATGCAATTTAATTTACCCAATATAAATGCTATAATTTATTAACAGGCAGATTTAGTACTAATCACCAAATTTAGAGCCAATTAACTTAAAACACATAAATACACACTAATAATAACTACTGCAATTTAATTTACTCAATTTAAATGCTATAATTTATAAAGAGGTAGATGAATCACCAAATTTAGAACCAATTTGTTCAACTGACTAAATCTGTGAAGCAATTTATCATAACAATTATATTTAAATGTGGTTTATTTATTTTAAACAGTAAACCTTAATAGATCATGGCTTATATAACATTATGATTAAATAAATCAATTATTCATACATCTAAATGTGGCAGAATTGTGTTAGGGATATGCCTCCTTTTCTGAATCCTTACCTCTTTGGGGGGGAATGGTCTGTTTTGGAATGGATAATAATCTTTGAACATCACCTCTTGACTTGTGTGACTTTAATTTTAAAAACAGGACATACCCTAATCTTGTGTGGGCAGACTTGGGTCATTCTTGGTTTGTTGAGCTATTGGATTATTGGATAATTAAATAAATGTAGTAAAAAAATTTTGATTGCAGAAAAAAATTAAGCTCTACTTTAAAATTCATGAGTGATTTGTTTGAATAACAATGACTTTAGTTAAATTGCAATTAGAAAGAAACGCAAGTGCAGTGTCTTTTTAATAGATGTTTGTAAAAATTCTATTATAAAATATACATAATAATGTATGTTTTTTTTTTTTAAAAATAATATAACATTGAAATAGAAATTATTTTTATGCAATAAACTAATATTTGTACAAATAAAGATCATTCTAATTCAGATATTTTTCATTAAATGCTTCCAAATAAAAAAATTTACCCATTTTTAAATGCGTTCAGTATTGGACTTGCTGTGAAGAACAGTGCATTTTTTAATAATTCAAAATTTACGTAACTATTTTCTCATTCCTTTTTTTGCAAACTAAGCACTCAAAATTTTAGTACATGGGAAATTAATTTTTGTCAAAAGGCTATTTCGTACTCACTTAAAGGTTGGACAACAAGAAACTTCAAAATATCCGAGAGTGAAACTATTCCTACAACAGATTTATTTTCATCTATCACAACTAATCGATGAGCCTGTCACAAATAGATAGATAGTTTGGTTATGATAAATGGTAATGGGATTATTTTTTTCAAACTAAAACTTAAGTTAACTCACCTTAGAGGTAACAATAGTGCGTATCACAGTCCCCAAGGTATCATCAAGAGTGCAACCATACACATCTTCATGCACCTTAGAAAGAAAAACAGTAGTATTAAATAATAATACTATTTTTATATTGCATTTTCTAAATAACACCGTAACTTTTAAAATACTAAAAAATATATAGTTTGATTTATTTCAATTACTGTTTAATTGAATAAGGATTGCATTCTTAATATTTTTTTCAAAAGTATTATAGCAAACTCTTGAAATATTTCCCAATATTAAAATATCTAAAATTTTATCAACAAAACCTAATAAACTTAAGGCATATTTAAGAGACACTATGCAGCAGTAGAAACTCTTCATGGCAAATTCTCTTTCTCCTGCAGAAATAATTTAAAATTTTAAGTTTAGAAAAAGTGAGTTCAGATAATTCTAGATTAAACTATGCAGTTTCAAATGCTAAAAAAAAATTTTTTTTTTTTGAAATATTAAGATTTTATCAAATTATGGTGGGATTGTACTGTAAAGAAATTATTTTACAATAAATTGTTTGCATTCTGACATTTTAAAAATATTTAATAAGCATTTGAAACGTAATCTTTTACTTAAGGAACTTGCTTTTCACTTTTTTAAAATAACTTTAAATTTTAAAATACCAAAGGTAGTGCAACAGAATTTTTGTGGACAATTTTCGTAAAAAATCAATATAGGTTTTAAATACTTTTAAGTTATATCTTAACAATTTGATATCTGTTGCCCATTAATTGTTTAATACATAGGTGAACATTAAAGTTATTGCAGCCAAAAATTTTTAATTTGCAATTAAATATTTTTAAAAATCTACTTATTTTAATTTGTAATTCAAAACTTTTGTTTTCTACAACTTAATAAAAATCTCACAGTAATATTTAATGTTCCTTCAACATAAAAGAGTCGTATATAAAATTCTGAAAAAGTTGCGGCTCGCCATTTGACTCATGTAAGTTGGAAATCCCTGAGATAGACTAACCCAGCAATAAGTTGAAAACTGAATATTCAGCCAAAAAATAAACTTTTGGATAGAGATATATTTCAGGGTGCGTAGCGTTTTTAAAAAGTGCTAGCGTTTTTAAAAGTGCGTTGTTGTTCCTGTAAGCATGCAGCTATGCATGTACGCACGCTGTTATCTTATTAAGTAACAATAAAGTTGTATTTAATCCTTTACAAAGGTTTATGTTTATTTACAAGTAATTACAACAAGGTGCTTATTTTTTGTTGAATAATTTAGCTACGCACAATGTATTTCTATCAGTAAAATTGTTCAACACCAAATAAATGCTATAATTTAAAAAAAAAAAAAAAGAAAAAGAAAAAAAAGAGACCAATTTTCAACGTTTGTAGCGAAAGAATTCTCAAATATAATGAGCAAGATTGCATTTGTTTTATCATAAAAATAAATCAAAAGTAAATAAAGGCTGAGATATCAAATATACTAACTTTGCCTTTATCGATTGCTTCATTTATTGTAATGTCGAGATTGTGATACGTCTGCTCTTTAGCTAATGCCTAGTAAACAAATTAAAAATATGGTTAGTAGGACAGAAAAGTAAACACTCAATATAATCTCATCACATAATTTACAAAATTCGTTTGCAATATATGGTTAAAAAATATTTCTTTAATGAAAATTTTGCACTAAATTGACTGCAGTGACAAAAAAAATTATAAGATTTCTTCCCTTATAGAAAAAAAAAAAACAGTTTAGTAATTTGCAATGATACATAAGGTTGCCCCTCTCCCTCAATAATTTAATAAAACTTAAGAATTTTTTAATCAAGTTATTCCTTCATTTTTACCCCCCCCCCCTGAAAAAAAGCTATTTTTATTTTATGAAAAACTAATAATTCTTGATGGCTTATAAACAAAAAATTTTTATGACGGTATCTTAAGAGCCATTAAAATATATTTTTTAAATTTTTTCAATTTGAACTCAAAAATTTCATTGAACAAAATTTAAAGTAAGTAATTGAAACTTTCTCAAAAAAGAAAGAAAGACGTATGCCCCTTCTCTTCCCCCAAAGTTGTTTTTTATACTATGCCTTTGAATTCAACTGTTATGTATTTTGTTTTACCTAAATTGTATGTAGAGATATTTTTTTTATTATACTCAAATTTTTTGTTTAACTAAAATAAAAACACTTTTAAAGTATTTGCGTAAAAGTTTTATTTTAATACATACTTACTAATTTAATTCAGTACATAATTTTATAATTTTCAGAAACTTTATTAAAATTCAGTTTATTTTTCATTTATTTCAATCTAAATTATGTGTTCTTTACAACATAAATCAAGAAAAGTAACATGCTTAAAAACAGCACTATATGTTTTTTTTAAAAAATAAGTCTATTTTTTAAAATTTTATACTTACAAAAACATCAAATTTAGCGAAAATATCTAATAGGGTATTATTTTCATCCACAATCGGAAGACCAGACACCTTTCGTTGAACAAAAA
This sequence comes from Parasteatoda lunata, assembly GCA_949128135.1. NCBI lineage: Eukaryota > Metazoa > Arthropoda > Arachnida > Araneae > Theridiidae > Parasteatoda > Parasteatoda lunata. Next base: position 11,033,169 of record OX421973.1, on the reverse strand, counting down.
GATCCAATGCTTCTATGACTTTAGTATCAAATGTAACCTAAAAAATTCATATTATTTTCATAACTCTGTCAAAATCATGTTATGAAAAATAAATCAATATGCGGCTACTTTATGTCTCTAAATCTGATACCCCCCATGCTGTAAATAATAAAAATCCAAGTTTTATACACATACAACTGTAGTAATTACAGAAGTTCAAGTTATGTTATATGAACAGTGCCTGCCGAATTATTATTTTTAATTTTTATAAAACTAACTTTATAAACCGGAATGTCTATAATTGGGGGAAAAAATTTCAAAGTTAGACTTTATAAATACACTAAAAACTGAATTGATTTTTAAATTTGTGTTTTATTTTTACAGAGTCTACACTTAACATTTTATTGAATTAGAAAGGTACAAAATTAAAGATTCAACATGGCCTAAAAGTTTTTTTAATGTTTCCTTTTTTGCTGATGAAGCGTTTTTCTGACAGCTTTGGATAGATTTACCTTATTTAATGAGAGATAATTATTAACATTGAATGATGATTCTATAACTTTTCTCAATTCATTAACAGTTTTCATTTGGACTCCTTTATATTTCTTGTTTCATAACTTTTTCCACTCTTCAATTTCCTTAAAATTTCCAAAAACAATTTCCACACCAATAACTTTGTTCCTTGGGGCAGAATGAAATTGTTCTTTATATTCTTTCAAAACTTGAGGAAATAGAAAGAAAAAAGAGCTTTTAATTGTTTTAAATATATGCTCTACAAAAATTTGATTTGATAAAACAGGGATGATGATTTTATAAAAACCTAGAGGTTTTACCGTGTTTTGATACTGTACTGATTGTTTTCTTTCTGATTTGATTTTAAAAAGTGGCAGGTTTAATAATTCAGTGATTTTATTAGTGCCAGTCACTGGTAAAAGTTAAACTTAATTAAATAAGTAATATATATATATATATATATATATTATAAATTACTCAAACCCAAATATATTATTAATTGGCAATTCCTGTAATTATAACTGGTTAATTAAAACTGTTATGCAAATGCCAGAAAATAAGGTTTTATATTTAAATGAGTTAAAATAAACACATTTAAAATTGAATACTTTTGGTATGTTTCAGTTGGTATGTCAGCAAAAATTTAAAACTTTTGACATGTTATGAAAATTTACTTTTAATTTTAAGTAGGATAATAAAATGCTTTTTCGAAATACAAACTTTTAGACTATTCAGACTTATTAATAAAATTGAAAAAATCTGCAACACTTGGGAACCTTTAAATTTCAATCCTATTCTTCAGGAAACCCCATGAGATAAGAGTAAAAATTTTATATCTCTTTTTCATTTTCTAATAACCTTTTAAAGTTTTTTTTTTTTTTAATTACAGTTGTGACAAAAGAATTTTTAAATTCTATACTGCACTATACAGAAGTGAATGATAGAAAAATAGTTGTTTTGGAGAGCGCAATTTAATTTATGTTGTAAATAATTTCATTTCCTCAGTCACAGTAACTTTTTTAAAAGTTCAAAAAATCATCTTATACAATGTAGAAAACGTAGACGTACAAACTCTTAGAAAACTTAAGAGTAAAAATTTTCGAAACATTCTGATTGGTATATTTTGGTTGGATTGGTAAGATCATTTCACTAAATGTGAATTATACAAGATTTAATATATTGTCTCAATTAAAAAGCATCTGAATCATTAAATGCTTTCATTAAAAACAAAGATACAAATACTACCAAAGAATACAATTTTCCAGTATTTGTTAAGTTTTATGATAAAGTAAAAACTGTAAGTGATTTAAGAAATAATATTAAAATCTTACTTTTGCTATATCACTGAAGGTTCCCACACCTAGTTCTCTGATTGTTTTAGATAAAAATGAAGGAGTTCTCACTATAGTATTTCCAAACCTTTGCATAATCTACAACAGAATGTTTAAACATTTTATCCATGTTATAAACAGCATTACAATACTGAAATTATAAAAGCAGCTATCTTTTTAATTATAGAGAAAACTATTAGTTTACAATATTGTTTCAAGAGCTTTACATTAGAGATATGCATTTTAAATAAAAATATGCTTGTATATTAGTTTACATTAAATGATATACTCCATTAATTAGTGCATATGTTTTAGGCAAATAAAGTCATTATTTTTTTCCTTTTTAGTGTTAAGTATTTAAAAATAATCGTGTTGAACTTTTTAAAGGAAAAATTATTATGATGTCTTTCTTTTAAAACAGATTCACCTCCTTTTATCCAGCATAATACAGTTAAGGACAATTCCGAGTGATGAGGAATAACCTTTGACGATAATAAGACAATAAATTCTGCTAATTATGCCCCAGAAAAGATAGTAACTTGCATAGGTCATTAAACATAGAACTCTAGCCAAACTTTTTGAGCTCGAAGAGTTGCCTAAAATTTACTTGACGATGAATTTCCTATTCTCGATATTATGGCAATAAATTCTATTCTCCGAAAATTATTCCAAATTTTATAGTCAAGCTGTACTAAGCTTCAGTTATAGTTTAAGCATTATAGTTAGCCTGAAAGTGATCGATTCTCCTTGCAATGGTAATAATTAGAATGCAGAAAGAAAGATGCGATTTATGTTTAAGGTGCTATTTATCAGCGAGCATATGGTTCAAGGGTATCTGAATCACAGAAAATATTTGAAATAATTACCAGCCCAGTTATTTAAAATATCTGAAGATGTATTTTTAACTTGTTTAAGCAGAAACTTATTAATATCCCTTTTATTCAAATCCTAACTATTACAGATCTTATCAAAAAGCAAATTTTTGATAATGTCAAAGTTTCCCTTCAATTTTCAAATCAAAATTTAAATAACAAATTTCTCTCCAAAAACAATTTTCTTTCTGTCTCAGAATTACGTTTAACGTTGCAGACATTCAAAATTATTTTGTGTAAGTCTATAGAATAACGTACATTATTATAAAGATAATGCAGCAAATTTTTCCTTGTTAACACAAAGAAATTAAATAATAAATTTCTCTCCAAAAACAACATTCCTTCAATCTCAGAATTACTTATAACCATGCAGACATTCTATATTATTTTGAGTAAGTCTATAGAATAACTTATATTATTAAACAGATAATGCAACAAGCTTTTCCTTGTTAACACAAAGAAATTAAATAACAAATTTCTCTCCAAAAACAATATTCCCTCTGTCTCAGAATTACTTATAACCATGCAGATATTCTAAATTATTTTGTGTAAGTCTATAGAATAACTTACATTATTATACAGATAATGTAGCAAATTTTTTCTTGTTAACACAAAGAAAGCACACTGCCCGCCTTCATCCAGTACCGGAACCCTATGGACGCCTTCTTCTATCAATAACTTGGTTGCTTGTGCAAGACTGGAAAAAATAAAATTCACAGTTTAGAGATATGTGACTTTTCACAGCCTCACTTAAAATATTAACACTTAATCCCTAGTGTGTACACTATTTTGAATCTCACTGGATTCTAAACACATGGTGTTTCGTAAAGACCACCCATAATATGGATTTTTTAAATCCTCATTAAAAATGAAAAGAAAAAAGTATATATATATATTGCAGGTCTCAAAATATATGAACAAGAAAATGGCAAAAGCACTCTTAAAATTTAAAAAATTACAGTAGAGGAATGTGAATATTATCAATATCAAAACATGCTTAATTTTAGGTTAAAACTTAAAGGTGCTATAATAATTGTCTTTCAATTCCTTTGTGTTTCCTCCCACAATCAAACCTCTCTTGTTCTTTAGTACAATCCTGTGCTGTGATTGGTCATGTTCTGATATCATTTTTGTTTCTTCCTCTCTTTTATATAATCATTTGTAACCCTCTATATGAAATTTTTTTCATACTATATATACATGTATATATGGTATAAAAAAATTACATATAGAGGGTTACAAATGATTTTTGAAAGAAATAAAACAAATTCACATACATATTTTTTCATATATATATATAAATATATAGGCAAAAAAATTTTCTCAATTTTTTAGCCTATTTTATGAGTTCTATATACTTGCAGCTTATGCACAGTTAATATTACTTATTTATTCTCTTCGTTTTTCTCTGTTTTTTTTGTGCTATATATATATATATATATAAAGAGAGAGAGAGAGGTAGATAAATGCAAAAACAAAATATACAATTTTGAACTTACTTATCCGTCGCATTTATCTTAACCACAGGTTTGGAAATTCTGTTAATTTCTAGGGAAAGAAAAAAAGTTTTAGAAATGAAAAATTTTCAAAAATAACGAATAAATAATTGTTTCCTACTTACTCCTCCACGTTGAAATGCTTTGACTTTCTATGTCTTTTATGTTTTCCTGAAAAGAAACAGATATTTTTTTTTTTGCTTACTATTTCATATTGAAAATGATTTTAAATAAAAATTACAAATGTATTATATTATTTTAAATATTTTTAGTAATAAAAGAAAGGAAATAATATTGAAATTATTTCCTTCGATACTTTGTTTGGGCAAAGACCATGTTTAAACGAGTAAAAAATGTGATTTTTCAGTATCATGTTGAGAGATTAATGAAAAAACTTATAAATAGCCATCTATGCATACATAAATATAATATTATTTATAAATATATATATGCACACAAATATACTTAAGTTTTTTTTTAATTTTTTAAAAAAAATTTTTTAATTACACAACACTAAAGCTTCTATAAATCTGTTAAGGATGTGTTGCATTTAAACATTCATCTCTTTTTGAAAATAATTGGCAAATCTCAAACATAATGTTAGAATTTTACTGCAAGATATTTTTAAATGAAGACATAGCTATTAGAAAAGAAATCACTATCAATATTATTTTACAAGAAATTTAATTTGAATTGTGCCTCATCAACGACTAATAAATATAAATAAAATTATATAATAACTAATTTAAATAGAATGTAGTACCAAAATTGGTACCATTTTATAAAGTTCATTTCAGTTAGACTCTCTACATGCAATGTAAAATAATAATTTGACGTAATGCCTACAAATATTTAGAAATATCTCGAATTCAACATTTTAACTCACATGTCAGATATACAGGAAATATTACTTACAGGTGAATTACTGTAATAATGCCTCAAAACATTGATAAAATCTGATATTGTCAGCATTCCTATAAAACAATTTTGTATCAGATAAAAACAATTAGAAACTTATGCTGTATCAATATTAATTTAATATACATATCAATAAACATGTAGCATTTATTCTTTAAATAACATTATAATGTTCTAATAAGAATTTTAAAAAAATAATATTTCATAATATTTTAATGTGCAGCAAAATATTATAATATTTCCCTGCAGGATAGCTAATACAATGGTAGTAATGGTAAACATTCTTGAATGGATGCAATAAATAATTAACAAAATATATAGTAGCTGATCTTGAATTCAATTATTATAAAAAAAAACAATATTTTTTATTCTACAATAATGAGTTTCTTAGAAATATTTCAATAATTCAGATAATAAAAAAATCCTTAGACATTAAATCCTCATTAGAACAAATACCACACACATGTAAATAAATCTATTCTCTAATCATTTTTACCCAATGAATAAATTATCATTTAGTTGCTATCTTCACATATCGCAAAGATTGAATTCAATATTATCACATAAAATTAGAAAAGGCAAAATTTTGTTGTTGTATAGTTGCGAATAAATAGGAAAAAACTATACAAAAGTTAAAAATGTGTCCATTTATACTTATAATATTTTGATGAACTGCAAATGTAATTAATTGAAATTTATGTTCATTCAAGGAATATATTTTTATGCTAATTTATTCCCTTAATCAAAAAACTCAAACTTTTTTCAATTAGCAATCAGTATTTTTTTCCTTCACATTATTATAATTACATGTTAAGAAGAAGTATAAAGATTCTTAAATATGACTCCAATACATGGAACCACAATTTAAATTTCCAACTTTTCTTAAAAGTTAATGCAGCTCAACACATTCGGAGCAAGGGAATCAAATACTCATGCAATTTTATAATTTCGTAAACGTTGATAAACAATCCTATAATAATTATTTCTATGAATGATTTTAATCTGGAAAAATTATAAGTCACAGTGTTTCCTCATTTAGAGAAATTTGGCGAAGGGATTGATTGCAAACCTTAATAGCACAGGAGCTGGAATCGATTGTACTACACCAAACTCAAATGAAACTACGTACACAAGATAATCTAAAAGAAATAACTAAGTCGGTCCTATAAATAAAACGAGAGGAAAGAGGAAGAAAAAAAACGTCAAGAAATGAATATGGCATAGATATCTTCAATATATACCAGTTCCATAGATTTCTGTAGATAATACTGCTTAAAATAAGTTGAATGGTGTACCTTCTCATATAAGTAATTCTGCGCCAAAGAAACTAAATAATATTTGTTTGTTAATCTATTATGCGAACCAAAAATGCACAGAATTCACGACTTGCTTATTGTGTTACAATTATAATCTTAATTATAGTAATAAGTTGGACTAAAAGTTTTTCAAACATAACTAAATTTGATAAAAGTGAACTTACCTACAAAACTAGATATTGACTCATCCCATAAAGGTGCAGCTCTGAGTTCTGAAAAATATTTTTTTTTGTTTATAAAATAATGCAAAAATGAATGAAAATAAATAAACGAAACATAAATAAAAATCACGTACCATTATTTACAAGAGCCTCGAATGCATTTTTTACCTGAAAATCAAATGGAATTTGTTGATTGATATATTAAATCAGAGTGGAAAAAAGAAAATTTATAACTGATAATTTAAAAAGATTGTAAATTCCACTTTTTAAAAAAAAATGTTTTTTTTTTCTTACAATCAGTTATTGCAATGATCTCCACCCTTTTTTATTGCTGTGATATAGCCAACGTTTGATAACTGCCCGTTGAGGGGAGGGGACGTTGATTAGTTTGATTTAACAACTTTAATTTAATTGCAATTAAACATGACTTCAAAAAAAAAAAATACAGTTGCATCAAAAAATTAATATAGAGTAATTTAACATTTTAACTCACTAGGGCGCTAAGTCAATAAAAATCCTGCGTTTTTTTTTTTTTTTTTTTTTGCCAAGGAGACAGTTCTAGTTGCTTAAGTCCAGTTTATTCGTTGTTTTTGGTTGCTGTCGTTGATAGGCTATAAGAAATAGAAATACGGATTTAAGTGCTGTGGTATCAATCTCAGATTTATTTATTATTATTTTTTTTTTAAACCGTCGTTGGACAGCCGTTTACGACTACTAATGTTCAACTCCTTAGCCTTGTCATTTTGAACCCAATCCAGAAGACAGTGGAACTCCTGTATCAAGTATTGGGAGAAAGTTTGCCTTCGTAGAGGACTTGTTGATGGAACTAACTCGCATTTGCGTTACATGAGAGGAAGACCTGCCACGGTTAACCTGACGTTAAAGGGACTAACCCATGATCCGTCTACCACCGACGGTATTTTACGTCAGTACTGTGGTCGGTGCAAGCTGGGTGCGGAATTCGTATCAACCAGTCGTCGCTGGGATTCAAACCCAGTTCAACTCATTGGAAGGTGAACGCTCTATCCACTGAGCCACCAAGTCTAAATTTCATGGTTAACCTCTCATACATGAAAGATCGTACGAATCCGAGAGCAATATACCACATTAAAACTAATTTATGTTCCTTGGTATCATTCAATCCACGGATCAGCTCAGGGGTTGGGGACCACTGGGCTATTGCCTTGACATCCCAAGTTGCATTGCTATACCGCAAATGCTTCTAGTTCAGAATCTTTTTACAGTTTATTTGTATTTTAATTTTGGAGGGACAAAAAAGATAACTCCCTTACCAAAAGCTCAACAGACAGCACAACAACTTTACCACTGACTGGCATCACATCATAACATGTACGGGAGCTCAGAAAAGTGGGAATAATTTTATCTTCAGCTAAAAGAGAGAAAGAGAAAATAGATTTTAAATAAAGTATAATTCTCAAATATTAAAATTCTTTAATTTTGTTAGATTATTTTATCACAGTAATCGTTTTGAAATGTATTATTAACTCATTGAGACAAATTTTTTTAATCTGAAGCGGAAACTAAATCAATGACACTTTTAAGTTTGTTAAATTTTTAAACAAATTGGGCAACATTGAAGGCGTTGATGAGTTTTCAAATGTCTCGTATTGCGCTTTCAATTTACTTAATTCATTTTCAATTGTTTCAAATTTAGAAAGAACCATGTAGAATAATCTGAAAATTAACATACAGCGTACAAAAAAAGTGAACACCCTGAATAACTTTGGATCTAATGATCGGATTTTCATGTACTAAAGACTATCCTAATTGTTTGAGGAGGTGACCTCAAATAAGCAAGTAAATTTGTGCGAACGATATTTTAAGTTACGAAATCAAACACAAAAACGTACTTTCTCTGAATAAAAATACCTTTTTTTTTTACGCATTTGGATTTCTTTTCTGACCCTAAAAATATAAGTGATAGTCCCAGTCTGGGAAACAATAGTTTAGTCAGGTGAGCGGTACGAAGTTTGAACCCCATAATGTTCAATGTACTTTTTGCGTATTTCGCCATACCTCCGAAACTAATAAAACTAATCTAAAAAATTTTGCCCACAACTATAAAATTCGTTTATGCAAAGATAATTCTAAGCGAAAATTAATTTTTAATTATTATTTTTTGGGAAATGTCCCAATATTTTGATCAGGAGAGCGGTAACTTAAATATGCTAATTAAACAGAGCAGACAATATTTTAGGTTATGTTATCAGACACAAAAGCGTACTTTCTTTAAACAATCATACATTTTTTAGACTGTTTTCGATTTGATTCTTAAAATATAGTCCCAACAGTTTAGTCATGACAGTGATTGAAAATTTGGTCCCCTTAATGTTAATTTGGCTTTTTGCATTTTTCACTATATTTCGAATATTTTTTAAGTAAATCGAAAAATCTTTGTACATAGTCAGGGGTTTGTTTAGAAGAAATTTGGGTCCATTAACGGACCCTTCACAAAATATCTTTTCATAAAAACGGACCCTTTACAAAATAATTTATCTTTTAATCGGACCCTTCACAAATTTGTTTATCTTCATTATTGTTTTGTTAATTGAACAAACCCTTTCCGGGGGGGGGGGGAGACGGTTCGAGACAAATTAAGTTTCATTAAGATTAAATTCCAAATGTAGTATTCTAAGAAAATATTTATACTTTTACAACCATCATTTTCGCATTAGTATTAAACATAATTTTTTTTTGTAAATAAATAATTGAGCAATTTATATTTATTCACAAAATTAATTATTTAAGTAGTATGTAAATAAAAATAAATTTGCGATAATTTTTTTAATAAAATATTATAAATTTAAGAATTGTTTAAGTTTACTTATAAGGTTACTGTTAATATAATAAGTTTACTTAAGTTAATGCGTAACACATTAAAAGTGATACATTACAAAGTTGTGTTATTTAAAATATGCCAATTGAAATTATTAAAAATGTGAGTGAGATTTTGTTTCGAACATTCCGTGTTGAGCAGTATAGGCTAAATACCAAATATTTGTATGTTGCATCTCTAACTTAGTAGCAGTAATTGTTAAGCGGAATCTTGTATCTATTTACAATTTAAAAACTTCTTGAAATGGTTTTTAGCAATTTTTGCTACAACAGGACCCTATTTGCACAAATTCACAAAAGCAGGACCCTGGTTGAAAGAATGCGACTTAACGCTTATTTTATATTCAAAAATTATGAATAGTTTTTTCACAATTTTACAAAAAACAGGACCTTTCACAAAATGTCTGGACAGACCCCTGATAGTAAAAATTCGTTTATCCAACGATAATTTCATGCAAAAAAAAAAAAAAAAAATATTAATAATCTTGTTGTATAATATTGGAAAATATTTTAAATTATAAGGCCTGCCGGTTTTTTACATAATTTTAAATCACAAAATTTGTTTCTGAACTTTCCAATTTTTAAAGTCGTATATTTAAAATTTGATTCCTAGAGAACTATTCAAACGACTTCGCCCAAATTATGTATATCGTCATATAAAATTTACTTGAAAATTTACTAGTAAAAGCATAAATTAGCATTACAGTTTAATTTTTTTAAGGGTAATTATTTTTGGAAAATTGAATTTTATAATTGTTTGAAAATTTTTTTCGATTTACCTAAAATATAGAGATATAGCAAAATGTGTAAAAAATTAAATTAACGTTCCAAACTTATGAACATTATTAGTTCATAACTTTGGAATTAAATTAACATTCTAAACTTAGAAACTTTTTCCTTCTATAACAATGATTACGCTGATATTTGGAAAGTCAGGAAGAATAAATTTTAAAAAAAACACGAAAAAAGCATATGTTTATTCATAGAAAGTACATTTTCGTGTTAGATTTCGTATCATAAGAAAATAACTGCACACATATTTTAGGTTAGGTTATTCCCCTAGAAAATCTCTCTGAGGATATATACATAATGTCGATTTGTTTTCATTCTTGCATAATTAAGACTATAATTATAATATTATAATCCTAATTATGTTTGTTCAATTATAATTTTTTGGATTATAATTGCATGGTGAAGATTCGTATAATTTCAAGTATACAAATTCGATTGATTCGAACTAACTTTCATAGAGACATTTTGATGGAACTAATCCGCATTTGCGTAACATGGAGAGGAAAACCACTGAAATCTCTCACGGTTAGCCTGAGGGCAACGGGATTCTAACCCACGATCCGCCTTTTACTGTGGCTATTTTACACCAGCACTGAGATCGGTGCAATCAGGAGGAGAATACATATCAACCAGCCATCGCCGGGAATCGAACCTGGGTCACCACATTGGGAGACGATCACTATCCCTGAGCCACCGCTATTCTAGAACAATATTGAGTAAAAATGCTAACTTTAAAGCAAGACGTGAAATAGTTCAGTTTGTTGCAATTTAAGCTGCCATGACACTATTTTTTTTTCAATGGCAAAAATTTCAAAACAAATGCAAAATTAGATGTAAACAAATGGTACAATTGATTGTTTAAAATATATTATGAAATAACTAATTATCTAAACAAATTAATTTCTAAAATTATTTAATACAGTACATATATTTCTCTAGAGTAAAATAGTTATTAAAAATTTCGTTTCATTATTTAACATTGAAAAGGCACACATCCAGTTTCATTGTTGCGCAATTTGATTAAGAATTAAATTGTAGGTTGTTTAGCAAAATATCCTACGTATAAATTTTAAAAATTCATTTGAAAAATTCATTTAAATTAGATCACTTTGAAACATCGTTTAAAAACGAGAAATTTAGAAATTTTAAAAAAAGGGCATAAAGCACAAGTTTAAAACTTCGTTCATCTCACAAGAAATCAATACCACTTTTTTCCAAACTCAACTTCCTTATTAGATTTCAAAAATAAATTTAAGAAAATTCATTATTTAATTTTTTACTGTAGCATCGGAAAATGTTAAAACTAAATGAGGAAAAAAAAGCAAAATAGCAGTATCGTATTTTTAAACAGCTATATCCATTATATGTTACATTTTTAGAAAAAACTTATTATTTCTTCCTTTTTTCCAAAAACATAAGTAGTGGTTGCCATACCAATTTTTCACTAAGGTTATAATAGTCTTATTAAGCCAGAACTTAGGTAACTTAAAGCTTCATTCAGTGATAATTTTTATGCAGCAAAATTTTCCTACGTAAAATTATTGAAAGATCTTGTGTAGAGAACAAAGTACGTTTCTTGTCATTAGTATAAAAAAAAACTCATGAGAGACGAGATATCTCGTTTTTATTAGAAGGAATTTTTAAAGACACTAAATAATCACGTCTTTAGTAGAAGAAATTCTTAGAAAGATCTAAATCTGAAAAAGTCTATAGTGTAAATAGTTCTTAAAACGGACGAGTTATCGCGCCTTTAGGCAAAATCAGTTTGAAGTGGGGATTATTTTTATAAAAGAGAACTTTTTAGGAGGTATTCTGCTTTATGACATAAAAAATTTAAAGGGAGAAAGTGGCACCTTGTCTTGAGGGTAAGAAGTTCTTAGTGGAGACGAGATATCTCGTCTTTGTAAAGCATAATATTTCGTATGGGACAATGTATAAGTTAATAAAGGATTACTTACCAAGATTGGCATAATCTATCCTATCAACCTGAAAATAAAGAAAAGTTTTTTTAATTCTCTTTCTAAACTTTTGAACAAATATTTTATAACTAAGAACATTTAAAACTTCTTTAATTTTCATAAAATAATATGGAACCTAATTTATAAGAGACTGATCGAATATCGATTAAAACTAGTTCTTTAAAATGTATTACGGCAACATATCTCTTTATAAAAATATATTAAATGATATATCATATGGACATAGATTAAGCCTAGAAATGGAACGATATAGTATCTTTTTATATCTACCTCTTCCTTTACAGGGTAGCAAGAAGATATCAACAGTGATAATATATTTGTAAAGTAATGCGTACATTAAACACTTAGGTCAAAATTTATGGAAATTTATAGAAAGATTTATTTTCTGTGTTTACTGAGAGGATGCAGGCAATAAATAAATTGGGATATTTTGTTAGCTCTAAATGTTTGAACGATTTTCAACTTAAATCAACGACACAAACGTGCCTTTGAAACTATGACCATTTCCTTAAGTACCCATTTTGAGATATGTTTTTTTCAAGCACGCAACTCAAATCATGCATTTATTGAACATGCATAATTATGAGCTACGCTTATTATTTTTTCTCAAACACTCAGTTCAGAGCAGCGATGGATCAGGGGATAAAGCATTCGCTTTCCAATGCGGCGAACCCGGTTCGAATCCCAGTCGATACGAATTCCGTATCCGGCTTACACCGACCACAGCGCTGACGTGAAATACCCTCAGTGGTAGACTGATCATGGGTTAGATTCCCCTTGCCGTCAGGCTAACCATGGGAGGTTCTCGTGGTCTTCCTCTCCGTGTAACGAAAATGCGGGTTAGCTTTATCAAAAAAGTTCCCCACGAAGGCAAATTTCTCCCAATACTCGATCCAGAAGTTCCCCAGGCTTCTGGATTGGGTTCAAAATGACAAGGCTACGGAGCTGAACATTAGTAGTCGTAAACCCATAAAATTGGGTCGACTGTTCAACGACGGTTATAAAATAAAAACAATCAATTCAAGTTCTGTCTATTTCTTTTAACACGCATTTTAGACAGCCTATTTTTTCAAACACGCAATTGAAGTTGTGTATTTCTTGAAAACGCATTTTGGGCTATGCCTATTTTTTCTTAACACGCAATACAAATTATGTCTATTTCGCTAACATGCATTTTAAGATCACAGAGATACCTCTGTATCATAAGTTAGTGTTTTCTGGAAAAAGGCGTAACTCAGGTGAATTTTATGCAGTTGAATATAGAGGTGAATAGCTCCAGTTATATCATTCCAAACGTGAAAACATTACATACGTTATGTTAATGAAACAATGTTTTAAACTAAGTCTGACTAAAAAAAAAAGAGTAAAATCTTTGGGGTTCCTAGGAGTCTTGGTTCCTGAAGAAAGGCCCTTAAGAGATTGGAAAACAATTTAATCCTAACCCAATGATGCCCAGCAACAAAAAGAAGTCTAGATATAAAAAAACAATCATTTAAACAAAGGTGGTAAAGCATATTTATTTATACCAAGCGGACATATCTTTCTGTTCTACTTCATTTCAAGAAAAAGTATCGAATATTGACTTCAGAATCAAATATGAACATTTAAATTATTAATATATAATAGTTAATAGAATTATCTTGTTTCCACAAAATAAACCCTAATAATGAAACACGTGTGCTGCCATTTTTTCTTTTTCTTTTTTGAATAAAGGAACCGTCATTCTCCGAGAATGTTCTACACAAATGGGTTAAGACACTTCTAGTTTCTTTTTTGATCACATCTTCACGTCCTGATGATATTTAAACTATGTTTTAGAAAGCAGATGTTCTTTTAATATTTCAATGCTTAACCAGCAAAATGGTTTTTATTATTCGTAAATACTAATTAAACAGGTTTTTATCGACAAATGTATCGGAAGAATTTTTAATATAAAATGGGTTTCCCAAAATATCTAACAATAAATTATTTAATATTAGTAAGCAAAAACCAATAAATGTAAGATAACGCAAATGACGATGGATTGGACACACTATCAGAAAACCGAAAATTATAAGTAAAACGGACGGTGGACTGGACACCCTGAAGGGAAGCGAAAGTGGGGCAAATCTAAAATGACATGGTGCCGAACTATTATGAATGAATTAAAGACAAACAAAATTGAGCCGTGGTGGCTCATGGGATAGAGTGTCCGCTTTCCAATGACGTGAACCGGGTTCGAATCCCAGTGATACGAATACCGCTCAGGGGTCGCACCGACCACGGTGCTAGCGTAAAATATCCTCATTGGTAGACGAATCATGGGTTAGAATTCCCTTGCCGTTAGGCTAATCGTGGGAGGTTCTCGTGGTTTTCCTCTCCATGTAACGCAAGTGTGGGTTTAGTCCTATCAAAAAGTCCTGCATGAAGGCAACATTTATCCCAATACTTGTTCGTGAAGTTCCCTTGTCTTCTGGATGGGGTTCAAAATGACAAGGATTTGAACATAAGCAGTCGTAAATCCAACATTGGGTCGGCTGCTCCAACAATTGTACCTTGGCCCCAGTTAGGCTCAATATAGGTTCTATAAGAACATGCATCGAGGGACCAATATTGGGATGTCTAGATTTTTAATATTGGTCCAAGAAAGACTTTTAATATTTGGTATTAACAATTTTCTATTTAGAGACGATATTGTATTGGTTATAAAATATCGTGTGAAATGGACAATTCGATATCGGGCCGATATCGACCCTTATTTACCCTTTTTTAGTCAAGATTAATGAATAATAAGGGCCCCAAGTTATTTTGCTGCTAGAGAATTTACAAAGGCAATACTCACAAGGAACAAAGATGTTACAATCAGATTAAGAGATATCTTTATTTACAAGCAAAAAATAAACCTGATGGCTTTGATAAAAAATAAAACTACTGAATGAATACAATATTTACATTAGGAATTAAACGTTAACGCTAAACTTCAACAAATTAATCTAACAACGTATACACTACACTAAAGTGTGATTCCAGCAAATTCGAACACATTGAATAAAGTAACGAAGACACAAAAAAAATTTGAGATTACTTACAGGTGAGTGTAGATAAGAAAAGGACATGGCACACCCCTTAAAGAAGCAATTAGAAATCGATATTTGAGAACCTCCACATATTAGAACTACTGATAAAACTGATTGAAAGAGAATCGTTCCAAAAAGCCGACTGATAAAAATCAGTAGCAAAAAAAAGGGTCTATCTGTTTACAAACGAACATTTGAGTAGTAGTAAAATAAGTAAATATCTATGGCCACCGTACAAGTGGATGAAATGTTTGGAATAAGACAGAGGAAAAAGTAGACCACGAGGCGAAAAATTATCACTACGCGTGGTATTATCTATAAAGTTCAAAATATTATCTTTACATAAGACTTAATAAAGTTATCTCGTGAGAGCAAAGAGCTTAAAATTAATTTAAACCTTAAAAGGAAATTTTAAAACGGTTGTAGAAAATAAATTTTTCTAAAAAACTGTATTACATTTAATTAAGCAACAAATAACTTTAGTATTCGTGTGTTTTATTCATATCTGAAAAATTCGATTTCGTCAGTATAACAGTTAGGTTGTAAATGAAGCTTTTTTTTTTTTTTTTTTTGCAAATACATATATGTAGGATTTCATATTTATTTTATTTTATAACCGGCGTTGAACAGTCTACCCGATTCTGGGTAATCAACTATCAATGTACAACTTCGTAGCTTATAATTTTAAGCCAACCCAGAAGACAAGGGAACTTCTGGATTAAGCATTGGGAGAAACAAGCCTTCGTAGAGGACTTTTTGATGGAGCTAACCCGCATTAGCGTTACATAGCGAGGAAACCTACGAAAACCTCCCACGGTTAGTCTGACTGCAAGGGGACAGTAACCCATGATCCGTCTACCACTGAGGATATTTCACGTCAGCACTGTGAGAGGTGCGGATTAAAAGCCATTTTGATGTTTTTTCAATTAGATGCAAATAAAAAGGTTCTGAGATATTTAAAATTTCGCAACAGATTTTTAGTGTTTCGTCTGTTTTACAGGGGGGGGGGGAATCGAAAGCACAAAATATGGTGATATAAGTAATATTTATCAACCCAATGTTTTTTCTACAAAAATTCTGCATCCTAAAATTTTAAAACAATATTTAAAATTAAATTTAAATTAATGAGCTTGCTACAAAATATATTAAGAGTCAATTGCTGAATGTGAGATTGTATAGAAGGGAGCAGACTTTTTTTTTTCCTACTGAAAATAGCGTCATTGAAAGTATAAATACACTTAAAATAATTTAAGGAATAAATTAATATACTTCATTTAACGCCAATCCTAGACTATGATTTTAAATCTATAGAAATGATTTTCTAAACACTTAATGTAAACGTTTCTAATAACTTTTGTAATTGAATTGAATTTAAAAGAAAGAATATTGCAAAATAACAGTTAAAGGGGGAATCAAAAAACGGAAGTTCGATTGATGTAGAAAAACTAATCATGTAGTGGAAAATCTGTATTTATAACGCATCTGTGATATGAGTCCCTACCACAAGAATACACCCTCATCTTTTCACTGATCATAGATTTTTTTTTAATATTGTAAGTATTGATGTTTTAGACTGATAATAATAAAAAAAAAAATCAAGAAATCGTAGTTAGATCACATGCATGCCATCAAATATAAGAGACACTATTATCAGTTAATGTCAATTAGGTCTCGATTTACTTTAGAAGCATAATTAAGAAACTGTAATGACGTGGCTGATAGTACACGAGTAGGAATGTCTTGTTTTGATTGAATAAGACACACTGAATGCATACCTGTTCTATAAAAGATTGTTGAAGATTGATAAAGATTACTTTCCTTATTATCTCTGTCCACTTATGTGTGACCATTTATACATTCAACATTTTATTTCAAATTTAAAACTGTTAAGATTTTGTGCTGTTTAATATTGATACAGCTCACTTTTGTATATATTATTTTTTTTAAAAAAAAGATACCATTATCTAATTTTTTGTCACAACACACAACAAACACGAACTAACCAGCAATTTCAAAAATCTCTAATCGAGAGGCTTAGTACAATAACAATACAAGAAAAAATCATTTTATTGAAATTTTAAGTATGATCACAACAGCGGGTATGAGTAGTGAAAGAACTAGGGACGAACTGAAATAAATCCTCTCTTGTGTGGTAAATAGGAAGGAGGCGGACTATTGACTTTTAAAATTTTATTCGCCTCTCAACAACAATTCATGAATCTAGAATTGATTGCACCAAGCCACAATTTAAATTAGATTTTTTTTAAAACAAGCGCCCTTTCATTATACGTACACGCCAATCAATTGATCACTATTAAAAACAATATGCCACAATAAGAAAATATCACCATGAATCAAATGTCCACACAGCACTAAACAACGTGCCAGAAAAAGATCACTAACCTTGGTTACTCTAGGAACTGTTGCTCCTAGCAGATCCGGACTAGTTTCTCGACGGTTTTCGTCTTTGTTTCTGATCGGACTAGGCCACATTACTTTCGAAGGTTCAAATATAACATCACTGGAACAAATAGGCCTCATGGGTGGCCTCTTCGAACCTTTAGGACTTTTCAAACCTTTAAATATACGATGTGCGGACTTGGAAAAAGATTTGAAGTAGTTAGGTTTTTCTTGTCTGGTGTTTGTTTCCGAAATCGGATTATTTTCCTCGCCAGTGGATACATCGATAGTATCACTGTCAGCCGTAGTTTCAGGTGACGCATCTAAAGTTTTATCCGAATCTTCCGAACTTTTTCTAGGACATGGCGCGACATTACTTGGCGTTCCAGCTGCATCACTTTGCTCATCATCTGCTGTGCTGTATTTATTTTCTTCAGAAGAAGCCATCAATGCAAGATGTAGTGTATTTGAAACCCAATCACGAAAGTAAAAATAAACGTTGCAAAAAGCAGAACATACTCGATTTAGGTAAGCCATTATTTCCGTAGAAAATACAACATACTACGCAGCCATGCGTAAAAAGTTAAAACTAAAGTTAGAAACAATCACTCGAAGTGAGATCCAAGACAACGTGAGAAACCAATGTGGCCGAGAGACTAAGATCCCAGAATGTGGGAGAGAAAGTCACTGGTTCGAGCCCGAGTATATTGAAAACCCTTAGCGGTTATGGCCATGAGTAGCGAACATATCAGTGCTTAGTTGAAGTAGATCCAATGTAGGCAAGAAATTACGAATAGAAACTCTCAGGTTCATATCTCAAAAATATGGAAGTAGTTCAATAAGCAAACAAATAAAATATCAATACATAACAGTGTGATTAAAGCACGTATGCGTATTAACAATTAAATCAAACAAAAATTTCTTGAAATTGTTCTTAAGTGATTATAAATGTTTTAATTTGAATACGTCCAGAATTAACAGATTATAAATCTTAATTAAGGGTTTAAAAGTGTTAATTGAGTAATTATAAGAGCTAGTTTTCTTAGAAATTCTTTTTATTGGTTTATTGAATTTACATACATTTACAGGCTTGTGTGCTCAATTCTTTTAGGCTTTGTCAAATAGAATTACAGATACAGAGAAGGACAGCACGAAGATATATCCAGGGTAACGACGGGATTCGAACCCGCCACCTCCACGCTGCTTTTGGCGGGCGGCTAGGGAGGCCCCAGGAATTACATGCATTGGCGGGCTTGTGTGTTCAGTTTAGGCTTATAAACCTTTGTCAAATAGGACAGATAGCACAATACAGATAAGGATAGCAAAAAGATACATCCCATGTAACAGCGGGATTCGAACCCGCTACCTCCACGCCCCAAAAATTTATTTTTAAATTAAGTGGTTTTAAGTGCTTAAGTTTTCAAAATCAAGCACGGATGCTTCCTTTAAAAAGTTGCTGATAATTTAATGAAGTGCTTACATGTTATTCGCTTAGAAGCAGCGATGTTTTTTTATTGAATTGGAGCATGAACCTACGACCTTTTCCATCATTATCTGCAGTCTTTATTTCACAATTTTTGCAATTTTTATATTCCAAATATTATTTGTCTCTTCACTTGTTAAAACGTTTTAGGAAAAACAGAATGTCAACAAATGTTTGATAATAATTAGATGTTAAGATAAGTGCTCACTAGTAATCTCTACACCCCTGCTAGCTAGACCCTTGAATACATAACTGAAGTTGATAGTACTTTCAACTAAGCACTTGTTATTTTTATTTATTACACACATATATATGTGTGTGCTCACTACAAAGATGCCTTATAAGCCTTGGTTAAATTGAAGAACAGATAACACAAATAAAAGAAAGACATCACATAGATACATTCATGGTTAAGGAGGAATTCGAACCCGCAACCTCCACGCAACAGAACGTTTGGGAGAAAGACCGCTAGGTCAGGGAGGCCCCAGCTAAGCTCTTGTATTCAACACACCTGGAACATGCAGTAATAAAAAGCTTGAGAGTTAGCTGCCTAGAAAGTATGGAGGGTAGAGTTTTCATCTGCTACGGTATGGACCAAGGTTTGATTGTTTGTGGTGTTCTTTTTTATATGTGCTGTGGAACATAACGCCAGGATATTTAGATACTCGCTGTAGCTCTATTGTATATCAATTTAAACAAGGTAAGAACTTAATTTTACAACAGGGATAGGTTAAATCAGCATGTTTTTATTTCCTAACGAAAGTAACTGAAATTCATAAAAGTCAACTTTTAGTCGCGTGCGTCGTAATTACAACAGTTTATGTATGCCAGATCCTATCTCAACACTGCCTGATTTCAACTGAAATTGAGAAATGGTTGTCTAAATTATAGTACTCATGAATATATTTTTTTTGAAATTACTTATAATTAAGCAATATTTAAGCCTATTGGGGGAGTTATCCAATTCAAGGTTTGTTCCGCTGAATAACTGATACTTATTAGTGACCCCGTATCATCCTTCGGAGTATTTTGATACCGTTAATAAATTTTACTCATGTAAACATTTCAACATTTGTAAGAAGAATATAAACAAACTAGTTGCATTCTACTTTATTTTGCTCCAGAAGCTATTTAGTAGAGTAACTAACTAGGAGAGGCATCTTATGTTTACGCGTTGTGTGAAGTAATTATTATCGCAACTTTATTTGTGGACTAACAGGAGCACATTTGAACCAGAACTGGTGGTCTCCGTTTTTCTATGGCTTAAGCTAAGACCAAACCCATAATCATCAGTACCAAACTAGAAAAATTAACTTGAATTAAGCATATGAATCTTGATTGATTGGAATCTTAAGGAAATAAGTTCGAGAAAGTATGAATGAAATGGATTGTGGATTAATTTTCAATTGGCCTGATAATGAAACCATACTGTGCCCACAACACTTAAGTTCACATCATTTTAACAAGTAGAATTTAAAAAAGTACTCAAATGATATCTTGCAGCATAATTCATACATATTTAGAATTAAGAAAGAATACTTTTCTAATTAAAATTTATTTCAAACCTAAAATAATGTGTTACATAAAATTAAATAGCAAACAACTTTAGTATTTATGTATTTTGTTCATATCTGAAGATAGAGGGGGGAAGAACGGTTTATGCCCAATTTTCACAAAATTAACGATTAGAGGTGCCTCTCTGGCCGAGTGGCAAAGCGTGGAGGTAGCGGGTTCGAATCCCGCCGCAACCCTGAATGTATTCTTCGTGATGTCCTTCGTCCCGCAGTGGACTGATCGTTAAGACACGGTTTCCAGCAGATCACCGAAGTCAAGCATCACTGGCTGCGGTCAGTGTGCGGCTGGGTGACCACTTGGATCAGCCTGCGTAGGGACTGAGGGTGTGCGGTATTGGTCCTCGTTAAACTGTTCTACCGTAAAGTGCTCGACTTCACGTGCAGGTCGTTGGGCTACCGAAGCAGGGGTGCCATCCCCTCTGCAGAGGATCAAAATTGTGATGGCATGTCTTCGGATCATCCTCAGGGATGTTTCCCAGACCGTCGCCAATAGCCCATTGTGCAGCTCTAGTGCGACGTAAATTAACTACAACAACAACAACATCGTGATGTCCTTCTCCGAATTGTTCTATCTGTCTTTCTAATTGACAAAGGCTTATAAGCATAAATTGAGCAAAGGCTTATAAGCATAAATGTATGTGATTTTAATAAAGCAATAAAACGATTGGATGTGTTGCATTTTGAGAATTACTAAGTTTTAATAAATCAACAAAATGTAAAGTCGGTTCTCCCCGAGAGTTATTACACGGTGAAGATAGGCCGTACCGCAAAAAAAAAAAAAAACCTTTCTTTCTGAGGCAAATTCGTTTTTATTTTTTTTTCTTCTCCAAATCGGCTTCCATGTAAATAAACCGTCCTTAACTCGTGGTGTTTATCTGCGAAATACAATATTGTCAGTAAGATAATTTGATTGTAAAAGAAGCTTTTTGTATTATTATTTTTTTTAATATATATATATGTAGACAAAATTGTATATGCAGAAAATATTTATCGCAGATGTAAATATAAGTATGCAGACAAAAAGTTCATTTTGATGTTTAATTTATTTTTATTTAGCTTTATTTATTTATTTTTTTAAGTTAAATGCAAATAAAAATGTTCTGAGACATATTATAACATTTTTTTAACGAATTTCAAAACTTTAAGGATGTAAAAAAAAATAGGTTTCACAGAAAAAAAATTATATTGCATTAAAAAAGCGAATTTTCCTACAGAGATATATTTTATGTTTTGTTATTGTTTAAGGTCCAACTCCATTTTCTATCTCATTAAATATTCCATTCATTTTTTAAAAATATTTTTTACAAGGAATACGTGTAAAAATAATGAATACCTCAAGCGTTATTTGTGAACATTGGAGAAAGAATAGTATTATAAATATATGATGCACTTAGAGGTAGAGAGAGAGAAAAAAGTATGAAAAATTGTTACAGTTTTCCAAACATTCTTTCTATTTATGAAGATTTCGATGCGTATCTATTTTATACAGATAAGTTAGTTTTAAAATATGTTGCGAATTTAGTATTCATGAAATTGAACTATCTTTCAAACGCACTAGGTATAATGAAAAATTTACTCTTAGTTTAAAACGTATCATTTCTTATTAAATAATCTAGTTGAAATTAATTGTAGAAATTCCATTTATTAAACACTCGGATTAAAAAAATATTCATCAAAATATCAAATTAAATGCAAGCGATTCTGATTTTTTAAAAAAGAAATTTCTTGAGGACGCGTTAAACCTAGTAAATTATGAGGCAGTCAGGGCATATAGAGAGGGGGCAGAAATGCACTACGTTAACCAATGGCACCCTATGGACCAATAAAGAGAAAGTAGGAGTTAAGAAGTGCATCAAAAAATAAATATTAATAAAAGCATCCAAAATATTACACCTAAAAAGCTAAATCCAAAATATTACACCTAAAAACCTTGGTTAACAAAAGCATAATTATTAATTAAGCATTTTTTATATCGATTATATATTTTATAAAATGCAGGTTAAAATTTGCACAGTAAGCAAAAAAATAAATAAATAAAATTAAAAAAAACTGATGACCTTGAATAACATTTGATCTAATAATCGGACCTTCACGTTCTAGGGTGACCTCAATATTTTAAGTTACGAAATCAGACACAAAACGTGATTTCTCTGAATTAACACACCTTTTTTTTTCAATGAATAGGTATTTTTGACCCCTGAATATAGGGGCAGTAGCAATCTGGGAATTTTATGGTCCCTATAGTTTGATCAGGAGAGCAGTCCTAAGTTAGGACCACCTAATGTCTTTTATATATATATATATATATATATATATATATATATATATATATATATATATATATATATATATATATATATATATATATATATATATATATATATATATATATACACTGAGTGGCCAAATTATTATGACCACCTCAGAGTTTTATGCAAATGAGTTATTGCGTCACAGCGCTGCTGCTAGAGGGCAAGATAACTATAACACGGGAATGCTGGACAAGTGAGTCATCAGTGTTGCTTGCTCAGATATGGGAAAGAAAAGTGATTTAACTGAATTTCAACGTGGAATGATTGTGGGTGCGAGATGTGTCGGAACGAGTATCAGCAAAACGACTGCACATGTGAAGTGTTCTAGAGCAGCAGTTGTTAATGTGTACAAAGAATAGACAATCAAGCAAAAAACCGGGTCTCAACATCAGACTTGTGGTCGTCGCAGGGTACTGAATGCTCGATCAGAGAGAAGGCTGGCCAGGGTTGTGCAGCGCAACAGGAGAGCAACAGTGCGACAAATTGCAAGTGATCTTAATCAAGGAGCAACTGTGAACGTCTCTGAACGGACTATTCGACGCACATTGCGCCGTATAGGGTCAATTGTGTTGATAGGGTATAGGCCAACAGCTTACTGAAGGGGTGGTCATAATAATTTGGCCACTCAGTGTATATATATATTATGCGTATTTCGCCATATCTCGAGAATCTATTAAGCGATTTGAAAATTTTTTGCTTGCAATTATAAAATTCATCAATCCAACGATAATTCTACGCAAAAAGTACCCAGGGGTCTCTCCAGACATTTTGTGAAAAGTCCGGTTTTTGGGAAATTGTGAAAAAATTACTCACATTCTTTCAACCAGGGTCCTGCTTTTATGAATTTGTGCAAATAGGGTCCGGTTATCGCAAAATTTTTTTTCAGGGAGTTCTTAAATTGTAAATAGATACAAGATTATGCTCAGCACTGTAAAACTATAATTAAAAAAATTACATTTTCAAAAATAAACAGCAATTGCTGCTACTAAATTAGCGATGCAACATACAAATAATTGGTATTTAGCTTATACTGTTGAACGCAGAATATTTATTTCGGACGAATAATGGAAGAATCATCTGCCGAAGACAAAACTTAATTCGTTTACATTCATATATCTTGTTTTCTGCCCTGGAAAGGGTTTATTCAATTAACAAAACTATAACGAAGATAAACAAATTTGTGAAGGGTCCGATTAAAAGAAAAATCATTTTGTGAATCATTTTAAGTTAAAATATTTTGTGAAGGGTAACTTTTAGTAAGTATTTATTATTTTTGTTATTTTATTTCATAATAGTAGAAAAATGTTTTAATATGTGTGTTTAAATGTTTTAATTTAATAACAGTAGAAAAAATTCTCGAAATATGCCAAAATATGCAAAAAGTAAAATTATCATTAAGGTGTCGAAATATTGAATCGCTCTCCTGATCAAACTATTGGGACCATATTTCCAAACTATTGTGGCCAGCCCCAATATTTTGGGGGACAGACATCCGAATCCGTTGAAAAAAAAGGTATGATTATTCTGAGAAAGTACGTTTTTGTGCTTGATTTCGTAACTTAAAGTATCGTCTGCTTTAAATAATTAGCATATTTGAAGCCACCCCCACGACCCATTAAGATTGAGTTTTAGAACGTGAAGATCTGATAATTAGATCAAAAGTTATTCAGGGTAGTCCATTTTTGGCACACTGTACAGTCTTCGTTTTACCGTTCATAAGGTGAGCTTGTGATAAACTTAGATATATCTTTAGAAACATAATAAAATTTTCTTTTTCATAAAATAAATATTCGTTGATCCTTTCCTTAAGATAAAAATTTTCCTAATAGCTGCAACAGCCGATGTCCATGAAACAAAACGCTGATTATTGAATTTTGGGCAGCTAATGAGGTAATTTTCAAAAATTTCGAGATAATGTGAGGGAACCATCCTTTAAAAACCTATTGTATTTGTCTGGAGCAAGGATTTTTCAATTTTTCATTGGCTGAAGAGATCTTCTCTTTTCATACCTCTAAGGCTTTCAATCTGGTTTTCCATCTCTTCCTGTCTGCTGCAGTCGCCATTGACTAGTTTTAAATTCAACTAGTATTTATTTGTCAAAAACGTGACTGGTTTTATGAAAACTCACAATTTTTTACATCTTGATTGGCCTGCATAATCACCTGATTTTAACCCCAAAGAAAATTTGAGGGGCGTGGTGGAACAGCGGGTAAAGCACCGATATCAGATACTCGCCATATTCACCCATTCAAAGCAATTGGTATAAACGGGATTCGAGGTACCTGCAAAGCCTTGTGGATTTATTATCAACCTCGGTGATCGCCAAATCATCGATCGCGAGCTATTAGTAGCTCTCACATATGCTCGGTCGATCACGTTAAATTGATTTTATGCTTACTAGAAATGTTTGGTTTATTGGCAATAAACCAAATGCAAGAATTTTTTTTAAAAAAAGTTTGTAGCTCACAGCAGGATTAAAAAATGGTACGGTAGATCAGAAGTTCCATATGTTTAGCGATCACTGAATTGAATAGAATCCGGCGGTTATCAGTCTATAGACTAAGTTAAAAATGGGTATTAAATAATGCTTTGTGATTTCTGTAGAAGTGGTTCATTTTTTGACTTATGGAGTGAATTTATAAAATTTTATAAATGCAAAATTAGATTACCGTATCTTCATCGGTGTGGCATGAAAAATTCTCGGCTTGGTGGGCTTCTAATGATCTGTATGTGCTGAACGGTCTCCTCCTTTTATCCGGATCCACGGAATGGCGTCGCAATAAAGCATCTGAAAAGAACACCATTTTATACATTTTTTTTATCTTCGTATAAAAATTTTTATTAAAAAACGGGTACTTTTCCATTTCGCCGGCGCAATTAAATTCTTTTATTTTTTTTATTTCCTTAGCTTTTTTTTTAAATAGACATCATCAAAAAATAAAAAACTTTTCATTAACAATTTTATCGCCGGCGAAACGGATAAGTACCAGAAAACGCAATTAGAAACATGCTAAGAAGAAGTATTCGTAACTAAAACATTATTTCTTTGATGTGATAAATGTCATGCAATTGAAAAAGACAACGTAACAGCTTCATAATAGATTTCGAGAAATACGACTTAAGAACTATTTTCTTTTCTTTCTTAATACTATTAACCCTAGTGGTTGGGATAGCCTGGTTGGTTGGGCTCTTGACAAAGAGGTCGTGAGTTCGAATTAATATCTATGGGGGTACTGAAATGGAGATGGATTGTTCTCTAGTTCAGGTCAAAATAACGCTCAGTAAATTAATGAATGGATGTGTGAATGGGTCAACCCTATAAACGGGCTGTGATGTGTTCATGGCTGAAGTCATATTATTGGCCATAGACGGCACCACTGAAAATCAAGAAACGCACCCTCAGCATTAAAGTCGCTTACCAAGCAGGTTTGCTGTTATTTGGCAAGCAGCAATAGAAACAACAAACACAGCACATCAACATTAAAATAAAATTTCAGAAAACAGATTTAAAAAACTTATTTTTGAGGGAACATTTTTTTTTAGCAATTTCACATAGGAATCTCATTGTTCAGTTCAAAAGCCTTTGTTTACCTCTTATTCTAGTAAATTTTCTGGTTAGGGAGTGGGCTAATTAAATTTTTTTATTAACCTTTGATTTTTTTTTGCACTTCAGGAAAGCATCCATATAAAATTATCATCAAAGGGTAATAACCACCTTACTTGACAGGTTTTGTATCACCTCTGAACTATTTTCTTGTCATTTTGCTATGAATTTATTCTCCCTAATGCTTTATCAACTACATTATCAATTTTTAAATTTCTTACAAGTACTAATTGCTGTTTATATATATATAATATATATATATATATATATATATATATATATATATATATATATATATATATATATATATTTTTTTTTTTTTTTTTTTTTTTTTTTTTTTTTTTTTTTCCTAGTAGCGCCTGTAATGTAATTAAAAGAGCTTGTTAAATTTAATTCTCTTCGAGAAAATGAAAGTGAATAATAAGATAATAAATTTGCTCTAAATTTTTAAGACAATATAAAAACTGTGCATATAAAAATATATTGATTCAGAGCCACGTTCAATCAAACACTTAATCCAGTCTGCTATAAACAAATTCTTGCATTTTTTCAATCCTAATATTGCTAAATCATTAGGAAAAACAAACTTAGAAATTAATATAGTAGTTTAGCCAGTAGTGTATCTTGCATCCCGTAAAACATGTATCCAATATAATATATATAAATATATCGCTAATTAGCAATAAATAAAGTAAGTATGTAGCAGGGGGATTATCTAAGCTTCATCATGATTAGTTCACGCAAGATGTTAAAATAAAGAATGTAAGTGATTTGATCAAATCTCTTTAACTGTTTGAGTGAAAAGAGGAAATAGCATTGTTTAAATGTCAATGTCATTAATTGGTTAATATTCATAATCGCCGGATATTATTAATTATAATCAAGTCGATTAAAGTATGTATGAATGTATAGAGGGCAGTTTCACTTAACCTTAGAAAAATATCAGTGAAGAATAGACCGAGCAGTGGAATTTTAACCATAAGAAAACATCAGTGTAAGGTATACCGACCAATTGTTTACTAGATAGTGGATTTTAACATCAATAAAACATAAGTGTAGGATAAACCGGGCAATGGCACTCACTTCTCTTGATGGATCCGATTATTAAAAATGATAAGCAGCGATTATTATCGATATCGTATTCATACAATAATATTTTCAACAATCAGAGGAGAACGAAAAAGTTAAGGGAAGAGAAGTGAGAGATCCCTGACTTGTTCATTTCATCTTTTCACTAAAATATAGGTAACTGATTTGCAAAAAATCATTTTCTTTAGGGAAATCACGCCACATAATTATTTTAACATCTTTTGTGATCATCTTACCTCAGGGATTGGATCAAATCTCTGTTTTTATCATCTCCTTGGCGCACATATATATAGTTTGTCTAAAGTAAGAACTCCCATAGCCATTCGTCTGGACCCGTGGCAGTGATTACAGTAACGAGGTATAACTATTTCAAGTAGGGGTGTGGGGTCACTTTGATTGCACTGTAAACAAAAACTCGCAACGGAATGTTGACAGAGATGCCAGCTGCTCCGGACATGCCAAAATAATTATTAAAAAAAACGACAAATAACTGCAAACTAAATTTTGCAAATATTTAACTATTTTTGCTTGCTTTTTAAAAGGTATAGCATGACATAACTACTATAAAGTAGTGAATTACATAAGCCTACGAGTTATTTAGAAATAGTGGTGGATAAAAATCTATTCAATTGAATTTGTTAAACCAAGAATCAAAATTAATAAACTACCACTTTAAAATAATTATTAGCTGTCCGGAGCAATGTTAGCATCTCTCTGTTGAAGACGTCTGAGACACGTCAATTATTGTTTTGACATAAGAAACAAATGACGTCTCCCAGATGTCTTCGTATGTCAAGGGGTTTTGCTCGGGTCGGCGAGAGAATGGGAATCTTTTTCTCCGCTGTCAGCCCTAGAGTAAGAAGAAACTACCAAATGCGCTATTTTTGTTTCCATAGCAACGGAAGGCCTCAGACTTTGTGGCGGTGGGAGTTCATATCGTAGACAAACTATACAATAATGCATATTTAACATCATAATTATTTGTGTCAAAACTATCTGCAGCTGGAATTCAAAATGAAAGACTGTGTATTTGGGAAAGCTTTATAAAAATAGTGTGCACGTAATAAAAATTACGACCCAATAACGATATTCCTACAATGGTCTAAACGTCTAATTCTAACATTCGAAACAATTTTTTAAAAGAAGTTACTTCAGTTAAAAGCGAAATTTCTTTTAGTTAGTAATAACGATTTTTACCCATTTCTCGTTTATTTTCCATCATAATAAATGAAATAAACGTCACTTATAAAGAAAAAAAAATGAATGGTGAATTTGCGTGAATAAAAGCCATTATTTTGGAAGTGGTTTGTGTTTATTTTTAATTTGCGAAGAAAATCTAGTAAAAAGAGCATTTTAGCTTCGAAATAGGATTGTGTTAATGTTTGATTATATTGTCTTTAAGCTCTTAAACTTGTAATCGAAGTTTTCTAAAAGCTACAGAACACACCTAAAACAAAAAGAATGAAAAATAAGAGAGCATAGTTTAAATAAAGGAAAACTTTGAGGTCACATAGACTAAAGATCACCAATCTGTGGAACGCATGCCAGGGTGGCACAATAGCGCAGAAGTGTTAAAAGTAGCACGCAAATGCAAAAACGCTTTGAAAAATTTTAAAAATAATTATGTAGTCTACAGGAACTTAGTCAAAATCTATGAAAATCTAACTCATTAAAGTAAACAGCACCATAACATCGATGCAATGCAATCGTGTAAATTTTTCAAAATTATACGATTTTACTCTCAGATTTTGTTGCGCATTGTATAAAATTTTAGTGTTCCTTAACACACAAATTGTGACAATTACACTACACCAAAAATAGTGTAATGAGACATTAAAGATAGTTCTTTAAGAGGTAAACACCACAAATGTTAAAACATTGCACTTCTTTAGATGTAAAGTAGTAGTTTTTATGTTTATTAAAGCCAAAACTTGTGATACTTGAAAATAAGATTTAGTCACATAAAATTCAGTAAAGTTATTTTTACGATGTAATTTGTGGCTAAAACTGATACAGGGTGCGTAGCCAGATTTTTCAACAAAAAATAAGCACCTTTTAAGTACATTTTAAGCACTCACAAAATATTTTTAATCACTTTCCAAACAAAATTCATAATAAGGATCTGTGCAGTGATAAATTTTTTTTTTTTTTTATCGTTTAAAGTTCGTAATTTGTAAACATAAAATTAATAAAGTTCAAAAGATTTTCAAAAACTTTACATAATCGTGATTAAATAATGACATTTCTGATAAATATCTCCGAGAAAATTGTGAAAATCAAGCATTTTAATAGACAAGGCAAAGAAAAAATATCTTTTTTAAGAGATAGAAAATTAAGCACTTTTTACAAAGCCCGAAATAATGCACCTTTAATGGCTTTTAAAAATGTAAATAAAAAACAAGTTACTTTAAGTACTTTTTTAAAAATGCTACGCACCCTGTGATAGTTTACTCTCAACAATTCTTAAAAAAAAAAACTGTTTTTTAACCCTACGCACAGAACATAAAAAAAAAAAATTCGAACTAGGCTTAAGAGAATAGAAATAAAATATTACAAAATTATATCATAAAATTAACAGATTCATCTAACTATTCTTATGAGATCATAATTTTCTTTATTACACATACTAAATCAATTTATTAAACAATATCTTTATTAAAACCAAAAAAATATATGCCCTTTTGAACAAAGAGCTTCTGATTATGTGGGTTGTTTATCAGCCTGCGAAATGACAACAAACTTAGATTTTTTTCAGTTCGATAATAAACAATCTGTTATACTCAGCCGATTCTCAAACATAGCATAAATTAGCGTTTTCGGAGGTAAAAAATTTCATGAATGGTGCGAAAGAGCGTGAGATTGGTGTAAGCATTCTCCATTATTGGTGTTTAGATTTAAATACACCTTTAAAATGTGATGGCTCGATTCGGTGTTCATTCACGCATTGTTTGGAGTTTTTTAACACGAAATTCGGAGAAGTATTACATCACAGATTTTACAGTGCAGGCTTGGATCATTCAATTATGAACATTACGAAATCAGTTCAAGATTAACGAATGTGCATCAACAACACAAAATTTTATTATAAACTTCAAGAATTGATTCTTAAATCAACGACTTTAAAAAAAGAAACTATTCATTCAAAATTCACATTAGTAAAGTTCTGATTTGCTATTTTCGAATAATAATTCTATTTTGTATAAATCGTTTTTACTGAATCAGATAGAATTTAAAACTCGGAATATAAACTTAGTTATAAATATATCTCTCAAACCAATTCAACTACTCTTAATTCCACAACGTCGATGGGATATCTTTCATATAGTTTTTTCTGACGCTCTCATTGCAAGAAGAAAAAAAATTTCTGGTATTTTTTAATTATAAGAGACAGTCTAATAGTTACTAAAAAAAATCTGTTAAGATTATTTGAATTATATTTGTACTAAAATATAAAATCAACAAAAAGTAGCTCGAAAAAAATGTTTCATTCACATTTAATAATTGATTTTG
Source organism: Parasteatoda lunata (assembly GCA_949128135.1). Lineage (NCBI taxonomy): Eukaryota > Metazoa > Arthropoda > Arachnida > Araneae > Theridiidae > Parasteatoda > Parasteatoda lunata. The sequence goes on along the minus strand of OX421973.1, from coordinate 11,001,928 downwards.
TAAATTATAGAAATCTCAATAGTAAATTAATGTTTGTTTTAGACCTAAATAACTGAAAATAATTGCAAATTTGAAAAAATTATCGTTTGGAAATGAGCCGTGTAGGGAAGATTTTACCCTTAACGTAGAAAAAGACAACGACGTTTCATGCTGTATTTCACAACCATAAACTATTAAAATGCTAAATAAAATTTTTCACTTATTTTTACCTAAATTAATACAAAATGGAAAATATGCTTAATAAAATTTCTGCATCAAAGGGATAAGTTAGAGAAAGTTAAAGAAAGTTACTATAAGTTACATTTTTAAATTATTTTATTGTATTTCTCAGAGATAGGCACGTAATAATCGTACTATATCATTTAACAATTAATCATAAAACAAGATGAAATTCTGCGATACAAACTGGATAATTGCAATTTCATTTGAAACTAATTCTGCTTTGAAATACGGAAGAAAAATATATCAATCTCACTGTTAACTACAGTAACGATTTCTTTCAGATGGGAGATGGGGGAAAAGCAATAAAAGGATAAAAAAGGAAATTGATCAGGAGTTTGTTTACCTGCCGCTTTCCGGGAAAAGGGAAATTTTCTGGATCGCCATATCCCTTTCTTGGGAGTTACCATTCCTCTTGCATCCGGTGATAAAAGTGCAAAAGGTGTGTGTTTATGGGTGATATTCCGGGGAAAAAGATGATCCACTCTCAGCAACACGCAAGATGGAACTCGATTTGGAAAATTTTCCCATCATGCCATTTTCTTCCCCTACCCTCCACCACATTGACCCCCCATGACGTCAGAGGGTCGAGCATTGATCGAATCCGTCACCTGCGTCAGTTCTCCCATTTCACACTCTCATCGCTAAAATTGCTCTCGGTAAAAATATGTACTTCAACTATTTCATTAAGTATGTATTTTGAAGACTGAACTTCGAATAGTGTGGTCATAAATTATGATTTTATAAGTATTTAAATGATCTGTTCTAAACTTTGGAATGGAAAAAATAGTTTTGCAAATATGGAAAAAATCCATATTATTTCATTTTTAAGGATATTTTTGATGACTTCAGAAATTCAGCTTATAATAATATTTTAACATTGTTTACGAATATATATATTTCACGCTGCATTTTGATGGCTAAAATTTTAGAATTTATTTAAAACTATTTAATATGTTGAATACAACAACTCAACAGTAAAAATGTAAACAAAAAATTAATAAAGTTAAAAAAATGGATTAAAATTCAAGATATATGGCAGATAATAGTTATAATATCGGCACCTTTCGGTTAGCCAGACGCTAGGAAATTCAGTTTTTTTTTTAATTTTTTTAATTTAATTTTTTATTTTATTTAATTTTTTTAATTTAATTTCTTATTTCCTTTGATTTTTATGTGTTAAAAAAATAAATAAATATAAAAAATTATATTAAAAAAAAGTAGGCGTAGGTCTTAACTTTTCGCTAACCGAAAAATACCGTTCTATTTAGTAGGATGCCTTTCTTAAAGAGAAGAATGTTTATTTAATGAAAAGTTATAATGAATTCTATAAAAATACACTGACGCAATGGCCATAAAGAAGTTACCACATATATTTTTTGGTTAACCGAGCACAAAAAAAAATTCAGCTATTTTTATTTTATTTTTTATTTATTTTATTTAAATTTTTGTAAACGTCCATTTTTTTTTCAGCGTTTAAAAAATAAATAAAATAGTAAAAAATCATTCATTTGGTATTATACCGTTTATATGGTTCTAGTACCGAAAATTCTAGTTTTCAAAATTATATTTCTTTTTACCACATATTTAGTAAAAAAAAAAAAAAAATTAAATAAAAAATAAAATTAAAAAAAAAAAAAAAATCAATAGTAAATTTGACCGAATGAATTGTTTTTATGCCATGTTCTAAGGTATCACGATAAAATTACCAAATTTTATCACATGTTATAAAGCCATAATTCATTGTTATTTAACCAAAATCATTAACAAAAGAGACTCAGTAAAAATTAACGAGCTCTTTGGTGTTCTCATAAATCAGAAACACGGTAAATCTTACCATATTCAAGTAGTTTTGACTAATTTTTCTCGGTGTTTTTAAACTAATGATATATCGAGTATCATGAGTAATGTTATCCGTAAATAATTTCATTAAAAATTACTTACAAATAATTTCTCTAAAATAAACAAAAGAAATATTTTCAAAAATTCATAGGCTTTAAAGTTAATATTTAAAAACATGAAAAGTACGTTCTAAACATGATTAATATCAACAAAATACAGAACTTGATAAATAAAGTTGTTCGCCTTTCTGCTAACATAACGGTGAAACAAGTCATAGATAGCAATGGTAAAAAAGTAACTCTAAAAAAACAATTATTGCAATTTAGCTAAAGAATACTAAGAAATAATTTAGCGTTAACTGTAAAATAGTTTGATATTATAAATGTAATTTTATTTCATTTTATAAGCGTTGTTGTACAGCCTATCCAATATTTTCAGTTTACGACTACCAATGTTTAACTCCGTAACCTTGTAATTTTGAACCTAATCCAGAAGACAAGGGAACTCCTGGATCCAGTATTGGGAGAAAGTTTGCCTTCGTGGAGGATTTTTGATGAAACTAACCCGCATTTGCGTAACATGGAAAGGAAAACGACTGTGACTTCCCACGGTTAGCCTGACGGCAAGGGGATACTAATCTACGATCCGTCTACCACTGAGGATATTTTACGTCAGCACTGTGGTCGGTGCGAGCTGGGTGCGGAATTCGTATCTACCAGCCATTGCTGGGATTCGAACCCGGTTCACCTCATTGGAAGATAAACGCTCTATCCCCTTAACCACCACGGCTTTACAGCTGTAATTAAAATAATTGAACATTTTAAAAAATATTTAATTTTCTTTTAGATAAATTTTATAATTTTAGATAATATCGCAGGTTTCTAAAGTAGTCATAAAAATTTCAAGGAATGGGAGATGAGTATTCTAAATGAAACGTAACAAATTATAAAAGAAACGTTTTATTAAATATATTTAAATTAATATAATTGTTTGTTTTGTTGGAAAAAATAATTTATAATTTTAACTCGGCATATATGACATGCTATTAAGGCAGTTTTTGGTGTAGAAATTTATTGAGTAAAAGCGAAAATTATACAGCAAAAAATAAAACTTTGCTGCCTATTCTACATAAAAAGTTTTTAACACTATTAGGAAGTTTGATACAATTTATTTCATTTTTCAAAATTATGGCAACATTTTTGAACCAATAACTTATTCTTTATTTATTTATTTATTTTTTGTTTGTTTCTTATTCATCTTAAACATATTGTTACAATAGTTTGAGATTCTTTTAATAATTTTTTTAAAAGTTATTTTGCGCTTTATCTTTGTAATGTAATGTAATCACGAGTCTTGTTTATCATTACATCGTTGTTTACATCATTCAAAAAAACTTTTGAGACTAACAGCTTAAATTTGAAAAAAATAATAATAATTTTTTTTCATCTTCTATTTGTTTTAAGGAAATCATACTCAATTTAAAAAAATTTCACTTTTTCATTTCTCCATATCTTATAGACATTCGTTGGATTCTTATAGGATATCGTTGAAAACGTAGTTTGTAGACATGTTATCATGATTAGTATCAATCAGGAGAACATCAATAATTAAATACTTTTCAGGATAAAACCATAAGTATATGTGTAGTTTACAATAGTCTTAATTTGTAATTCAAATAATAGCAGTAATCAATAATGATGTTTAATTTCACGTACATGTGTACAATTGACGTGTTTAATATAATATATTAAATAATAAATAAACGTGCCTAACCCTCAATCCTCTTATACCTTATAAGTACCAAATAATGAGTGTTAAACACTTAATCAAGTAATATTACACTGATTAATAATTAATATTACACTGATTCTAATTTAATATTAAGCATAAAGCGAAAAAATATAAAACTTTTTTAAATTTATTTATTTATTTACTTAATTATTTTTTACTTAGACGCAAAAACAAAAAGAAAACACTGGCACATTTTCCCGTTAATTTTATTTAAAAAAAAATATTTTTAAATTGACGATTCTGTTAATGTAGATATCGCTGAAATATAAGAAAAAAGCTTTTGTTCTAGCATTTTTATAAAAATGAATAAAAAATAGATTTTGATCATAAATCAGATATAACTCATTTACAGTGGCTTAAAAATTTTGTAGTCATCTTCATTTTATTTTATCACCGGCGTTGAACAACCAATCCAACTCTAAGTTTACGTCTATCACGTTTCAAATCTGTAGCCTTGTCATTTTATACCCAACCTAAAAGACAAGGGAACTCTCGGATCAAGCATTGAGTCAAGCTAGCCTTCGTGGAGGACTTTTTGATGGAACTTAACTCACATTAGCGTTACATGGAGAGGAATTAATTTCTCAGATAGCTTTTTTTTTTCTTTTAAGCTTCGTCATTATTACATTCGTTTTTCTAAATTAAAACGCCATACTATTTAAAAGTACTCCTTTACTAACCATTCTTATTTATGTTCCAGAAAAAAAGAATGGTTAATATAATGTTCTCATGACTAACTGTGCCTGACGTCTGTGATGGATTGTGTTCACGACACAACGAATTAACTCGGTTGAAACCTTAAATAACTTATCAGTTTCAAAGAATCTTTGATAGCAAATTTCTGATAGACATGCCGCCACACCCCTACGTTTTAAAAATGCCTAACATAATTAAACTAACTTTACATCATAGGTGAACATCAGACACTACAGAATAACTGAGATAATGAAGAAGTGTATTGTTCCGATTTTTTTTAACCTTTATTCTAAACTTTTGTGTCACGTAAACTTATATTAAAATCAGGATTTTCTGAGTTTTCGTTCAGAATGCTTTAATAAATCTATTTTCAGCACCCAATCAGCGAAAAACAAGACGTCATAAAGTGCGGCGTCTCGTTGTATGTGTTAGAATTTTGTACCTTTCTTAATTAGAAAACATTCAGTACGGAAGAAAATAAATTAACCATTTATAAGGCGGTTGGAGGTACATTGTAAAAAACTCCGGTTCAAAATACGGCAAAAGTACCGGTACTTTTTACCGTAAATCCATTTTTTCGAGTCCCAGCAATGGCTGGTCGATACGAACTCCGCATCCGGCTTGCATCGACCACAATGCTGACGTTAACTATCCTCAGTAGTAGACGAATCATGTGTTAGAGTCCCCTTACCATCAGGCTAACCGTGGGAGGCTTTCGTGGTTTACCTCTCCATGTAACACAAATGCTGGTTAGTTCCAACAAAAAGTCCCCCACAAAGGCAAATTTCTCCCAATACTTGTTCCCTTGTCTTCCGGATTGGGTTCAGAATTACAAGGCTACGGAGTTGAACATTAGTAGTCGTAAACATTGGGTCGGCTGTTCAACGACGGTTATTAAAAAAAAAATTTACGAACGGAAAATCTAATATACCGCAATTTTTACAGTAATAATTACCGCAAAACCACAAAATCACTCTAATTAAGTAAATATTACAGAAAAAATTACAGTATAATATTTTATGGTATAATGGTAATGGATTTTACGGATAATGTATGATAATGGTATGTAATATATGGTAATGGATTTTACGGAGGATGCACCCGAAGTGTCGGAACTTCATACCGTATTTTGATCCGCAATTTCTTTCAATGCATATTTCACACCAATTTTAAATGTCGATGGGAAATTTACCTACACGTGATTTTGTGCTACTATCTAATAACTTCAAAAAATGAAAAAAAAAAAAAAAAAAAAACAATGCGGGATATTGTTTACAAAAATGTGGATAACAATAAAGGTTAGAGTGAGGCCAAGAAGAATAGCCTAATATTTCTCATCCCGTTTATTTGTAGTTATAAATGCAGAATTTATAAATTTTTCCTGTTTAAGAGCACAGAAGTTAAAAGTTTATGGCAAATTCTTAACAATAGATAAGCTAATTAATAAAATCTCTCTTCTAGAATCTAAAACTATTAAGCACTTTAAAATAACAGATTTTTAGGGAACATTTTTATTTGCATTTAATCTAAGCATTCATTTTAATACAAATTGGGCCCATTAATAAAATCGTAATGCTACAGTAAAAGAGAGAATAAAAGCGCCTTGTTTAAATTAATGAGCTTAAAGATGAAATTTAAGAGGCGGCAATCTGCCAATTAGGACAGTGACCACTAAAGGGTGTGGTTTTGCATGCAAAAAAGTAACTTTAATTGCAACATTTTTTTTTACCCCTTTTAAAACTGTTTCACTTGATGGGAAAATTATGTATGCAATTCATTCTAAATATATTTATCATTTCCTAAGAGACAAGCGAAGTTAGTCACAGCTGGACATTAAATTATTTTCTACAACATGTGGCTCTATTATTTACTTTTTAAAAAAATTTTATAAGCTGCAGTTTTTATAGCTGTCGACTTGAAAAAGAAAAAAATTCATACATCTTACGAAATAATATGAATTTCGAACTAATTCTGACACAATAACTAAAATGAGCCGTGGTGGCTAGAGTGTTCGCCTTCCAGTGAGCTGAACTGTGTTCAAATCCCAGTTATGGCTGATCGATTCGAATTCCGCACCTGGCTCGCACCGACCACAGTGCTGACGTAAAATAATTTTAGTGATAGACGGATCATGGGTTAGAGTTCCCTTGCCGTCAGGCTAACCGTGGGGGGTTCTAGTTCTTTCAATATAACTCAAATGCGAATTAGTTCCATCATGAAGTCCTCCACGAAGGCAAATTTCTACCAATACTTGATCCAATAGTTCGCTTGTCTTCTGGATAGGGGTCAAAATTACAAGACTCGGAGTAGAACATAAGTAGTTGCAAACCCAATGAATTGGGTCTTCTGTTCAACGACGGTCATAAAATAATTTAGATACGGGGAATTTTAAGCACAAAATCTATTTTACATTAATAATCATAGCTCTAAATTTACTGCAATGTTTTCCAATTATGGGGACATTAAACGTTTTTAAATATAAAATGTTGTGTTTTATTAAAGGGTTTATCAAAATTGAGCAAAAATATGTCAAAATTGCTGCGAAAAAAATAGGGTCGAATTTGAATTATTAAATTTTATTGACATAATTGAAACAGTATATAATAGTCATTTTTAATCCAAAAGCATAGCTTTAAAAATGAGACATGACAAAATGACAACATCATCATCAAATAAGTTCAAAGTAGAAAAGTAGAAGTAGAAGTAGAAGTAGTAAGTAGAAGTAGTAGAAGTAGAAGTAGAAGTAGTAGTAGAAAAGTTCAAATTTTACTAGTTTATAACGATCAAGTATTAGAAAAGAAAATGTAATTAAATAAAAGTTTACAGCAAGTACCTTCATTCCAAATTTGTTTCTTGAATAAAGAATGTCTTTAGATGAGAAATCAGCATTTTTGACCTGCTAAGTTTACAAAATTATTTACGAAAGAAGGCGGATCCTCAAAGCAGTTTCAATTTTGAGAATGTTACTATACTCAATAATGTGTATAAAAGGTTTTTAAATTCGACTATGTTTTTTGGAGCTATTTTGACACCTTTTTGTTCAATTTTGATAAACCCTTTTTTACAGTGTAGTAAAGTGCTTAAAGCTGCTAGGGATCCAGCGATTCAATACGATACGAGGGGTTATTTCGATTTTTTTTTTTCTTTCTGGGATTAATTTCTTTTTTTTTTCTATATATTGCAGTAGATGGTGATTTTTTTTTTCAATTATCAATTAAATTATGTTTTAAATTATATAGTATCTCAGAAATGTAATTGTTGTTTTTTATACAGAAATTTATTTTAATGGAGAATTGAAAATAAAACACCATCTACTGCAATACATTGAAACAGAAGAAAAAAAAAAGAAGAAAAAAAAACAACTCAAGAAAAAAAATTTCTAAGTTATTCAATACAATAGAAAAGATACAATAGAATAAAATAGACAGTTACAATATAATTGTTGGGATCCATTTGATCCGTGGCCCCTTTATGCATCCACTATTCTTGTTATGTTTATCACATTTTTTTAATTCATAATTTTGAATGGTATTATATATTGCAATCGTTTCAGATAGTATAAAATATTTTTTAATTAATTAAAAAAAAAAATAGATTTTTGAAGAAAAAAAAAGAAAAATTTAGAATATTTGTAGTAGTTAATTTACATTGGGCTATTGCCGACGGTCTAAGAAAATTCCTTCATAATGATACGAAAACACAATTTTGATCTTGTGCAGAGGGGGTAGCTCCTCTACTTTGGCAGCCCGGTGACCTGCGCGCGAAGTCAAGCGCGAGGTACGATACTGCGAACCCTGAGTCCCTCCGCAGATTAAGCGGTCACCCATCCGCTCACTGACCGCAGCCAGAGAGGCTTAACTTCGGTATTCTACTGAGATATAATATATATTAAAAAAAGGTTTGAAATGTATTTTCAAATACAAGGCTTATTTCATTATTTAGCAATATTACGTATTTAAATATCCGAGCAATACAGAAATTATATATGTATTGATATTTTCTTCAGAAACTTTTTCAATTTCAGTGAATTTTTTTAAATAAATAAAAAGCTAAGAGGTTTTTCGGGTGGTCTCAGGAGACCAGACGAAATCAATAAGTCTACTGAAAAATCTACTGAATACTCGGAATAGAATTGGAAGTTATGATTTTGTATTGATTTGTAAATTTATTTATAAGGTATTATTTTACTTAAGTTAAATTTGACAGTTGCAACTCGTTTCTGTCTAGAAAAATTAGAATTTGATTTATTGATACACAGCAAAAATAAGTAGGCAATTTTTTAGCAAAATAATACATTTTATTCTATGTTTTCTATGTAGAGTTAAAAAAAATATATAAAAAGAGTTCAAGATTTAAGTTTTGGCTGCAGTTTAGACGAGTAATCGCCAATTCAAAAACTTTTTATTATTTAAAATCTTCCTGCAGTTTCACACTTTGATCCATTTTTTGTAGTGCCGTTTGAAACTTTATAAGTAGTATGTTAACCTTGTGATGCAGAATTTTTATTAAACATACTTTCGTACTTTTTCAAATTATTTTTTATTAATTTAGGTGAATATAAATGAAAAATATTATATTAGGTATTTTATTAATGGTTATGAATCAGCATGATACACACCGGTGTCTTTTTTTTAAATAATTTTTCAAGTTAGAACTTATTTGCAATTATTTAACTTACAAAATCAATTATTAATAAATTTTTGAATATGAATAAAAAAACTTTTCTAACTAATTTTTTTTTTTTTTTTTTTTGGAAAATATATTTTAGCACAATTATAATTCCGATAATTTAAAAGATTTTTTTAGTAACTATTAAAGTGTTTTTTATATTTAAAAAATACCAAAATATATCTTTGCTTTCAATCAGAGCGTTAGAAAAAAATATATATTTAACACGTTGAATGACACAATAATTTTACATGGCTTGCCCGTCTGGCCAAAATGATTTTTGTGTGTTCTATATTGCATTAATTTTTTCAAACCATTTTAGTAACGATAATAATTTTTTTTTTAAAAATTAAAGGCATTAAAAATTTACTCGAATTATGTGTTTCTAATAATCTTGCCTTCGCCAGTCACCGGTGGCCCCCTTGGCATTCAACGTTTTAAAAAGCTCACTGCATCATCAAAGGGTTAAATAGCTTTTTTACAGCGAAAAATTTTTACTAACAATCTATATAAACACTACTTAATTTTAAATTGATTGCAGATTTTCTTTATTTTATTTAGAATTACTTTTTTCCTGTTACCCGTTTATAACGTCATCCATTTCTTCAAACATAAAAAAGCTTTTTTTTTTCTTTTAAAGATTAACAACGAATTCAAAAAATATTAGTTAGAATTAATGTAATTGGAAAACGATTAGAAATTGAATGTATAAGAAAATAGTAAGCATTAACTATCAAAAGGTATAGTTCCATTTCTAAGATATTTTACCTCAAGAACTTATTGAATATTTGTAACCTAGGCAACCATTTAAGGTTTTAGCAGTGGTTGTATTGATGAAAGTATAGATATTCTGAGTACAAAGAAAAATAAATCGATAAATGCTTATAAAATTAATTCAACATTAAATATGAAATAATAATAAACACTTTTTAATTTTTAATTTTATCGAAAATTAAATTACGTTAAATGAATTAGTTAAGTCCAGTTTAGGTGAAATGTTTGAGCAATGTAAAAAATTTTTTTAGGTTAATATTAGTTTTAAATATTATATCACAATTTTCAGAGACAGCAGGATAAATGAATTTCAAATATTACACATATTTTAGGAAGTTATATTTTCCATTTTGTATCTTTTTTATGAAGTATTTGATAATAAAATAATCCTTTTGAATAGAAGTTTCTTCCTTTCAGCTTTTTATACAGAATATACCAAATTTACAAATACTATTTTCATAATTTTTCAGTTACTTTACGCACTTTTGATGTTACGTTCAATGCACATGCCATAGCCTTTTACTCTAAAAAATTTATCCGATCGTTTTATGTATTCGTATTTTGTAACGATCGTATTCTTTTTATTTTAGGAAAAATTCATTAACTCATTAAGAAATTAAAAAAAGTATACACTTTCATCGCAACATTTTAATCTATCACTTGCAGGTTCATGCCACGTACTGTCATACTTAGGCCACTTATCAATTAAAAACATCTGCTGTGCAAATTTTAAAGCATTTACTTTAGAGAGCATTTACTTAGGTCCACAGTTACAATCTATGTTTACATGCATAAAAGTCATCTAAAAAAGCATGTTAAAAATAAAAAATAAATGAATAAATAATGGCTCAGGTTAGTTTTCAATACAGAGTAGCTTTAACTAGCCTTAAGAATTCAATATACAGCTCAAGCTAGAAACTAAACTAAATACAAAAGGCTAAAATAAATATACATGTTCTAAACGTTTATAACTAAAAATAAAATCGTAAAAAGTATGTATATTTATATTCTAATGCGTTTTTATTTCGGGAAATTTTAAACATTAAGTAAAACTAAAGACTAAACAAACTCATGATATTTATCTTTCTAGAATATGTGCATAAAATAGTTCAAGCTTATTTTATGGGGCAGGGATAGCCTGCTTGGTAGGGCGTTGGGCTCAGGTCAAAGAGGTCGTTAGGCCTGCCGAAGACGTGTAATAAATGGTGACTGATGTGCGTTAAATTTGTCGGGTCAAAAAGTCCCATAGAGCCGGTACATTTTACCATATTCAGGTAGATTTGACCCTATTTTTTTTTCTCAGTGTATTAAAAAATTATTTTTATTAGGAATATTTTTCAACTCAACGGTTAGAAATATGTACCTTAGAAAATACTCATATATGCGAGTAAATAATTCAAACAATTTAACTTAATTATTTTTAGTTATTGCATAAATATATGACGAATAATAAAGCATAAAATAAGTTTTTAGTACTTGTTGTTTTAGCACATGTTGTAGGATATTTTTATAGCGTTGGTTATGAAACAAAATTCGCTGAAATAATAAGATGTTTATATGCCATTAAACTGTCCAAAAGGTTACTTGAATTGAATTTATTGTAATGAAAAACTCTAACCAACGGAGGTAGAATAAATTATATTTTTAGATAGGTAGAAATTTTCTACCTACTTTAGTTTGTAATAATTTTTAACATTTAAAAATATAGGACATAAAATTATGTAATTGTATACGGAAGTAGTCAATGGACTTTCTATAATAAGATTTAAATTTTATAAAAGGAATTTATTTGTATTCTTTTGAAGAATCCTTATTCAAACATATTTATAATTCGACACATTATGCATACATAAATAAAAAATTCTGGAGAAATTACCTCACTGTATGATAATACCTCCGGTACAAAAAAATATACCATAATTGTTGTAGTAAAACTAAAATATATGGTATTTCAATCATTCATTGGGTCATTTATAAATACAGAGATTTCAATAGCGACTCAGTTACAAGAATCCTTCTGTTCAATTAAAATTCGTAACAGATCAAGATGTCTGTGAAATAAAAATAATAATAATTTTAAAAAAATAAAAATTAAAAAAAACAAAAAATCTTCCCTTTATCCATAAATCTTGTAGCTTAATTAGTGAAGAAATGGGGAATTTCTCAGAACTGAGCTACCCAAAAAAAAATTTTTTTTTTCATTATGTAAAACATATAGTATTACAAACCATGTTTCCCACGAAAAACTTACTATAATTAAGTAGTTATAACTAGTTCATTATAATTAATCCTTAAGAAAAAATATTTTACATTAATTTATAAAATTATGTTTTTAAATATCAAAATCACTGTTCTTCTTTTCCCAAATCCATCAAATTTATCTATCATTGATTGAAATTTTCAATTTTCTAATTATCTTTCACAACTACATCATCTACATTTAGAAACCAAGTAGTTGCTATGGTTACCCATTATAAGCGAAGTAGAAAACATTCATACGTATCAAAGAATTAGATGAAAAATTATATTTTTCCTTAAGTTCTCATGAATTAAAATTGACAGACTTAAAAATTGAACGTTCAAGTGAAGAATAGAACCTACCGGTGCAGTCTGACGTATAGCCATCCCCACTCACCGTATATACGTCTCGACGTTTGCGTAGGTGGACACGGAAGGCTCTTAGAGCCTGAGAATACGACCTTTTTGAACTCGAATCATCTTGTTTGAAATGTCCTGCTCTTCTGTACCAGACTTTTCTGGTGATAATGGGAGCCGGAGATGGACTGTCGGCCGGGGCCGCAGACGGCATAGGGATCGGGTCGTAGCGGCTGGGACGGCTGAGAAAGGGACCTCGTGGGCCGTCGGATGAGGCACCTGAAGACGACCACAAGGAACGATCGAACGTTGCGCGAATTTGGGATTATCGGAAGGTGCGCGTGCGCAAGAAAAGGAAAAATCTGGAAGAAGAGTTGAAGGCACAGGCAAACAATGTTATATATAGCTTCTCATAATTGATATACCGACAAGTAGGACAATAAAAAGGGGGTGATTGAGTCTAGCTATTGAGCGGCGAAAATCTAACCCTTTTGCTGTTTTTCTTCTTCTCTGAAACCTGATTAAAAGCAGATGTTTAGAACACAAAAAATAGAACATTTTATATTCATAACTTTACTTTAAGATTATGGACTGTTTTTCCAGGTGTATGCTAGAAGATGGACGGGGAACATAAAATATATATATATATATAATAAATAAATGAGGATAATTTAATGATAAAATTTAAATAAATAATAATATGAAGACAAAATAGTTTAGGCATACAATTTTACTCTTAGCTGAATAAATATTTAACCTTTTATGATTTCCAACGTGTAGTTAAATTTTAAACAGATTTACTAATTGCAGATTATAGGGATTTAATTTTATTGGTGAAAATTATAATTGTATGCTAATTTAATCGTTAAATGCTACACCTATTTATCCATTAAATTTTATGCTAGTTCAATTAATTCTTAATCAGTTCAATTAATTCTTAATTAGTTCTTAATCATTATATTGTGTACAATTATATACTTTTCCATAGGGGGATGAGAGAGTAGCTGAAAACAAAAAAAAACCTGTGTCAAGCAATATACATATATAAATATATAACACAATAAAGACAAAAACTATAAAAGAAAAGAGTGATTAATAAAAAAAAAAATTGAGAAAAATAATAGTACGTTTTATTTACTGCGCGTAAGCTGGAAGTAAATAGAACTCATGGATGAAGAAAACTTGTCACACTAAGTATATAGAAAACATGGAAAAATATAAAGATTTATGAAAAGAGAAAACAAAAAATTATTAAATTAAAGTTATTTTATAAAATATTTAAAAATGTGAAAAAATTGAATTTTTTTAAAAATTAAAAAGTTTTCTTTTTTGCGGATATAATCGTGTGAGCTGATGTCGAGATTATATCTTTTTCTTATTTTGTTTTCCGGCTTCTTAATTTTTTTAAAAAATTTTAAATATATATTTTTAAACTATTTTAGTTTAATAATTTTTCTTCTTCTCTTTTCATAAATCTTTAAATTTTTTTCCGTGTTATAAAGTATCCCAAAATTTACGATTTAAAGATTTAAGTCAGATAAAAAATTTATGAATTTAGTAATGGCAACCAAAGAAAGAACCACAGTTTGACAGAACATTGTTTGGGGTTAGTAAAAATGCAGCACTACGCGAAAAAACAATACGTTTTTGTATAGTGCGTGTTGAACAATGTTTTGGTGATCAGAATTGGTCCCCTAGATCATCAATGGATTTATCACCAATGGATTTTTTTTTTCTACAGAAATAATTGAATTCAAATCTCTCAGTCAACAAAACCACAGACACTCATACATTCTAGAAGAGATTCAACGCTACATTAAAGAAATTCGGTCTCATTTATGCGAAATGGGTCATCGAAAATTTTGATTTTAAAAGATCGCATATGTTCCAGCAAAGCTATGAAGGTAATTTACTCCAGTGCTATTCCACACATAATCCAACAACCCTACTAACCTCCTTACGTAACCCTACCCATTATAACACTAAAAATTCCATACATACCCCAAATTTAAAAAATTCCATACTACAAAGATACAAATTTAAAAAAAGAACATGCCAAAGAATATTTCTCTTACTCGAATACGCCAAAACAAATGATCGTTCTTGATATTGACAAAAAAAAGGGAGTTAAATTATTTCTTCCTTTTTAACAGATAAAAAGAGAAGTGAGTGAAGAAATGTCAACATTTTATCAAGAAAAGATAAACTAGATATGATCGTAACTTAGATTTTGACATCTATATTACATCATATTTCACTCGAAGCCTACGAAGACCTCTGCATTCTAAATGTAACTATTGCTTTTGATTTATTTTACTTATCGACAGCATTGCTTTCGAACTTATATGCTTCATTCGTATTTCACATGAATCTACTATTTTGAAACATGTCGCCTAAGGCAGCATTACTCTTAGTTCTTCACCCGCATAAACCTAAAATTATGATTTAAATCTATAAATTGTTCTAAGTTTTACTGTCATCTACAACATCGCACCGAATGCTCGAATTCATATGAATTTTATTTAAATGTTCATACTACACTATCTACCAATAAGTATTTGGACACGTGTGATTGAAATGAAAAACAAACTTTATTCATAATCAATAGTTAGTAGAGATGTCCAATATTTTCTGGAACAGGTATTTGGAACCTGTTATTTAATCATACCTGTTATAAAAATAACAGGTTACTTCCAAAGGCTTGTTCCAAAATACTAGGCAAAATTTTAATTCAATTATCTTGGCAAAAATTTATTTTTCTACTTTTTTTAAAATGTTAAACTTTTTTTTTTTTTTTTGGCAGTCTTTGTACGGTTTATAATAAGAAAAAAAAATCACGTTTTATTTATTACTACAGGGCCGTAGCCAGACATTGCAAGGGTCTATACAAGTTTTGTATTTCTAGTATTATAATTTTTTAGAGCTGTTTTAAATCTAATAATTTAACGAGTAACTTTACTAAAATCAAATGAATTATTCTAAAAATGTTTGTATATAGCTTATTTTCTCTAGTTCAATAGTTAATATTTCTATATATAGGTAGTTATTTATTTATTTATTTATTTATTTTTTTTTTTTATAATCCGTGGTGTCACTAGAACTGCATTTAAAAACTATGTCTAGGCAGTCTTGTATAGGTTTGGAAAAAAAAAATTCTACGATAATATTTATAACAAATACCGCCTATGAAACGTGATCCAGTCTATGAAATTAATTTTAAATAATTATTTATTATTGTTTGTTATTTATAATAAGAAGAAAACTAAAATTTAAGCTATGTAAATTTTACGTCATTTTAACTGCGTAATTTTAAAATGCAAAATTTGAACATTTGAACATTTGACATAATTTGATCAAATCGTTTCTAAGTTAAAAAATTTCAAAAAGACATACATGACTTCATTCGAATTTTGCATTGTGTCATTTAAAATTACATAGTTTAAAATGATACATGAGTTAATGTGCATTGGTATTCAAAATTGTTTCAACCATTATTAAACAAATTAGTATAAATTAACAAAATTTTTTCAACAGTCTTTTATTCCCCTTCCTGTAAGTGTAAACATGATATTTCTAAACTTAAAAGCAATTTATAGACTTTAAAAAACTGTTTACTTGTATCAGCAAGAATTAAAATCTTCTCGCGTGAGTAGCATACGTTGTAGTTCATTTATGTCCCACTAGAACTGCACAATGGGCTACTGGCGACTGTTTGGGAAGCATCCCTGAGCATTATCCGAAGACATGCCATCACAATTTTGATCCTCTGCAGAGGGGATGGCACCCCCGCTTCGGTAGCCCGACGAACTGCACGCGAATTCGAGCACTTTACGGTAGAACAGTTTAACGAGGACCCATACCGTACACCCTCGGTCCCTACGCAGACTGATCCAAGTGGTCACCCACCCGCACACTGACGGCAGCCAGTGATGCTTGATTTCGGTGATCTGATGTGAACCGTGTCTTAACAATCAGTCCACTGCGGGACGTGAGTAGTATACGTTAAGTTTTGTAACGCATATGTGAAATTATGGTGTTTAATTTAATTTCTGTGTTTTCATAGTCTAAAAAATAAAAGAGCTGTAATAGAAGTCATAAAATTTAGTTCCAATAAAACTAAATGTCGTTCTATAAACTTACATTTAAATATTAATTCCAATCGTAAATTAATAATAGTACTTAAATTTCGCTTCGTTAAAATTATTTTGCGTCCGAAGTAAATCATTAAATGCCTTTTTTTTTTATTTCACTAAGAAAATGATTATTCTGCAATTATATTGTTAAAATACATTTAGAGTGTCTTAAATTTCTTAATAAGAAATAGTCTTCCTAAAGTAGTAATAATCTAAAGTAGTCTTTCTAAAGTCTAATAGTCTTTCTTTAAATAATCCAAGAAAAGTTTGGAATTGTTAAAAAGACTTGTTTCTTTAAAAATTATGCTAAATTCGTATACTGATGTTTATTTTGAATATTTACTTTTAAAAAAATGTTTAAAAGTTTGGGATTATGCTTGCTCTATTTATATTTAATTTGCTAAATATTTTAGCTGGTGCAAATTGATAAAGCTCAATCAATTAAATTTTTGTAGAAATATTTTGTTTGTTTAAAACTATAAAATGATGTTATTCGAACTATTTAAAAAGTTGCGACGATTATTTTTTTCTTTTTGTCAAATCAAAAAAATATTGGTTATTCTGCCACATATACAGAATAATATAATGTGCAACTCCTACATTGTTTTGATTTAAAAATAATAATACACTATATGTTGTATTTTAAATTCAGAGATCATTTTTTTTTTAAATTTCTAATTTATCTCAATATTTATGAAGTTCCATTTTTCCCCTCTTGTAGAAATGAAAAGATTCTGGTTATATCGTCAAACACAATGTAATAGGGAATTCCTAAATTCTTTTTATTTAGATTTAGAAACAATGTACATTGTAATATTCAAAACTTTTTAATTCTTTAAGCTTTCTAAATTATTTTATGCTTGTTAAAAAGAGGCAAATTTTGTAAAAGAATTTTTTCTGCGTCACTCATTTCTCCTAAAATTAAAAAAGAACTATATTTTGTAACAAAAATTATTGTTTCTATTATTATTTATTATATTTGATTACACTAACAAATATGCTTTTGAAGTGTTTTCAACCATTTTGAACTACCCAATCTAAAGTATAATCACACAAAAAAATATGTATACATAAAAAAAGACGAAATATAGTTTTTTCACCGAGCCTAAACAATAGAGAATAATAAAAAAATTTATATGTAACTGCTTTCTTTTAGTTTAATAAAATAAATAGAAAAAAACTTCGCGATATTTTCTTACTCTTAGAAAGAAAAAATATGTATCTGCTACAAAAATACTTGCCATTCTAAGTTATCTTTCAAATATAAAAAAGTGGACTTTTTTCCTTAGACCTGTTATTTTGGAACAGGTATTTTTTTGCATTGTAACAGCTGGAACCTGTTATTTGAAAATACCTGTTATTGCCCATCACTAATAGTTAGTAGAGCCTACACGAGAGGCAATTACAGAGTGAACCCTTCTGGGCATACTTTCCACAAGTCCTTGTATGACGGCTAGTGGTATTTTCTTCCACTCGGCTTGGAGAAGACATGTTGGCTTGGAGAAGACAAGCCTTGGTGACCCTCCCAACATGACAGCTGGCATTGTCGTCCTGAGGCCCACCCCGTAAAGCTGCCACAACGTAGGAAGCACATTGTCATCCAAAATTGGGTATACTATCGCCTACGTCACAGGTTGTGTTATTCCTACTAAATTTAACCAGTGAACGGCATTTTCTGCGAGCCTGACTTCAAGCCACAAATAAACAAACGGAATGTTCGATCTTTTAAATAACTGCTCGCCAGATTATATTGTATTATAAAGAAAAATTCGTTTTGTAATAATTGATTTTGTTGTTTCATCTAAGTAATTTAATGTTTTTAGTAAACATATTTAAAACTCAGTTTATTAATTAAATTAAAAGTTTTTTTTTTTCTCTTCTGACAACGTGAGATATCAAACCAATTAAACTTGACGGACATCATTCTATGAATCCATATTTTTAAAAAAAATCGATGTTTTCAAATCAAATTAAATTAGCGCATGTAAAATATTAAACAACAACCACTATCTTCCATTCATTTAGCATTGCACGATAGTATATGTTATTCCTACTAAAGTTTTCGAAGTGGAAGTAGTTGTGTTTTTTTTATATTATACCCAATAGTGCAGTAGGCATCTTGCATGGGACTAATGCCGATGTTGTTCCCTACACGATATATACCGGCGGAGGGCGTGACGTATCTCAGGACAACAGATATAGTCATTTGCATAGGTGTCCAAATACTTATTGGTAGATAGTGTATATAAAAGTAGTGATATAAGTTACTTATGTCCCACAGGTAAGTTAAATAATTCGCTAAATAATCTACTGCGCTGAAATTCTTAAAGCACAATTTAGAATGAATTAAAAATGGCTTAGCAATGTGAGAAATGAAAGTTTTAAATCCCACTCCCATTTTAATGTTGGTGGGCCCACGAACTAGAGAAATTATTAAAATTATGCATGATTATGCTGTTAATCAATTAAAAATAAAGTTATCTGCGTTTAAACGCCATCAATGAAATATATTATTCAATATCTTTCAATTATCGTTCTCAAATTAATAAATATTAAAATCGAATGCATTTAAAACTGTAACAATGTCATACAATTAAGTCTATGGAAAGATTTTAAAATGAAAAAAATATCTATTAAACATTGTAACCAAAAACTCAAAAATCGAGTTTCAAGGTGCAAAAATTCAGGTCAAAATGTATCTTTAAATTACATTTTATAGTTGTAAGTAGGGCAGCTTACTCATTTTAATTTGGAAACGTGACTTTCTAAAAGTATCAATAAAATTTTGATTGAGCAACACACGTTTTGATAATAGAGGTACTTAAAGTTATACACCTGCTTTTTTCTAAAAAAAATTTTAATTGCATACTTTTGTATATTTAACTTAATATAAAACTCTTACGCAACTGCCCCCCCCCCCCCATTCGTGAACTGAATAGGGAAACTTTCAATTTTATATGTGGCAACAAACTACTTAAAAAAGGCTTTTTTCAACATTGAAATAACTATTCAAAAGTCAACGTAATTTAAATAATTTTGAACTTACTTGGAGGCACTATGGAGGATAAAGGCTTCTGAAATAGAAAAAGAAAAGTAATAAACATGTAAACAGTGTTATTCATAGTTATACAATGAGGTACTTTTAAACTGGATACCTGCAAGTGACGTAAATCATTTGCTGATGCAGTAGCCTATCAGGATAAGCATACACGCGTGACGTCCTTTACAGGTATCCAATTAAATCTGATTTAAATCAGATGGTTAGGCATAATCACTTCACTTCTTCTCGAGATGCAATTAATCAATTGTTAATATTACATTACATATTACAAAGATGAACACTATTAAACATTAGATGATCTTACTATTTTTACAAATGTTACATAACAAAATGAATGTTTAAAAAAATTACTATTTTACTTGAGTCGGTAATTGGTAATTTATATAATAAAATATTAATAATATTTTGCATGCAATAAAGAAAATACTATACACATTACAATTAATTTTTGTTCTTATCTGAATAAATTTAATATGTTTACAACTGCAACTTATTACTCGTTCTTTCCTATCATGAGAGTTGATTTAAGGATTTAAATGGGAGAAAGCGGCAATTAAAAAACCACAGTTTTCTAGGCTTAAAAACTTGTGTTTATTGTTATAATGATTATAGATAAGGGAATATCCATCAATCAATATACGATTTATATGAACAGGTTCTTGATGGATTCTCACATAAACGTCTTTTCACAATGAAAATGCATTCCTGATCTACTAGAGACATGACATCACATTTGTGTCATCGCAAAAGAAACGAAAATTTGATTTTCACCTCCAACTTTCCTAGCCTGCTTCCAGACAAGCATTTATATTCGTCGTTGAAAAGCCCACCACATTTTTGATTTAAGACAACCAATGTTCAACTCCGTAGCTTTGTAACCCATTTCAGAAGACAAGGGAACTCCTGGATCAAGTATTGGAAGAAATTTGCCTCCGTGGAGGACTTTTTAAGGAACTAATCGGCATTTGCTCTGCATAATCTGCATGGAGAGGAAAACCAAGACCTCCCACGGTTAGCCTGACGACAAGGTGACTCTAACCAGTGTTGCCAGGTGCCGATAACCGTTCACCCCCAGATGGCGTTGTAAAATCCCCTAAGAAATTTTAAAAAACCCTAAAATTTTTAACTTAATGTATAAGTATTAAAAAATAGTACAAAAGTTAAATTATGTATAGAAACTGTTGCTTTCATACTTTTTAATATTTTATTATCAACAAATTAATAATGTGCTGATAATTAAAAAAAAGGATGAGCAATTATATACTAATAATTTACCTTTAAACTGCTTTTCGTATTTCCAATCTTTCTTATATACTTTTGTACGTACTTCTTTTTTTCTTTATCCTTTGGCATTATTTTTAAACCATGTGCATTAAAAATTTTAAATAATTTTAATTCAAATTCACCAAACGTACAGGTTGATCGAGCTAATTAGTAACTTACAACATTCAACAAAGGGGTTAAGTTCTAAAATTAAATCTTAATCTTTTTGTTTTGGTTTAACATATTGATTTTCATATTACCATCTCACACATTCAGTTATAAAATTTGATATTAGAACGTAACCAAAATGAATCTAGTAAAATTCACAAATAACCCTAAAACTAACCCCTAAAAACAAATTCCCCTATAATACCCACTGAAGATAAAAAATCCTCCTAAATTTAGGGGGGAAAACCCTAATCTGGCAACACTGACTCTAACCCATGATCCATCTACTACTGATGATATTTACATCAGCAGTCTGGTCGGTGCAAGCCGGGTGCGGAATTCGTATCGACTATTCATAGCGGGGATTCGAACCCGGTTCGCCTCATTGGAAAGCGAGCTCTCTATCCCCCCGGGCCACCACGGTGCCTGGACAAGCATTGTTGGGTGAAGACCTCAGAAACAGAATTTGTTAAGTCTTTCTTCAGGCTGCTAATGTTCCGTTGGTGTGGTTGTTTAAGTCACAATAGAGCTTAACTAATGAGCTATTGGCGACGATCATCCTTAATGTTGATCCGAAGGCAATACTGGCGCAGGCACGCATAATACTACCACTATTTAGATCGAACGACAGATGGTGGTAGTAATCACCCGGCATTTCGATTCTATTTTTTTTTTTTTTTTTTTTTCCTAGGCAAAGCAGTACAAATCAATTCACCGAGGAAATTTTCCACAAAACCTACTTAAGATTTATTTATACGATGTAAAATTAAAAGTTCTATGATTTTGTTTACGCTTAGATATGAAGTGGCATGGTGGCAAGATATCATACAAATAATATGATTCGATGTAAATTATTTTTTAACGACCATTATCAGTTAGCATTTGGTGATATTTGAGTATGCTCTTTACAGACAATTGAAGTGAGACATTGTTTCCGGTGCATTTTTGCAGGAATGAAACTTCCATTTAGTGTTTAAATGAAATGAAACTGCCATTTAGATTATTTTTAAATTAATGCCCTTTGCGTATGATAACTGGTCGCATCGCTTTTTTGGGGAGGAGGAATATAAGAATGATTTGAGGAGACACTTTAATATTCTCTATAGAGACAAGTGAAGTGAGACATTGTTTCCGGTGTATTGTTGCGCGCTAAATGGAATGAAATTTCCATTTAGTAAAGGAAATTGATAAATGGAATGAAACTGCCATTTAGCGTTTTGAAAAACTAATGTCTTTTGTCTCATAAATTCCATTAGGTGAGATTTAGCACTATCTAATTCAGTTCATTGAACTAAACTTAGTATGATGAATAGTATGATGTTTGAAGTATGGTTATGGTTTGAAGTATAATTTAGTATGATGTTTGAAGGATATGAGGCACTAGGATCACCTTAAAAAAATTTCATAAAAGTATTAAAATTGGAGCCAGAGTAAAATTAACCTAGATCACTATTTGTGCACGAAATAGTCTAACAAATAAAAACCATACAAAATACATAAATTATGCCATACACTAACCTTGCTTCTGGAATCGATGGATAAAGAGTTGGAACGACTGCGAAACAGGTCAATCATTTTAGACATGGTGCCACCTCGGGTTTCAGACCCAGACCGTGATCTCTGTCGATAGTCACCACCTGGTTGTAATGGTTCTAAAGGAGGGGTTTCAGCCTCAAGGGAAGTTTTTCGTTGAGGGCTGAAAATACTGTTTTTGAGGCTGGTAAGAAATGTGGGTCGTTTGCCTTTACTATCCGATTTGGACCTTGGCCTGAAGTGTTCAAAAAGAGCAGCACGTCGGGATGGGCTAACCCTTGTCAGTACGTCGTCCCCGGATTGTCTACGCATGCGCCCTGTGGCTGGCAGTGTCGGGGCTAGTCTGTAAGCACCACCTGACAAGGATCGCATGCGTACTCTGGCTGGAGGGGTGGTACATTCTTCTTCGATTAAGGTATTGGTGACAGGAATGTCTGCACTTTGGTCGACCTCTTCTTGTGTGACGGTCACCAGTGGACATGGCACTTGGTTCTGAAAAATATTAAATAGGTTAAATCATTAAACAATCAAATTAAACAAATTAAAGAAAATAATTCTGTTTTAATATTTTTATGTGGTTCGGACGTGGCTAGTCAAAACTATTTGTTATAAAATCATTCTCAGAAACAAAAGAAAAAAAAAAGAGGTAAAAAGAAACCCGCAAGAATATTCAATTTGGACTTCTTCGCAATTGGATACCGGCAAGTGACGTCATCGTAGGTAAATCTAAAGCTCCTGGGCATTTGTCGATTCAGAAGCCAATCAGGTTCACTACACGAGCGTGACGTAGTTCACAGATATCCAATTAAATCTGATTTAAATAACATGGTTAGGCACAATCACTTCACTTCTTCTCGAATTACAAGTACCCAATTCTTTAGGAATTTGCTTCATTTAATAGAGTAATTAAACATAAATATAATTGCACATCTACATCGTTTTATCATTCATAATTGAATGGCGGCACATTGAACCTCAATATCGTGCAAATTAAACCATTTTAAGCAGGATTACACGATTTTGTGGTTAAAATTGGATGGAAACAAGGTACTATGGGAAGTCTGGTTCTATGGGAATAATCAAAAAGCTCGTTAATTTTTACGGAAGCGTTTTGGTACTGACTTCGGCAAAATTAACAATAAAATATGGTTTTAAATTATGACATAAAATTTATTAAATGTAGCAAAAGTAATTTTATCATGATACTTTAGAGCATGCCATAAAAACCATTTATTCGGTTAAATTGACTTTTCAGTTTTGTATTTTTCACTAAATGTTTAGCAATAAGAACTATAATTTTGAAAATCAGAATTTCTGGTAAACCGTTACCATACGAACGGAAAAATTACCAAATGAATGTTTAAAATACGCTATATTTTGGTTTTATTAACCAGAATTATGTTTTTCTTTCCACCAGACATTACCATGCAGTAGGGTAATTTTACCAATTTTTTTTTCTCCATCAAGTAGCTAGTATGGATTTCTAATTATTCACAATGTGTAAAAATATTTTAGAAATGTTTCAATTTAAAATAGTTTCAGTAAGATGCTAGTGCATAAAATTCAACTATATTTTACAAACTTAATCATAATAATAATGTAAATTGAGATTTCAACCAAAACTGTATTGTTAAAATTTCTATTGAAATAATATAATACATTGATTTAAATTTATATGAATTAATATTACATAGTTTTAAAAGTCTAATACTAATATTTGGAAAAAGTTAAAACTAAATCAAGTCTATACAATATCAAGTAACGCTTACTTTAAGAAGTACAGGCATGATAACTGTTAAAATGGTAGCGCTACCTTAACCGGAAGTAAATAGTTATCAAAATATAATGGTGGTTTATGATCAATAGTTAAAGAGCAAATTTTGTTTCATCATTTTCACCTTAAACAAGATGCAAAGATATGAAAAATAAAACTGTTTATATAAAACTGTTTGTTGCAACAATAGTTTAAATAATACAATAGTTTTAAATTTCAATAATACTATTTCCGCTATAAAACGAATCCTAAATGTATTCAAGTTTTTCAATAATTTCAAAGTGGCATGATTTCTATAATAAATTCTTTTTTTTTTATCTTGATAATAACACTGAATTGATAATAACACCAATGAATTTTTCCTCCTTTTTCTTTGGGTACTGCTCAGTTAATAGAAAAATAATTACGTATAATTGAGCTAATCACATTAAATAATTCATTAATATGATAAATATCATGATTGAAATCAAAATACTTATAAATATTTCATCACATAAATTCTGAAATAGATTTTAGTACTTGGCAATCGAAATTTCTTGAAACTTTCGCTATATTCTAAATATTTGTGACACCATGATTATTACTATTTTTCATGAATTTCACTATATCACGCAAATTCACTCACTATATTATAAATCTTTAAATGGAAAATCATACTTGAAAATCGAAATGTTTCATAAATTTTACCATATCTGAATATTCACAATACAATAAAATTTGAAATCGATTGCTGCATATGTAAATCGAAAATGACGAAATATTCTGAAGATAGTCGAAACGTTTTCTAAATTTCACTATATGATTTGTTTTACAATAAATCTTGACATTAATGAGCATACTTCGTTGCAGAAATTATTATGAATGTTCATATTTGCAATACTATAATTCTTGAGATGGATTGTGTATTAATTATTGATATCGAAACGTTACATTAACTTCTCCCTGATTTGAATTTTCACTATATCATAACTCCAAGTATTGATGAATTCACTATATCATAATATTCTTCTTTCTAATTCTTGAAATCAACTCTTGCACTTAACTTTCTATAAATTACACGCGTTTATTCACTATATCAAAAATCATGACATTGTTTCTTGACCTTGAAATTTCTCAAGACATCCAAATTTTTGTTCGATCCACTGCAAGTAAAGAACTAAGGAACTTTTGTACATTTACGGAACTAAGGAACTTTTGTACATTTACGGAAGTTTCTTTCTCTTTAAATCTACCATGAATAAACACAAAGAAAGACAAATATATCCACCAAGAATATTAAAATAGCTTTTCATCGTACATCATAAAAATAAAATTACGATGAAAAAAATCAAAAGAGAAAACTACAATAGAATATTCAAACACTGTTTAGAACACGGGCACTGTTTCTATAATTTCAGAATACATAACTCTCAGCCGATGTATACAGGTTGTAAAGTAGGAAGATGTTAGGTTTGTGTTCAGCAGATTCTCAGAAGCAAATGTCAAAAATAGAATATTCGGGATGATTTGCCAAGTCCCATGTGAGAAACGGGACGTAGCGTTTAAACACCTTCGCACTTGGCGACAAAATACACAATATTATTATTATTATTTTTTAAGCCTTTATAAATTACAAAAAATATTTTGAAATTAGTATTATAAAGATACAATAGAGTATATAAAATTAATATATTAATTAATAATTGATTAATACATTAATTATACATTAATTAATAATTTTAGTGGAATTTTTTAACTTGTAGGCCGAAATGTGGAAATTTTTTAACAGAAAATGCAAAGCAAACAAGATAAAGAATTAAACACTAGAATCAAAATAAAGGTAAAATACATAATTAAATTTAGAACGCTACTGAAATATAAAACGAAATAAAAAGAAATTTGAAAATCTGTACGATGAAAAGAACTCTGGTCAAATTACCCTAATAGTACTGCATGGTAATGACAGTTCCGTTAAAAAAAAAGTCATAATTTTGATAATAAAAACCGAAATATACGATATTTAAATCATTTATTTGGTTATTTTATGTTCATATAGTAACGTTTTAGCGGAAATTCTGGCTTTTAAAATTATAGTTTTTTTACCACACATTTAGTAAAAAATACAAAACTGATAAGTAATTTTGATAAATAAATAGTTTTTAAACCACGCTCTAAGGTATCATGATAAAATACCCAAATTTTACCGCATTTACTAAAATTTATCGCATACTTTACTATATTTTATTATTTTAAATATTATATTTTACTATATTATATTTTACTATATTAAACTATATTTTTATTAATTTTACCAAAATCATTACCAAAGCACTTTTATAAAAAAAAAATTAGATGTTCCTATAGAGACAGAAACATGTATATACACGTACTAAAAATAGTATATTCGAAAAAATGTCCTTATAATTTGATGCATTTTATGCTTTTTAAATATTTAAACAAGAAAGAGCAATTTATTTACATACATTCTTTAAAAAGATTTGAAAAATTTGGAAGCACAGTACGAGGGTTTTCTAATCTCCCCCTCCACCCGTTTTTAGCCAAAATTCTGGCCAAATACTTTTACTAGAGACAGCAGGGAGTAGAAAGAAAGGGGTTAGAAACTATTACATTTAGAAAATAAGTTTAAAAATTCAAGAAACAGAGAAAATTATAATTTTTTTCTCTAAAAACGCAAAATCCTCCTCCCACCCAAAAAAAAAAATAAATAAAAAAATTTTTAATTTTTATTTGCTACAACAGTTATGTTTCAGAAAATTTTACATCTCTAGCCCCTCAGAAGAAATTTTATAGTGAAAATAATCCTCTACCCTTACATCTCGAATTCATAGCTATAAAATTATCGAAAAGTGATGAACATAATGGGGTTTTTTTTTTTCTTTCATGAAACTGTGAAAGATGAGAGAAAACGGGGTTCATTTTATTACGTAATCAACAGAAATCAGATGGGGACTATTTTTCATGCAATTTAAAGTGAATTTTCGTATTTCCCGTGGTTAATTTTACGATTTGAAGAAACTTTACAAACAATGAAACCTCTTAGTCAAAAATAAACTCCAAAGCTTATGTTACTTTAATCAAAATTTAATTATAAGAATATTGTTTAAATTTTAAAAAAGTTCTTTCAAAATAATTATTTCGATACTTTTTTGGTTGGGAATAAAGGTTATATAAAAACTTTTAAAAAATAAATTAAATTTTTTTTAGCCCAATTTAATTAAAAGAAATAATAATGCGAATTTTTGATGCTGTGGCCACAAAACAAAATTTGCATTTGACCAATTAAATCAAATCAGATATATTGTTTTGAGACTGAAGCATCTCTCACATGATTAACGATAGAAATGAGGTTAAATGTTCTTTACTTAATTTGCATGTTTAGGTTAGTTTTTTTTTCTTCAGTATAATTTTAGAGCGAAGAGGAAACTATCATTTCAACAAAATATGTAACATACATAAAGTTTTATAATATGTTTCTTGAATCACCTAACACAAAAACGTGAACCTTGCTATAAATTATTAAAACAAATTATTGATTAATAGCTTATGAATTAAAGCTGTAAATGGACTAAGATGGATTTTAAAGCTTGTTCAACAGTTTTGACAAATTGAAAAAGTAACTAATTATAATTATTAATAAAATTATGAAGAATTAAAACTCCTTCAGGTAATAAAAATGTAAAAATTTAATGATTAATGAAATTAATGATTAATAAAATTAATGATTAATGAAATGCTATGATTAATGTAATGATGATGAATTATAATTAATGTAATGTCAAGCATGACACAACGAAGAAACAGAGTGAGTTTTGCAATTTATTTAAGAAGTAAATATTGCATAAAAAATAAATAAAAATAAAAATAATGTAAAGCATAATAGAAAAAAGAAACATAATTTATTTTATTATCTACACAATAATGAAATATTGTATAAAAATAAATATTCAGTTTCATGCCATTTAATTTACTTTAAATATATATATATATTTTTTAAACATTTATTTTGCATATTTTTTGACTTTCCTGTTGGCACCTTTCGATTATTTTAATTCCTGACTGTTGAGAATGATAATAGAAAAATGATAATAGAAAAATGATAGATGATTATAAAAGACAACTTCCTCCATGAGTTGACGTATGATTAAACTGAAGTTTAATCTGTTTAAATGTAAAAAATTTTCGAACAAGTATGTAATGCATCTAAAGATAATATTGCTGAAAATTAATTAACATACATTACTTGAAAAGCTTTTGAGATCCAACGAAATTCGGAAACTTAACGATTACATCAAATTTCATTTACAGTTAATATTTTTACATTAACATAATCATTTGTTATCTTCATTTTAATGAAAACCAAAAAAGTAAACAAAGAGAAAAATCTCAATGAGCAGTTGCTGTCATTTGTTGAAAAAGAAAAAAAAGAATTACATTTTAAACAAATACTGCTTTCTTCCTCTTATAGCACAGAAACAAAGAAATATTCGATACTAATTATTTTTATACGAAATATATTAAAAGTAGAGCAACTTACAAATCAAATGAGTGATTACAATACTTTAATTCCGAACTATCCTTGAAGATTATAACATTAAAAAGTTAGAATATGAGAGCATGAGTTTTAACAGTTTCAAAAAGTGTTCGTTTGCGAATTATCTATGGGAGCCGCTAAACAGTAAGTTCGAGAACCTGTTGCCTGGGTGAAAAATTTTGAGAGGGGGCCGAAGGGTGCATCCAGTTCACCATTTAATCAAACATATGTTCGTGAAAGTGAAAAAAAACATTTCACCATTTAAAAAAAAATGTATTCTATAATAATAACAGAACTACATCATAATTTTAACTTAATTACAATTCAATAATTGGAGAACTTAATTACAGTTATGTAATTCAACGTATTAACTAAGGTATAAGTAATATATATAATTACTTCAGCTAAATAAATTCACTACCTTAATTAAGCTAATTAATTTTCGGTGTAATTTACTTTTTTTCAGTCGTTTCGAAGACTAACACCAACTGACATCATTATACTAACGTCTATAAAAGTTTCCAAAAAATTTTGTTTTTTTTTTCAATGTAGCAAGAAAAACTTTATGAAAAGAAAACTTATTACGCAACACACATTTTAATATTTACACGTTAAGTGACGTTTAAGTGCGGGTGGCGATTAAAACACTTAATTGAAACATTAACTTCAAACAGCATATTAAATCGAGTTTAACAAACAAAAAAAGTTTTGTTGCATGTTTCTTGTCGATTGTGGCGGTAACTTAAGCAGGAAAAAAAAGAAGCAGAAAAAAATGTACAATTTCATTTTATAATCAAAAAAATATCTTCAACGGGTCCAAAGAAAGAGAGGAAAAGCGTGAGATGATTCTAAATATAAATTATAATCATGAACAAGGCCTCTCTCTCACTTACGCTGAATATATACCAGACTGCGGAAGTTGACAGTTTTGTGTCATGTCATTTCTTGGATGAATAGTTTGTTTACACTTCATCCGCGCTTTTATTCAAACAAACACTTCCTCTTAAATCAAAGAGAAAAACCTTTCTAATAATTGATTCTTCTGATTGATTTCAATCTTTCCAGCAATTCCGACATCGGAATGAACATGAGCAAAATTAAGTTTTCCATTTGAAAGATGAGGGAAATGGTCGGATTCGAATCAACTGATTGAATTTTAATGGTTCAATGATAGGAATCAACTTATTCAAATGAATCACTGCTTTGAATCAACGAATATTAAGCCTGATGCTTCATTGATTCGAATCATTTGATTAAATTCGATTGATTCATTGGTTCTGTATAACTTAGCATTTACAACTTCAGAATCAATTAGAGAAAAATCTAAGTTAGCAACTTTAAAAAAAAACGACGGAAATGATCATATTTGAATCAACTGATTGAATTCCAATGATTCACTGATACGAACCAACTTATTCAATTCAAAGAGTCACTTGTTTGAATCAACTAATACAAGCCTGAAGTTACACTGATTCTAATTATTTGATAAAATTCGAATTATTCATTGATGCTGATCAAATTAATTTTAATGATTAACTGATTCGAATTAAATTTAAATTATTCACAGATGCAATTATTTTAGTGATTAATTAGTATTATCAATTTAATATCTATTTGTTTTTTCCTAGTAAAAGAAAAATAAATAATAAATTTTAAAATAGCTTGAAAACATATAGATGCCAGTAAGAATCCAAAATTTCTTTATAAAATAATAAAATTAATATATTTAACGGCATCTAAAGTGATTCCCACATGAACTTTTAATTTAAATATGAAATTACAAAATGTAAAGTTTTGGCTATTTCAAAAATGTGAATTGACCTTCATTCCTAAGACAATAAATAGATTACAAATATCTAACATCCAGTAATTATAGTATAAAATAAAGGGTATATTTTAGTACAAAAATTGGACGATTTAAGGAGAGATATAAATATCTGCTATAGGGACACTCATGAAACCCAGTTCGAGAAAACAACACCAATAGTTTAAAAGTTATATCAATTTAATACATAAAAAGAGCAATTTTCGGCGTGTACATATTTAACATAGGCTCGTCAAGCATCGTTACCTGTTGTTTGTATCTTGAATATAAGAATCCCAAACACTAGCATACGCATGTGAGACCTGGACAATGACCCGTGGAGGTGAAAATATAATAGCTAGATTTGAGAGAAAAATACTGCGAAGCATTTTTGGTGGAATAAATAAAAACGGTACCTGGTTTAGAAGATCAAACACGGAACTTTACAAATCATATAGAGAGCCAGATGTCATTAAATTTATCAAAATTCAAAGGATTAAATGGGCAGTCCACATAGTAAGAATGGAGGATAGCAGGACAACTAAAAAATTTTCAGTGCCAGGCCAACAGGTACAAGAAAAAGAGGACGGCCAAACCTAAGATTTTTAGACTGCCTTGAAAAGGACCTACAAATTTTAAAGATAAGAAACTGGAGAACCTTGGCTAAGGGAAGAATGTCTTGGCATAGGCTTGTTGAGAAGGCCAAGGCCCATCCTGGGCTGTCGTGCCAATGAGAAGAAGAAGAAACACTAGCCAATTCGAAAAAGTAATATTTTCGACTAGCATATACTTATTTGTACAAATGGCATTGTTATTTGGATACAACCTAGGCAAGTAAGATAATTATTTTTCTTATGAACTTATTTTATGCTGAATTGGAGATGATAAAACATGGGTCGACAGGATAAATATTTTAGAAGTTATAACAAGGTTTTATGTATACAAAGTGCAATTCATAGAAAGTTTTTTTTTGCAAAAAAATAAATAAAATCGTAAAAAATTAGTTCAACTTCTGAAACCAAAGTGGTGCTTGTTTTCATTCGAAAATTCACATCGAAAATAATTCTCGACCAGATTGTTATGTCAGAAGCGTAAATAGGTACAAGTACAAAATTGTGCTTTTTTGTACATAAAAACCTTTATATTTTCTAAGATATTAATTTGATCGTCTTTTATTTTACTTCATTCAATTCACCGTAAAAATCTACACCGGTATTAAAGCATCACAGTTAGGAAATGCTCAAATGTAACTAACTGTATTAGAACTATAAGTCTTCACGGAATAACAATCTGGTAAAATTACCATACTGTATGGTAATGATATTTCTAGTAAAAAAAACTATAAATCTGGTTAATAAAACTAAAAATACACAGTATTTAAATCATTCATTTGGTAATTTTTTCGTTCATATGGTAACGGTTTACCGGAAATTCTCATTTTCAAGACTAAAGTTCTATAATCATATATTTAGTAAAAAAATACAAAATTAAAAAGTAAATTTAACTGAATAAATGGCTCTTTTTTTGTCATGCTCTAAGGTTTCATGATAAAATCACCAAATTTTACCACAATTACCAATTTTATCACATATTATATAACCATCCTATTTTATTGTTACTTTTACCAAAATTACTACCAAAGAGCTTCGGTAAAAATTGGCGAGCTTTTTGGTGTTCAAATAGAGCCAGAAGCATGGTAAATCTTGCCATATTCTGGTAGTTATGGGCATACTTTTTTTCTCAGTGTCTATTTATTTAATTGTAGAACTTCTGATAAAAAAAACATGCAGTTAAAACAAAAAATGTCTTAATAAGTACTATTCTATACATGTATTTATTATAAATCATTTCTTCAATAAAAAGATTTTTTTTATCAGAACAACGAAAAAAACAACATTTCAAAAGGAGTATCGTACAGAACTCGGTATCATTCAAAAATATTCATATTTAAAATATTTTGTTAAATGTAATTTCATCAAAGCTTTATTTTTACTTACATAATTTTGACGAACACAAATCTTTTTCGTAATACCACAGTATCCATGTCACAAATATTTATTTTTATTTCAAAATACCTCACGAAATTTAATATCACAAAAAATAAATAAACAAAACAGGCGTATTTCAAAATGATTTATAAAGTGATTGCTAGGAGTATTTTAAAGATAAAAATGACATCAAATCGTTGGCGATAAGACTTAGTATGAACTAACTTTTGTGTGTAAACAAACCTGTACAATACAGGTTTCCCTATCACCAGCATTATATCAGCGATCACTTGCTGATGCAATGCAATGCACTTATCAGTTTTAAAACAACAACAATTCTAAGTCACATTTTTATGAAAAAAAATAGTGAACTAGCGAAAGAATTTTTTGTTGCATTTATACTAATACTTGATCTTACTTAATTCGAGTGTGGGGATTTCAAATTTGTTTTGCTCGCTACAGATTTTTTTAAATGAAATTTTAAGGCTATTCTTTATTGAAATATACAAATTCTAAAACTTTATGTATAACAGTGGGTCGAATAAATGTTGAGACACATTTCTATGAGAGTTAAGGCACATCATGAGAATTAAAATTGCATGGGAACCTATGCCCGGATGTGTCGTTGTACGCGGTTAGGGTCGTTTCCCTGTTATTATGACCTGATAAAAGTGCACGAAGAAACAGTTCATAAAAAGAAACACTCCTAGAGGCGTATGACGACATTTTCCAAGAATGGGTTCCTATGCAATTTCAAGAGGACGTCATACTACTGGAGAAACCTTTCGCCGTAAATTCTCCATCACCTTCGTTACTCAATTGCGTAATCCTAAGTTATTTTCTCATAATTTATTTTCATTTTGATATTTCAAAAATTTCTTTTCAGCATTTGAAATTTCATGACTTATTCTATGCTCACTTTTTCTATACTTTCTATTTTACACTAGTGATGAAAGTGAAAGAGAAATTGTGGCGAAAAGTTTCTCCCATGGTATGGTGTCCTCTTGATACCGATGACGTACCCGAACTCCCCTAGAAGTTTGTCGCGACATTCACGTGACTCCCTGTTATATATAACGTAAAACTTGTTACATATAACGTATCCTGTTATATATAACGCAAAACTTGTATATTTCGATGAAAAATAGACTAAAAATGTCATTTTAAAAAAGAATCTGTAGCTTGGAGAGAGAAACCGACAGCAGATTCGAAATCAGCGATTCAAAAGTATCTAAGATTTGTTGAAAAATTTCCACGCGGAAGAAAATAAAATAAAAAAGTTTCCCAGTGTAATTTACATTTACAATATTACGGCAAAAAAATAAAAGATGTGTACATAAAAAAATTAAAAAAAGCAAGTTTTTTTTTTTAAATAGAAGCTGATTTATAAGGTTTTATAAAATTGTTGTATAGTTACACAATATATTTTACAACTGTAGAAAAAAAAAACTTTGAATGCTTCAAAAGGAACTGTTATACTTTCCGAACAATTTGAAACAGTTTCTTCAATCATCAGAAAATTTTATTTTGATGTTCAATTAAAAATTTAAAAATTTTATTTCAATCATTTCCACACAACATTTACAAAATTTTAGAAAAATGCATTGAAGCGTGACTAACTTTTATTTGGGAAATATTTAACATTTAATAAAACAATTCATATGATGTAGAAACGAATTAAAATTGTTTGAAAACTACATTCGGAATTGTTGCAGACATTTTAAAGGTTCTAGTTTCATTTGTATTAAAAATTCAGTACAAATTTTTCTTTCAAATGGACAGCTTATCATTCATTTTATCTATTTTCACTGTGCAATGTCCGGAAACACGCTATATTAAATATTTATCTGTATAAAAAATTAATGAAAATGAAATGGGCCGCATTAATCGATTGATGCATGTAGATTAACTCTGGTATTTTAAAACAGGAGATATTATAAAAGTGTCTTTTATTATATATATATATATATATATATATATATATATATATATATATATATATATATATATATATATATATATAACCCGGATGCCCCCTTGGGGGCGGGGCAGGGTTTAGCAATAAATATATATATATATATATACATACAATATATATGGGCATTTTAGCGAAGCATAGAGCCTTTAAAGAACAGTCTTAAAAATAAGCATATTATAAAAGAACAAAATTTAATGTAATTATAACTTTTTTATAGTTACATGATGAGATATCAAATATTTAAAATTTATATACTGCATTGAAAGAAACTACGTATCTCATAAATAATAAGCATGCGTTTTCATTTAAGACATTTAAAGCCAAAAATAAAATCAAAGAATTAAACTTAACAGAAACACATTTCATTAACACAAATGATAACTTTAAAGCATATGTTAAGCTAAACTAGGAAAAAAAATTATTCTTCTTTTTTCAAATAAAAGATAATTCAATTATCAACTACTTTTATTTAATTAAAATATTTACGAACGTAGTGCTTAGAATTGAAACCAAAATAATTCAATTTTAAAAATTTAAACAGCTATGTCTAATTTGTGCATGCAAAAAAAAAGAAAGAAAAAAACTTTATTTGTAGCTTTCGGAGGGAGAACAACTTTTAATTGAAAAAAAAAAAAAGAAAAAAGGCTATCTAATTTAGAGTAAGAAAAGTGATGTAAGAAATAAAAATAGTTACAAATAGTGTTTATTGACTGACTCGTAAACGTTAAGCTGAGTAAAGTGACAACAAAGTGACTTTAACAAGAAAATATGAGTAGAAAATGCAAATAGCCTTTATACAGCTAAAGCAGATTAAAAAATGGAAAAGCGTGAACGTTTCTAAATATAAAACTTGGATTTACGGAAAATTCAACACAGCTGAGAATTATGTTTTCTAAATTATTTAAAAATAATTGGTAGCAGTCTGCCTATCCAAATAACCGTAAAGTTAACGGTAAATCATGTTTTACCCTTACAGTTTTGAAATTGTTTACAACTAGTATGGCTAAAAAATTATGAATACAAAACTATGCGGTTTAATAACTATTTACAACTAGCATGGTTTCAAAACCATAAAAAGAAATTTAATTGGATATTGAAGGTAGGCTTTATCGTCATTTTTTTATTCGGTACTTTTTTTTTTCTTCAGATATTTTCTCGGGAATGCTAGTTGAGCTTTTTATTAAGATATATTTTATTTATTATCTAAGCATTTAGTTAAAGCTTTTAATCAAGTTTCATGAGCTTTTCTGACAGTTTTCGTTATTTAAATTAAGGAACACATTTAAAAGCAATTTACGACTGACTAAATATATAATTATTAATTGGAGTTTCGAAATGGGAAGGAAGAAACAACGTTTAACAATGGCGTGAAGAGCCTATAGAGCAAGAAATGTTGAAAATCACTAACAAAGAGAGAAATTGATTTATTATACGAGAATGGAGAGAAATCATATGTCAAAAGCATAAGATTCGTCTTTGACTAATGATTTTATTTTCAAAGAAATCTGAAAACAGTTTATCTTCATCACCAAGTATTCATAGTACATCAATCACATAGCGCTTTCTTTCAAAACGAGCGAAATAATGCAAAATTTATTATTTTATTTAATTATTTTAGGTTTTGTTTAAGATTGGGTATCTCTGTGCAAGTACATATATAAAAATCGTAATATCTCAAGTGTAGCGAAAAGCACTTATATGCTAACCCAAAAGATACTCACTTTCCATAATACTTAAAAGTGGTAGCAAATTTATAATAAAGGAAAACTTATGTTTTTTTTATTTTTACTGTGGTTATCACATCAAATATATTTGTTTAAATGGTTTTTGCACGGCAAAAAGTTACGGATCTAATTCCGATAAAAAGCAACGGCACTCAAGGTATGGATACTTACCGTAAAATCAATTTTCACTGTAGCATATTACGGAACAAAAAATCTGTTTTACCCTAATTTTTACAGTAACAATCATCGCAAAATCACTGCATCACTCTCATTAAATAAATTTGATGTAAAATTTATGGTATAATATTTTAAAGTAAAAATTGATTTTACGAATGATGAACCCGAAGTGATGATAACTTAATATAATAATTTGACCCGGAATTTTTTTTCAGATTAAAAAGCAGTAGAAATTTTAATTGTTTTGATAAATAAATAGACAGAACCATTGTTAATCAAATTTTATGAAATCAAACATAGAGTGTTAGGGCAAAAAATTTTTCGTAATAATGACACAAGTAAAAACGGAAATTTAAGAAAAATGCGACATTTTGTCAAAAATTTACATAAAATAAATCAACAAAGAGACAATATTTAAAAATCACTCACCTTACACCATAAAAAGAAACTGAGAATTTCTTTCCCAAAGTAATACAGAAACATTTTTAAAAAGTAAAAAATCGCAAACATAACACCCTATAAGTTAATGTTAATCTTTAAATCATATTCAATTATATTCCTTAATAATCTCCCTCATTTTTTTAAAGAGAGACAAATAGAATAAGACTAGCAAAACTAAAAGTAACTCCTAAACCTTCAAAAGTTTTAATGCATTATTTTATTATTTCTTCTATCTGGTTTGAACGAGTACGCCGCAAATAATTGAACAGCTGCTTTTTAACTATGAGCGTAAATATGACCCAATACGTGTTACTATTTTAAAGGCAACAGGTTACCATAGATATTTCAGTTTCATATAAAGTAATAACAATAAGCGTTGAAATGTGAAATGTAGTGATACATAATTGTGTATGATCAAAATTACCAGAATATGGTAAAATTCTGTTTATGACTCTATGGGGACAGTAAAAACCTTGGCAATTTTCACCACGTGCAATTTTTATTAGTGCTTCGGTAATTACTTTGGTAAAATTGGCAATAAAATATAGTTTTATAACATGTGATAAAATTCGGAAAATGTTGTAAAATTTGGTTATTTTTCGCGATACCTTAGAGCATGGCATAAAAACCATTTATTATGTTAAATTTATTTCAGTTTTATATTTTTAATAAATGTGTGGTAATAATAAGAACTATTATTTGGAAAACCAGAATTTACGGTAAACCGTTACCATATGAGCGAAAAAATTACCCAATAAATGGTTTAAATACCGTACATTTTGGTTTTATTAACTAAAAGAATGTTTTTTTTTATAGCAGAGATATAATTAACATACAAAATGGTCATTTTACCAGATTATTTTCTCATGTACATGCAACAAACGTATGACAACTATTTGCAGTTGTTTTGATTTAATTATTTAGGATTTATTTGTAATTTTAATGATTTATATTTTTTTAAAAATTCGAAATATTTTAATGCAATTTTTTTCAGCAATTCAAAAACAAAAACTTTACTTCACCTCAATAAACAAAAAAAAAATTTAACATTAGGATTTTTTTGAAACGAAAAATTTTATACATAAATAATTACAAGTTTTAGAAACTCACTGTAGGATTACTAAATAGTGCGATTAATAGATAATAGATATAGATGGATTGGGGGACCTATTTTTAAATTGGTTTCCAGAAAAAATAATAATAAGTAGTAAGTTCAGAATGCCATTAAACAAGTAAATATGTTTTAAAACGCCACATTACCTGTGACATATAATTACCTGTGCTACATTACCTGTGACATAAATTTTAAAATGAGTTTTAGGTTTTTATTTTTGCATGTAAAACTTCTGAACAAATAAAAAAAATTTTAGCAACATTTTTTCAATATACGAATGTTTCAATTCTTTTAACTGCATAAATAAAATAAAAAAATCATTAGACAAATAAAGTGAAAAAAGAAAATGAATGAAAGAAGAGTAAATAACTGTTTAATGGAAGTGTCATCAATTTACAATGAAAGAGTGATGAAGAATTCAATAAAAATGTATAAAACAAACTCTGATATATGTCAGGATATTTTCTTTTTAGACCCCAAATACTTTTTTTTTATTATTCACGATCTCAGTAAAACCAAATTAAATATTGAGAAACAAAATATTTTATCTTGATAACTAATTAATGCTGCACCAAGTCATGCTTAACAACGAAACATAAACAAGCAGCATATGAAGAAAAACAAAAACTGATAAAAACGTAATTTTAAATAAGTGGTAAAAATATTGGTGTCTCCTTACGAAACATAGCATAAAATTCTATTTTAAACGAAATTTTTCCAATTTTTTTCTTACAAAATATCCGTTACTTCATAGCAAACCTATAACGCCGTAAAAAAACGGAATAGCCATAAGATATTCCTCTTTTTTTTTTCTGTAAAGAAAAAGCCAATTTTGTTTCTCAAGATTTAGTAAAAATTTCAGGCCAGAAATTTATACGTCTCTTCATAAATTTGAAAACACTTCCTGAGTAGTTGAATGACAAAAAAAAAAAAAAAAAAAAAATCCGAAAAATTGCTTTTAATAGTTAAGGTTTGTACCCAATATGGAATAATACGTGGTTTGTGCCTGATCCAATATGTGGTTTGTGTCTGAATTTTATACACTGCCTCGAAGTGAGTTTTAGTCACCATCTTGAATTTACTTAGGGGAGATGGGATTAAAAGGACCTAAACATTGCATCCTAGAAAAGTGATATTTTGCTTTAAGTCACGTGAGCAGTAAAGCGTCTTAAACCAGGTGTTATTAGCTAGGTGAGCAGTAAGTTTACTCCAAGTAATAGATACTCCTTGTTTCTTTTATAGATTCTTATCAGCGTGAAATATATTTATTTTATTTATTTTTTAATTATATTTATATTATTATTTATTTATTTTATTTATTTTATTATATATATATTTATTTTTCGTGTATTTTTCACGCTAAATAGAAAAACGAAGTCAATAGGGCAAATAGTTAAGAAGTTAGCAGGGTTTTAACTA
The DNA here is from genome assembly GCA_949128135.1 of Parasteatoda lunata. Classification (NCBI taxonomy): domain Eukaryota; kingdom Metazoa; phylum Arthropoda; class Arachnida; order Araneae; family Theridiidae; genus Parasteatoda; species Parasteatoda lunata. Next base: position 10,962,235 of record OX421973.1, on the reverse strand, counting down.
AAAACACAGTACAAATTCTAAGTTATTTACGTTTGTCTTATTTCTATCGCTAAGTGTGTAAGATGTTGTTCATCTAAGAAAGAGTGCTATTGTTTATTTTCTATTTTTCAAAGTAGAATATAGTTCAAAAGTTATAAAGCTTTTAAGTATCGACTAGGAGAAAAGCAGGAAATACTCGTAGTTTTAAAAATTGTAGTTTGGGCGCAATATATAAACCTACACTGTAAAAAATTCAGTTTTATAGTTGCCACCATTATTGGTGTTGAGGTAAACTAAACATTTTTATGGTGCATGTAGTCACATTTTTATTTCCTCTTTACTGTTATAGTTTTATTTATTTATTGTCTGTTATTTATCACTGACGACATGAACATTTGATTAGATTTAATGGCTTCATTGAAAAAATATTTCGTTTTACAAACAAGCACATTTTATTAATATTTATGCACTTATTCTTTTAAACAATTATTATTTGTTTCACTTTTAAGGAATTTTTTGCATGATAATTACAGTTCTGCTCTTAAAAAAGTATTTAGTTTACCTCAACACGGAAAATGAAGGCAACTAGAAACCAACATTTTTTACTGTGTAAATTTTACTCCTCCCTAGAGGTGAACTTAAGCGCCATCATGAATTTACAGAGAAGAGAGAGGTCAAAAGCGGATTAGACAAATGGGGTACTACGAATTAATTTATGCTGAAACACATGAGCCAAGATTTAGTTGGTAGGAATAATAGTTCATAAGTTCTTAAAAGTTTTTACGTATAAAATGTACAGTTTCGCTGAAAACTCGCTAAATTTTTGACATTTCTATATAGACAAGCGAAACAATCGACACCATGTATTTCTTTGCGCTTAATTGTATGAGAACAAATTGGATTTACCCTCAGACTGTCACTTCGCTCCATAAAAACCGCCAAGTGCATCCTAAATTATACAAATTGTAGTTACGCGTCCCAAAGGGGTTAATAGTTATAAATTATGAGAACCATCAGGTTACATGAAAAATTCAAAGAAGTACAATTTTTGTACTAAGACCTATTTACAGGGTTCGCTCAGGTGAGCTCAGCCCAAAAAACAGGCTCGAGATTTAGGAAAAATTATAAGCTTTAGTGTAATATAATGATGGAAAGAAACTTTAAAAAGTTATCCAGGTTTCTCAATTCAAACTCTAAGATATAATTTATATATTATTATAAGGCATAAAAAATTGACTGTTTTCATATATTTTAATCATATCCGTGAAGCAATTTAGCAGTTATTTTTATGCTTGAACTTATATTAAATTAGGTATATTGAATATTAAATCAAGCTAAATATTTTTTCAGAGCTTAAGATATAATCCCATCATCAGCTCAGACGATTATATCCACAAAATAGAGTGCTTTCTAATATTATTAAAGGCAAGGCAAAATTTATCAATACAATAGAAATTTATCGATACAATCTCTTAAATTTGAAAACAATTATAATTTTTCATTAAAAAAATAGGTTTTTAATATTTTTTTCTTTTTTCAAAAATATAATATTTCCATTGATTTCTTAGTATTTTTATCCTATTTTATGGGTTTATGTACTTACAGCTTATTCGTAATTATTGAAATTATATAGAAATAGAAAATATCGAATAAAAAAATTATCTAACTTATTAATTTTCTTTGTTTATCTCTCTTTTCTACAATACTTTTTGGTCTCATTATTGTGTGATATATATATTTATTTATATATATGCATGCCCGTATATAGTACATCAAAATGCATATGTTGGCATTACATGAAAAATTCATTTGACGCTTTTTCTACCATTACGTCGTAACAAAATAATTTGAGTTATTTCGTTTGATAAATATAAATTATTATCATAAAAAATGAGAAAAATTTCATGGTACTTAATATAATTTATGAATATATCCCCTCCTGTATTTGGCTAAGCTTTCTTTTATGATTTGGCTACACTGAAATTAAGTAACGCCATATATATCAGTGTTTGTTGAACTTGAAAAAAAAAAGAAGATAAAATTCAAGGACACTCATCAAATTTTAACGAAGGTGCCCTTAGACCGCCTGTCGTCAGCTGCCTGAATAAATAGTATAGTCATTTTTACAACAATTCTTGGAACTGTAGCCTTAAAACAACCGTTTTCAACCGTGATTAAATGGAATCATGGGTATGATTTTATAAACACTGCTTGAAGTTAAACAATAGATTAACTTTTGATTCACATTTTATGCAGTAGCGGCTCCCAATTGGTGTTCAGCGGAGTAATACTCTAATTTAAGTACCCGCAGCCAAAAAGCGCAATTTGCACTAAAAATTTTACATTTTACTCTTTGAAGCACTTATACTTGCTACTTTGCACTATAAATCTGATATTTCATTCATGTGTTTGATGCCTTGCACGATATTATTGTATTTTTTGAGCAATGTATTTTATACTTTTCACACTTATTTTTATATTTTACTGTTGGTAAATGTTTTTTTTTTTTTTAATGGCCACAGAAAGTGCCAGAACTGATAACTCTCTTTTCGTTACCCAGTGGGCACCTGTGGCGAAGCCACGGCGGTGGAGCAGCGTCGCCCACGTCACACTACCACAACCCATTTACATTCACATTCACATACAAAGGACATAGAACACAGATAGTGAGAAAGAAACATCCATGACTTGTCCGGGATTCGAACCCAGAACCTTTCTGATGCAAGGACAGTTCCCTGCCCCCTACACAGGCCGGTGGGCGGTGAAATGTATACCGAGCAATAAATTTTAAATTTTACTGATGGAGCAAAATATTTGACATTTTGTACAATTATTTTTATATTTTACTCCAAGCGAAATATAATAGATTTTTCCTACAGTAAATAATATGATATTTTACTCTGTGTGAAATGTATTTCATGTTTAGAGGTATAAAGGTGTAATTGAAGTATACTATTATTGCACTTGCTTTTAGTTTCGTCTGTACTGATAATGAATTAAAACTGCCGCTAGTTTTAAAACGTAAAGTTGATGAAAGGAATTATAATTTAGGATTGATGTAATGCAAGTTTAATAAAAACAAAATGCTTCTAGCGTATGTTGTTTCACACGTGATTAAAACTATGTCCCATTTTATAGCGAAATATTGCTTTATTGTTAAAAATCTATCTACTAGAGTAGAAAATAATACGTGCTAGTAGTACCATTTTTTCTAGAGTGCATCAGTATTTTTTTTTTCAAATATTTTCTTTAATGATCAATAAATTTAGTTAAAAATACATCTAAGCCAAACCCAAACCACCGACCTTACTGTGTAAGGGTAAGGGAACTGGTTTTGCATCTGGTTCTGGGTTAGAATCCCGGGCAAGGCATGGATGTCTTTCGCTGTACTTACTGTGGGAGCAAAGTTGGCCCACCTAATATGGTACCCCTGAAAGAGCAGCCAACAAATCTGCCCTGTAAATGCCTGAATTGACGAAATGTTAACACAGGTGGGCATTGGTAACAAAATAAAAATAATTAAATTTAGTTTACCGTAGTCCTATTTTGTCCTAAACCTGTAACTTTTTAAGCAAATATCCCAAAAAAGAGACAACTTTTCATACTTACAAAAGAGTATTAATCTGTAATTTAAAAATATAATAATTCAAACTTTTTACCCTCAAAAATTAAATAACAAGAATAATTGAGATTTGTACAAATTTCTTTTTAAGGAAGGTTGTTGAACGTAGTCTTTATTTTCTTTATCATTTTTTTTTTTTTTAAAATTTAAAGCGGTGAACTTCAAAAGTTATTGAATACAGCTTCATAAAAATTTTAATACATATATTTTAATTTATATTTTAGCATATCAATTACATACATGCATATATAATTAATACATACATTACATATTATTACATATCAATTTATTGATATGTAATTAAAACCAATTTTTTAAATTTTAATGCGCGATTTTATTATAAATAATGAAAACGAGATTTTTTGTTATCTTAATTTTAATCTTTTGTTATCGTGATTTCTTTTAGTTATAAAAGCTCATATTAAAAACAACTAAAACAAATTAAAACACGGATTTTCTTGATTTTCTTTTTTCTATAAAAAAATTCTTTTAAATAATTTAACATTAAATCTTATTAATTTTTTAGTTGTACGAAAAGACACTTTTAATTTATAGAACTTTTTTTTAAAAGTTTCGTAGAAAATTTGCAACAAATATTTATACATTTATCAAAGAGTCTAAAACAAAATTTAAAAAAAAAATTCACGGATTCTTAAAAGAGCTTTTAAAATATACACTCTCATTAATTCATTGAGTTTTATCACCTCATCTTAAGTAAGATACTAAAAACTAAAACTTTTTAATTACAGCTCTCATTACAAGAAATCCACAAACATTATTCATAATTATGAATAAGCCTATAAAAATACTTATTTATCTCCCATCTCAAGCTATGATTGAGAATTTTATTTTCAGTCAATGATTATCTAACCGAAAGTGCAATTTGTCATCAGTATTTCTATGTGTGGCGGAAAAAGCTTCAAGTAAAATGTAGATACTATTCATCCGGATAAGATGACAAAGATGACAGCAGCAGCACAATATTTTATCAGTAGCTTAAAAAACAAAGACATACACAAGCGTTAAAAAGATAAAACCAAAATTACAAGTTCAAACACGAAAGACTGATTATGATTAATAAATATTCACTTGCTTTTCCATTATAAACCAAAACTTTTACCCCATTTTTTCCAGATAGTATTCGCTATAAGCAAAAATATATGACGATAAATGTAGGCACAATTCTCAACTTTTACCGTTTAAAATTGTACTGTTGTGCAATGTTTTGTTCTTTAAGTATCTATTTTATCACGACTTTACATTCACTAGACTGCTCTCATGAGAACTCGTTAAAATTGTATCATGTGTCTAGCTATAATAAAATGGCAATGGCCTATAAAATGTGCGTTTGCTTACTTACAATGCTATTAGGTGAACAATAACAGCTGAGTTGGAGTTCTGATATCAAACACAATAAGTCAATGACAAGGTTGTAAGAGATATGTATAGTTAACTCTTTGACAAATTATTTTTATTAAACACATTTTCCATATTTTTTCATTATTTTTCACTAATATAAGTCAAAATAAGTGAAAAATATTACATTTAGCATTTTAATAATTAATGGGTATGAAATACAGCATGAAACATAGGGGTCTCTTTCTGTGTTAGAGATAAAATCTTCCTAACAAGGCTCACTTTCGAACGTTTATTTTTCAAATTTGAACTTATTTAGATCTCAGAAAAACAGTTTTCATCATTGAAATTTCTTTAATTTACAAAATTAATTATTGATACATTATTTTTTTATATGAATGAAAAAAATGTCAAACTCATTTTTTTGGTTTTATATTTTAGTACAAATATAATTACAATAATCTCAGAGATAAGACTGTTTCTTAGAATAAAAAAATACCAAAATATATTTTGCTTGCAGAGTAAGAAAAAAATATATATATAAAAGGGACACAGGTTTCCAACTGCGTCAAAGGGTTAAAAGCTTTAAAATAAATGAATTAAAACTTTATTACTGATTTCTTATATAAATATTCACACTATTTTTTACTTTTATAAAATGCTTTTATAGATGAACAGTCAGTTTATATTAAGGACAATGAAACGTAAAATATAGTACAGACTTTTATTAATATTTTATGCGCAAAAAAAACAGACTTTGTGTTCTATCATTTAAAAATAATTGTAAATATAATTGAAATATCTTCTCATATTTATAAAGAAAGATTGAGTAAAAAAAGAGTTTGCTTTCTGAATACGAGCAATAAATTCACTTCAAAAATTTGAAAAGGAAGTTCCTTTTTTTAATTACTCGAACAATACTACACTATATTATTTATATTCAATATTTCAAAACAAAATAATCAACAGTAAGTTGTCTTTCTGACACAAATAGCGAAAAGGAGAAAAAAAATGAAATCCCAGCGAAAATTGCGTCAGAGGATTTTCATTTGCATTTTGAAAATTCAGGTGCATGCAACTGTTTGTTCAATATATGTGAAGAGCATTCTATTCTTAAGTATTGGAGTAAACATCCTCTGTTTATGTAGAGGTATTCATAATCAAATATTTTGTTTCGAATCGATAGAGAATATTTGAAATGACGAAACTTTATATAGTTGTCAGTTACATAATATTTTCTATGAATAGAACTGAACTGAAGTGAATACAAATTATAAGGTGAATGCAAGAATAGTCTATATTACGGATGGTTTTCAATCAAAACAAGATTACTACACCAATCTGCATTTTATTGAAACAAAAAACATGTATGAAAATAGAGAGACAGGAGACATGTTGGGTTTTAAGAAACTAAAATAATAGATTTTTTTTTTACATCTACTTATGTCAAAAGTAAATTTTTTTTTTTTTTTAGATAAATAATACGCGACCGGATTGCGTAGCGTTCAAAGTCCTGATTCTACATCCTGAAGAAAGGTCCTGGGTTCGAATCCCGGACAAGGCATAGATGTTATTTTACTAGGGTACCCCTGAAAGAGTGGTCTGCCCTACTGATATCTGAATGGCGAGTGTCAATTGGGGTAAGCATTCGGGTGAAAAAAGATAAATATTGCAGTTTTTCGTACTTGACTCAGTCAATTACTTTCTTGTTTCTATATCTGATGATATCTTTCAAACTTTCCTATAGTTATTCGTCTGAACCAGTGGCGGTGACTATGGTAACGAGGTATAACCAAAGAATATATAACTATATTTCAAGTAGGCGTGTGTGGGGGTTACTGTTTAAGGACAGGTTTTGGCTCGAGTCGGCGAGAGAAGGGGGGAGAGAAATATTTTTTTTTTTTACAAAATAAAAAACTTAGCTTGTATTGTAACTAATTGTGTCATAAAATTTTTGATTCACTTCATTAGTGTCGGAGACAAAGTACGCAAAAAAAAAATTTTTTTTTAACTATAGGGGATCCAAAGTTTGGACCGCTCTCCTGACTAAACTAATGGGACCCTATTTCTCAGATTGTGGCTACCTCCTATATTTTTAGGGTACGTTTTGTGGCACGTAAAAGTATATAAATACATTTTTATGTCTGATTTCACAACTTACAAAAATCATCTGCAGAAATTAATTATGCATTTGAGGTCACCTCTTCGAACCATTAAGCTTGAGCCCAGAACGTGAAGATCCGATCATTAGATCAAAAGTTATTCAGGTGGGCTCGTTTTCTATTCGTTTTTACGCACTTTACTTCTAAAAATGATTTATTTTCTTAACCCTTAGTACGCGTGTCTACTCCTTTTTTACTATTAAAGTCGTTACTCTGCCGCCATCTCCGCTGCAAAAAAAAAACATAATTATCGTATTGTATTAAACAGTACTGTTCAGTTAAGTAGATGAGGTTTGGAGATATATAACACTCAAACTAGTGTTTTATAAATTTTACGTTGCTGTTGTTGTTACTAATGTCACTTGCCAATGCCAGAAAGCCTGCTGTGAGAATCCAAGCGATTTTTAAGACAGAGGTTGCGTTTCTTGTTTCTCAGTGGCGCCACCTATGACTTCAGCCACACATACGTCGCAGTCCGTTTTACAGGAATGACAATTCATACTCCATTTATTCATCCAAGGATCGTAATTTTGACCTGAGTGAGAGAACAATCAATTTCCAATTCAGTACCCCCAGATGTATTGAGAGAGGATTTCTTATTCATTATCTTACGTATATGGTTACTGAACATACCTAATTAATTCCGACCAGTATGACAAATATGAGCCTAACATGACCGCCAAACGTTGCTTCATCTGAAAAGTCTGAATATAGTAAACCATCTTTATACTAATTAATTGCTGGTTCTCAGTCTGCATAACTGAATTGATCTAATAAATATTCTTAACCTCCCTAAGGATTCCCATAGAACATTTTAATTCGTATTTTCTCCTTGAAAATATATAATCCCGTCTAAACTATTTCTTGCCGGAGTCTCCCGCCAATTTCTCACATCCAATCCTATTTAAAATGAAGACTCCCCATTGGGGACTGCTGACTGTTGTTTACGAACTTATTAAGAGTGCCAGTTTCCCTATTTCCTCGTTCCACTTGTAGTGATGCCACTTAAGAGAGAGAAATAGTGAAGCGTAAATTCTGACAGATGTTCTAATGTGCATCTTTGCCATCTGTGTAATATTTAATGACCAGTCAAAATGAGAAATAAACAGGAAGGCGATTATCATTTGATTTCGAATGAACGGTGCACGTCTTCCGATTCCGCTGTTTCTGAGTCCTTGATCTTCGTTAATTAGAATTGTTTGCACGTTATAGTGACGGAATAAATTTATACTAACAATGTGGGTTTTAGAAACACTATTACTTTCTTCTCTCATTTCGTATGACAATAGTGTATTTAATATTAAAATGTGTTAACTTTTTCACGCAGATGGGAGATATATATATATATGTATATATATATATATATATATATATATATATATATATATATATATATATATATATATATATATATATATATATATATATATATATATATATATATATATATATATATACAGTCCCTGGCTAAATTATTAGACGCACTATAAGATTTTATGCAAAATCTTAATTATCAGGTGATACTATACAGCATTATTTTTTAGCGCGGCTGAAACTGGTTTACTTTTGTTTATGTTCGTGTATCAATTGGTTAACATTATAATGCAACACGTTAAAAATAAATGCAAATAGGAAGCATATAAAAAATCTCCTGAATAAAAACTCATTACATGTGTGTTTAAATGTAAAATTATTGCATATAAACTCGTTCAAAACATGCAATTATTAAAACACTACAGTGCGTCCAATAATTTGATCTAATCATTACAATATACTAATATAATCCCTGATATAATAAATATTCTATATTTATATAATATATCGTCTAATTTATCCAATCGTCAAATTTGTATTATATATTGTCTAATTTAAGCAATTGACACGAACGTAAACAAGTGCAAACCAGATTCAGTCTCGTAAAAACAAAAAAGCTTCATAGTATAACCTGATAATAAAGATTTTACATAGAATCTTTAATTCCATCTAATAATTTGTCCAGGGACTGTATATATATACATATATCTGGCCGGCCAGATCGCGAATTGGCCAAGAACGCTGCAAATTAGTTGGCCGAAGTCCAAAACTTTTCTTGATTATACCGGACAAATGTATACTGGGCAGTGACACTTGACCTTAAAAAAACACCAGCAGTGTAGGATATACCGGGCAAATGTATACCGGGCAGTGGCACTTAATTAAACCTAGTATGACTAGACCTTTGGTGTATGTATGACTAGACAATTAAATAGACAATTTAATAATGATTATTAAATTAATGATTATTTAATAGACAATTTAAAAACTTCTAATTTTTATATTTTTAAATTAGAAGATTTATAAGAATTATTTATATAATTACAGAAGGCCGCCAAAGTAAAATATTCACTGATCGTTTCAATTATTTCGGACTTTGGCCAGCCATCCTCGGCCACTTCGCGATCTGACCGGCCGATTACCGAAATCAAGAAAATTTCGGACTTTGGCCAAGAGGTCTGGCCAGATCGCGAATTGGCCAGACTTCGGGCTTTGGCCGTAACATATATATATATATATATATATATATATATATATATATATATTTTTTTTTTTTTTTTTTTTTTTTTTTTTTTTTTTATTTATTTATTTCTGACGCTCTAATTACATACAAAAAGATAACTTAATATTTTTAATTACAAAAAATTGTCTAAAAGTTACTAGAAAATCTGTCAGATTATCGGAATTAAATTTTTATTAAAATGTAAAATCCAAAAAAAATAAGTTTGAATTTTTTTTCTTTTCTTATTCATATTGAATGATGAACTAACTATTTCTCTTAGATCTAAATAATAACTGCAAATTTGAAAAATTAAAGTTATGCACTGTTGTTTTATGTTGTCTGTATTTCATAACCATATATTATCAAAATCAAATATAATATTTTTCACTTCTTAAATTAATACAAAATAAGGAAAAAGTACGAAAATATGTTTAACATAAAGTATGCGCTATAGGGTTAAATTTTGTAGCTTTACTTTTTAAGGGAAGAATTGTTTCATTGCGTGTCTTTAAAAAAATGCACGTTAAAATTTGTGTTAATATTTTATGTGTCAAAATTTTTCAATTTTATCATGATACCTTGGAGCATGTCCTAAAAACCATTTATTCATGCAAAATTACTTTACAGTTTTGTATTTTTTACTAAATGTGTGGTAATAAGAACTATAATTTTGAAAGCCAGTTCTTTTAAACCTTACCATACGAACGAAAAAAATAACCAAATGAATAGTTTAAATACTGTAAATTTTGGTTTTATTAACCAGAATTCTGATTTTTTTTTTTTATCAGAAACGTCGTTACCGCATAATATGGTAATTTTACCAGATTTTTCCCTGTTTATAATAAAAACGCATTCAATTGCGTTCTTTTACTTAAACAAAATAATGTCAAACTTCTCTAGCTTTTTAGCAGTTTTTTTTTTTTTTTTTTTGTAGGAATTTCTTCATACGCAAAAGCAAGTATAAATAGTCGAAAACAAGTGTGAAAAACCTTTCACTTTAAAGTGCTGGAATAATTAGCTGGATATTATAACTCAATTAAAACAACAAAAAGTAAATAAATAAAAAAAACACGGAGGAAATTTTGAAAAAAATAGAAACAACACGATAGTAATTATCTCTGTCAAAAGTACGAAAAACTACAATATTTATATTTTTTTCTCCCAATGTCCGCCCGATTGACACAGTCATTTTATATTCATTATATATTCTTTGAATCAGGTATCAGTAGGGCAGATTTTTTGGCCACTCTTTCGGGGCACCATATTAGGTGGGCCAAAACTGCTACCACAGTAAAGACAGATAGTTTAATTTAGAGAATGAAAGAACATCTATGCCTTGGCCGGGATTCGAACCCAGGACCTTTCTGGTGTGGAGTCAACCTCCTCCGGTCGCTAAATACTTATCTAAAAATTTGATTTTTGATATTGTTGGATGTCAAAAAATCTATTATTTTAGTTTCTTAAAACTCAACATGTCTCCTGTCTCTCTATTTTCATACATGTTTTTTGTTTCAATAAAATGCAGATTGGTGTAGTAATCTTGTTTTGATTGAAAACCTTCCGTAATATAGACTTTTCTTGCATTCACCTTATAATTTGTAGTCACTTCAGTTCAGTTCTATTCATAGAAAATATTATGTAACTGTTTATTATGACAACTATATAAAGTTTCGTCATTTCAAATATTCTCTATCGATTCGAAACAAAATATTTGATTATGAATACCTCTACATAAACAGAGGATGTTTACTCCAATACTTAAGAATGGAATGCTCTTCACATATACTGAACAAACAGTTGCATGCAACTGAATTTACATAATGCAAATGAAAATCCTCTGACGCAATTTTCGCTGGGATTTCATTTTTTTTTTCTCCTTTTCGCTATTTGTGTCAAAAAGACAACTTACTGTTGATTATTTTGTTTTGAAATATAGAATATAGGTAATATAGTGTAGTATTGTTAGAGTATTTAAAGAAAGGAACTTCCTTTTCAAATTTTTGAAGTGAATTTATTACTGGTACTCAGAATGCAAATTCTTTTTTTTACTCAATCTTTCTTTATAAATATGAAAAGGTATTTCAATTATATGTTACTCAATGACAATTATATGATCACTTATTTTACCTAAATTAATACAAAATAACTAAAAAAAAAGCATGAAAAATATGTTTAATAAAAATTTTGCGTCAAAGAGTAAACAACAATATTGCTGCTACAAATTGGAAAATTACGAGTTTTACAATATGTAAAAGGATATTGTTTTCATATTTATCTCACTATGGTTCGTGACAAATTGGCGATATTTTTATGTCACATTTCTCAATGGCATGATTTAATAACAAGTTGTTAAAATATTTGTTTACTAACATGAAAATATATTTCCTTAATAAGTGTTTTCAAAAACGTCAAAAACAATTCGATGTTTTTGTGGTCATGCTGATAAGGCAACATGATTAGAAAAACACAAATAGGCTATTTTAAACAGGAAATGGTGGCAAAAATGCTGTGAACCATTTATGGAGCTGTTTACTTTCCTGATCATAATGCATACAACATTTTCAGCAAACAACAGTGAATATTACGTGGTAAATTTTAGGCTAAAAAAGAAATATAATATTTTTGCACAAGACCAAAAAAATTATGATTATTTGAAAAATGCTTTTTATCTCTCTATATATATAACCCTTAGCCCTTATTAACCCTTTGACGTAGATAGGACACATGTGTCCCTTTCCTATATTGCTTTTTGACACTCTAATCACAATTTGTTAAATCAAATAATAAATTATTATTTTAAATTTTAAACTTAAATAAAAAAATAATTCTTTCAAAAATTTCCCGAGTATTTTCAATTAAATAATGCAAAACAAGTTTCAAAGTATTTTTAAAGTCATTAAAATCCCTTGCCGTTTTTGCTCTAAATTTTTATTGTTTCACCAAATTTTTTTTTAACTCGCATTTGTGTGTGAGAAGTGAATATTATAATGTAAATTTGGACCCTTTTGACTAGCATATAAAAGGGCTTCAATCTCTGCTGGAGCCTCATTCTATCGTTTAGCGGCCGCTACAAACATAATTTGGGTCATTTTGACAACAAATAAAAACTTTTATCTATCCATATTTCGACCACTTTCTGTTAAGAGTTTTAAAAACTGAACTAGATCTATGAGATGGATAGCATCTTTTCCTGGAAGCTAAAAACGGAATTTATAACACCAAATAATATTTATCGTCATTTGACATTTCAACAACTTTCCAACTAGTTAGCGCGCTTAAATTTCAAATGGAGCTTTTGGCCTAATGCCAATTTGAGCTAGATTTTAGCGAATGGAAAAAAGAACTTTGCCAAACAATTTTCGGGAGCCATGGTGTCTCAGAGGATAGAGGGTTCGCCTTTCAATACGGTGAACCGGATTCGAAACCTAGCGATGACTGGTCAATACGAATTCCGCACCCGGCTGGCATCGACCACAGTTCCGACGTAAAATATCCTCAGTGGTAGACGGATCGCGGGTTAAAGTCCCCTTGCCGCCAGGTTAACAGTGGGAGGTTTTCGTGGTTTTCCTCTCCATGTGACGCAAATGCGGGTTAGTTCCATAAAAAAGTCCAGCACGAAGGAAAATTTCTTTTGACAGAGGAGTTCCCTTATCTTCTGGAGTGGGTTCAAAATTACAAGGCTACCGAGTTGAACATTAGTAGTCGTAAACCCAAAAACTGAGTCGGCTGTTCAACGACGGTAATAAAATGAAATAAAAAACAAAGTTTCGGTTACTTTTTGACATTAACAAATTGAAAGACACGCGATACTAAAAAGAACGAAATAAAAATTTCTTCAATTGAATGATGATAGACGAAAACGAGTGAAACAATGAATGGTTTCACCCGTTTTCATAGAAAACTTATAATTGAATTTTATCCGGTTGTTATAAGACAACAAGGCTCCAAACATCTATTGCTATTTTGGGTGGCAATGTACACTGTGAAAAATATTAAACACACAAAATAATATTTTTATCGATGCATAATTAAACAATGGGCTAATGTTTTTCTCCAACGCAAATCATAACACTAAGATCTTAAGCAGTGGCAAAGTTTTAAAAATTAAATAACTTTAGCCTTGAATTTCGAACGTAACTGTGAATTATTTGAAATTAATATTCAATAATTTATTTTCTCATTTTATTATTTTTACATTTAATACTATTTCTAAAATATAAACTCCTGTTCATTTTTCTTTTTCTAAACTTTCAGAAATAATAATTTCGAACAAAAGTTTAAAGGAACAAAGTCTACACAGATCATAAATTTAAAAATTAAAAAAAAAGTATCACTGTTTTTAAAAAAATCGATGCAACTAAATTGCCGCTGATGATTTTTATATTTCAAAATCTATTTTTCTTTCAAACAATTAATATATAAATTAAATGTACGTATTTTTGTTTAATGCAGTTACTTAATGAACAATTGGGCAATTCGCCATTTCCTTTAAAGCATTCTCTAAATTCGTTAAGTACACTTACACTTAACTGCGGATGAAGCAGTAGTTGAAATAGAAATTCTAAAGTTGTTTACATTACTTTTAGATTTAGTTCCAAACGATAGAGGTTCCACGAGTTGGAATTTTTAAGTCTTTTAGGTGCCAAATCGAATTTTGTGGTGCTCCCACTAAAACAACGTAATAAACTATTTTAAATGATAAAAAGAATAAAAGGTTAGATCTCCACTGCCAGTCAGTTTTACTTAAGAATCCTACACAAAATCAAATGGGTCCTAATAGATGACTCAGAAGTTCATTGTCTTTTGAGTTGAGGTGGAAATTACAAATAATTTCTTATCATTGATTTAATGTTTGGCGCCTTAACATGCTGCCAAAAGAGAAGTTTTCAAAGGTTGTCGTTGACTGTTTTTTTCTTCTTCCAAATGCATTTAGAATTTTTATCCTCTTTATAAAATAGACTTAAGATTGTTTCTTAATGCCATCTTTCGCCAAATTCTGCAAAATTTAAAGACGTGAGAAAAATTAATGACGTCTGTTCTTGTGTCTAATGGCCCTTGGACAAGCAATAGCCTTGCGAATTAAGTCGAAACGGAGTACTTTCCGATGACGTTAGGTTAACCCTCAATGGACCAATGTCACTAATAAACGGCATTGCGCTTTTATTCTTTCTATCTGGGCTTATTTTACTAATTAATGCAAAATGAATAAACTGTAATTAATTAATAATTAATTTAACTAATTAATAATTTAATAAATTATAATTTATTATTTAATAAGTTAATAAATTATAATTTATTAATTAATAATTTAATGCTTCATAATCTAACAATTATTAATTATGATTAATTATAATAAATAGTTACATGAATCATAATTAATTCATAATTATACATTCATCAATTTCCACAAAAACAAAATGTTGCGTCCACAAGGTCCTCTTCGTTCAAAATATAGTTTATAGAGAGAAAAGTGAACATGAAATACTATCGAGCCGTTAAAGGTTAAATTAGACTAAAATAGATTCTTTCTCCAAGAAATCTCAATTTAATTTCAGAAATATCATTTAGAACATTCTTCCACTAAATTATTTTTAAAAGAAGTATCCAACCATGACTTGGTTTTAGCGTGTCTGATCATTACTTTCTCTGCGAAAAATGAATGTTCATTCGAACCCTATGCTTTCCAATAAACTAACCACACTTGGTTAATCTTCGAGAAAAAGACTAACTCAAATTGATTAACTAAAAATATTTTGGTTTGTTCGAGAGGCCAAATAAACAAATGGAAAAAAACCTCATATTCGACATCATATCATTCGTAAATCACTTTATAAAGAACGTTACTCATAAACAGAATCCCGTTGAATGGTTATTTTTGGCGTAACATCAAGTAATTATAATTCGAAAACAAGGCACACCGAGCTTTAGCGTAAAGTTTCGAAGTTCTTCCAGAAAAAGAGCCAAACCGGGTAGACAAAAAATCAAGGTCTTCAAACATCGTCTGTTTTCTGACATTGGCGTAAAATAACAAGTGAGATTTGTGGCGTTCATAAACAAAATTTTCTATGACAACCCCTCTCCTGTTCCTTTTGCATACTAATGAACGGCTTGTAGCAATTTTTCTAACTTCCTAAGCGGATATGCTTGATAATATTATCGTAACCTTGAATAACTGTTCGACCGTGAACTGCGTTTAGTGCAAAAGTTGTATGTACTCAGTTGAGAAAATTTGAAATAAAAACATTCTGTTTTTGGTAACCGAAAATGTTAAATAGAAATGTTGTTAAGAAAAGACAACAAACTTAAGTAAATTTAGAAATCATTATCCAAATTAAGACATTTTTTTATCAGATTAAAGAGAGAAATAGATTTACTTATTGCACAATGAATTTAATCCCAGATCAAATTGACAATAAAAATCATATTTATAACTATCAAATTAACTACATAATGGAAAACTAACTAGTTACATTTCGTCAAAGATTTCATTAAAACTCGAGAATTATTTCAATAATAAGAGTTTTAAAAATATATTAAGTAGATAATTGAAGAAAAAGGGGAAGGAACGTTTTACTATGAAAGCTGATTCTTTACTGTTTAATAACTCTCGGAGAGTACTGATTTTCCACGTTAATTATTTGGCAAAACTTACTAATCCTCAGATGGTTACAACAGATGGTGATCCAATCATCTGTGAAAAATGGTCATAAATTGTTCTTTCCCTTTGATTTTCAATTGTGTTCTAAATTTTTCAAAGTAACGCAGAAGGTCTTTAAGAACATGTTCAAATGGTTCTTAAATGCGAGAAAAAAATTCTTTAAGTTTCAAAGAATTATAATTTATGTTTTATATAGTCAGGATATAAAAATATTAATTTTAAAAAAAAAACTCGAGTTTCTTTGCTTAATAATTTCTTTATGGTCTGAGTGTAACGCCATCTATTGAAAATTTAAAAAAATAATGCGGAAATTTAATAAGAAAAATCATAGTTTCTGAAGAAGAATACTGCTAACCAAGTATGTTTAACTCCTTATACTTTTCTTTAACTGATTTTTCCGATCGTCGGCTTATTTTGGGTCTGCCGGTATAAGAGTACACTAAATTTGATCACATAAAGATTTTAAAAATTGCGGACATTTTCAAACATTCCAAGAAGTAGGAAAATTTTCTACATATTGTAGGAGGATCTCGATAGCCTGGTTGGTAGGGCACTGGGCCCATGTCCAAGAGTTCGTGGGTTCGATCCCCGTCGGCCGAAGACTCCCCGTGTAGCAAATGGTGACTGAGTTTCCTTGTCTTCTGGATTGAGTTCAAACTTACAAGGGTACAGAGTTCGACATAAGTAGTCGTAAACCCAAACTTGGGTCGGCTGTTTAACGACGGATAAAATAAATATTGCAGGATGGAAAGACATATTCGAGTATAAAACATTAAAAATGATAGAAAACTAGTACAAATACAAATTCATAGTTGTCAACTCGAAATCCAGAAACTTCAAAGTTAGTAATTGCAATTCTCAGATGCTTTCAAAGTACTTGTTTACTTCGAAATAAAACGTTACCCGAGCCATGATTTTCTAGAATATTCCAAAAGGGAAAAAAATGCAAAAGTAAATATTGTGACAGAAGTCAAAAGACTACTCAGCATAAAGTTAAGCCGTAAACAACAAAATAATCGGGCAAACTTCCAAAGATAAAAACGTTAGAGAGAGAGAATAAGAAACAATTATAGAAAAAGATAAGTAAAAAAACAATAAGTTTAAGTAAAAGCACTTTTAGGTAATTATTCATTACTTGTTTTGCGTACAAGTGTTTTGTATTTCACCAACCTTTGACAAAGCACGACACATTTACAAAACAAATTCATACAATTGTTCTACCTTTCTGCGTTAAAAAAGAAAGGGAAAAAGAAGAAGAGTAAAGAAATTCATGTCACTGCAACCGTTGTTCACTCAACACTCCTACATAAGAAAAACTTTCGGAAGAAAGACAATAGAAAAACGCACATTATTCCAGAAATAGTACAGAAAAATCGTTTAATAATGCGGGTAATAGTTTGTTTTTTCGCACCACCTATTTCATTTTTTCAAAAACTAAGAGCAGGAGAGATATTTTTTTGATACTCCGTACTTATATGCCTTAAGAAGTGCACGCGTTTTTGTCGAATTAGTTTCCGGGTTATTAAATTGTGTTTTTTGTTTATTTATTCTTTAAATTTGTTGGGTTTTTTAAACTAGTTGCATAAATTTTTTTTTTTTAAATCTTATAAGCGCGTACTCTTACGTTGGAAGATTAAAAAAAAATATATAAATATACATGGCTATTTATCTAAACTTCGAATTAGTTTTGATGTTATTAAATTTGAAAGTTTGTTTGTCGGCTATTTTCGACAAAAATAATTAATTAAATTCGTATAACGATCAGGGAGGGACTCTAAGATATTAAACTGTAACACTGAGGCTACAAATATAACTGTGTTAACCAGCGCCCCTGAAGAGAAAACACGAACTGAAATACACTTTTTTCAAAAACAAAAATTATAAATATTTCTTTAATTTTTTGTTACTGTAATGTTTAGCATCCTATACAACTAGAAATAAAAATATGTCTTATAAAAATCTCAAGCTATATATTAAAATAAAACGTATATTACACTATTACATTTACGAGCATATGATGATTACCGGCATAGTCTGCTTGGAAGGGCGCTGCAGTCACTTTCGTGAGTACGTATGTTCGAATCCAGCGGGCTGAAGACTCCCCGTGTAGTTAATGGTGACTGGTGCAAGTTAAATCGATCGAGTCACAAAGTCCTCCACGTTCCCATAACAAATTATACTTGTGGAGGCACAGAATGTGAGATGGATCGTTCTCTGGTTCAGGTCAAAACTACGATCTGTGGATGAATGAATGGATGTACGAATGGGTCCGCCCTATAAACAGGTATGACGTATGGGTGTGGTAGAAGTCGAATTCTTGGCCATAGATGGCGCCATTGGAAAACATGAACAATCGCACCCCTTGCCTTAATGACCTAAGACAACAGCAACAACAGGATTAACAGTTATTTAAATACTTAGATTGACAGACTCTACTAAATTGTTACAGCACTCCTACTAAAAGCACATCCGACAAGAATAGCGGTAATGTTCGATTAAAAGTAATTTTATAAATATTAGATGGGGAATCCACGAAGTCACGAGTTGTAAGTAATTAAATAATTTATTATGAACTAGCTGAACACGAGTTTTTACTATAAGGTCAATAAAAAAAGAAAATAATTAATAAATCAGCACTGAACAACACAACGAAATCATGCACAAAACTGAAAAGCATATACCAACACAATTAATAAAGCTAAAATAACTTCAATAGTTAATTTATTTATTACTAATTGTTGCTCCTACCGGTGGCTTTACGTTATTTAATTAAAGAAAACACATTTTTTATAGTTCATCCCATTAGAATAAAGATTAACTGTATTCAGTATCACT
Source organism: Parasteatoda lunata (assembly GCA_949128135.1). Lineage (NCBI taxonomy): Eukaryota > Metazoa > Arthropoda > Arachnida > Araneae > Theridiidae > Parasteatoda > Parasteatoda lunata. Next base: position 10,943,087 of record OX421973.1, on the reverse strand, counting down.
TTGCATGATGCTACTGCTCTTAGGCAACTCATGATGGTCAAAATTTACCAATATCAAGTAATTTTCTCCGGTATTTATATGTTTTGAGGAGCCGTAAAATACCTATTTCCGTAGTATCTGTATTAAAACTGTCACAACATTTGTGCAGTTTCAATAATCATCAAATATAAAATACCTTGTACCTATATTAGTAGATTACATATCCTTTAACATTTGAGTTTTATGCGAAATACATTTATCTATGGCAGCAAAGTAAAGCCGGGATTTTAAAAAAAAATAGAATTCTTATAAGACCTTGATAAGGACTTCTGAGCATAGCCATCTTTATCTGACTAATTTCAATATATTGTAGTAGGAAAAAAAGTTCTTTTAATTCTAATTTATTAAAACATTAATACGCTATCTTAGTTATAACTGGAAAAATTATTTTCTGAAACTTCGGAAAATCAACAGTAGAATTTCTTATTAAAACGGCAAAAATTACCATAATACCAGTACGTATTATAAAAATGAATTAAACATCATTGGCGTCAGTAATAGTATGGCGATTTTTTATGTTTTGTATATGAAATAAATAAATATAATTTTTCTATTAATTTAGCAAAATTCTTTAAGTATCACCGGGGTCAATAATGGTATAGTGCTTTTTTACATTTTTCCTATAAGACCTTAATTTCCATTAACTTTGTTTTCCAACGCATAACTCTCTTTTCGTTTTAATTACTGTTTATTTTAAAATATTTATTTTAAAGAAACAGGTTTTAAAAAGATTTAATAAACAAAATAAACACGTGGTTTCGGATAACTTTAGAAATACGAATTGGGTGACATAGTCCACCCATGCTATCACGTTATCGTTGACCATTGAGCTAGACATAGTCACAAAAGTAAATAAAATAGGGCATAAAAAATAATTAAATATTAAAGTACGTGGAATAAAGTGCTTTTTTTTTTATCAAATAGAGCTCGTAAGCTAGCAAGCGTCACTGATGTTATCAAAAAATATTCGAAAAAATATAATCGTTTATAGTTTAATTTAAAACAATAGCTCACGCTTAGCTAATGAGAAAATTACATTTTTCAAGCGGTTCTCGGTCTAATAGAAATTTTTTTTCGAATTTTCGGATCGAGGGCTAAAATTGGCCCATTGCAGACGAAGTCCAAATCACAGAATGATAGTTCTACCTAAATTAATACAAAAAAATGAAAGAAAAAAAAAAGTATGAAAATATGTTTAAAAATTCTGCCTCAAAGTGTTATGGAAAGGCATAGTGGAACATTGTCCAAGTATTTTTCATCCAGTATTTAGTGCATGTAGTATCCGTATGAAATTGAAACTACTTTTTTTCCCTTGCATAACTTAAAAAGTTTTTAATCTAAAATTTAAACTATTCCTAATTCTATTTTAAACTGCCTTATCATCTAAACGAGTTTTAATTTAGATGTTAATCATCACATAGTGTCATTGTACTTGACAGAATTTATGGCACGCTGTGGCGCAAACACAATCATTAAGGCTCTGCGAATCATTTTCTTGACTAACTGCCAAATGATCTATAAATTAGCATTGTCACGAAATGAAAAAGAAATTTAAATTGTAATATTTTTTTAGAAACATGAAGTAGATATTAGAAGAGTTTTGAGTGATGTCAAAAAACTTTATTGAAGTTTATTAACATCGTCGTAAAACTTGGTGCAAAGAACAATAAAAAAGAACATTATAAAATGTTCAATATTAATTGTTCAGTGAAGATCTTTCTAATTTAATAATGTATAATATACTGCGTTAGACTAAAAAAAAGGCTGGCAAATTGAGTGATTTCACGCACATAAAGTTCAGCTTTGATTTCAATCGATATCATTCTAATATACACAGAATCGGCAATAATTACCGTACTGTATGATAATGACATTTCTGGTAAAAAGAGGCATAATTCTGGCTAATGAAACCAATATATATATATATATATGTAACATAAAACAGACACAGGATTTTAATTAAATCCTGTGTCTGTTTCCCTGCTCGGTCCGACTGCATCATACTATATATATATATATATATATATATATATATATATATATATATATATATATATATATATATATATATACGATATTTAAACCATTCATTTGGTAACCGGAAATTCTGATTCTTGAAATTATAGTTTGTATTGCCACGCATTTAGTAAAAAATACAAAAATGAAAAGTAATTTTGACAGAATAAATTATTTTTATGGCACGCTCTAAATTATCGTGGTAAAATTACCAAATTATAAAAATACGTTTCATAGTTAATTTTACCAAAATCATTACCAAAGCGCTTCAGTAAAAATTATCGAACTTTTCGATGTTCTCATAGGGCCAAGAACACAGTAAATTTTACCCTATTTTGGTAGTTTTTACCACATTTTTTTCTCAGTGTAACTTTGATTGGACTGCCAAATAATCATTGATTTTACGGATTTTAATCAAACTAGAAAAAAAGAACTCACCTGATTGGCAAATTTTTGTTAAAAATGATAGTTTAAAAGAAATTTAAGCTATTAGTACATTTTTATGTCTGAAAAATATAGATAATATAGGAATAGAAGATTAAGTAGGAACTACATGAGAATATAAGAACTTTAAAACTTTGCTTTGAGTTAAAGGGACTCAAATTTCGGCTTTTTTATTTTAATGAACGAAAGAGTTTTTAAAAACACGCAATTGTGTATTTCTCTTTTTCATTCGTTTGTAAATTAATCTACAACAATCAACATTAGAGCATAATCTATTTTATTTGTAGAAAGCATTTTGTAATCGATCTCAGAATCCAGTTCGTTGAACCACCCCTCTTTGGATTGTATCCAGTGACCGCAGTCGAAACTCGTCAACAGTTAGAAGGTTTCCGCCAAGTACCGGAAAAGTGCTTTGCACGTCATTCTCCAATCAAAAAGATTAAATTTTAAAAAAACAAAAACAATACTGTTTGTTTTCCGTTCAAGATGAATAGAATGCAGATAATCAAATGACGTAGCGTAAGTTTCGTGTTAAAATTAGTTTGAAAATAAATCTTTTGCTTAAAAACATTCTACAATATTTAATTTAGGGTTCTCGGATAAAATATTTTGTATCTCTATATATGAATCTATACGGTAATTGAAATCGAAAAGTCGTTGATCATGAAATATCGATGCAATGTAAACAATGAGATAGATATGTATTAATTTACTTCTTTTAAAAACTCTTTTTAATGCTTTATACACAGTCGACTCAGGAGGTCGACTTATACACCTGTAATGAAATCTAACAGTTATTGATCATGAAATATCGATGCAATGTAAAGAATGAGATAGATATGAATAACTCTGTATCAATTTATCCATCTGAAAAACTATTTTTCATGTGTTGTATTCAATGAGTCGAATTATACACCTATAATGAAATCTAACACCCGGTTGATCTTGAAATATTGATGCAATATAAACAATCAGATATATATGAATAACTCTGTATTAATTTGCCCCTTTTAAAAACTATTTTAATGTGTTATATACAAATAGTCGACTCAGAAGATCGACTTATACAACTGTAATAAAATCTAACAGTCTTTGATCATGAAATATTGATGCAATCTAAACAATGAGATAGATATGAGTAACTCTGCATTAATTTACTCCTTTCAAAAACTATTTTTAATGTGTTCAATAAGTCGATTCAGGAGGTCGACTAATACACATTGTAAGGAAGTCGGACAGTAGTTGATTATGCAATATCGATGCAATGTAAATAATGATTCAGATATGTATAACTCTATATAAATTTTCGCCTTTAAGAAATTAAATTATTTTTAATGCAACATATACAATTAATGTTGCATTTTTTCTCATCATATTCTCGTTACTTTTTAAAGAAGAAACAATTTAAATCACATTCAGAAGAAAAAAAATTACGGATAAGAAAAATAAAGATAATATATTCAAGCTTATTTCAAAAGATATAGCGCAATGAAATCTTTTAAACCATACCATAAAGCTACAAATTTAAATTAATTTTCAAAACATCATCTGTTTCACATTCAATAAAGTAAGCAGTGACGTCATTCGCCTCACAGAATTTGTTTATGCCTCTTTATTTGAGGGTAAAGAGAACAATGTGTGGAATATTTTTAACTTTAGAAAATTTTGTAGACTTTTTTTTTAATTTAAGAAAATTTAAGTTTTTTTTTTTTTTTTTTTTACTGCGGTTGACTTATACGTCCGACATACCAGAAATTTGCTATCTCGTAATCAAAAATAAAGAGTCGACTTAAACACTAAAACATGCGGTAAGTTAAAATAGTGTAAAATGGAGATCATCTCTCCTTTCTAACTTTCTTTATTCCCCCTCTTTTTTATAAACATAATGTTCTCAAACACGATTTTCAGATGAAAAGTAAAAAGATAGTAGATAAATAATTGTTTCATAACTTCATATGCTTCTCATTTTACTAAGTAGGTTAGTTTCCTTACGCGGTAAGTTAGTACAACGTGAAGCAACTTCTACAGGGGTAAACTTGCAAACCCTTTTTTTCTTTGAGTACCCGTGAAATTTCAGGGAGACATTACATCCTTCTATAATAAGTACGGTGAGGCATCTGCTCTGAGATGCTCTGAAATTGGCCCATCGAAAACAGAGAATTTTTTCCTCCCTTTTTTTACATTATACTTTAGTAGTACTGATTTTTGAACTTATTTCGTAATTGAAAATAGTTGGATTACTTCAAATTGGGTGTCATCATCATAAGTTAAGTTTCGTGAAAAATTCGAAAAACTTTTCTTCTTTTTTCATTTTATGTTTAAACAACTAACTTGGAATAGGCAATTATAAAATTTTATTAACTTGCAATAACATATCAAACTTGAAGGAAAATATTTCCACCATTAAAAGTTTTAGTTTGTTACTTTTAAAATACTATTTTACATTTATTTATTTATCGCGAAAATCTTGAAATGTATACAATCAATCCAAATAAGTGAAAAATATTATCTTAGCACAATTTTACACATTTCGATAGTAAGTCATCCGCAAAATAAACAATTTATTAGTGTGAACATAAAATTTTAGCAAAGGACAATATTTATTTTTCTTCACAACTTCTTATTAAGTTTAAAGTTTCAAAGTTTTTGTCCGATTTGAAGCAATAATAAAGCAGTTAATCTAAATGAACAATACGTTTCATTCATTGAAATAATATCGCCATCTAATATTAAAAAAATTTTTAGCGAGTAAACTTCACAGTAATTGGCATAGGAACTCACGCCGAACAAACAACTTCAAATTAGATTACAGTTAAACAATACAATGATTAACGTTCATGACTCAAACGTTATCAATAAATTTGGTCCAGAACAAGGATACGTTTCTCGTGAATTTAGCAAATCATTCTAACCGTGAGCTAATATCAATAGAATGGTAGAAACTTTTTTTTTCAGATTCACAACCAAATGAACCCTGGCAATGAGCATTAACATTCTGCATTAATACTAGGCCCGATATCTGACCTTAATATTGACCCATAATATTTATATTGGACCACGTATTATATTACCGGTTAAATGTGTACCCTGCCAGAGGAAATAATTATAGGCTTATTAAGGGGTACACAAGTTGGTCCTATAGGTTACTATGTATGTATATATATAATAGATATATAATATATACCCGCAAGTGACGTAGTGTGGGTATCTCGATCCTGATTGGTTATTGAAACGTGGCATTTATTTATGTTAACAATTGATCTTTCTATTCTATTGCGAGTAAGCCAAGCCTGTCAAGCATCAATTGTCTTAAATGATGCATTCTATATTCTTATACTAAGATACTATCACAAAGATTTCATTTCGTTCACAAGACGGGCATGAAGCCATGGGGAACATAAACAAACTAACTATGCATCGAAGTTGCCAGGTACACAAAACAAAAATATATCATGGTTACAATAAAATACATAAACAAATAATAATTCTAATAATAATAATACAAATCTAATTTAAGTAAAAGACGTAGAAGAGAAAGAATTATATTTCAACTAATTCGATACGCGAAATGGCTCTATATAATTAACTTCACATTGATTAACATTCTAACTTACGTGGAGAAACTTAGCTCAACTTTAACACGCCATTTTGCTTATAAATGATCAGCTAGCGCTGACGTCATAGGTCACATGTGTGGGTATCCGTGGTCTTCTTTCTCTTGAAGTACGAGTACCCAATTCATAAATTATTTTGATTTATCTCTTTTTAGTCAAAACTCATACAGAAATCTTTAACAAGAACTCAGCATGAATGAATTGCCTATTTATCTATTTTAAAAGCTTTGCACAAAACTTTTAAGGTTTTAGAAATATTATGTTTGCAAAGTTTATTTTCAAGTAGATTTTAACAAACGGCATTTTGAGAATAATATTCCTAAGCACTACAGATTGAATAATTTAAAATTAAAAATGTCTACATTTTTCTAAACGAAAAATGAATTTGAAATAAAGCTTTTTACATTAAAAATCACCAAATATGCAAGTAAAGTATATTAAAACTAAAAAGAAATCGCGAACCTAACCTTCAAGCATTAATAATAATACACAGAGAAATTATGGCACGACATATAAGGCTCCGCCATTATAAAGAAGATGGACAATCTCGTTAAAAAAACAAGATACGAAAAAAAAGGGGAGAGTGGGGTCAATTGTAACAGGGTACGATTGTAACAGAGCAAAAATTTCGAGTGTCTGGGTCTAGATTTGGTTCCTAGGTGGCGCACAAGGTGTATTTAATAAATCTACATGAACACCCCTGCTGGCAACCATTTTTATGTACTTTTGAAAGAGTTACATCGCAAAAGATATTTTCACGCTACGTAAGTACTTTTTTTGGTATTAGAATATTATATTGTAACAAAGTAATTTTGTTTAAACAAATAAAAATTATTAACCGAATATGTAAGTGGACACCTTAATTAACATTTCAAAAAAAAAGATTAGTTTTGTTAATTAACTAGCATTGTTTTTAACAAATGAAGATGAAATGGCGTCTTGGGGACGATTGTAACAGCAAGTAAAGGGACGAATGTAACAGCTGAAAATAAATAATCTTATGTTTACAAACCATTACTTAACTCTTTAAGAACCACCAATATTTTCCTATATCATTTATATTATAATGCATGTGCATTATTTTATTTGTCACCTTTCACAGCATAAATTAAAATTTTTAACCCCTTAAAGTTAAAAGTTTAACCCTTTAGGTCTCTGCTCATTATTATTTTTACTCCTAAAATATCACTACTATTTTGATCAATAAAAAAATATATCGCAACTATGATAATATGCATAATTAACTATGTTTTAGTTGAATATGTTACAATTAGTTGAATATGTTACAAAGTTAAATATGTTACAATTGACCCCACTCTCCCCTACTGATATCACTGATAAAAATTTTAGCAATTAGAAATAATTCAATCAGGAAAAACAGGAAAAATCTTTTGAATTCGTATGAGGGAAAAAAATTCAAAATGCATGTCATTAAAAAAAGAGAAATAAATAAAATAAAAAATTAAAAAAACTGCTCAGTATACTTATTGGCAAATATTACTTCCAGCATTTTTGTAGCAACCATTTCTTCATAGTTTCTCTTTCTTTTTTAAGACCAGGCTACATAACCATCTTTCTTTTCATTAGAGATACAGTAACCACTAATATATACTTGAAAACTACGGAAAATTCCGATTCAGCTTGATATGCCACTCATAAATAGTGGAGAATCATTTTAAGAAATTTAAATGTTTCTTTTCTTTCTTTTACAAATGGCAAACGATTATAGACGATTATTATTTTATGGACTGTGTATATTGACGGGCAAAAAACAAATAGGCACAATCTGTTTTTGGCCTATTTAAATTTTAGTACTTTTCAGAATTAAGAACGACTGGATAATATTACTGCATAACATCAAACATTAACATTTTATCATTTAAACATTTTATAATGGATGGTTAAGTTATACTACGGTTAATCGTTATACATTAAGATCTCATAGCTTTTTATAAATTTACCGGTCATCCCATTAGATGTGGATGTAGTTAATTTACGTCGCACTAGAGCTGCACAGTGGGCTATTGGCGACGGTCTGGGAAACATCCCTGAGGATGATCCGAAGACATGCCATCACAATTTTGATCCTCTGCAGAGGGGATGGCACCCCTGCTTCGGTAGCCCAACGACCTGCACGCGAAGTCGAGCACTTTACGGTAGAACAGTTTAACGAGGACCAATACCGCACACCCTCGGTCCCTACGCAGACTGATCCAAGTGGTCACCCACCCGCACACTGACCGCAGCCAGTGATGCTTGACTTCGGTGATCTGCTGGGAACCGTGTCTTAACGATCAGTCCACTGCGGGACCCATCCCATTAGAAAATCTAAAAAAGAACAGCTTTCAGTAAATTGGAAAAATTGAAATAGCTAAAATTTTATTTCATAACCGGTGTTAAACAGCCTTGGTCACCTCATTGTTAAACGAGCGTTCTATCCCAAGACAAGAGCCACAACGGCTCAAAAGCCATTTTTTTAATATATATATATATATATATATATATATATATATATATATATATATATATATATATATATATATATATATATATATATATATATATATATATATATATATATATTACAGTTTACGACTACCAATGTTCAACTCCGTAGCCCTATAATTTTGAACCCGATCTCGAAGACAAGGGAACTCCTGGATCAAGTATTGGACGAAATTTTGTCTTCGTGGTGGACTTCTTGATGGAACTAAACCGATTTGAGTTACATGGAGAAGAAACCCCCAAAACCTATCCTAGGTTTAGCCCGGCAGCAAGGAGATTCTAACTTAGGATCCGTCTATTACTGAAAATATTTTATGCAAGCACTGTGGTCTATGTAATTTATATTGATTTATAATTGAATATTTTTTATCAAAATTCCAATTAAATGTATTCAACAAAAAATAAATGTTGCTTTTGAAAGTAACCTAATTTAGCGATAAAAAGCGTTTTAGTAAAAACTGAAGGAGGCTCTATATTGGGGGAAAACTTTTCCTCAATTGGTAATTTAAAATGTAGAAAAAAAAAGAAATTCAGGTAAACCCTGAAATTTCAAGTGCTAAAAAGTATTTTTAAAACATCAAAATGCAATAGTTTGTTTGCCTTTTGATATATTAGAGAAAGAAATTCAGCAATTTAAACTTCATGGTTTATTTTAGGCTTACTTGAACTTACTTTTTATATACACTGGTGTAAGAAATTAAGTGAATTTGCAGACTTGGTCGATTATCTCTAGAACAACTGGATCGATTTTAATGAAATTTGATAAGTACAACAGTGATACAATATTAAAAAAAATAACCATTCGATAATCGTAATGCACACGCATGATCGTGGGTAACACTCGTTGGAGTCGGAAGGTATGAAACAGCGGTTGAAGAATAAACAAAACAAAAAAATGGGTTAATATGGTCTACTCTTACTGATATACAGGCCTTGCAGCGTGATTTCATACTTGAAATATGGCAGTTTATCATTTCCTGTGGCAATTTCATACCTTTCGACTCCAACCAGTGTTACGCACGATGATGCGTGTGTATTACAATTGTTGAATGGTTATTTGTTTTATATTCTATCAATGTATGTACATATAAAATTTCATTAAAATCGGTCAAGTAGATAATTGATCGGTTCTAGAGATAATTGACCAAATCTGAAAATTCTTACACCAGTGTACTTTAAATTATTTATGTAAGTGAGAAAAAAAATGTGCCATGAAGGATATCTCCCGTGGTATAACGCCCTCTGGGGAAAATGGAGTAAGCAGGCTGTCCTAACCCTGGTCATACGTAAATATTAGCTTTGCCGTTAGTATATTCAAAACATAGAAACTATTATGCAATCAAGGAAAGCTAACCTAGAGTAGTTTCAAATAATTTAGTAAAAATATAAATCCAGTTTCCTAAAATAATCAAATGTTGTTTTTTTCTATGCAACATCCTTCGACTGAAACTTATGTAAGGTCCTTTATTTAAGTGACCGCTTTATTAAAGGTATGTTTAAGTTTTAATATTAAATGACGCAAACATGCTTTTTTCATAATTTGTTTACAAAGCCAGACCATTATGTTAATAAATCACCAGCAACTTTAAATAACTTACAACGAGGGAATATTAAATTATCTCCGGTGGAAATAAAACTTTCCTCATAAATTACACTCTAGCAGAAGTAAATAGATTTAAAGGGAGACTTACTTCGTAATTGGGGGAGCTGGGAACATCAGAGGGAGAGTCAGATGATGATGATGAAAGATGAGGCGGAGGAGTTGTGGAATAAGGAGTTTTGGAGTCGCTCTCCAAGTTCAGAAGATTCTCCTCTGTCTCCTCCGTGATCTGTGGGAACATTTTCAACTCCTTCATTGTGACATTGGACACCTCCCTAAAAAAGAAAATTTATCAGAAATTAATATTAATGATCGACGTGTCCAGAACTTGTCGTCAACAATTCTTCTAGAGTTAAAATGGAAAAGGTCAATGACATTTTAACTAAAGCATTGACTGAAAATTATTAGTAAAAGTCGCACAATAATAAGCACATAATTTTTTGAATGTCTATTATTATAAATGTATGGAGCACAAAAAAATCATTGTAAAAAACTTTTGATTTAATGTTCGGATTTTCACGTACGGGCTCAATCTTAATGGTTCGAGGTGTGATCTCAAATGTGCTAATTAATTGGTGCAAACGATATTTGAAGTAACGAAATCAGACAGAATAATATACTTTCCCTGAATCAAGTACAAGTTTTTTTTTTTTTTTTTTTTTTTCTTTTACGTATTTGAAAATTAGACCCTTAAAATATAGGGGATAGCCGCAATCCGGGAAATATAGTCCCTATAGTTTGATTACTAGAGCGATCCAAAGTTAGGACTCCTTAATTTTATGTATTTCGCCATGTCTAGAGAATTTTTTAAGCGTACCGAAACATTTTTGCGCATAATTATAAGATTCATCAATCTAAAGAAAATTCCTTGCAAAAAATAATTCGTAATAATTATTTACTACTTTTAATAATTATATTTAATAATAGTCGAAAAAAATTTAGAATTGTAATGTATAAAATTTTTAACACCTTTTAAAGAATCAAATTTTATAAGTTTCAGAAAAACATTTGAATGAAATCGGTGGAATAATTTCTGAGAAATCGAATTTTAAGGAAGTTATATATTTAAAATTCGATTTCTCAGTGACTAACCTACCGATTTAAATGATAAAAAATTTTAAATAATTATATAAAAAAAATAGTTTTTGGCATCAAATTAACTTTATATAAATGAATTTTATAATTGTGATCAAAAATTTTTCGATTCGCTTCGATACGGCGAAATATGCAAAAAGTAAAATTAACATTAAGCGCTTTGAACCCCTGTATTGGGACCTATCTTAATTTTGAGGGTCAGAAATCCGAATCTGGGGAGGGGGAAAGGTATGTTCAGAAAAAGTACGTTTTGTGTCTTGTTTCGCAATTAAAAATATGATCTGCACTACTTAATTAGCATACTTGAGGTCACCCCCTCTTGCCATTAAGATTGAGTTCTAGTATGTGAAGATCCAATCATTAGATCAAAAGTTATTCAGATGATAACCATCATTATTATTATTAATATTATTTTGAGCACTATACAAGCAAATAGTTGTGTTTAGAACTTTTTGTAAGAAGTCCAGTTTATCCCGTTGTGGATGATAATAATACGAGTATCTATTTACTAAATACAATTTTTATACATATGGGATTTTTATACAGACACAATTTTTACAATTATATTTTGGGGTCGTTACTCCAAAAGAAATGAAGAGAGTGATGATGTAAAATAATTACAAAATCGATAAATGATAGATTAGATAGACTCAATTCTATCTGTGTGTTAAGTTCTAAGCAGGTTATAAAATGTATTTTTTAAAAAATTTCTAAAATTAAATTTAACAAATTTATGACTTAGCAAGTCATACTCATATTCAATATAATAAAATTAATAGCTTTAGCAAGCAAAGATGTTATTTCCAGATTTAGGAGTGTTGTTGACTACTGGCATTTTATCTATTTTGAATTAGCCTTTATCACCTAATATAGTAAAACGATACACAGTCGATTACATAACAATAAGCATAAATAAAAAAAATCGATAAATTATCTTTTCAATTCAAACCAAATACATACATGTAACAAAATACAAAATAATAATAGTATTTCATCGTCGGAAAATATTATTTACTTAATATTATCGAAGCCGATAGAAATACGATACCGACATAAAAAAAATGACAAACACATCTCATATGTATCTGCTGATATAAATAAAAAAGTCATAATAAAAAGTAAAATACAAAATAAATGTAGTCATAATAATATTTCATTTCAAAATAATCGCTTTATAATATTATTTATTAAATTAATCAAAGTTTAATTAGTAAATATAAATGTGATACCGACATTAAAAATTTCTCATATTTATCTGCAGAGAACTGCCAACATAAATATAGTAAAATACAAAATAAATGTAGTCATAATAATATTTCATTTCAAAATATAATTGTTTGAAAATAATGCGTGTATTTACTAAATGCAATAGAAGCTTAATTAGTAAATATAAATGTGATACCAACACAATAAAAGTACATCTCACATGTATTTGCTGATAACTGCTAGGAGAAAATTACAAAAAAAAAAAAAAAAATGACAAAAATGTAGTCGTAATAATATTTTATTTCAAAATTATCGTTTGAAAACATTATTTATTAGCTGCAATCCAAGCTTAATTAAGTAAATATAAATGTGATACCGACATAATAAAATTCAGACACATCTTATAAGTATCTGTTAAAAACTAATAAATGTAATAAAATACAATATAAATGTAGCCATAATAGTATTTTATTTCAAAATAATCGCCGGGAAGTATTATGTACTTAATACAATCGGAGTGTAATTAGTAGATATAATGTGGTACCAACAATATAAAATAGAGACACATCTGTGAATCTGCTGAGATCGAGTTTGTAATCGGTGTTACATATACATTCTAATTGTTGCCGGAAATCGTTGTTTTTTAGATGGGGCAGTGGCGCGACCTTCAAAATCGACGCATGATGACAGGTGTCCTTTCAACCCTGTAACCTTGACCTTGAAGGCAATCAATGATTAACAGAAGAGCAAATTCCTGCTGAACCAGAACAATGAAGGTAAACAATAAAAGCTGTATTTTTTCCTCCATTAAACTGAATTCCTGTTAATATAAAAGGAAAAGTAAAAGCTCAGCGGTATTGTTTTCATGAGACTAAAAAATTAGAATGTCGCTAATTCGATCGCAGTTTTAGAAATATATACGCAACGATAAATAAAATTGTCGTTTTAAATGTTGGTAATGATACTATTAAAGTTAAAATATCACAAATTTGATTGACTTCCTTAAATATTTATACGTAGAAGTATAAGAGTTCAAAGAAGGAATAGAAAATTCGTGTGGCTAAAAGGAATTACTTTCTGATCGCAGTATCATTTATAGCCCGAGTCCATGCTATTTTTTCTGCCTTTTTTATTTTATAGACTATTTATAGCAATTTAGTAAGTTTTTATGAACACGTTTTTGTGGTAGTAAGAATTGAATCTTGCCATCTAAATTTTGAACTCCTAACGACAAAATAGAGCACTCTCTTTTGCAGATCCGTACTTAGTGACAACTATTTCCTAGTTGTAATAAGCAGATTTTTTTGCCGGCCATATGGCCGAGTGGTTAGCGTGACTGACTGCGAACCAATGGCAGCGGGTTCGAATCCCGCTCTGGGCATGGATGTTTTTCTCTCTGTGTGCTGTCTTCTGGTGTGTGAATGAGTGAATGTGGCCCACCCTATGAACGGGTGTGTGGCGTGGATAACGTTGCGCGCCTCCGTGACTTTGGTTCACAGGTGCCCACTGGGTAACGATAAATGAGCAACACTTCCGGCATCTTCCTAGGTGAAGAAAGAAAGTTCAGTGCCTGCCGTTACTAAAATTAAAAAAATAAGCATAATTTATCGTCATTTAATCTTCGGTGAAAAAATTTTTGTCAATTAAAAGTTCGATACTTTTCTAAGCAATAAAAAGAAATTTCACATCTTAAGGTCTGTGTCTAATAATAATAAAAGTTTCAATCATTTTCTGATCGTCAGAAATATAATTTATCGCAATTTTATTCTAAGTCAAATTTCGAACTCGTTCCGACTAGTTAGAGTAATCAAATTTTTATTTTATTTTGTAACGGGCATGGAACAGCCGACCCTGAGTTCACGATTATCTGCGTTTTTCTCCATAGTCACGTCATTTTGAACCCAAGCCAGATGACAATGGTTACTCCTCGTTCAAGCATTAGGACAAACTAGCTTTCCTATAGGACTTTTTTGATTAAATTAACCCGCCTTTAAGTTACATAGAGCGGGAAACCACGAAAACTTCTCACGGTTAACGCGACGGCAAGATGATTCTCACTCATGATCTGTCTACCACTGATATTATTTTACGTCCACCAGTATGGTCGGTGCGAGCCGGGAGCAGAATTCGTATCAACCAGCTACCACTGGGATTCGAAGTCGGTCATCTCATAGAAAGTTGAACGCTCAATCCCTTAAGCCACGGCGGTTCTCACATTTTAATTGGAGTTCTGTGCTAAATGCCAATGCAAGTTCCAATCGTTCTTGGATCGTTACGAACAGGATTTATAGTCATATCATCGCTAATAGGCCACATAATCATCAATCGAAATTTTGACCATAGATGGCGCCACTGGAAAACAAGAATAATCGCGCCCTTGCCAAAATGGTCTACAACAACTTGAAAAAATAAGTTTTTTTTGTCTGTTATTGAATAGGATTAGGTATTTGTTAAACAACACGCGGGACATCTAAAAGAAGAAAATGAAAGGGCAGTTGTAAAATAAAGACTTGCTTGGCCGTAATCGAATACCTCAATCGAACCTAATCCTATCGATAGTATAAAGTTTTAATTCTTCCAGGCAAAATAAGCATTTTTTCTTTTTTGATATAAACTTAATACTAATTAACTAAAAAAGAAATAGCAGAAATCAGTATATGATAATCAGTAAATGAGAAATCAGTGATACTTAATATCTATTTCAAGTTATGAATGTGTGATTGTCAATGATAACTTGAAATTGATATAGAGTATCATTAATCATTTTCACTCGATCAAAAATTCCAACTTAACGATTTTTTTTCTTCCTTTCAAATGTCAAAATTGAAGAGAAAAGTTTAATTCTTTACACAGTATAAGCATAATGAATGTGCTTCGATATGACTTTGTTAGAAAAAAAAAGATATAACTCCTAATGCTTCAAATGTTAGAAATCATACATCATTTAGGTATAAATCATTTCCATTTTTAAAATATATATTTTGGTCGGGATAGCGTGGTTGGTAGATAAGACGTTGGCTGGTTTTCGTGAGAACGTGAATTCCGCCGGCCGAAAAATTCCCGTGTATTAAATTTCGACTGGTACACGTTAAATCTTACGGGGTCGCAAAGTCCTCCAAGTTCCCATAACAAATCAATACCTCTGTGGGTACTAAACTCTAAATTGATCGTTCTCTGGTCTAGATCTGTGGATAAATGAATGCAGTGGGATTGGGTCCACCTAAATAACGAGCAGTGACGTGTGTGTGGCTGAAATCGTATTCTTAGCCATAGGTGGCGCCACTGTAAATAATAATTGCCTTAATAATTCGATCGATTTAAAGCAGGCTTGTTAGTATTGGCAAGAGACATAAGAAACAACAACATAATGTTTTTTTTTATTTTTTTAAATTTGAACATACTTCAAGTATTCATGCCTTACACTAGCAACATTTAGTTGAAAGCAAAAAAAGGGGGGAGAGAAATTTTGCAATAACAGTTGCCATGAGATAAATCAACACCTCCTAGGAGAAAGAAGGCCTCAGCACGGATAAATTAAGTAGTCCGATATGACGAAGTTAACTGCGCAGTTGTTGAAAAATAAGAAAGATGTCACTACGCTCGGGGTACTAAGCTGCGCAGTGGTTGAAAATACGAAATATGTCATTACGTTTGTACTACTAAAGGACATTTATGGTAACCCGTGCTGAGGCCTACTCTTTTCTAGGAGGTGTCGGATTAATACTCTCGTTATACTTAATATTGCATTAATTCTCAAATTCATGCAAATTTTTAAAACTCTGCATTTTACTGAGTTGAAACAGTTTGATATTTCAACTAACCTGACTTTAACTTTAAGATATAATAATAATGTTTACCTTAAAAACTGAACCATTTCGAAAAAATCAACAAAAAAACAAAAATATGCTGTCTAAATTAGTAAGTTATCATATTCAGTTAGCTTCTGTTGATAAATCTATAGCGCTAATCGAATTCAGAAGCGTAAAAACCGAGTTAGAAGTTTCATAAAGATATTAAAGTAAAATTGAACCTTTTAATGATGTATACTACCTCTCATCAATATCAATACACTTGTTGTTGTTGTTGTTTTTTTTTTTTTTATCAGTTTTTCAAAAAAAATACACAAGATAATAAACTTAAGAATGAAAATAATACTTTCTTTAAAGAAAGAAACAGATTTTACAAGATAATTTAGAACACAAAACAAAATATTTTTTTAAATCTTCACTAAATTTAAGTAGTGCCCTTTACCGATTTAGAAGCGATTACTACCCAACATGCTCGGAGCATTTTATTGATTAGTTTGAATCCAATGTTCTTCTAATGGTCTTAAACCACCTCCTCAAGATTTTTTAGGCTGGCATATGGATTAAAGTTGCCGAAATGATTTCAATAACATCAGTATTCTCCTGATTAAAGGAAATCATGAAAGCATTCCTGCAACAGCCTATTGTAAGCCAGGGGAATCATGGAGGTTGAAGCTGCACAATTTCATGATCAAAGGTATGATCATTGTAATCTGATCATCATTGCACACCATCTGCCTTTATTTTCCAGGCCAACTGATACCCATCGATGTAAAGCTAAATGAGTTTCAAGTTACCACTGGGGATCGAACCCCAGTTCTTCACAATGACAGTTTAGTGCCTTAACCACTGAGCCATCGCGATTCTCAAGAAATCATGCAGGCGCTTGTTTGTTAATCAAAAAACTAAACTTTTCCGACAATGAGCAAAAAAAAAGAAATTTTTAACTCATTTTATGGCCAATGTTTGAGATGAACGGAGATAGTTTAATAGGCAACAGCGACTTGAACATTACATAAGGTAACGTATTTCTCGTGCTAAAAAATAAATATAACTTAAATAAAACATATTTATAAACAAACGTAATTGTCATAAGTATAATTATGATAAAACATTTTGACGGAAAAATATATAAGTGTATGGAATTTTATGAGCGGCAGGATATATCTAGAGCAATTTTTTGGGTATTTGACATGAGTTGAAAACTGCAGGTCAAAATATTCGAATTGGATATAAAAAATAAAAGAAAATTGACTATTTAAAAGATTTTCAAGCGGATATGGTCATAATGTATGCTTATAACCTTACCATTTAGAAGAATAATCTCTTGTTAAAACTTGAATAGAAACGGTATTGTGGAGAAAGGCATTAAAAAAAATTAAAAAGTAACCTGTTTTATTCAATCTCTGTGAGTAAATTCCTACAAACCACTAAACTGAATAAACGGAATATCTAACTCCATTTAAGTCTTGAAATTAAATTTTCTTCACGATAAACGCCGCTAGTTCTAAAAAGCATCACAGAAAATGACAAGAAAAGAACATTTGAGAGAGAGAAGGCTTCAAGCATAATATAATCATTTCTATTTTCAGAAAAGTTTATAAGAAAAACTCGTTCAGAAATTCACATAGAGTGGTTTAAAAAAAAAAAAAAAAAAAGTTAAATAAACGGACGAATGGATGTTAGAGACTGCAAATTAAATAAAAAGAAAGAAAGAAAAAGACGGTAAACATTGAGAGAAAAAAATCTGCATCCTCTGTAGAACTTGACCTTGAAAACGACAGTGAAATAAAAAGTATCTGGCAACGGTGCACGCCGACGAAATGGAAAACAAAAAAAAGAGACAGAAGAAAAATGTATTTTCGTGTTCGGCGATAACGCCCGTTCGCTTTTTATATTACTAGCAAACACGTTTTCGTGAAAATATGGAGCGTCGTTTTTTTTTTTTATGCTCACTGATACGGCAGCTTTTAAGATAGCAGTTAACTTTTTGCAAAAAATAAGTTTATAAACTTGAAAAAAAAAACATGTTAAAAATATCAACCACGTGCTTCGGGGTGAATTTTTTTAAGTAGAGAAGGGTGAATTTATGGATATGGACTTTTTTTTGGCTCGTTGCCATAGCTGCACATAAAAATTTAAACAAAATACAACCTTATCGATGTTGAAGATCTTACTTGAAGAAACGTGCTTTTTTAAAATAATAACTTCCAGTCAGATGAAAGTATTCTATATTCAATAAATATGTATTGGAATAAATAAATATGAATACTCGGCGTGAAGAAGTATCTGTACCACTGATACTATCGTTGACGCCACAATATCCCCTCCATTCCTCCACATGAAGAATTTACAGTGTCCTGCACTCTCAATTTGCGACCCTGGATATTAGAATACGATGCTCTCATTCACGTACAGATGGCAGAGCTATAACGCTGCTTTAGACAAAGAGTCAAATATTTCCCATTCTTTAAGATAAGTGAAACAACCAAATTAACTAATTGAACCGCATTGCAAGTTTCATTTGATAAAACACCACTCAACCACAATCTAACTCCAATGCCTATACCTAATGAAAAGCCTAGTTCCCATGCCCCAGTAAAATTTCTTTTCATGGTTTGGAAACTATCCTAATTGTTAATGGTTTCAAAACCGTAAATGTTAAAAAATGTTCTTCACCATAAACTTTACGGTTAATAGGATAGACAGGCTACTACCGGTTCTTTTACCGCAAATTTAGAAGGAAAATTCTAACAATGTATAAAGTATGAATAAGTCATTCTCAGAAGAAGAAGAAAAAAATTCAATTCAATGTTAAGAAATAATGTTCATTTAAAGACTTCTTTTCTTGTAACAATACTGATTTTTTATCGATTGATGATACAACATATTCAATGTTAAAACATAAAAATTTTATAAGTTTATTACTATTTGTGGTTAAAACAAAATAATTTGCATTTGTTTCACTTAAACCTAATAATATTGTTAACATTAGTCAAGCACTGAAAGTTTAAAATACATTAAAATCGATTATATAAAAAAAGGCTAAAAAACACGATACGTTTTATATCAGGTTCAGATAGGACATTTTCAAATTTAACCAGAATAGCGGGGGGGGGGGGATTTCTTTTCTTATAATTTCAAGAGATTTATTTTCAGAAAAGCAGGGGGGCAATTGAAAACTCATGTTGTGTAAATACATTTATAAACTATTTAATTTATGAAAAAAAAAAATTTAATTGTTCTGGCCTTTTGCTAAAAATTAAAATATATATATATATATATATATATATATATGGTATTTTAGATATAATTTTAAAATTCTCTCAAAAATTAAAACATTAATGCAACAGACTACACTGTGGGTCGAGGGCTCGTAGTCTCCATAATTTCGTGACCAATAGCATGATTGTGGCAAAGTGGTCAGCATTGTGCACAGGACGCCTTTACTTGATATGCTCTAAGCTAGATAGCGTACCCATCGTTCTGAAGCTGGGTGGGCTCCAAGCAGCCTCTGGGGGCTGAACCCCAGTCCATCACATTGACAGTTCAGAGCCTTAACCACTTAGAATTCTCTTATGCAACAAAAATATGCTCGAATACAACTAATATATTAATAAATCTTATTCTACAATGTTGAAAGATAAGAATTTTTAAAGGATAGGAATTAAAGGACAAGAATTAAAAAAAAAAAAAAATTCTAAGTTTTTATGTAAATTGGATTAACTTATGCAAAAGATTTGATAATAATTTATGCAGCATTCGGTATTTAATAAATTACAGAAATAAATTTTTAAAAAAAGCAATATAAAATGAATTTTGCTATACTTATTAAACACTTACAGAAAAGAAGAAAACTATTGCCTTCCTAAAAATCATTCTGAATCGAAGAATGTTTTTTACAAAAATAATATTTCTTCGAGAAACGAAAAACGGAGTTTTTTACTTATTTAAGAGACGTGAATTATTCATTAATATTTTTTAAAAAAAAATCACAGAATTTTCAGTAACAAGGTATCTAATTCTCTG
Organism: Parasteatoda lunata; assembly: GCA_949128135.1. Classification (NCBI taxonomy): domain Eukaryota; kingdom Metazoa; phylum Arthropoda; class Arachnida; order Araneae; family Theridiidae; genus Parasteatoda; species Parasteatoda lunata. Next base: position 10,922,733 of record OX421973.1, on the reverse strand, counting down.
GAGACAGTGCATTTATATCTTAATTAAGACAGTTTCTATCCAAGTGCCTTTTTAAAAAGAATAAAAAGCATATTTAATTTTAACGATGAATTAAAAAAAAAAAAAGCAACATAGAAGTTCAGCACTTTTTAGAAAAACAAAAATAAGTTTGATTCTTAAGATATAATAGTTAAATAATAAATGAGTTTGACTATAAGCAATTTGAATTTAAATTTTTAAAAAAAACTCCTCTGAAAGCATTTTACAGATAGCTTTCAAAAAAGCAATTATGATTATAATAATTAAAACTTTCTTTCGTGCAATAACTTACGTGAAGATGTGATTCTATAGAAAGTTCTTGTAATTCAATAAAATATGATATATCTATTAACCCTTTGGAATTTTTATTAAACATATTTTTCATTATTTTGCAATAATTTAAGTCTAAAAAAGTTAAAAATGTTACGTTTAGCATTTTAATTTATGGTTATGAAATATAACATGAAACACCGGTTTCTTTTTCTGCGTTTAAGGTAAAATTTTCCAATCACATCTAACTGCCAAACAATATTTATTTCAAATTTGCAATCATTTGCCGTTATTTAAATCTAAGAGAAACAGTTATGGATCATTAACATTATTTTCAATTTACAAAATCAATTATTGATAAATTTTCGAATTTAAATCCAAAAAACAAAAATATTTTTTTTAACTACTTCTTCTGGATTTTTTATTTTAGGACAAATATAATTCCGATAATCTAATAGATTTATAGTAACTATTCTACTGTTTTTTATAATTTAAAATTATCAAAATATATTTTTGCTAACAATTAGAAGGTCAGATAAAAAAATAAGTAAAAAAGACACCGATATCCCATCTACATCAAAGGGTTAAAATGTAATCAAACCAATTATATACAAAATTGTATTATTTACGAGCTCTTTTGTCTTGTGAGAAAAGTTAAATAATACAAAGCCTTGCGAAATAATGCTTAACGGTCGAAACTTTATAGCCTTATTAACCGTAATTAAAAAGTAATTAAAGTATAAAATAGCGTGTATCAACCTTGTCTGGTTTACGCAAAATCCAACAATCAACAGCAAAATAACTACCTATGCCCAACATTCTTTGCGCAGCCTACGGCGCTTTTAACTTTGTTTTTCGGAGCTCTGTCGCCAAGGAAAATAAAAAAAGCCTCAGTTTAAGTGTCTTACACTAGAAGCAAAGCGATGATTATCTTGCCGTGAAGTATTATCTGGGTTTTAGAACGGATAAATAACTTAAATATGATAATAGTCATTAAACTTTTTAAAAATCGCTAATTTTAGACGACATTTTTTTTCATCTAGATGAAAAGTATCCAAAACCATTGCCTGATTCTCAGTTTTTTCAAATTTGTATGAGCCCAAGTAATGCAGCATTGAAGTAAATGTTTAAATATTAAAAAATTAGGACACAAACGTTTTTCATTTATAGAAAACTGTGGCTTTTCTCCATATTGATGCTTTGCGCCATTTTCAAAATAAACATAGATATCACTGGCTTTAGATAGGGTAAACATGACCTAACAGTCATGAGCACCTGTTGCAAACTCAGAGCAGCTATGAAAATAGCATATAGTGAGCAAAAAAGGCACCATTTCATATGACGGCTCATATGCAGCCTCCTGCCTCCTAACGAAAAAATAATAATAATTTGAAAACTACACATAATTTGTAATGCAATATTTTTCCTCACATTATTTTCAATAAATTCTAAGAAATATAATCAAAATAAAATCACTAAACAAGAGAGATTTATTTGGGAACATAAAATTTGAATAATTTAGTTGTTACAAATTAAATTGTTTTTTTTTTTTTTTTTTTTTCTTTTTTCATTGAGGAAATCTAGAAATCCTCTGTGATTAAATGAAAAATCGTGTAGAACAATTTTAATATTTCCCTTTGAAAATACATATTGTAAATATTACTAATATTTTTTAACATTGCGTCTTTTTTTATATTATACATCAACAATACATATTTTTTAATGTCAACAAATTATTTTAAAATAAACCTCCGCAAGTTTGTTTTATTTTAATGACCTACCACTCCCTTCCCATTTTTTAATAAAGTAAGCTTATTATAAAATTTTGATATTCTTAGAACAAATAGTTACTAACAGATAACTAATAGTAGGACAATTCTACATCCCGTTCTTTTTTTTTTTTAAATGTTGGGAGTTTTATAAAATTATTTATCAAATGCTGGGTGGTCGTCAGATTTCCACATGAAAATTCTTCAATTATATATTTAATTAAACAAGTAACTAACATGGTAAATGACAATTAATTACACTATAATTATTATATGACACAACACTGAGAAAAAAGTATCATCAAAATTACCAGCATATGATAACATTTACCGTGTTTCTACCGTTGTGGGAATATCAAAAGGCACGGTAATTTTACCGAAGTGCTTTGGTAAAGATTTTGGTAAAATTAACAATTAAATATGGTTTTATATGATGAAATTTGCATTAGGTAACTTTATCATAAGATGAGACCTTAGAACATAAAAAGCATTTATTTGGTTAATTTTACATTTCAGTTTTATATTTTTTACTAAATGTGTGATAATGCGAACTTCAATTTTGAAAACCAGAATTTCCGATTATCATATGAACGGAAAAGTTACCAAATGATTTATTTAATACCGTATATGTCAGTTTTATTAACCAGAATTAAAAATAAAAATTAATAAATAAAAAACAGAAATGTCATTACATTACAGCACGTTAATTCTACCGCATTTTTCTTCGCGTGTAATTAAATGATCGTATTTACTAAGATTGTAGTAATTAGTAATTTTATTTTGTTTCATAGATTTTAGTCTGTTGTAGGAACGAATTCTCTTTGCTTGTATGTAAATAGTAGCAACAGCTAATTTCATAAAAAATATAAAAAAATATTATTCTCAATTTCCACTGAATTAAAGGCATTACTTTTACAAGAGAATATGTCTGATTATATAGGTCAAATGCTTAAAGGAAATAGTATTTTAAAAAAATTAATTTTTTTTTCATTAACAGCGGCATCATTTTAATTACTTGTAATATATTTTAATAATTAAAAATACATTTGCATGGTTTCTAAGGTCTCATGCCATGCTTTATTAAATTTTTTATGTATCGATCTTTAACTTAAAAATCATTTTTTTTTTTTAATAATTGTTAGTCTGAGGCGTGATGGCTCAGGGAATAAAGGACACGCCTCCCAATGAAGTGACCCGAATTCGAATCCCAGCGATGGCGGGTCGATACGAATTCTACACCCCGTTCGCACTGACCACAGCTTTTACGTAAAATACCCGCAGTGGTAGACGGATCATGGGTTAGAGTCCCCTTACTGTTAGGCTAATCGTGGGAGGTTTTCTTCTTCATGTAACGCAAATGCGTGTTAGTTCTATGAAAAAGTCAACTACGAAGGCAAATTTATCCCAATACTTGATCCAGGAGTTCTCTTGTCTTCTGGATTGGGTTCAAAATGACAATGCTAAGCTAGTTATTATTAGAAGTCGTAAACTCGAAAATTGGGTTGGCTGTTCAACGTAGAGTTGGCCGTTGATCACAACTTTATTACAAGTAATCGCGATTACAAGTAATCAAAATTTTTGATGACATCAGAATAGAACATGGATGGTCGTAAATCCAAATATTTGGGTCGGCTGTTCAACGACGGTTATTAAATAAAATAAAATACTAAGGCTCAAGGTAATACGGTATAATTTAACACCTTTTTCAGAATATAAATTTATGGTTCATCGTTTGATTGAATTTTTATTAAGAATTAGATTCTTTAAACATTCGAATAAAAACGTTCGCAAAATAGGAAGCTAAAGAGATAATAGAAAAAACACTGCACAGCAAAGTAACTTATGTTAATGTTTAAATATGACAGGCGTGCCCTTTTCGAAGTATTGTCAGTTTCGTGACATAAATATTAAGAGTAAAAATAGTACCACCCTTCAAATATGCAATTTTTATACATTCTTTTGATCTTTTACCTTTTTGGTCTTTGAAAAACATATCTACAAAAACACTTAATAGACCGCCATAAAATAAAGCAGGAAATAGCTGCCTGATATTTTTAAAAAATGGTCATAATCCACACGAAAAGAAAAGATAAATAAAATTTTTCTTGTAACAAAATGTATAGTTTAAGAACAATTTAAAAATAAAGTACAAACATTTTCTGCCCATTTTTTTTATTACTATAAAATTCTTGCATTTCATTTTTATTTGAAGAAAACAACATGTTTTTAAATAAGAATGTTTTTTTTTCTTTTTTTACATATAATTGAATAATATTAAGCGTGTCGTACCGGCTGCTATCGATTTAGCTTAATGTAAAGAAACAAATTACAAGATGGAATAAAATTAAACTTATGGCAGCATACATTGAGAAAAAAATATTTTCAAAACTACCAATACATTATAACATTTAATAAATTTCTAAATGTAATAAGTATGCTGTCCTTAAGATAATTTTCATTCAATCTATGTACTCCATTTACACTAAATTAAATCGATCGCTACATAACATTGTACTGTTCTTCTTCTCCTATGTTTAAAATTCTGCACATTAACAATTAAAATATTTTTAAGGAAATTAATAACTATAAACTAAAATATCAATGAATAAAACAAATAAAGCGTTCATCTAAAAATTGTGAATTTAATGTAGGTTAAGAATTTTTAATAAGATAAATGAAAGAAGTTAAATCTAGGTTCTAATCATACCTACTTTTATTATGTGATTATTTTATAAACCAGTTTTAAATCAATCAATTAACTGTTACAAAACTTTACGTTTCTAGAATAATTTCTCAACTAACATCTTAACTTTGTCCCTACTATCTTTATGTGTTAAATAAATTTCATTAAAGCTTAACAAAATTCAATGAAAACCGTATGTGAAACATATAAAATAAGTAGGCACATAGTAAAAATGATTATTTTAATTAAAATTACTATAATATTTAACGTGTATTTAGAGCAGGGGTCGCCAAACTTTTTTCATCATCAACCCCTATATAATTTTTCGAAATCTCCATCGACCCCCATAAAAGTAATTTTCTGTTAATTAAAATAAAATTCTATTAGATACTGTGTTTGTACATTCATTTTATGATTTTAAACATTTATTAAAGTAATAGTACATTGTGTTACAATACTTTTATGAAAAATATATATTTATGTTGAAATTTAAATACCTTAATATTTATTAAATAATAAGTAATTATGAATAAGTAGAAGTAATAAGTAAAGTAACTACAGATTTATTGCTTCTTAATCAATGAGATGGGTGTGCCAGGTGTTTTTTTTGCAAGGTTCGCTACATTGGGTTCAAAATTGGTCAATTTTAATTTTCGTCAAAATTGGTCAATTTTGTAATTTTCGTAAAAAAAAATACAAAGTGTGCTATAGTTTTGTCGCGGGCTGTACTAATCCATATTATTAATGCTTACCTTCTTTTTTTACATGATAATTAAAATTGATATCTAAACTAAAAGAATGGTTTTATCGAAACAATAACTAATTATCCAAAACTGTAAAAGTTTTAATAATGACACTGCAAATATACAACACTGTTCACAGTTTGCAAAGATAGCTGAAACTGCGCATGATATTTGCGTTTGTAACGCCAATGCTCGTCACACGTGACATTTGGACAAGCGCACATATGCATATAACTTATAAACTGTGCTGAGTTCGGGCCACTGAGCGCTGGTACGTAAATACTTGTATCACTCAAATAAATATAAGTTTATTAATTTATATTTTATAAAGAGACTGATATTAAGTCAATTATAAAAAATTTCACAAATTTTACTTACTCAATTAGGTACGTGTGATTTGCGTATTAAGAACTGTTTTTTCTTCGACCCATCGACCCTTCCGATTCGATCGGCCCCCATTCGACCCCCTGGCTCAGATCGACCCCCGCTTTTGCTAAATAGACCCCTGGGGATCTATATAGACCACTTTGGCGACCTCTGATTTAGAGGATAAAAATATAATGATTAACAAATAAAAATCCGAAAAGAAGAGCCCTCTTTCTTGCTGTTCTATAAAGATTGTTTTTCCTTTATGACAGTATCACTGCGGAGAAAACAAAATAAGACCTAGACTATGTTTTTGCGTGACAAAGGAATAAAATGTTTTTGTTTTCCGTATGACTGTTTCACTTTTGTCACGAGAAATGCATTTCATGTTTGCTGAATAAAAGAAAACCTCTGAGAGAAAAGATAAATACTTTTCAACCATTGTTTTACAGTTAGAAAAGCTGGAATACTATTGTACATAATATTTACTGTTTAACACTTTACTGTAGTCATGTGTTAAATTACTATCTATGTATACGTTCATACGATTTTATAATCAACTACAAGACGATATGAAAGCAAAACTTTTTAGCATGCGTATTATATTATTATTTTTATTAATTCGTAATTTCATTCATTAAACTAGATTTGCTTCACATTTTCGCATTAAAAATATTATTATATTTAATTCTTTGAAATTATGTCAACGAACAAAAATACTTTCTTAAAGCTATGATAATTTCAAAATTACAAATATATAAACTTTTCTTTGTTTTGAAATATTTAATAAGATAGAATTTAAATTATTCTCGTTCGTTTGAAGCATCGTTTAAAATTATTTCTTTTAACCACATAAGAAGGAAATGCACGTAGATGTCTCAGTAAAAGCTTTTAAAGTTTAAAGAATATATTTAATTAAATAAGTTTAATTACAAGAAATAGTTAAAAGAAGTTAATCGCCCAATGTCAATATCCGACAAAATTCAAATAGATTATTATTTAGCGTTAAAATTATCTTCAACTATTAAGCAAGAATATCAACAGAAGGAAATTATTTTGAAAATTTATATTCTTTAAAAAGTAAACAAGTTTCAATCAAGATTAAACCATATTCTTCAATACATTATTTCAAAACCACTTCTAAATATTTATTTTATAATCTAAAAATAAATATGAAGCTTGAAAAAAGAACAGAATAAAAGCCTGTCTAAGACGTAGCGAGCAATTATTATAAAAGCAAAATTTACGCCCTCCATCCTAAATTATATGTTTTCCTTGTCTCAAATAATTGAATCATGGCGACTTTGGCGACAAGTTAACGTAAATATGCACAGCTGGAAACAAAAAAGAATTATCCAGCTCTGGATTTTAGCAAATAACTTGGACTTACGATAACAGGAAAAGAAAATCAGGATTGGTCACATCAAAATTTCTAAAAATACAAAAGCCTTGAGACGATGAGAAAATAATAAAAGTGGTGAAAGCTTCTAAAGCTCTTTTCGCAAACCTTTGACGCAAATGAGTATAAATTAAAAGCATCCTTTGATAAAAGCTTTTAAATACAACTGCATTATATTTCACGGTGCATTTTTAAAGCTCTTTCTTTTATGCCCTTTAAATTTTAAAATAAACTGCGTAATCTTTATATTGTTTTCTTTGATTAGACCAGGCATGTTATAAATGCGGTTCCCTAGGCCGAATGCCGATGCATGAATAGTAACATTTATGAAATTATTTTTATGTTTACTTTTATAATAATATAAATACATAACAGCATCGCCAGTAAGTTAAAATTTAAATTCTCAGATAAAAATTTATATATATATGTAGAATATAGAAATATCTATTCAATCTTTACACATAAAAATATTTATCAATTTAAATTGAATATTATAACTGTATAAATTAGTAATACCTAGAAATAGAAAAAAAGTCTTTGAGTAGAAATAAATGGATTTGTAAATAAGAAAATTGTACGGAAAAATGTTTTATAACACAGAAACTTTATATATCTGTACATTTAGACATGTCTAGAGATTATTACAGTACTTAATTTGCTGCTATAGAGCCGCAATGGCTCAATGGTTAAACTACTGAGATGCCATTGTGAAGACCCGGGGTTATATCCCTGATGGAGGCTTGAAACCCACCTTGCTTCAAGTTGATGATCTAGAAAGTAAAGGTGGCTAGTGTGCAATGCTCACCTCATCCCACAAATGACAGTTAAGGGAAAGCTTTGCTTTTTAATTTGGTACCTATAGATTTAACATACTTAAGATTAGACAAAAAGCTTTTGGAATAAACTGAAAAATTAACAGGGTGTGCAGCCAAATATCTTAACAAAAAATAAGCACTTACAAATAAGTGCTTTTTAAGCACTCAAAAAATATTTTTAAGCATTATATACATTAACAAAATAGAAAGTAATGTTCACAGACGTTTCATGATCGTGATAAAATAACTAGTTTATGACAAAGAACTCTTTTCTCGATTATATTAGGCATTATAAAATGATCAAGAGATTTTTCGGTTCGATATCAGAGCGTGGAAAATGAAGCCTGAAATTGAGAATATCTTGCAAAATGCAGCAGAATTACACATAAGAGTGCAATAATCTCACCGAACACAGCTTATAATACGTGGCGAAAATCGACATGGTAAAGAAAAAAAACTCATTTTCGAAAAGGGAAAATTAAGTTCTTTTTAAAAACAACTAATGAAAAAAGCACCTTTAAAAATCGAAAATAAGCACTTTTTAAAAACGCTACGCACCATGATAAAGCATAGTACAAAAGTTACTGACTGTAAGTTAAGACTGTGGTGGAGATATATCGCTGGTTCAAAACTAAAACGACACATCTGCAGGCATAATACGTTTGCAGATGTGTCGTTTTAGTTTTGAACCAGCGATATAATGCCCTTGTATTTATTTCATTTGCAGTTAAATCTCAACACATATATCACTCGTATTTAAGCATTTATTCCAATATTCTTTGTCACTTCTTTTTATTTATGCCGTTATAAGGAAATAATATGATATATAAGACTATAATTGTATATAATTATTTTCTTATTTTACTTATTTTTATTAACGTATTTCTGATTAATGAAATTGGAATCAATTACAAACGAAGCTAGATAGAAATATGAGTGTCGTTCTGTTGCTACACAGGGAGTTATTGATCAGGTTTACTTCTCATAATGCGCAGTAATATATATCGAAGGTGAAACACGTGTCGATCTTTTATACATAAATATTCAATGATCATTTTAGTTACAGAATGTCAGGACAGAATTTATCAACGATAAAAAAGAAGCAGAGCTTAATTCTATAAATGAACTTGAAGCTCCTTTACATTTTATTTTTGAAATCGAACTTAAAACCTGACTTAAACTTAACTTCGAACTGAATGCGTTTTTATAACAAAAAATTCTTGTTTTAAAAAATTGTCTTAAAAACTCTGTTTGAAAAATCGAAATTTATTTTATTATCAAGGAATAATTTGTATCATCATGAATGTTGCACATGTCAATGAATAATTTTTAACATCAATCTTAACATTTAATCCAATTTTTTTTTAATCAATGAGCTATCGCAATATCTCAGTATCGTTTTTCTGAGAACTACTACACTGAAATTTAAATTATCTTGGAAATTTTTGAAAATAAATCAGAAGGTCTTTATATTCGGCAAAAAAAATCAAATAAATAAATAATCGTGAAGTTCATATAATCTCTCTCTACAAATGGTGCCCTGAATTGCGCTCAACATTTAAGCCAAGAATATTGATTTTCTGAGCATTAACGAACAGTAATTAAATTTACATAAAAATAAATATTCTACCAACATTGCGCATCTGCATAAATCTGATATATTATAAAAAAAAGAGCATTATTTGTGGAATTTAGTGCAAAAATATCTCAATTGAGCAGTATCTCCATAAAATAACATAGTGAAAGCCCGGTTTCTTTTAGTGCAAAACCTCAGTTTCAGTTTTTAAGCAAATTAAAAGGTTATCAACTTTTTAACATTTATCCTATTAGCGTAAGCTAGGAAATGCTGAAGGGTATTTTCGGGTTATAACACACAGAGCTATGGAGCTTACGTAGAAGACAAAAAGAAAGTGAGGCTAAATCTCAGAAAGTGATAACAAAGAGTTTCAAAGCAAAGATATATTTGACACAAAAAATAAAATTTAAAAAATCATTGTAGTGAACGAAAAAAAAAACTATCAGAAAAAATTATCAGATCTTCTTTACAACTCATTATCTGTGCTTACGTGTCCAAATCAATTGATATATATCCCTAAAATGTCAATTATTTAAAAAACAACTTAGTAATATTTATATCAATGAACAACAGACAAAAGCAATTTATCAGCTCCCTCACCTTTAAAGCTCATTAGTGGAGGATAACTGATATGTTTTAAGATACATATATGGGTTAGTCAGATATGCATACATCATTTATAATCTACTGTTTTTATTATTGCGTTGGTTAAAAACAGGTTAGAAGTTGCAAAGAGATAAGTTCAATTTTTTATCATTGACGTATGAATTCGAGAAAACAGTCTAACTCGTTAACATTATATTCTGTATTCAGAGATTTTTTTTTTAACAGAAATAGGGTACAATGTTTGCAGGGGTCTGTTTAGAAGAAATTTGGGTCCGTTAACGGACCCTTCACAAAATATCTTTTCATAAAAACGGACCCTTCACAAAATATTTTAACTTAAAAACGGACCCTTCACAAAATGATTTTTATTTTTATTGGACCCTTCACAAATTTGTTTATCTTCATTATTGTTTTGTTAATCGAATAAACCCTTTCCAGGGCAGAAAACAAGAAAGATGGATGTAAACGAATTAAGTTTTGTCTTCGGCAGACGATTCTTCCATTATTCGCCCGAAATGAATATTCTGCGTTCAGCAGTATAGGCTGAATACCAAATTATTGTACGATGCATCTCAAATTTAGTAACAGAAATTGCTGTTTATTTTTGAAAATTAAATTTTTTTTTATTATTATTTTACAGTGTCAAGCATAACCTTGTATCTATTTACAATTTAAATACTCTTTGAAAAGTTTTTTGCAATAACCGGACCCTATTTCCAAAAATTCATAAAAGCGGACCCTGGTTGAAAGAATGTGATTAATTTTTTCACAATTTCACGAAAACCGGACCTTTCACAAAATGTCTGGACAGACCCCTGGTTTGTGTAAACGTATACAGTAAAATAAGAAAATAATTACGTACAAATAAAGCCTTATATACCATATTATTTCTCTATAACGGCATAAATAAAATGAAGTGACGAAGTACCTTAAATCTCCACGTATTCTTGGGAATAAATGTTTATATTTCAATTATTAACACAAGTGAAACACTAAAAAAAAATTTTTTTTTTGTTTATAAGAAAAGAATTTTCTCTGTAGAACAGTAATTGATTTAATCTTCAAAAATATGAGTTTTGAAATCTGGTGATGTATTGTTTTGAGTTACCAACAATTCGTGGCGAAATTCACTTTCGAGTTTCAAAGTTAAATTAAAATTTCTTTAATTAATTTTTGATAAACCTCGCTCATTTGAAATTCGGTTAAGCCAGCTAATTTTTCGATGACTTGAGAAAATAAAAACTTCTATGTATTTAATTTTTAAAAAAAACATATTTTCAAAAAAAAATTATTAAAAAAAAAATTATTTTGATTTTTTTTCTATGACTTGAATTTCTTTCCATAATTAACAAGGAAATATTTTGTAAATTTTACAGTGGCATGACTATAGATAAGACATTGAAAACTAGGTTTCTTTGTAAGTGCAGGGGAAAATCTCTTTTATTGTTTCATTATCCCTTTTCAATCATTTTCTATGCACATGCACTGATGACCACCCATCTCTTCACTCACTTTCTAAGACATATTAGACTTAAAAGTGATTTGGTGGCTATGGACCTTTTAGAGTACACTTAGAGTATTAGTGATAGAAAATAGCGTTCTTTTCATTAAAGCAAACAACAAATGAATGAATCTTTACATTAATATTTGTTGCATAGTAATCCCAGAGACACGGTGACATTGTCGCCAGAGTTCTTTGCAGAAAGATTTTTCTTTTGAAAAGTAAACAAATTTAATTTTTTTTTCTACAGAGATTTAAACGCAATATTTGAACCATGCATTTAGATAATCACTTTTTGACAATTTACGCCGATAGTATCGTAAATATATGTAATGTTTCGATTGTATTTTCGGCAATTATTGATACTGATTTTCACGTGATTTTAAAATATCTCGACATATTTCAAACAATATGGAAAATTCGAATCGTGCATTTGAGTATTTACTTTTTAAAGCAATGATTCTATCTAATTTTTGGCAGCTATTGATTTCTAAATAGTTTTGAAATCCGATATTTTTTATACGATATTATGCATTTGAGTAACCCTTTTTTGAGGAGTCAATTCTCGTGATTTCGTCGTGATTTTTTTCGATAGCGGATTCAATGATTTTTAATTATTTTTTTTTATTATTTTTATTATTTTTTTTTATTATTATTATTATTATTTACAAAATGCGAAGGAAATAATTTGCGCAAAAATGCGAGAATATCACCCATAATATTAGAATAGAAAATTATTACATGTTCAATATTATTTTTTATTTTTTTTTTGTAAACACAGCCTTTTTGTTATTTTAAATTAGTACCATGTATGTTTGTTATTATCAAAAGTATCTTACAGAAAAGTATTAGTGCTAGCCAGTTCGGAAAAGATTCTGCCACTAGGGCCAATATTTTAGTAAAAAAAAATTGAATTTTTAATCTACTTTTTAATGAAAAATGTAAAAAACGCTTCTTTTTTTTTCTTTCGTTTTACTGTTGATAAAACGTGATATTTTGAATTTTCAAACCATTTCCTAAGTATTCTATATTGAGATTTGACTATGATTTAAAAAAAAAAAAAAAAATAAAAAATAAACTTTATTATGAATTACCTTTGCAAAGCATGCCTCTCGAGTCCCATAAACCAGTAGACTTTTAGGAGATTTGAGACTCAATATTTATGACTTGAAATAGTAAAAGTACAAGAGCCACACGATTTTTACATTATTGTTCAAACCTGAGTCCGGAATTTTTTGAAAGATGTTTTAAAGCTCGTCATCCTCGTACATCAAATTTCAATAACTGTTTTCTCTTTTTCCTCACATGAATTTTTGATAAGGATTCTAAAAATATACATTAAGGACGGCGATCACAGAACACCCTGTATTTGTCGAGTAAAATAAAATGTCATTTTTTTTTACAAAAACATTCTTTAAAAAATGTCTGCCTCTAGTCTAGAAAACAAAATAAATTATTAGCAAAAATAAAATTATTAATAATAATCGTAATGCAAGAGAAAAAACTATTTTGAACATTAAAAATAGAACCCGAAAGCTATATTTTTATGCTTTGAACCCGTCTCTTCTTACCATGTAATAAATAGAATTAACATGATACAAAACCTGTTGAATAAAGGTCAAATGGCGTATCTTTTATTTTTAATCAAGAATCGAATAACAAATGTTACAATTCCAGAAAAATCTCGTACACTTATCAGAACATAAAGATAACGCCAAGCAATAATACGGCCAAATTACACACATGTGTATCATTTAAATTTTTTTTAATCATTAATTTAAGACAAAAGTTGATTGAATGATAAAATAATTGTTTGAAATTTTTGAATTAAATTAAAACGTTAGAGAGTTATTGATTTTACAGATAACTATTTTCATAACTCTCATAATGATTTCAGAATCTTCAAAATTAGCTTATTTTCATTTGGAAAGTGGAGAATAAATCTACTAAAAATAAACTAAGAAAATATCTTTACATTGTGGGTCGAAAATAAATATTAAAATGAGGGGGGGAGAAAAATAACAAATATAACAATGCATCACGCATCGAAATATAACAAATTATTAGCGAAGTAGGCGAGATTCAACATGCCAAAAATTCTTAGTTTGCTGGAGGAAACTAAGAGGAAGGCTCTCAAGTTTTATCTGTTACTCGAATAAGGTTTGTTATTTTGCATAACCGCCATCTTGTCTTCAGTAATGATCAGACAGGTGTCATAACGTATATGATTTAGTTACTTTAGTTTTAACAAGAATTCTCTTAAGACAATTCCTTTCAAGGTAATTCCTACCAAGAATTCCGCAATAGTATTAAGGGTGGTGATAAAGGAACATTCCGTATAAATTTTAAATTGTATTGCAACAAATGAAATGATATAACGAGTATTATTAATACCTGCAAAAAATTTTAAGTTCGAGTTCTCGCTGTAAGAGAAACTTCTCCATTTCAATAGATTTTCAGTCAGCATAGGAACTGAAAATAAGACCACGTATTATTTTCTCTTCTTTTTCATCAAATGCACTACAGCCTACAACTGGCCAAGGCCGTCTCAGTAAGCTTCCTCCAACGAAACTCATCAGACTTCATTGTCCGCCAATGATTGACTTTTTATGTCTTAAGACAGTGATTCTCAACCACTGAGCCGCGGCACTTCTGTGTGCCGCCAAATTTTCAAAATGCGCCGTCAAATATTAGAAATGATACAATAAAAATTATAATGCTCTTTTTTTATTACGAGTAAAGAAATTAAAGAATGTATATATATATATATATATATATATATATACTTTTTATAATTTTTCCACGATTTAAAGGCGTGATCACCTTTGTTGGCGATTTTCGTCTTGCCTCTGACAATCTTAAAATAAATTAAAATAAGAAGGAAACGTTTAAATTGTCTTTGATACACAATTTTAAAAAATTTTAATATAAGTTGGAAATTTAATGACTATTAAAATTACTAATTAAGAAAGGAAAGCAAGCTAAATATTAACTTTCAAACGGAAATAAAAGCTAATCATTAAAGTAAGCTGTGCAATTAATATTTATAAAGACAAATTAACAAAGGATAACTAACAAAAAAATAACCTAACAATTAATAATTAGCAAAAACCTAGTTAACAAGAAATCACAAAAAATAACAATTAGTGTAAAAAAAACTAATAGTTAATAACTATAGAAAACAAGCAAACAATTAATAACTAGCAAAAAAAATAAATAACTGTTACTAACTAATAAAAAATTAGTCGAAAGAAATAATTAATATCTTAATAAACGTGTTTTGTAGTACATATTATTTTATTTCACATTCAAAATTATTATTGCAAACTATTTAACACGGTGTTTTATAGGTAAGTAGTAAACAACTTTTAAACTAATTGTTTTCAGTGTGTGCCGTCAAATTTCGAAATCGTTAGAAGTGTACAAAAAAAAGGTTGAGAATCACTGTCTTAAGATCTACCTTCACAATTTAGTGTGAGTAACCTTTTTAACGGGGTTCGAGTTATCGCATCTAAAAATATGCCAAAACCGTCTGATATAAGATTTGATGACTATGGCTATATTAGGTTGTTAGTATTTTTTGTACACTTCGTGATGAAACGAAATTCTTCATATGTCATTTTCTTTTATTGGGCCAAATATTTTTCCTCTTTCAAAGATTTTATGTCTACATTACATTATGAAGAACATTCACTGCCACAGTCTAATAAGAGTAGTATGAATATTTATTTTGACTTAAAATTTAAGTAGTTTAGAGTTTAATAAATTTTTTTAAGGCATTGTAGTATCTTTATAACCCTGAATAATCAATCTATCGTCAATTTCAAGTTTATTATTATTATCCTTAGAAATATAATACCGAGGTACATAAATAAATCAACGCTTTCGAAAGCATAAGATTCCATGTGGTGAAAGTGCTCCTCGGTGGTCAAACCATAGTGTCCAACTAGTCGTGATTTGTCTAGATCTCAATAAAATAAAACAACAACAGAAACACTGTATAATCTAACATTAAGCATTCCTATAAGGTGTTTCTTTACTAAGAAAAGTTGATATGCAAAAAAATAAAAAATCTCTAATAATGCAATTGCATTTGTTTTAAGTCACAATAAATAAACTCTGCATTTTTATAAAATTCTCATAATGTTCTCAGCACAAATTCTTACCAATGTCATCCCAAAGAGCAAGGGCTAAATATAGTTATCTTTTTTCGCATTTCGCTGCGTATGGATAATTAAAAAAAATAATTGAATTCTACATATTAATACTTTAAATGCAATATGCTTTAACAAAGTTTTTTTTATAAAGGTCATAAATATAATCCATTAAAAAGTCAGCTTTCAGGCAGTTTTACTGCTATGGATATTTTAAATAATAAAGTTATGTATTTCAAAGATTTGTTGATTGTGAGAAACTGTTATTCAATTTAGTGACTATAATTTCATTATGTTCATCAAAAAAATTCTTAGGGATCTATTTAAGTTATAACAATTGTGTTGTTAGAATTCTTGTCAAAATTGGAAACAAAAAAGCATACACATTGGGTGCCATAAGTTAATTTTTAAGAGAGGGAAAAAAACAATTGAAATCTAATAAATCACAGTACAGGCAGCGGTTGCAATAAACAACACGACGGGTTTAATTGCGGAGGGGACAGTGGTTGAAGGACGGTTATTGGAAACACCTTCAAATTTCAACCTCCAATTAAAATTAAACCTGTTTTAATGAGTATTACGTCTACCTTTAATATGGTTTTAGCAGGGGTCTGTTTAGAAGAAATTTGGGCTGAACCTTCACAAAACCTTATAACTTAAAAACGGACCCTTCACAAAATAATTTATCTTTTAATCAGACCCTTCACAAATTTGTTTATCTTCATTATTGTTTTGTTAATCAAATAAACCCTTCCCAGGAAGGGGGGGGGGGAGAAAGGCAGATGTAAACGAAAGTTATGTCTTCCGCAGACGCTTCTACCTTTATTCGTCCGAAACGAATATTCTGCGTTCAGCAGTATACGCTAAAAACATATTTGTATGCTGCATCTCTAATTTAGTAGCAGCAATTGCTGTTTATTTTTTACAATTTATTTTTTTTTTTAATTATAATTTCACAGTGTTGAGCATAATCTTGTATGTCTTTACAATTTAAAAACTCCTTGACAAAGTTTTTTGCCATAACAGGTCCCTATTTGCACAAATTCACAAAAGCAGGACTCGGATTGAAAGAATGTGACTTAACGTTTATTTTATATTCACAAATTACGAGTAATTTTTTCACAATTTTACAAAAACGGACCTTTCACAAAATGTCTGGATAGACCCCTGGTTTTAGCCAAAGCTGAAACGAATGAAAAGAACCCAAACGATTGAAATTATGCTTCATTTTCGCATGCTTCAAAGATCTACGATATAACTATAATTAGTTAATACAGTTAATTCTCTGAAGGACAAAGTAAGTGCCCACTCTAAGTTGCAGAACACTAACCTCAGAAAAAGTGAGGATAGGGCAGTCAAGTAATAAAACTAAAGTAAAGCCCAGCTTTAATTTTTACTTGTTAACTGTGTAACAATTCGTTGTGGCCCAAAGCGGTCATAGAGAATAAGATTCCACATTTTCGTGACCAACGGCGTGATTGTGATGGACGTACACTGGTGCAAGAAATTAAGAGAATTCGCAGACTTTGTCCATTATCTCTTAAAAACTACTGAAGCGACTTTAATGAAATTTGATTTGTACATACATTGATACAGTACAAAACAAATAGCCATTCAACAATTGTAATACACACACATGATCGTGCGTAACACTCGTTGGAGTAGGAAGGTATGAAACAATGATTGAAGAATAAGCAAAAAAAATATAGGTTTATGGTCTCCTCTTACAGATATACAGGCCTTGTAGCGTGATTTCATACTAGAAATAAGGCAGTTTATCATTTCCTGTGGCAGTTGGTCCCACTCGTTCAGCAAAGATGTTTTCATTCCCTGGATGGTTCTCGAAAGGGGTAATGAATTGCAATTGCCCTCCCCAGAGCATTCCAGACATGCTCTATAGGGTTGAGGTCTGGAGATCTGACTGGCCAATCCCTCCGGCGAATATCTTCACTCTCTACAAATTCGTCGATCAGAAGAGCTCTTTTCGGCCTCACGTTATCGTCCATTAAAATGAACTCAGAGCCAACTGCATCCCTGAAAAGCGAATATAGGGCTCCAAGACCGCATCCCTTATACCTCACACCAGTCACAGAGCCTCTTTCAAAGCCATGGAGAGGTGTGCGGTCATCCAACATGATGCCTGCCTGGACCATTAACCTGCTTCACCATAATGGTCGATTCTACGGACATTGGAGAGTAAGTAGCGGGTCCCTGGTTCTCTCCATATGAAAGTAGGGGACTTATCAGTGAAGAGAACAGTCGCCCATACTCCAATCTCTCTGCACCATGCTGCTGAACGGAATCTCCTGTTCGGGACACAAACTGCAGGTCTTCTTGTAAAAAACCCTCCCTCTCTCATGAAGTAGTTTGGAAACAGTCACTGCATACAAGTCACGCCCTCTGTTACGCCTCGCTATAATAGACAAGCGGCGATCTTCTCTGACCGTCGTGGTTCTTGGACGACCTTGCCCAGGCATTCTCTCGATGGATCCGGTATCCTGGAACTGTTTCCATAAATTACAAAAGACGCTGGGAGTTAAATTGAACTCTCGACAAATCTGGACCAGAGATTCGCCACCTCATTGCATCATATAAACGCTGGTGGTTACTCATTTTAAGTGTTACAATTTGAATCTAACCTATTGCTTCAAAATAACACAACGACATTCACCGAGATGTGGGAGTCTGCGTCTTAACTTACGCGCACTTATAAAGCCTGTTTCTCTACTGGCTCCGCCTACACACACGTGCACACTTACGTATTTGATGTACGAGATTGGCATCTTTGTCTTGAACCAGCGGTTTTACATTCAGTTCAGCTCTTTTCATGAAATTCGATAAAATATGCAAATTATATTAATTTATTTCACCAGTCTAGTTAGTATTACGCGCAGGCCGCCTTTACTTCCCAGGCACTGAGTGTGCTTTAAGCCATCATTGGGAAACGAACCCAGTGCTTAATGACAGTTTAACGCCTTAGCCACTTAGCTATCGTGACTCCATTAAAAAGCAAAACATTGGAGGACATTTCCGTACCGTGAACTGTCGCGCCAACTACATTCATCAAAGCGCGAAATGGATTTTTTAAACTTGCAAATTAAAAAAAAAATTAGAGGTTTTCCCGGGGGTGGCTACGTGTTATACCCTAAAAGTTGGGCCTCTTCTTTGATTTTTTTTTTTTTTTTTTTCCTGTTCGAAAGTTGCCGCTGATTACGACACGAAAATCTTCCCTAACATGCTAAGGGCTTATTGCAATACAATAACTGACCGTATTGTCTACATTTATTAACAAATTATGACATTTAAAAATAAAAAAAAGAGTTGACATTGCTGTGGCAAAGATCGCATTTTAAGCTC
This sequence comes from Parasteatoda lunata, assembly GCA_949128135.1. Taxonomy (NCBI): domain Eukaryota; kingdom Metazoa; phylum Arthropoda; class Arachnida; order Araneae; family Theridiidae; genus Parasteatoda; species Parasteatoda lunata. The sequence goes on along the minus strand of OX421973.1, from coordinate 10,903,476 downwards.
ATTTAATCATACAACATCGAATCATTTTTGTAAATCTTTTTAGTATAATAGACGGTCGAAAGAGCTTCTTTGGAAGGCTACAAAGGCATTTGACAAAATAAAAGCACCAAATATTTGATGCCAATAGTTCACATAGATAAATGGGGCGGAGTCTCCTAACTGTTTGGGTTTGAATGTTTATGTTTGCCTCCCTCATGAGTAAAAAGATCTCCGAAGAAAGGTAAAAGGAAAATCTCTTTTTACGTTTAAATAGATTTATTTTACTTTATAACCGTCGTTAAACAGCCAACCCAATATTTTGGGTCTACCACTACTAATGTTCAACTCCGTAGCCTTATAATTTTGAACCCAATCCAGAAAACAAGGGAACTCTTGGATCAAGTATTTGAACCAAATTACCTTGGTTGAGGACTTTTTGATGGAACTAACTCGCATTCGCGTCACATGATGTTGAAAACCACGAAAATCTCTAAAGGCTAGTCTGACGGAAAGGGGACTCTAAACCATGATCCGTCTACCACTGGGAATATTTTACGTCACTGTGGTCGGTGCGTGCCGGGTGCGGGATTCGCATCGACCGGCTATAGCTGGGATTCGAAAGCGGTTCACCTCATTGGAAAGCGTACGCTCTATTCCATGAACCATCACGGCTCAGAAATAAATAGTGCGACAAATATACACGAATAAATACTTTTTTTAATGCAATAATAAAACGTATGCTTAATTGGTATTACAAAATATACTAAGATGCGCCCTGCAATCTTCAGATTAACATCTTGACTAGATCCTGACTAACATCCTGAAGGAGGGCTAGAGATCTCCTGCCTATGAATTCAACCCTTTGATTCCCAGTATCTCAAACGTGTCAGATTGTGACTAGTTTCACACACCTGTCTGACCACTACAAATTTTTTTAAACATTTTGTACAGTCTTTATTCTTTGCATAATTAGGTAGTTAAGTCTTTTCTATAAAGGGTCCTCCTTTGCACATATAGAATTTCTATGCAAAAAGCCATTCCTTGCAATCAAACGGTCCACGAATTAAGAATCGCGTTCTTTTTCATAGATACATAAACTAATGTATAGTGTATGCATTTAGAGAATACTAACAACGTTTCAATAATGTATTTCAAAACTAAAGAGAAGGGCACAGAAATAGAATGATAAGCCACATTTTTCGAATTCAAGAGAGCATTTTCGGTGAAATATATCACGATTTTCTTGTTATCTAATCGAAATGTTGGAAACATGTATGGAAACAATACTAAGGGAAAGTGACACCACTATATATAAATATATATATTGTCGTTAGGTCACACGATTATATCCGTAAGATAGTTGTTGTTTCTAATATTGCATTAATGTAAAGCACAACATATCAACAATATAGTTTGAGCAGCACCAAAAAAATATGAAAATAAAACAAATTAAGCAAAAACACTAAAATTCAAAACAAAACACGAATAGGAATATAAAGGTAGGAGAGAGAACAGACGACGTCCATATAAATAACTGGCATCTTGCAAAAATGATTTTAAAATATTTTCGTAACTAAGTTGTCAAAATATGAAATTAAAACCTAAATAAAGGTAGGTAGTAGGTATATTTTTTTTTTAGGTCGCATTCCTATTGAAGTATAGAACCGTATTTGATCTGTCTGTTACCTTGGATTGGCCAGAAACTGGATTTGCGAACGGTAATTATACATTATACTGGATAACTCAAAGTTTATAATGTATAAAAGTTCGAATTTAAATATAACATTCTAATCTCGATTTTTATAGAAATTATTAACATTTAGTGAAAAAATTTTAATTAAATATTAGCAGATTTGCCCATAGAATGCTATATATATATATCTATATATATATATATATATATATATATACGCAGGTGCAGATAGATGTATAATAGTCATACAGGGAATATATTTAAATAATATTAAATTAATTAGACTTCCGCTGTCGAGATATAAGCGCATAGCATAATGCACCCCTCTCCAAGTTAATTATACTCTAAAGGTGTTACGAACGCTCTTATCTTCTTAATATTGCGACCATATCATTGATATTGAAAGAGGTGATGTCCATTACTTTAATTGAGCCAGAACTATTCTTAAGTATAAAATTGAAATGGACTTTTATAATGTTGATCCTTAGAAGTAGATAATTCCACTTTAATTTAAAACCCAAATAAATAAAAATTGCAATTAGTTATAAGCAGTAGTTTAAATTTTACAAGACCAATTTTTTCATGAATTTTATATTGTAACTTTATTTCTAGAATTATTGAAAACAATTTATTGAAAACAATTTATTGAAATAAATCTATAAAGAATTTGATTTTACATCACTTAACTTTAATTCAACATGAAATTACTTTTAATAAAATTAAAAATAAGATATTATGAACAAATAATAAAATTTTTATAACTTCTTAAGAAAACTGCAAATAAAAAAAAAATGATAAAGCATATTCCTTAGCTTACTTACCAAAACGTTTCACACGAAAGCCCCGCTATGGTCGCCACGTTTAAGCCAATCCAAGAAAACAAATAGAATAGAAAAAGAACGAATCTATGAGGCAATTCCTAATCCGATTTTCGATGAAGGGAAAATAATCAATTATAAAACGTTGTCACATGCAAATTTAAAAAAGTATGTTTGTACAGTCACATTTCTCGATTTTTATGAGTACTGGATTATTTCCAAACAAAGAATTTCCACTAATGCACAACGAAATTCATAAATGTAGCAAAATTTCTAATTGCCAAATAGTCTAAAAAATTCTATCTATAGGGAGCAAAGATTAACCATTCCATAGCTCTAAGGAAAGAAAGCAGATGCACGTGGGATAAACTGCTGTTATGTTCTCTTCTTCTCTCCTCGCTAAACCGACCTAGAGACACACCTACCAAATCAGCCGACATACTGAGCATGCGCAGATCATCTCTATTCACGATACACTTTAGCTGCCTTCTTATAGTTTCCATCCACATCGTTTGTTTTTGCCATATTCAGTATATATTTTTTTTCCGTTTTATATTCCGCTTTATTTTTAACTTCATGAACTCGTAAAATGTTAATGAGAAGCTCTGTGAAGCTTATTCTCCTAATTATTTTAGTAGGAATGATATCGTTTTATGTTTTCATAAGAAAAAACTATTTTTTGTAAATCGTTTTCATCTTGAAGAATACGAAAGTGTGGCAATAAAATTCTTCCCTTTCATTTGGCAAAGAAAACGGCTTACGATCCCATTTCTCTTACTCCAGAAGAATTTTTAATTGTTATTATTTTTTCACTGTTGAAAGTAAAGTTTATTTATTTTGTCAATTATTGCTCTGTTTAGTATTTTGCAATTCAGTAAATTTTATGTTTTGCCAATTAAATAACAATATTTGAAAAAAATAATAATTTAGCTTAAGTTATATTGATTCTATTCCAATGATTTCATCTTAAATTACGATCCATAAATAGATTTCAGAAACATAATATAAACTAATCGTTTTATAGATCAAAATGCTTTATTTTGTTTTCAGGCATTGAATTCAATTTATCTTCAATTCAATTAACATTACTAACTACATTAATTGAATTAGATATTAGTACGTTAATTAACATTACAATATCTAAATTTCAATTAACATTACTCTAAATCACAAAGCAAATTAATTTCATTTCATATTCCATTTATCATTTATTTCTGTTTTTAAATTAAATAAATGTCAATTTCATTTCTTACTTTAAATGTACTCAACTCGTTTATGAACTAACTTACAGGGGTCCGAAACCCAAAGGAAAATAAATTTTAATGCGTATATTAAAACTTCAAACTCACAACAATTGAACAAGCGTTTTAAAAATTATAAAAAAATTTTACAGCACGTTGTAGTCATTTGGCCAATATATTTTGAATTCTTACTTTGATTTTGCTCAAAAGTAAATGTAGAAAATGTTATTATGTAAATATAAACGAATATCTTTAAGTTATCAATAAGCAAATAAAAATTACGTAAAAATAAAAAAATGTGGAAAAAAATTTTAAAATTAGAAATTGTTTTTTATTTTTCAAATTTAAAAACGAATGTTACGAATTTAAGGAAATATAAATAATTTATTGTTAGTTAAATGTGCATGAAAAATAGTTTATCTTACTTTTATTTAAAACGAAAAAATTCTGGCGTAACTTTTAATCATTTATATAGAATTTTATTGTGTTCGTTATCAATCATATCAACGATTAAATGGGGTTAAGATACATAAAACTGGGCAAACAAATTGTTGTATAGATTAAAACTCTTTCATTTTAAATGTAGCTTAAAATTTTAATTTAGAGCAATTTTTTATAATTTAATATTTCAAGTAACATTATACCATATAATGAAAGAAGTTTATTTCATTTAGATAATTCCATAATAATGAAGTCAACTCCATTTAATGCTTTAAATGTTCTCAACTTATATTAAAACTACTTTAATCATTGTTCTATTATTTTATATTAAATTTTAATCTTCATAAATGGGATAAGCATATATAATATTGAATAAACTAATTGTTTCATGATTTCTTTTTCAAACATAACTAGCAATTTTAATTCTTCTATTTCTTTTTGCTAACCGAATTTTTACATAACATATCACAATACAGCGAGAAAAAATTAATATTCAAATTCCTTTAATCATCCATTTAGGGATTAAATAGTCAAAAATAATCAAACTGATATTTCAAAATTATGCTATCATCCACAAAACCGTAAAGTTTTACAATTTAAAACGTAATTTAACAATTTGAACTTCTTTTTTTTTTTGTCTCAATAGGTGACTTTACATTATGAGATTAAGAAAAACACGTTTTTATAATTAAAAATATCCCATCGAATGAAAAATATAACTATACTCAGTATAATTTAGTGGCCAACACATTATAGTTAAGATTTAGTACAACTAAAAAATTTTCCCGATAATCTGCACTTTAGTACACAACCATTACTTTAAAAATACCATTACTTTTAAATTACCGTTACTTAATAATATTTAAATATACCTTATATTAAATAGAATTAAGCTTCAGCTTAACTGTAAACAAAATAAACTCGTCTTTTAAAAGCATTTTCAGAATACCTTTTCGTCAACGTTCGCCCCATATTCAGTGTTTGAAAGAAACAAAAATTACAGACCAGATGTATCTTACTTTTAACTCATTGTTATTTCTTCTAATTTTATAACCGTCGTTGAACAGCAAACCCAATTTTGGATTTACGACGACTCATGTGTAACTCCGTGGCCTTGTAATTTTGAACCCAATCCAGAAGACAAGGGAACTCCTGGATCAAGTATTGGGAGAAATTTGCCTTCGTTGAGAACTTCTGAACTAACACGCATTTGCTTTACATAGAAAGGAAAACCTCCCCCAGTTAGCCTGCTGGAAGGAGACTCTAACCCATGATCCGTGTACCACTGAGAATATTTTGCGTTAGCACTGCGGTCGATGCGAGCAGGGTGCGGAATTCGTATCGATCAGCTGTTGCTGTGTTTGAACCCGGTTCACCTCATTTAAAGGCGGACTCTCTATACCCTGAACCACCACGGCTTTTGTTTCTAGTTGAAAATTTCTTAAGAGTTCCAGATAATGAGAGATAATATCACATTCTAATTCCATTAACCATTTATTTATGTTACTGTATTTATGCAATCTAATGTATTTAACCATTATTTAGAAATTACTAATAATTAAAAATTATGCTAAAATTTTAATTGTTGCATTTTATACTTATATCCGCACTTTTAACACTTAGAGCAAAAAATATTAAAAATTTGTTGTCTTAGGGCTGTGTTAGCACTCATGTGCCTATTAATACTGATTTCATATAACTTAATAAAGATTCAAATACATGAAATTTGCGTATTTTTATGTTTAAAAAAGGTTTAATAACAAGTTTTGACTCGAAATAATAATATAAAATTACATAAATGATAGGTTTAAATTATTAGAATTATATGAAATTCATAAAATTATATTATTAAAAAAATAATTATTAATGTACATTAACATTAAAGGATACAATTAAATCCATATCTGTTCTAATAAATGTATTTATATGAGTAACTGAATATCACAAAAAATTACCCATTAACAAGTTGTATCAACTGGAATAACGCAAGAAATTTATAAATTTAGGATACTTTGTTTGAATAAAAAAACACCAATTATTGTTTCAGACGTGAGCAATATTTTTTAGTTGTATTTATACAATATATTAATAATGAACATCAGAAATAAAACTGTAAAATACTGTAGAGTACAAATTATGGAAAGGTGAAATATTCTCTAGATATAGAAATAAATAAGGATAAATCTTTAGCTTATTTAAATGAAAAATGTATTTGCCATAAAATACGAAATATTGAAATAATTCATAATAATCCATCGAACTACACATTTATATCTTGTCTGTGCTAAAATTTGACTTGTTGATATTTTGCTAAAACTGTTTTTAAGTCCTGCTGTAGAATTATCGAAAAGACACGGTTCCCAGTAAAACACCAAAGTCAAGCATCACGGTCAGTGAGCGAGTGTGTGACAACTTTGGTCAGCCTGCGTCCGAGGAGAATCCGAGGAGGTGCGGTATCGGTCCTCGACAAACTGTTCAACCGTAAACTGCTCGACTTCTCTTCGCAGGTCGTAGGGCTACGAAAGTGGTAGAGGCGTTTCTTCTGCAGAGGATTACAATTCGGATGGCATGTCTTCGGATCATCCTTAGAGATGTTTTCCAGACCGTCGCCAATAGCCCATTGTGCAGCACTTTTGTGCAACGTATACTACTACAACGTACTATTATCATTAGTAGTATCCGTACAACGAAATTCTACTAATGATAATACGATGTAAACGAAATACTGAAACTGTTTCTAGGGGGGGGGGGAATACTTCAAGTTTGTTTTTCATCAAATATGGTCCGAAATTCTTTTTAAGCTACTTTGAGTACTAACAATTTCTTGAGATAGATATTGTCAATAATGCTCCTAGAACACGATTGTAAGAACACTAGATTAATTAAAAAATTAAAAACATGTATTGTTGCCAAGTGCTTTACCAAAATCTTACTGGTGTTTTTACCTTATTAAGAACATTTAAGTTCTAAAACCTATAGAATCTAGAAGAAAACAGCATTAGTATACTTGTCTGTAGTCTTTTTATGTAGTTTTTATAACATTCCGACTCAATCAGTCTAAACGTAATAAAAGCTAATTTATGTTAAGCTAAATTTAAAATATCATGTAAAATGTATATTCTTTTAAAATTATGATTTAGAAACTTAATTAAATAAAATTTTAAAGAAATTATTTCAACACGTATGAATTTAGCTAATACCATATCCATTTGTAAAAATTCTTTAGATTAGATTATTTTCAGGATTGGCATAATTTAAATCAAATTATTTTTAAAGCATTAATTTAAATCGAAAAAAAATTTTTTACAAGGTCTAATTTATGAGTATATAATGGATGTGATTTTTTATTTTATTTTATTAATAATGAAAGTTTTATCTGGAGAAATGGTGATAAAAAAATTTTTGTTAATTATTATTCCATGTTCAAAATATGTTAATAAATAAAGGGAAATATATGTGGAAAAAAGTGGTATAAAACTTTTAAATTATAATTTTCCATTATATGTATGACAAATAATTTTTTTTTAATAAACCTGTTTCGAGCATACCTATTTAGCTTTAAATTTATATAAATACAAGTACTTTTAAAACTTATTAAATATGCAGTTTGTTTATATAATTAATAAAATTTAATTACAATTCATGAGAGTGTTGGGCTTGAATAAAAATATTATTTAATTTAGTGGTTAGTTTGTAGTAGATAAATATTTTTTTAACAATTTTAGTTGGAAATGTTTAATAATTTTGCTATATTGTTTTTGAGTAATACTAAGTATTATTAACGCCTTTTATCAAAGCTTTATTTGAAAAATGTAAAATTATAAATAATCAAATTTAAATAACAAAATTTGATTAAAATAAAAAGACCGTGTTTTTTATTTTTAAAAAAAAAATCATGATTTTTGTCAACCCTGGTTATAATTGCTGAAACTCAAAATGTTATGGAAGGGTAAGGGGATTGTAAATTGCTTATTTTTCCTTACAAGATGGAGGGGCTAAAAATTACCAAGGAGATGCTTACGTAATATTAGAATAGCCCCTTACTCATTTTAGCTTTCTTTTTAAAGCTCATTTTTTCAATTACTTTTCTTTTTAAAGCTCGTTTTTTCAATTATTTTTCTTTTTAAAGCTCGTTTTTTTCAATTATTTTTCTTTTTAAAGCTCATGAGTTTTCTTTTTTAAGCTCATTTTTTCAATTACTTTTCTTTCTTACTTTTAAATGTTACGTACCTATATGAAATTATAATTAAAAATGGCTTATTATTGTTGAAAGGAAACAATCTACACGCAAAGATGGTCTTCAATAGATGAAAATATTAGGATTAGTTAAAACATATTAAATGCATATTCTTATAAGGTAATTACTAAGAACATTAGATCCTTGTTTCTTAACCGGTTTGGTTCATTTTGAGAAAAGTTAACATTCTTCAATATAACTAATCGATAAACTTCTTATTTTAAGTAACTGTTTTTAGGCTTAGTTAGTTTTTTTCATGTAGCGGAAGCGAGATTCGTGAAATTTCTCTAAAAAAATTTCCTAAACTGAACTACGTTGAGAAAACAGAACAGGTAAATATTTTTTGATATTATTCCTAAAAGATAGTAAATAAAGATAACGTAAACAGTAAAAAAATAACATAGAAATGCAAAATACTTAACCCATTTTTTCAAAAAAATAACAAAAATTTTTTTATAGGTGACATCAGTGTTGTAGTGCTATTTTTATTATTATTATTACTTACTGGAACGCAAACTACTGCACATTTGGGAAGAAGAGTGAAGTCTAAAATTTTCGAAGATAATTTTTGATTAACAATTATTTTATGATCTGAAGTTATCAAATGTTCTTTATTTTTTTAAGTTCGCTTACTTTTATTTAATTGTAGCCTCTATAAATTTTTTCTATTTTTACCGAAAAACAATTCTAAATATTATTATTTGCAACTTTATTTTTATTTTTTCTATCTTAAAAATCCTTTCGCAATACAGAACTTATGAATTATATTTTATAAAAACTTATACATTGAAATGCTTTAAAAAATTTCCATTCCTGAATTATTCTTTTCCTCTTTGTCAACCACCATTCCTAAAAACAGATATAAAGTAATAAAATATAATCGCAGTTTAAAAACAGAAATGGAATGTTATATAGATGGCTAATTTCGCAATCGACTTATAGTCTCTCTTTATCCATCTTTATTACCATCAAACTTAGCCCCAAATTAAAGTTTCCCTTTAGTGTTACGAGCGGTTTATTCAAAAAGATTATGAAGTGAAATTTTGTAATAAGTTCCAGATCCATGTTTCGCTTTGCTAAAAAGTACCGAAACGTCGAACCAGTGCATTCCAGCCCCACGACACCCGTGCGTGACATTACTGTAAATTTAAAAATATATAGCATCTGCTTTCGAAATACTTTTTAGAAATTTACCTTTAAACCTAGCAAATCAATAAATATAAATTAAAAGGCCGGGATAGCTTATTTGGTAGGGTACTGGGCCCATGTTCATGTGTTCGATCCCCGCTCTCTGAAGTCTCCCCGTGTAGTAAATGGTGACTGATGCACGTTAAATTTGCCGAGTCACAAAGTCCTCCATGTTCATATCTGATCCAGCAGATTCCTTGTCATCTGGATTGGTTCAAAATTACAAGGCTGTGGAGTTGAACAAAAGTAGTCGTAAACCCAAAACTGGGTCGGCTGTTCAACGACAGATATAAAATAAAATATAAATTAAAGAGCCGCGATGGTTCAGGGGATATAGCGTTAGCCTTCATCTGAGGTGAACCGGGTTCAGATCCCAATGATGGACTGACCCCAATGATGGATCAATACGAATTCTGCATCCGGCTTGCTCCACCCACAGTGAAATCTCCTCAGTGGGGTCATGGGTTAGAGTCCCCTTATCGCCAGGCTAACAGTAAGAGGTTCTCGTGGTCTTCCTCTCCATATGAAGCAAATGCGGGGTAGCTCCATCAAAAAGTGCTCCACGAGGACAAATTTCTTCCAAAACGTTATCCGGGATTTTTCTGGATTGGGTTCTAAATTACAAGGCTACGGAGTTGAACATTAGTAGTCGTAAAGATTGATATTGTTTATTTTCTTTGTAATGTTTGTTTGTATTTAGTTCATTTCAAAGTAACGCTGTTTTCTGGATTTCATATTTAATATTCTCCCTATTTGTTAAAATTCTAATTTGAAAATTTTGAATATGTTTGCTTATGTGATTGAACAGTTGCGCGCACTTCGAACTTTCGGAGTGTCCCTGGATGCCCCCTTGCGGTGGAGGGGTTAAGCTAGTTATATGTAGTCTTAAACCCGAAAATTGGGTTCGGCTGTTCAACGACGGTTATAAAATATAAAGTAAACTTTTAAATGAATGCCGCTGAACGCAACATGTTTTTAAAACCAGAATTTCGTACATTTTTAGAACGTGACTTGACTTAACTTAGTTCATTGAGCTCTTCATTTTAACTACAAAGAATTTCGATACAAAAAATGAAAATTCCTTTTAATGATCTTGAATCATTTGGGTTTATTTTTTCTACTCACACCTTTATTCTCTTTCGTTAACTTAAAGAACTAAAACTCACCTCTCTCTGTCCTAACTTCCTTTTGTTGTTATCTATAAACACTTGGAGGCAGTAACTACCAGGGATGTTTTGATAACTCCCAAAGACTATCGGTCATTTCTGGTCCATATCACGATCTCTTTGAATGACCGGAAAAAAACATCTCGAACATCGCTATAAAGAAAGAGACGTAAGTAGAAACGGGAAAATAAATGCGTCTGAAATAACTACTTTTATTTGACAGTTAATAACCCTGTCTAAAAATATAAAAAAAAGTCAATATTGAGTGTTTTGTTTAACGATGTAAGATGTCACTTTAGTATTATTTGCGTAATATAATAACTACCCTTAAAACAGATGTTTTGTTTCGAAAAATACGTTTTTATCCTCTACATTCCATGTCATTTTAAATCTTGAATCTATTTCTGAACCAAATTAAATATTATTTTCCCATAAATTTATATTAAAGAAAAACTCATCGTTCATTTTTTTTAAATTTACATTAGTGAGAAATAAGTTACAAGAAAGAATGTGCAAAATTTAAAAGCCAGTTGATTTTGCACAATCTACGAAAGATTGCTTTTATTTTATTTTAAATATTTTGTTGTAAGTTTTCCTTTACATTTAATAAAAATAAAAGTATTAAAAGCTTTAAGAATATTTGTATTTAAAGTATTTGTATCGTATTCAAATTTTACACAATCTACGAAAGATTGCTTTTATTTTATTTTAAATATTTTGTTGTAAGTTTTCCTTTACATTTAATAAAAATAAAAGTATTAAAAGCTTTAAGAATATTTGTATTTAAAGTATTTGTATCGTATTCAAATTTTGCACAATCTACGAAAGATTGCTTTTATTTTATTTTCAAATGTTTTGTTGTAAGCTTTTCTTTACATTAAATAAAAATAAAAGTATCAAACTCTTTAAAAGTATTTGTATTGTTTTATAATTAATTCTTTTTTAGCAGAAGATTCTTCAAAAACGAGTAATTACTGAATTGCATTCGAATTTTCAGTTTTTGCTCTTAAATGAGATAAGATAAAGCAAATAAAGATGACATAAGAGAAATAAAATAAAGCACATTTTCTAAGAAATTGTTTTACAACAATAGTTAACCAGTTGCGAAAAAAATGAAAGGTAATTCATTTTAACATGTTTCATAAAGAAAATATGAATTGTAAATTAGCATCCCTGAGATCATTAAGACACAATAGTTTAAATATTAAGCCTAAAGGATAATTTTGATTAATCGTTATCTTACACGACTTCACCCTCACAAAGCCTTTTAAATATTTTGTAATCAATCATATTTTTGATGATTTTGGATGGTCCTTGCCACAAGATATACGCTTGCGCATTTTTTCACAATGCAATTTCATCCTAAAATTAAATTATTTTTGCTATTAAAAAATTATTAAAGAGAATGAGGTGCCATGCAACTATCTTAAAACGATATATTTTTATTAGAATTTGTTTACGTGAAAATTCGGCTTATAGCTCTAATAATAGCTTAGTTATTTGGGCACTCTCCCGCTTATTGTGGCAAAGTGTATCTCAAATTGTATATTTTTTGTATTGTAAGAATATGTAATTACTAATTGTATATTGTGTTGTCTTTATATTATGCAATTATATAAATCAAATTGTTTTGTATATTTTTAGTTTTAAACCTCCTTGTTAGGAAAATTGGAAACACCCTCAGACTCACATAAGAATTTTTTTTCTTTCAAAAGGTAATTCCTCTCCTTCATGCTAATATTTTTTGTAATTAGCGTGGCCAAAAAAAAAAAAAAAAAAAAAAAATGTGTTCAATTTTTCTAAATAAGTACTAAATTTATCTAAATAATATTTTTTTTTTCTAATAAACAATACAGACATCATCAGAAAGAAAATAATACTACTTAATGCTAATTTACATAACGAGTAAAAAGATCCAAAGGTTTCCAAGTAGAAAAATTAAAGTTAATATGGTGTCTTTAACATAAATGTAAATTAAACTTTTTCTTACGAGTCTGTTTATCAAAGATTAGCTATTCTATTGATTATGTGCTATATTTATCATCCAAATTTACTTAATTTTTTTCAGAAATTTCCTTTATTTACAAATCATGTTATGCATATAACAAGAAAAAAAAAATACTGGAAATTATTTTTTATACTAGCCCTTACTATAATATCTCGTCTGAGAAAGCGAAAAAAATAAAATAAAAATACCGGGCATTTTTTTTTTCTTTTCTAAACTAGTTTGATCATTACCAGTGAGTGAAAAAAAAAAATTCTTTTTCGCAAAACTGACGTGGGGTAATTTATTAAAATAAACTTCAGAATATCAAATTGCCAGGCCATCTGCATAGTTTATGCATGCATGTATATTTATATACTTTTTCTGTTCTACAAAAATTTTTTTTTTCTTTTAGAATAAAAAAAATCTTTTCTAACCTTCTGAAGGGCGGCATATTGTTTCGCCTGACGTAGCAGCCATGCAAGATTTTTTGTAAGATTTCAAGGCCACCAACAAAATTATTGCAAATTAAAGGAGATGTTCTTATTTATTATCCGCTTTCTTAGGGAAAATGAGTAGACATCGGCTTTAAATAGTAAGAAAAGAGCCGTGTTTTCCATAAATAGTGCTTTTAATTTTACAAATGATGACTTATTACAGGAATAAATGCATACTCATCGGATAAGAATAGAAGTAATAAGTTTTATTTTATTAATTTATAGGGTACTACTTATGTCACTTGTATCATAAAGAAGTTAATGATATATATATATATATTTTTTTTCCTTTCAGAGAGAAGAGGAAAAGTTAAGTCGTTTACAGACCAATTACCTTTTTTTTTATGCTTCTTACAATTATTATTTTTATTTCAAAGAATCATGCCAAAAATAAACTCTCTCATGTTAAAGTAATATATGTAATAGTGTGTAATTGAGGGCTCTTCTTATATTCGGCGATTTGAAAATGAACCTATATCCAATATATATGAAAATAAAACAAGAATCAATTACGCAACAGTAAACAAAACTTTTGATAGCCCGAAAATAGCGTTATTGGAAACAAAGAAGTGAAATAATTTCATGGTAACCAGAAACGGGTCAGCAAAACGGAACGAAAATAATCGCTTCATTGTGTAACCCCCGCTAAGCAAATTACCTTAACTGGAAAATTACTGGAAGATTTCAGATATTTTTTTAACCTATTAAACATCACTCAGAGTAAGTTTCCGAAATGCTTTTCAAATTAAACTAAAGTTGCTTTTCTCTGGTTGTTACTTTTCATTGTTGAAATTTTTTTTTCAAATAGGGTCGACGGGATGCTGCAAAATTTATAAAAAGGATTCAGCTGATTAAGAATTATTTTTGAGTCAGAAAAAAAAAAAAACTTTTATTGAAGACGAACGTCTCAATTATTATTTCTGCTGAAATCTCACTAAGAACATTCTAATAAAGTGTTAATTATAAAAATTGGAAATGTATTATAACGAGGAACGGCAATTACTTATGCCGTTCTTGAGACTAAAAGATGAAAATAATTTTAAGTATGCTGTGATAAAGGAATGTAATTTTGAATCTAAAGTATTTTATGAAACAGTTGCAATCAATTTCTTAAAAACATTTTAGGGTGACCATTGAAAAAAATGTTTAAAATAAATCATGAAAACATTTTTTCCTCCCCTCAGAATAAAATTTTTGCTTGAGAGATATTTTTGTGTCTCACCTGCGAAACTTATGAAAATAAAATAAGCTGATTTTTGATCGTTTTTGAGACGAAAAAATTACTTAAATTGAAGACAAAAGTCTCATTTTTTATTTCTACTCAAGCCTTAACCCCTTAACGCACAGATTTTTTGAAAAAAAAAACGGCAAAAAAAAATAATAAAATCAATTCTTTATGTAAAAAAACACACTTTAGAACATTGTCTTTTCTTTTGGTGAACAATTTTGATATACTGCGCTTTTGTTCCATGGAAAAAGGCTATATTCAGAGATGCCAACTGCTCCGGACACGCCAAAATTATTATAAAAAAAAAAAAACGGTAAATAACTACAAAGTAAATTTTGCAAACATTTGACTATTTTTGCTTGCTTTTTAAGAGGTATAACATGACATAAGTACTATAAAGTGGTGAATTATATAAGCTTACGAATTATTTAGAAATAATGGTGGATAAAAATCTACAAAATTGAAATTTATTAAACCAAGAATCACAATTGATAAACTACTAAAATTGATATACTATTTTAAAACATATATTTGCTGTCCGGAGCAAGTTGGTATCTCTGAATATTTTATTTTTGAATTTTATTGAATATTATCTATTTTATTTTATTCTTGAGTGTTAAAGCTTACAATCCCATGCAAATGATAAATATCAATAAAACGATTTTTTTTTTCTTAGCTTTCACATTGTTATTTTCAATTCTCGATTATATTCGAGTGTGAAAAATTATAACAGCATAAAATACAATGCCGCTCGAATTATCTCGAGTGTGCACAGTTTGACCTGTTTAGCGCGCTCGAATTAACTCGAGCGCACAAGTTTTAAGGGGTTAATAACTGTCACCAATTTTAATATAGTGTTATTTGTAGGAAGTATGAATTGCAGAAGTATTATATATATTATAAGAACGACAATTTCATATACCGCTGTAATAACAGAGTGGTATTTTGAATCAAAAGTACTTATTGCATCAGTTTTTAAAAGCATCTTGGGGTGTATTATTCAGACTTCGCAAATGGTAATTGCAGTGTTTTAGAATTTATTCTTTTTAATCAACGAGAAAGTGTTTTTGTTTTTAACAGATAACAAAACCCTTGTTGAAAGAAATTTCTTTACAAAAGGAAATTAAATGCTCGTTCTTTTTAGGGTTCTTACAATGTTTCTCTGATTGGTTGGTTCGGAGGCGTGGAAATCTGATCTCAATGTGACCTTTAAAGTTGATTAGCAATAGGGGCACGTGCACGGTAGCTGTACTGTATTTCCTTAGCTGCGATGATTATTAATTACAAAATTTGAATAACTGGCGGGAGTGCATTTCACGATGTATGGATTTATAAGCAGATAGAATGAAGAATAAATTGTGTTGTGATAATATGCAGATTTTTTTTTTACTAACTTAAAAATTACTTTCATATTTTGTCACATTTTTCTCAATCTTTTCATTTTTTTCCCCTCGTATTTTTATTAACAAACTGCGAAATGACAGGTTCTGAAAAGCCGTGTATACTTCGAGGAGTTGTCTTAGAACTTCTGCAAGTCCGAAAATCTGCTTTATTTTTAAAATTCGTAGAAGAACTTTTTATTAAATATTTTTAAAGTTGTTCGTTATTTAAATAAAAAATATTAATTTAATTGATAATGAAAAAAATATTATTAAAAAATTTAAATAAAATAGTTATTGTATCATTTTTACAAAAAAGTACAACAAACTTTTACTTTTTTAGCGAAATTTAATTTTTAAAATTTCCAGATTTTCAACTGTATTTTTTGTTTTCACCATAAATATATAAATCAATAATATTTAAAATTGAATGACTTGTTTACAAAGTCCATTTGTTGTTAGCTCTTCTCCCGTTTCTGTATGATTCATACATTAAAAAGTTTAACCCATGTATGTTAAATTTTTTAAAACTTGAATTTAAATGTTAAGTATTGAGTTCTAGTTGAATAATGTATTAAATATATTATAGTTTAATAAATACATTAAACTACATTTATTCAATATTTTCTATCCACTGTAAAAAATACCAGATCAAATTATGGTAAAAGTGCTGACACCCTCAGTGCAACTTTCTTAAAATCCATTTTGCCGTAAAATTTTATGCCTCGATCTTTACAGTATACTTTTATATATTTATATACTTTAAAATCAATAAAAAAAACTTAAGAAATACATTGAAAACAAAACATAGAATATTTATAATTGCAGATTTGATCAGAGTGGGGAGGGGGGAATAATTATACCAATAACGGTGAAAGGTTTGCAATAAGATATTAAAAAACAAAAATTTTTAAAAAAAACTTGCGAATTTTAGCTGCAAAAGAAAGTTAATTTAAAATCACTTTCAAATTTTTTCTCATTCTTGAATTAAAAAAGAACGTGTGTGTTGGGGGAAAAAAGAAAAAGTGGTGATGATTGAGAAAGATCTGGAATGTCAAGTTCGCTTATTTATTCTTACGGAACGTATGAGAAATTCGATATTATCTAAGAAGTTACCAACATTTTCAAGGTTACAAGTGAGGCGTGAAGAGAATTACTTGTTTCTGTTTTGTACCGCTCTATAAGTTCAAAATGTTCTGCAATCACAAAACAAAACAAAAAATACATCACTTTTTCACAAATGATTGATTTTCCATGAGTTCGATTTCCATTAAGTAGTTCGATTGTTGTTTTTGTTTTGCAGCTTTTTTTTTCTTTAAGTTTTTCAGTATGAGCCGAAAACTAAGGAGATATTCATATACATAGTAGGAGTATGGACTGTCGATGGATGTCAATTTCATATTGTTATAAATGTATGTAAGAATTAAAATACTTTCATGTCTATATCATGTTTTCAAAAAATTTTGAAGTAATATACCAATTAAAATCCCGATAGCAGTTTTTATGCACAAGACAGAGAAAAAAAATAATAAAAATTAGCATATAAATCTTCTAAGTCCAAAAAATTACGTGTCACGGTTCTAACCACACTTTAGGTAGAAAATTAGGTCAAAAAACAAAATTATTTTAAAAAACAAAATAAAATAATTTAAATATTTGAATCGAAAGCTTTGGAACGCCTACACACCAAGAAAAAGTAACAGCCATAGAAAGACGACCAACCACAACACATATAAAACTTCGTAGAATATTTAATACATAAACAATTTTCATTAAATAAGAATTATTTACATGGTTTTAGCAATGCAAATTTTACTCATTTTGTTATTTATTTTCATTCCTTTTGGCTTTATGTACAGTGCGTAAAAAGAGAAAACGGACCAGCCGGAATAACTTTTGATCTAATGATTGGATCTTTACGTTCTAGGACTCAAGCTAAATGTCTCGATTGATGACCTCAAATATGCTAATTAATAAATGCAGACGATATTTTAAGTTACGAAATCAGACACAAAAAACGTACTTTTTCTGATTAAACATACCTTTTTTTCTCCGACGTATTTTAGATTTCTGACCCCCAACCCAAAATATAGTCACAAACTGGGAAATATGGCACAAAGTTTGAAACCTTAATGTTAGTTTTACTCTTAACTAGTTTCGCTATATCTTGAAATGGAAAAAATTTTGCACACAATTATAAAATTCGTTTATCCAAAGATAATTCAATGGCAAAATACAAAATTCGAGCAAAATCAATTGATTAGTTCCTGAGAAATTCAATAAATATTTAAATTGAATTTCAAAAAAGTCAGATATTTAAAATTCGATTACTAAAAGAACTATTCAACCGATTTTCCTCAAACTTTGTATTTTGTCATGCAAAATTATAATCTTTAAAATGATGCAAAAAATTGCATTCCTTGAATTCAAAATTTTATGGACCATTACTAAATAAAATTATAAAAATAATAAATGTTCACTAAAAGTTTTTTTTTTTTTTTGCATGGAATTATAAAAAACAGAAGATATGTTTATTCAGAGAAAGTACGTTAATGTGTCTGATTTCGTAATTTAAAATATCGTCTGCACTCATTGATTAGCATATTTGAGGTCACCCCCTCGAACCATTAAGATAGAGTCCTAGAACGTGAAGTTTTGATTATTAGATAAAAAATTATTCTAAGTAGTCCTTTTTTTCTTCTCGGCCAGCTGTTTTTTCTCACTCAGCAGAAAACAGTACAAACTCTATTTTTTCTTTTTAATAAATGAATGTTTTTTTAAATTTGTTTTATTATTTATTTCATTTCTTTTTTAAGAAAAGTTCTCTTAGTTTGTGTTCGATACAGTTGATGAGCAAAAAAATTCATTTAAAGTAACAATAAAACCTCAAACAATCATTAGATATTTTCATGCTTTTATTGCTGTTTTCAACTTTAGTGTTAATCAAAGTAAATGGTAAATGTAAAAAAAAAATAAAGAACAATAAAGTTTAATTCTACTTTGCTATAAGTTATAATTTTTTATGTACCCACATACTATAAATGCATGTCAGTTGGAAGACATTTTTTAATTATTTATGGCACATTCCTTATTATTTGATACTGCAAAAAAAAAAAAAAAAAAAAACTACATTTTATTGCGGATAAAGATTTTGGAATTTTCTAATCATAATTCGAGGAAAACCTGGATTTCTCTGAAGTAAGTAACAATTTTCATTATCTCTAAACAGATGTCGGAAAGCTTCTTTAATTTCACCAGACAGATGCGATTCTCAAATTTCCTTTCATTTTCCCTCATTTGCAAGATAAATTTACGGCCACTTTTCCGTTTCATGTATCGCATATGCTAATGAGGTGTAAAGGAAATTATGGCTTGCTTTGACTGTATGTACACACTCCCCCGCATCCCACACACAGTCACGCCACATTCGAAATCTAGAACTTTCCAAGGTCAAGGTCAGGCGACAGAGAAGGGGGGGGGAAACTAGCAGTTTATTTCCCCTTTACCAATCCTGCTTTTCAGTTTTGTTTGCAAACAAAACCGGGATTTTGTTTTTGTCGTTTTTTGCCTGGAGTGAGCTATTATTTGTTACTCAACAAACCAAAGCTATTTGGCAAAAGACAAAGAAATGAGATTCAGAAAGATAATATTAAAACACGTAAAATAGCAATGATTTAACTTTAATCGATTTAAGCTTGGAGCAATTTTAGTGTTTACACCCAAACAGTTTGGTTGCCATGGCAATCACCACTTCAGGGGTGACCTCCAAAGCTGAAAGGGGTGTAATCTTTCGCAGTAGGTCAAGCGTCATCTTAATGTTACCTTTTGTTTAGGAATATTATTGCATCTCCTCCAATTCAATTTAAAACAAACTGAATATAAATCTCTCCCAAAGGAGTCATTTACCATCTTCACTCAAAATTCTAAATAATGCATTAATAATTTTATAAAAAGGAATTACTAAATTATTTGCAATAAAAAAAAGTTGCTCCATCATTTATAATAATAATAAAAATAATTGATCCAATTTCATCAACAGTGTTGCTCGAATCGCTTTTAAAAGTCGTTTTCTAGATAAACTTTTAATAAAGTTCCTAACTTGTAGATGACAAAAAGTTTCAATTTCCTCCAGTCCCACTCCCCTAGAAATAATAATGCTTACATAATCAAATTGGTAACATATGACCAAAAATTTATATCTCTGAGATTTTCCAAAAACTGGAACAGCGTCAGATATTAAGTATAATTTAAACATCTCTCAAGCATACTATAAACATCCAAATATAACGTATAAAACATATCAATACCAAGTATCTAAGAGAGATATCCAAAATCTCTATTATCTAAGAATTAGATACATCTGGACACATCTCGACAATTTAAAAATATCTATATCTTCCAGATACCAGTCTCAGAGACATAGGAACTATCCCAATCCATAGGCTTAGACACATTTAAATATCTGTAAGAAATCTGTTACATATTCGAATATCCATTGGATATTTGGATACGTAACAGACGTGTGTGCATATCCCTGGGATATTGAAAGTAACTTAGTGTATGGGATGACACATGTGAAACGTGGTGCAAAAAATGGCATGTTACATTATGTGCTCCACATGCTCATGTCATGGTAAGCATTCATTCTTTCAAATTAAGTTACAAATAAGGATTACGATTTCATATTTTGGATGATGTTGGAGATGCGTTCCCCTACGGAAAGGAAATTTATTTATTTTGCTTAAAAATTCACTGAATTCAAAAGCCTAGTTTAATCCACATCTTCTGTAAGAGAAGAAATACAAAGAATCTATAGCAACATTGCAAGTAATCAATTATAGGGCAGTAGGCGATTGCCTCTCACTTATTTCGGAGAGGTTTCCTGTCCTTGCAGCAGCAGCTGAAAGTACCCAGTGAAGGTACTGTAACATGGAATTTATCCATGTTATCAGTGCATTTCTTGCATAGCAGATCAAGTATGAGCAGCTGCGGCTCGAAACGTCGCAGAAAAAGGAACGTATTTAAGTACTTAACGTTCCAGGCCTATGCTCTTTAAACAAATAATAAATTTGTTGGACTAGAAATAACCTTGATTGCTCTCTTTCTTCAAATATTAGTTGAAAGAAGGATTATATATATGAAATATATAAAATCAATATTTTTATTAAAAGTTCAATAAGTTTTGGGATAATAAAAGTGGGATTTTTGTATTTTTATTGTGCAGTTCGTGCTCCTCACGCGTTGAAATTAACGTGCGTACATTTTCTCCTTGTTCTGAAACCTCTCTAAATGAAACTCTTTGCTTAAAGTACCTACTAACTTGAAGACTATTTCAGTTATCATAAAAAATCGCGAATACTATTCTAATATAATGACGGTTGTGAGTTTGCTACAGTTATTTAGTATTATTAAACTATTTGCCTATCATTAGACAGCGACCCCTATGATTAGGAAAATAGTGCAAAAGAATTATCACACTCTTTAGAAAATTAAAATCGTTTGTAATCTAGTTTCTATTTTTATTAATTTATTAAATTGTTTTAAAACTTTAAAAAGTTATTCCACCGTTGCATTGTTTTGGATCTTTGAAAGGTGCAAAAATTAAAAATTTTAGTAATTTTCATCTAGGGGAGAAAATCTCGCCAAATTGGCGATTTGAATTCTTTATTAAATATTTCTATTACTTGTCTGTTTTATACCCCATACAATTCTTTATGACCAGATATAATATGCAGATAGTTTGAAAATGAAGCTTTGCTTTGAGTATGTTTCTTTTCATTGTTCTTAGTGAAAGAACATTGACCCTACAGTTTAGCAGATAAATCACCCGGGTCGTTTTGCTCTCAAACAACCCCCCGCACTTCAGTTAAATGCTACGAGTTACAAAATTGTAGAGTAATTTAGTTAGTTATAATTTAAATACATTAAACAGAGAAATAAGGATCTCGAGAGAGTAAAATAAATTTTCTACAACAATGGTTAAATCAATCAATAATTAACTAAAAAAAACTGGAAAAAATCACAACGAAGCACTTAAATCTGCAATAACTTTCGAACAAATTGTAATTTCGAAACAAAATTCGCCTTAAGTTCACAAAAATGGCTCTTTCAGCATTTCAGATCTAAACTCCGTAATTGCATTTCCACGGGCTGCAGATCGACTAAACATGGTATCTTTTCCCAACAAGCTTAACAATTAATAATTCTCAAACTGATTGTCGAATGTGTTTTTCCTTCGTACTTCCTATATTTTATTCTGCAGTCCATCGAGATTTCATATTTTTAAATGTTATAGTTTCTGAGCAGCAAAACAAAACGTAACTCAAAAGAAAAAACAAAAAAATCGTGGAAAAAGCACTGAAAATTGTAATACATTTTGAAAAAATTTTAAAAAATAAAGCGTGTCAAGTTTATAAACTAAACTGTCTCTAAGCGCGTCAAATTTCAACTCATTAAGTTCCATTCCTGTAGTCTGCAGAGAGGCTTGCAAAATATTTTTACGCCAAGTTTAACAGTTAAAAAATTTCGAGCTAATTGTGGAATATTAATTTTTTTTTATTCCATTGTACTTTCCGTACATTTTTTATACGCCTTAATCATTTCAAGTTTCTAAATCCTACAGTTTTTGCATAAAGTTATATTGGACACCCAAAAAATTGTCGGCCCTTGTGATAATTTAATATAGAGATATGATAATTTTTTTTAATAGTTTATTTATTATTTGCTCTTAACCCAAACACATTTTTTTTAATTATAAGGGGGGATAGAGTATTGTTTCTCCAATTTTAAATTTAGGTTTTTCCTGTCTTTGCTCAGGAATAAATGAATAATATATAAAAAATTAATTGGAACTAACCTCAACCGTCCTTTTTAATTTTGGTTATATTTATCATGAATCTGTTACGTAATGTGGTGTCCTTGAAAAATGCGCTTAAAATATAAAAATATGTTAGGATTTTATCTCTTCGTATTTGACGCGAACAGAATTTTTATCAGTTTTCAAGCCCGTCTTCCTGATTTGTAACAATAAATATACCTAGTCGAATTACATAAATTGATTCATTAAAAATATACATATTAAAAACTTGTTTTTACAATATTAAATCAAACTTATCTAAACTTACATATTAAAAACTTGTTTTTACAATATTAAATCAAACTTATCTAAACTTAAAAAAAAAAAAAAAAAAAAAAAAAAAAAAAAAAAAAAAATTATTTCTAACGAGAGAAGGTGGTCGGGGAAGTTGGACTGAAAACAGTAAACAGTTTGAAGGTCGTTTATATTTTCCAGTTCCTTGTTTTCTTGTGTCTTCTGATGTTTTATATAGTACATATCAGATAAAGAGAAGTAGATGTGCCCGCACTTGAACTCCTTTACTTAACATTTCATTTCTTTTCCTGAATAATAATTTTGTTTGTTTTTTTCAAATATAACTGAATGATTGTGATGGAATATTATACAACTGAGGGTCTATCGATTGGTCTTGATTATTTTAATAACTAAAACGCTTGAATCTTTTCCTTTGTATTTTATTGTATTACATTTAATTTTATTTTATAACTGAGGTTGAACAACTCATCCAATTTTGAGTTATCGACTATCTACTCCGTAGCCCCGTAATTTTGAACCCCTATCCCAGTGTTTCCTAAAGTGTGGTACGCGTACCCCCAGGAGTACTGGAACAGTTGAGTGGGGGTACACGTTCTTATGCGAAATATCTTGCAAACAAACGAAAATTTCAAAAAAATTTACTTAAAAGCATAGCTGGCTATGAAAATTTACTATTGCGTATTTTTCTATTGGCTATTTTTTTGTAGAGGTAACAGTTAATAATTAGTGTTGCCAACAGCTTAAACTTTTGTGTAAAAAGTTTTTTAATAACTTTTGTGTACACAAAAGTCATAAGTTTGGGAAACAATTAATTGACACTGCCCAAAACGGCAAGAATACTCTGGTATTAGGAGATATTAGCCTTCGTGGAGAACTTTTTGAGGGAACTAACTCGTATTTGTGTTACACGGTGAGAAATATCACGAAAACCTCCCACAGTTAGTCTGACAGGAAGGGGACTATAACCCATGAACCGTCCAACACTGCATGAGGATAGTTTAAGCCAGCACTGTGATCGATGTGAGCCAGATGCAGAATTCGTATCAACCAGCCGGCACTGGTTTTCGAACCTGGGACACTTTATTGCGAGACGAACTCTCTATTCTCTGAGCCACAGTAGCTAGCATCACAATGTTATTCTATAACCGTCACCGAGCAGCTGACGCAATTCCGAGTTTACGACTACCAATGTTCCACTCCGTATCCTTGTAATTTTGAACCCAGTTCGGAAGACAAGGGAACTCCTGGATCAAGTATTGGGAGAAATTTGCCTTCGTGGAAGTCTTTTAAATTGAAGTAAACCGCATTTGCGTTACATGGTGAGGAAAACCACGTAAACCTCCCTAAGTTAGCCTGACGGCAAGGGGACTCTAACCCATAATCCGTCAACCAATGAGGATATTTTATGTCAGCACTGTGGTCGGTACGGGCCGGGTACGGAATTCGTATCAACCAGCCATCGCTGGGTTTGAACCTGGGCCTTATATTGTAGATTATTTATATTGTAGAAATAACGAATCGAAAGATTGCAGGTGTCTTCCTAAATATCATTGAGATAACTGAATTAAAGGTTTGAGCTATCTACTTCATAAGTTAATTGAAAGAAATCTCAGAGATGTCAAAAGTTTTTTCTAAAAGATCTCTAAAATATGTAACCGCAAAATAAGGATTCAGTTTGTTCAAATAAATAAAAGAGGCGAGTATTACAACTTACTCGAATCACTTCTTCTTCTATGCTGATGTTAGTTTTAACCCTTTAACGCAGATGGGACATCGGAGTCCCATATGAGAATTACAAGCAAAAATATATTTTGCGATTGTAAAAAAGAGTCTAATAGTTTCTAAATTTTTTTTTAGATATCGGAATTATAATTGAATTAAAATATAAAATGCAAAAAAAGTAGTTTGAAAAAAAAAATTTTTTTTATTCATATTCAAAATTGTATCAATAAATGATTTTGTTAATTAAAGAAATTTCAATGATGAATAACTATCTCTATTAGTTCTAAACAACTGTAAATAAATGCAAATTTGAAAAATTATTATTAGAAAGTGAATCGTGTTTTGAAAGATTTTATCTTTAATGCAGAAAAAGACAAGTGTTTCATGTTGTACTTCACAACCATAAACTATTAAAATGCTAAGTATAATATTTTTAACTTATTTTGACCTAAATTAATACAAAATAATGAAAAGAGTTTAAAAATATGTTAAATAAAAATTCTGCGTTAAAAATAGAAGTTTAAAATATCTTTCTTTGACGAAAATCTAATAATTTGTAATCGGTAAAATTTGTTTCCTTACCATTATTTATAAATTATTAGAACACAAATAGATCAGACCTGTTTTCTAATCGGTTATCGTAATGAATAATTGATTAGAATTTTTTTTAAATTTATTCTAATAATGTTAAATTTATGTTCGAAAAATTAAATTTTTTTACGGGGTATATACTATTATGTTACTAATTACTTAAGTATTATTTGAAAGTAAACTATTTAATTCAATCATTTTATATTGAATATTATAATTTTAATTTTTAAACTATCTTATTCGTTTTCTTTATAAACTTTTGTGGGGGGTGATTACTATAAATGTTATTATGAAAGTGATTAAAAATAATATGTTATTATTGAACATAAGTTTTATCATTTAAATACCTATGAATAAACGAGTTTCATAAAAGGAACTCAAAATGTATTTAATCGAGTTAAGTAGATAAGGAGAAATGCACAAAAATAAGGGCTCGGGGATGCAAAATTTAGTATACTTGAAGTATCCAAATAACCAATGGATATTATGCACATCGCACAGATATCTTAGGTCAATTGATTTGAATAGTTTGGATATCTTTCAGACATCATTTATATATGTTATATATATATCTTCGGCCATTAAGGCAGAGGGGGTGCGATTATTCTTGTTTTCCAATGGCGCCATCCATGGCCAAGAATTCGACTTCTGTCACACCCGTTTATAGTACTGATCCATTCATACATCCACAGATCGTAATTTTGACCTGAACCGGAGAACGATCAATCTCAAATTCAGTACCCCCAGAGGTATTGATTTGTTATGGGAATATTGGGAACTTCGTGACCCGACTGATTTAACATGCACCAGTTATCATTTACTACACGGGGAGTCTTCAGCCGGCTGGATTCGGATTTCCGTTCTCATGAACGTGAGTCCAGCGCCCTGCCAACCAGGCTATCCCGTCCTATCATTTATTAATATGTGGAAGATATGGGTATGTATGAATATTAGTGAGATATCTAGGCACATCGAGATTAGCATAAAGATCTCTTAGATATTTGTTATTGATTCACTTAAGGTATAGATGTTCATAGAATGCCTGCGGAATGTATAAAATTTTACTTAATATCTAACGCAGATCCAGTTTTTGGATATCTCAGAGATTTAAGCTTTTGTATTGTTAAATTGTGCTTTATTGATGAGTCGTTACCCGTTACTCATCGTAATGTGTAAACTATTAAAACATTTCAAAACATAAATAAATAGTAATTATTATTTTTAAATTTAGATTTGATAAAAATAATATTTTAACTGGGGATTTTTTATTATTTCTTATTTTCATTTTAAACGTAAAACTTCGGATTCCATTTTTTCAGGTTTGTAAACATCATTTTATTTGAGTTGAACAGTTTATACAATTTCATATAGCATTCATTTTTATTTCAAGATTTCTGCTTAAATATTTATTTATGAAATTCTTTTGTGGATTGGTATAAAAAATGAAACTTCAACGAGTGTTTGTACCAGTAAAATTTGTATTTATGGATCCATTAAAGCACTTTTTCACCACTAAGAAAAATATTTTATTGCCTTTATCCCACGATTTCGAAGCCTGATGTGATTCAAGAAGTTGTTGTCGAATGCCATTAAGGCAAGGGGCGCCATCTATGGCCAAGAATTCGACTTCTGCCATACCCATACGTCACATCCGTTTATAGGTCGGTCCAATTCATTCATTCATCCACAGATCGTTATTTTGACCTTAACCAGAGAACAATCCATCTCCAAATCAGTAACCACAGAGGTAAATTTTTTTTCAAGGGAACATGGAGGACTTTGTGAATTGACAGATTTAACGTGCACCAGTCACCATTTACTATCGGACGGCTGGATTCGAACTCTCGTTCGTAAGAACGGGAGTTCGAATCCAGCCAACCAGGCTAATCCGACCGATTCAAGAAGTGAAACACGCTTTTCACCAACTTAATTCTTAGTTCAGGTCAATTTAAAAATATAATATTGCTAATAGCTTACCTAAATAATAATAATAAACAAAGATTTAACTACGTAAGAATTTTAATAATTTACATTAAAAATTGCACTAAATTAAGATCCATTTTTTTTCCATCTTAAAATCATTTTGTATGCGTATTGGCAATCAAGGCTAAAGAAGGAGAAAATTGCACTTAAAATAGTTATTTGTTCTTTTTCCGATTCTAATAGAAAACAGGAAATGTATCAATTTATGTACTGAATTTCTCAAATAAAATGGAAATAATTTCCCCCTTCACTGAAGCAGATAAAGTTGATCTCTCATTAATCATCTCCGACTATCTTTCAAAAAGAGACAAAAAATTGCTTTATTTTTCCTTTAGTTATAAGACTCGTATTTGTTGAAGTAAATTAAAATTTTTTTGGTATACTGCCAAACTTCGGGGAGAGATTTAACATTTTAAATAAATATTTATAAATATAGTAACTGTTCTGCAGTAGTATGTGATTGAAAAAATTAATAAATTACTACAAATTATCTTTCATTATTATCTTTTAACAAATTATCTTTTAAAATCAATAAAATTCATGATTCCCAATCACGATTTATAAAAACTAATAAAACTTACTAAACGTAATGCTTTATATATAAATCTAAAGCGTCTTTAAAAAATTCGTCTGATATTTATATTTTAAAATTTAGTTCACGAAAGAGGGTTGTATTTAATTCAGGATTTTTCAGAGAATAGAATTGTAGCCTCTCTGCCCAAACGGTCTAGCTGTTCCACTAAACACTCTGCAGCGTGGAGGTAGCGGGTTCGAATTCCACCATAAGTTCAGGCGAGTCTTTGTTCAGCCCTTCTCTAATTTGTGCTAGTTTTTCAACTTGACAAGGACTTATTAAGTCAAATTCAATAATGATCACATAAATCATAAATGGATTAAGATAATTTTATTTTAACATCGTTGTTCAGTGGATAAATGCAGAAGAGAGGAAGTGTTAAAAAAAAAAAAAAAGAATAAATAAATAAATGAATAAATTGCTTGCGCTCAGCGCCATCTAGTGTTATAAATCTTAATTGATAGTAAAATTATTATTCACAATTATTAACACTTATAGAAGCATATGTGATTTTTCTCGGCGGAAGATGGGTATGTAGGTATTTGACTATTGGCAACGGTTTGAGAAACATCCTCGAGGATGATCCGTAGACTTGCCATCACAATTTGGATCCTCCGCAGAGGGAAGGGCTCTATCGTTTTGGTAGCCCGACGACTTGCCCTCGAAGACGAGCACTTCACGGTAGAACAGTTCAACGGGGACCGATATCGCCCACCTTCGGTCCCTACGTACTGACCACAGGCAGTGATGTTTGACTTCGGTGTTCTACTGGGAACCGTGTCTTTATGACCAGTCCACTACGGGACCTCGGCAAAAGATGTTTGCATTACATCAAACATTATAACGCAAATGTGGACTGCTTCATTCATAATGTCTTCCACTAAAGCGAGTTTTCGTCTCAAGTTTTTATTTGTTGAATTCAAAATTATATGCCCATGGAGGATAATTTGCCAGTAGGGATAGGCTGCTCTCAAACTATAGGTTAATTATCCCCCTTATAGTCTTAATAGGTTCATTATTCATCCCATTATAAATTATTTGCTATTTTCTATTATTGGACTTCTTGAAGTTGAATCGAATTTCAATGGTCAAAAGAACTCGCGTTTCGTTGCTACCACTCGTACAGAGCTAAAAGGCTACGAGCTCGATCCTGGCAAAAAAATAACAAAAAGAAAAAAAAGTTTATTGCAGTTGTAAATATATTAACCAAGAAAAAAAAAAAAAGATAGCTAATTTTGGTGTATGCATAAACTGAAAATGAATAAAATAAAAAAAATTCAAAAAAGGATCTGTTATAAATGTTGAGAATAGTGATTAGAAAAAAAGCAATTCTTTGTTCTTGGATTCAATCATTTTATTTTGAATTGAAAAGTTCTATAAGAAATACTTATAATTTTTTATTTTATAAATACATATCCTTTATATAATTTATTCAACATAATGTTAATAAAAAAATTATTATGTTACATTTTGCTACTTTTTTCCTTAGACATTTTACATTAATAAGTTCATATAAACAACTGAAATATTGAATACGTTAAGAATTACTGATTGGATATAAATATAATTATTACTGGTTAAAAAAAAATCCCGCAATCCCTATAAACCTTCCATGGATCCCTAGGGTTCCATGATTTTGGGAACCGCTTTTCTAGAGAATCTAACTAAAGAAAACTGTTTTAAATGAATTTAAGCAAACTACTGTAATTTTTTTTACAATTAAAATTTAATTTTGTTCAATATTTTTGAAAGAATATTCGCTTCATTCTTTCAGAAAATTTTCTTAAAGTCAAATTTTAAGAATAATGATTTATAATTATAAACTTTAATAGGAAGAATTTAATGTTTTGAGATACACATTTCATATCAATTCGTAACTAAATATATCCTTCACCTATGTAACATGATTCATCATTTTTCATTTATGTTGAAATCACCCTTATATTCATGACATCTGGCAACAAAGGATACATGTTGTCATTCGCAATGACATAACAAAAAATGTTCGTCTTCTATTTTTAAGAACAAAATGCTAAAATATCCTGCAACACTTCTTTGACATACATGAGTCATTCTAAGACATTACATTTTCACTTTTCTAACCTATAATTACGGTTCAGATCTATAAAAGTAATTTAGTTACACAAAAAGTGAAACAAAGAATTCATTATGTCTTGCATAAGAAAATTGTTCTACATAAACTTGGATTTTCTTTTTTTCTTGCAAGCATTGTTGAAAAGGTTTCTTTATTATGTTAATACATACGGAAAAAAAGACAGGATTTCTGTTTTATATAAACGCTCCTTTACAAAAAAATTATTGAACCATAAAAAACCGAAAAATTATTTTTATGCCGTTTTGACTTAGATTTTAGCTAGCATGTCAATTTTTAAAATTAATTTTATGTCAACACAAGAGGGCCTATCATCCCCCTTTCGGAATATAAAATTTTTCTAAATTAAAATTTTTTCTTTTATTATAAATTTTTTGTAAAACAATGTTTCTAGAAGATAAAACAATCATCCTAGAGTGTGATGGCGTGTAGAGTCTTAGAATCAATTATAACTATAATTTTAATAATTTCGTTGATTTCAATGGCACGTTAAATTTATTCTCACTTTAAATAAATATATATTAACAATAATTTTATTCTGAAAACTTTTCCTCTTTCCCGCATAACATTAAATATATATATTTTAAAATAAACTAGGAGATTCTGCTCATCAACCCATTTGATTTTTTCTCAGACGATATTTTTCACCAGAAAAACAATCAGTTTGGTAATGAACTATATAATAATTAATTGTAAGTTGTTTAGATGTTAATCGTTACAAAATGAACAATTAACTGGATTAAAAAAATTACCTACTTGTTATTGAAGAAAAAATGTTTGACATTGGAAAATAGATAGTGTGTTTCAATCAGAAGAAATAAATGAGGAGTAATAATTCGTTAACGACATTTATATCATTAAAACAGTTCAAATAGAAAACGATTTTTATCTCTTTTATTCTGAATTAAAAGTTTTTTACGTGTTTAAAAATTTCGATATATTTGTTAGGATTTATATACCTTATAATCTGGCAAACTCTAATAGCTCTCTCTCTCTCTCTCCACTTTTGTATTATTACTTCCGATATTTATTTAAGCAATAGTTAAATAATAGTAATTAATCTCGAAGGAGACAAATTTTCCTTCAATGATGGATAAATATTTATTTATTTTTAAGCAAAAAAATTAGGGAAAAAAGCATTTAAAATCGCAATAACTAACGTACAAATTTAAAAAAAAAATTTTGTTAGGTTTTCAAATAATAATAATAACCCTCACGGCACGTTAAAATTCATAAACAGATTTTTCAGCATTAAGAAATGAAAAGTGTTACCTGCTGAAATAGAACCGTTGTTGTCTCAGCTATGAGCCAGATATCTTTAACCGTATAAGCTTTCTTAATTTATTAATGAATGAACTAAAACTTGAGGCATATCTCGGCCCGAGAGCCGTAGTTGCATCAAGTTTTTTTTTCTCCATCAAGTTCCCAAGCCGGATAGTTTTTGCGCAGCAAAACACCCAAAACTGACAGAAGCAGCGGCAGGTGTTGCTTATGTATTTTCAACATAAAAAGATTGAAGTTAATTTCCAGAGTGGACTGCCAAATTTTTCAACAAAAAATAGGCACATTTTAAGAACTTTAAAAATATAGTTAAGAACTTTAAAAAATATTATAATTAGTATTTGGTCACTAAAATGTTTTTCTTCCTATTGTTCAAAGTTCATACATTAACCAAATGCACAATAATTTTCATGATCATGATAAAATAACTAGTTTCTGACAACAAACTATTTTCTTGATTAAATTAGCCACCATAAAACAATTTATACACAATTTTAAATACATTCAATATTGAGTGGCTCATTCTATTTTGTAAATGAATAATTACTTAATTTAATTATGTAAAAAAATATTCGAAATTATAAATAATTTAACTATTATTTAAAAAAAGTTATCGAGTGTAATTTTTTAGATTTAAACAAAAGTTAGGCGGAGGCGCAATTACTTCATCAAACATGTAAAATGATTGACGCTTTCATTCACTTGGGACCGATGGTACGCCTAAATGGATTGTAGTTGAATGAATTGTGAAAAAACGTTGTATAGAACAATGTGGTAAAAAAAAATTTCTCATTTTGGAAAGAGGAAAATTAAATCACTTTTTAAAAACGAAAATAAAGCACTACGCACCTTGATAGTTTAATTAGCCACATTTTCATAAAACTGAACACTAACGTAGCACCAGGAAACCGCTTATTAATTACGTCTGTTTTTCTTTCTATTGTACCGTGCACATCTAAAATAATAATAATGAAGGTACACCAGTAAATATGAAGTGCGGTTAAAAACATCTAATGATGGTTAAAAATAAACTGCAGCCTATAAAAGATGAATTTAGGAATCAGACACAGTTTTTTTCAACATCGTGAAAAACCTAAAAATAATTTGGGCGTTGTCTTTTTTGTTCTTTCGGATTCGCAAGAGAATTTTGGTAATCGTACATTTGGGAATCAAAATCAGACTCTTACTTGAGTCTCCGATTGAAACGAACTCTATTACTTCATCCCCACATTTTTATACTCGGGATACGAATTAATAGCACGAATATTTCTAAATTTAACTTTATCTACACTTCAGTTTAAAGAAGTAAACACAAAAATGTATTAGGAAACAATTTTGTAAGCTACGAATTATAATTTTCCTTTAAAGTCAAAAGATACAGCAGAAAATGATATAACAATAAAAGTGATTAAGAGATATACTATATACCAAATCATTGCCAAGATACAGATGACGAAAAATTTGCATCTTGCTACTAAGGTTTATTTATTATATCATTTATCTTTTGAGTCCTTTTATTTGTGCTTCTTTTGTATTGACAAAAGCACAAATTTACCTTTCTTTGTTCATACCAAAAGATTAGATTGATGAATAGTAAACTGTTGTTTATTAAGTTTTTACAGTTTAGCGATTAGATAAACTTTGGCGTAACGATAAATAATTTTGTAGATGGGTCAGAGGTCTTTCTGTTTCATACATAACTATCGTCATCATATTCAATTATTATGAATCCACTGCTAAGTAAGGTTTTCTCTAAAAAAAATGTATCTGCTGCTTTTTGAATTTCATCATGGTCATTTGATGGCACAAGAATACCGGTTCAAGATATTGTAAGTTCAACGATTGTCAGTCTTTTGAGCTATATGGTTTGTAAATTCCACTTAAATTATTTTGTTAGTTGTCTTATGCATATCTTTTGATCCTTTCTAGTGATATTAACAACGCATCTTACCATACTTCTTAGTAATAGACTGAGGCGAAGAACATGTAACACATATTGATTTTATTTATTATTATAACCGTCGTTGAACAGCCGACCCTATTTTCAGGGGGTTTACGACTACTAATGTTTAACTCCGTAGCTTTGGAATTTCGAACCTAATCCAGAAGACAAGGGAACCCCTGGATTAAGTATTGGAAGAAATTTGTCTTCGGGGAGGACTTTTTTTATGAAACTAACCCGCATTTGCGTTACGTCGAGAGGAAAACCTCACATAGTTAGTCTGACTGCAAAGGGGCTCTAACCCATGACCCGTCTACTACAGAGGATATTTTAGGTCAGCACTGCGGTCAGTGCAAGCTGGATGCAGAATTCATAACCCGCCATCGCCGGGATTCGAGCCCGGTTCACCTCGTTGGAAGACGAACGCTCTATCCCATGAGCAACACACATAGGTTGAAAACTTTCTTCCAGACAAACAATTCTTTGGGCACAACCATGATTTCACCAGAGGAACAAACTTGAATGGCCTCGAGCAACATCTTGTAGAAAAGGGAAGGCCTTCGAAAAGGTTACCATAAAGAAGAGAAACCCGATCCTTAGTAGTCCAAACGTTGTGACATCTCTATTATTTTCCCCCAACTGCGCAGTTTAATAGTCCGAACATTATGACATCTTTCTTACTTTTCCAAGGTTGCCACTCAAATCTGGAGAAAAAAAATTTCCTGTACATATTATGCACAAGATATTAAGAGAAAAAACACAATCACTCAACTCTTGTATGAGATGTATTGGGCTAACTATACTAGTTACAATTGCTGAAAAAACTTGAAGGAAAAAAAGGAACAGCTAAACATACTTAAAACAAATAATGCTTCAGTACATGAACTAATTGAACATAGCTGAAATATCATCCCTAAATATCCCCTCATAGATTGCACTTTGAGTGGCTACCATTTTTTAAAAGATGAAAATAAGAAACAAAATTCCCTGTATTTTCCTAGTTTCTAAAGAAAAACACAAAATTCTCTGTTATTTAAGGTGATTTTTAAATTCCGTGTATTTTCTAAGCTTTTCCTGTAGAGTGGAAACCCTGTTTTAAACTCCCTGTGCAATTTATGTTTGTTTCTTCTTACTACTAAAGTGATCCGTGCGAAGGTATTCTCTCTTCTAGGATGTGTTGGTCTGGGCCTCTTCCAACTGATACTAGGCTAGCGTGGGAACTAGCCAATAATTCAAAAATTTTTCATAATATTCATATTTAATTAATATTTTCCGATTGTTTAAAACTGAAAATACTCTAATCAGTCTTAAAGTGGATGAAATTTTGATAGCAAGATTCTACTTACACAGACATAAAAACATGGTAATTAAGAAATATATAAATCTTCTGACAGATTTGCTGTTAAATATGGGCAGAATGGTGTTAGAACTTCTAACCGTTTTATAACCTCTTAAAATTTGTAATTCTCTTGTACAATTTTACACATAAAATGTTTGAAAGGAATATAAGAAGTGGATGACATAGCAAGAAGTGTGATCACTATATACTCTTTTATGACACAGTTAAAGCTGACCACTTACATCAAATATTTATTTTTATTCCCTCCAGATATCTTTTTTTTTCCTTCAAAATTTGATATAATATATTATTAAGTCAATTGATCTTCTCAGAATGAATTCATCAACAACTTTATCATTTAACAACTACGTTTTAAAACAATAATCAAATACGAACTCTGATGTTTTTATCTATCTTAGTGTTAGTCTTTTAATTAGAACTGAAATGAGAATGTTGCTATATTTTTTGCTACCGTGGTGATGTGATTATTCCCTTAAACCACAGAACATAAATTTCTAAAAATGAAAGCATTCTGTATTCAAATGACATGCTGAATTTTATTTTATAACCGTCGTTGAACAGCCGACCCAACTTAATGGGTTTACGGCTACTAATGTTCAACTCCTTAGCCTTGTAATTTTGAACCCAATCCAGAAGACAAGGGAACTCCTGGATCGAGTATTAGGATAAATTTGCCTTCGTGGAGGACATTTTGATGGAGCTAACCCGCATTTGCGTTACATGGAGAGGAAGACCACGAGAACCTCCCACGGTTAGCCTGACGGCAAGGGGACTCTAACCCATGATCCGTCTACCACTGAGGATATTTCACGTCAGCACTGTGGTCAGTGCAAGCCGGATGCGGAATTCGTATCGACTGGGATTCGAACCCGGTTCGCCTCATTGGAAGGCGAACGCTCTATCCCCTGAGCCATCGCGGCTCGACATGCTGAATTAGAAAAATTTAATAACATGACAACAGAATAAGTTTAGGGATATATTTTTTAAATGTTCTGTAAATTTGAAGCAAATATTTAAAACGCCCAAAATTATAATTTACATTCACTAATTAAAAACAAATTCATTGATGAGACATTGATAATTAA
This sequence comes from Parasteatoda lunata, assembly GCA_949128135.1. Taxonomy (NCBI): domain Eukaryota; kingdom Metazoa; phylum Arthropoda; class Arachnida; order Araneae; family Theridiidae; genus Parasteatoda; species Parasteatoda lunata. The sequence goes on along the minus strand of OX421973.1, from coordinate 10,867,863 downwards.
GAATTGATTTTTTAACTACTGTAATTGCTATTGACCAAATGATATTAAATAGAACTGATCTCAAATTAGAAAGCATTATCTTATAGAAAAGATATCGATTTTAAAAAACTGGAAAATATATGTAAAAAGAATCTAAAAAAATTTATTTTGAAATTTAAAAAAATCAATAAAAAAAACTGAAGCAAATGCCTTTTCTGCAATATTTCCTTTATTCTTAAAAATTTTATATTTTTTTCTGATTTAAAACCTAGATCAGGTGCACAAAAAATAATGTAACAGACAACATGAAATTTAAATACAGATATTAAAAGAATATCAAAATGTTTTTTTTTTATTTACATAAAAATACATTATATACATTGAATTTTTTACCATACCTGAAAAAGTATTAAAATTCATCTAATACAACGCTGGCCTGAAATAACAAAAAGTCATAATTTGATATCAATAAATAAGTATTAATATTTGAATTGAAATCTGCTCACACACATCGAAGGTAATCATTTCAAATGATCATTTATCAGAAAAAAAAAAAAAAAAAATAAGAATAAAAAATATCTGATCAAATTTAGAATGTTAAAGAAAACTTCACTATTTCAAGAACTGATAGTACTATTTTTTTTATCACATAAAAATGTTATAGAATGGAAATGCACTGTTAATTTTTCTTTTTAATTTAAGTCTAGAAATGTCACAGTTTGAATAGTTTGCTACTTTTAAGCTTTTTAAGATTAGTTTGTTGAGTGTAATCAATTTCTTTTCTTTTGAGCAAACTGGGAGAGCCATTATCTTCAGAGAAACAGATGCCCTTCTTAGATTTACTTTCGAATGAAAAAGCTGAAGGTTCAACCATAGAACAGGAACCCTGAAATATATGGAAAAAACATTTAGTTAACAATACTATGATGTTGTTTATAACAGATTTTCTCAGTCTAATTTTATTTCTGTTTAATATACTTTTGTTTTCATCTTCAGCTTTTATAAATTTTGATTTGATCTTAGGAGCCATTCCCACTATATCCTACACACGGTAGCAAAAGTTTAAAAACTATACGTAAGAAGAATTGCTCACAATTGCTTAAATATCATTTCCATGCAATCACATACGAGAATCAGAAGCAGTGAGAACAGCTCTTTACTAATTCCAATTGTTTTCTCTATGTGAACCATAAGCTAATCTTTTGGGATACATTATGTAAGTCAACACCAAACCCTTTCAGAATGTTTTAAGAATAAACATAGAACTGGTATATAATAGAGCTCTGTGGACATAATATTATTTGGGTTACAAGTTACGTTAAAAAGACTGAGTGACTTGGCTAGCATTTTACACTATTAAGTGCATTAGCTCTTGATGTAATCTAAAGTTTGATATTCTGTTTAAGATAATTGTAATATTACTAAGATAATGGACTTTTTTCACAACTAGAATTTCATTGAAATTAAGCTATATGTGTTATATGATGCAAGGCAATTTATTAATGTTCAGTTTCATATGGAAGTAAATTTTATTAAGTTTGTATATAGCCTACATTTGTTTGGATATCAGCAGCAGCAGTTAAAAGACTTAAACAAGGATTTACAGTTCATTTCAATATATTTTGACTCTTATTGACATTTTTGGGATTTCTGTAACAATCCATACTTCAAACACTTATATTATTGTACAGAGTGCACTATAATTACAATCTTGTCAAATAATTTTAAGAATTATCAATTTGACGGAGGTATGATAGAAACTATTATAGAATTTATTAGAATATTATAGAAAATGTATTACTATGAATCATTTTTAAGTTCACACATTTTATTATAAAATAGACTACAGGATCGAAATTAACTTGACAATCAACATTAATATTAGGGTCTTCAACAAACCTTTTTTATTTAAGATTATTAATATTTCAAATTTTAGATATATTAAAAGAATAGTTTGAGGTTTGATTCAATGGTCACTGCCTGTGAACTGCAAGTGTTGTGAATGGTTTGAAATTTTAACAGCCCCCACACCCATTTTTAAAAGGAAGTTTTTAACCCTTTAGAACCAACTTTTCTTTTTTTTAATGCAACTGACATCAACAAAATAATTCTCCTTATGCTGAACACTAGAAAAACAGTGTGCATCAGGAAAAATTCGGTACAATTTTAACAAAGGACTAAATTATAAGAATAAATGGGAAGTAAAAAATAAGTGCCAGTTCTGCCTATATATTTAATATTTGCAAGTAAGAAGTATCATAAAAGCTTTAAGATTATTAGGAAACAAAATCAGTTAATATCATTGTAGTTAATTTTTTTACAAAAATTGTAACTAAATAAGCTATGTGAGATTTCTAATTGTTTTGAAATGAATCAAAGGAAAAGCTAAAGCCACAGAACTATAGCAGTGTTTAACAGAGAATGTTGCTACTTAAACCATTGAAAAGATTACAGATGTGCTTAATTAATGAGTGATGTGTCTAGTTGTAAGCTTCTGGTCAACTGCTTGTAAAACACAAAATCTGATAGTGATGGGAAAGAAACAACCAATTCAAGAGCTATGGAGTTAGCAAACTTTTCTGAAATTAATAGATGTGAATAATTGTTGTATTATGCGTTAGGTGTGACATACATTGAACAATTGCGGAACAATGGCACAAAGTTTAATCACATAAAACTTGCATGCTATTTTGGTTCAGCGTTAATACAAATTAAATCAGTTGATTTTGAACATTTTTAAATTTATTTTTGATCATTTTAGAGGATTTTGATTTGATTACTTGATCCCTACATTCTCATTATACACTTTAAGTAATAAACAAAATAACTGCAAATAAATCCTCCACTTACTTCTTTATTATTGTTTACGTTTTCAATAGGAATTTCATTCACACCAAATTTATTTTGAAGAACAGCAATAATAATTTTTATATGATTAAATTCAACATATTCAGGACACAACTGCTTGATAGGAGTAAGTCTGCTTACATCTGAAAAAAGGAACAACTGTGCTAAAATACACACAATTTGCATAAGAATTTATATACATATGTAAACAAACATTTCATTTCTAAATATATGATTTGATATTTTGTTGTTGTTGTTGTTGTTGTCAAGACAAGCCCTTTTGAAACTTCAATATAGTTAGTACTTTGTATAAAAATCTTAAAAGTATTACAGTATTATGATTTTTGATACTCTTAATTTTTTTTTTAGCTTTCTTTGATTTGTAATACCAATATTTTTATATATTTTGTTACATGGCAATACAAAAGTTAACCTACCTATGTTTATAATCTAATTTTAAAAACATGTCTAGAAAATATTAAATCCTTTAAAAATTTTGTTTCCACAAACAATATCTGTTCTTAAGAAATTTTCATTTACTTTAAAAATAATATTAATACTAAATGGATAGACTACATATTTGTATAGATAAATAAGATATAAAAATAACATTTAAATCTCTTTAACTATCTATACGATAAAAAAAATTTCATTAAAATTTTTTTTATTAACTTTTCCTATAAAAAAAAAAAAAAGAAAAAAAAAGAGTAAAAATAAGGGAATGAATACTAAGGATTCCTGAGGAAGCTTGAAAGAAAAACAGTATTATCCAGCTATTTTTATTGGGTCATAATAAATAAAAGTACTCAGCACACTTGGTACATTTTTGCATTTAAATAAAACTAATGTTGATTAAATAGAGGCTTATACTCTAAACAATAAATAACAAACGAACATTTTAAAATGTCCAATTAATTTTCTGACAAATAAATATTTACAGAATGATTAAACATAACATACTATTTACAGAATAGTTATGCACAAATAAATTTTTTTATACTTAATTGAAAAATAAATAAATAAAAATATAGAACAATGTTTGCAATTCAATTTTTAAAATACTCTTTATTTTTTCTACAAATAAATAATCCTAAAAAAAGTTTGTTTTGCATATGTAAAAAGACAATATTTTTTTCCACTTAATGTAGTTTCACTTCCAAACATATTATTACAGGAAATAAATACATGACTCATTTCTCCTTTTATTAATTTTGTTTTATTTCTTATTTCCATCCTAAATTAATACACTTTGAAACTTGCAATAAAAGGAAATTCGATTATAATCTGATTTGAACTTGACACACATTGAAATTTGATTGTAACCTGATTTAATTGAATTAAAATCAAATCGACAATATTGAATAAGATAAGCAACAACAATGGAGGTATTAAGATTGATGAATTGCCTAAATTATTGTTAATTAGAAGAAAAAAACATGACAGGAAATAGCATTTTGCAACCTTATGCATGACAACTACCCATAGCAAATGCATATTATTTAAAATAGTAATAAATTCAATACGCCAACAACTTCATCGAGGTACTCACAATTATTTATTAGGTCCTAATAAATAAAATCATTCAGGACACTTAGTATTTTAGCTTTAAAACAAAACTGAGGCTGATTGAAGAGGTTTAAAATAAACATACCAGAATTGATGGGTGGTGATCGAATGACTTTTGAAACAATCTCAAATATTTCTTTCGTAATTCCCATATCTTTTAGAGTGACCGGCAAGCCAACTTTGATGGCTTCAATGAGGTGGTTAACCACAGTATTGGGTGATAAACCTCTCCTTTTAGCTACTTCATTGATATCCTTCCCATCACCTCCATAAATCCTATACGTCTCCTCAGCTGTGCTACTCAACTGTTTCATTAGGGGATCAAGATCTTTTTTTGGCTACAAAACATACAGAATAACTTAATGAAATTATTTATGTTTTAAGTATAATACATTGTTTATATAGAATATTGCTACTTTAAAAAATTATTACAGTTGCATGAGTTATAAATAAATATGATATATAAAGATGCATTAATGTATCTAAAGTGTAACATATTTAATTTAAAAGCGGTGCTCAACTTTTTGCCAAAACAAACACAATTGATTGTTATTAATATGTTTTTAAAGATATTGTGTAGTTATTTTTTTTACATTCATAAACAGGGATATTTGCACATTTAATTTCGGAAGAGATATAAAATTTGATAAAGTTACTTAAAACCTATAAATAAATTAATAATTATAATATTTTTAAAATAAAATCTCAAGAAGCAGTGCAAGTGTTTCTTACCTACAAATTTTGCAGAAAGAAGCACTATTTATGCAGATAAAAACACCAATTTCAGTAAATGTTAAAACATATTGAAGATTATTGAGTTGATTATAATTAAAAATCTTATTTATTTATTTACTTACACCTTAACGGTATTAAAGAAAAACAGTGGTACTGGCCAGATTTTATAAATAAGTTTTACGTCTTCAAAAAATAATTAATGTTGTTTTTTAAATATCTTCAAAAACATAATTATAATTAAAAAGCAATTTTGTGAATAAATTGCAATGCAGTAAAAAGATAATGCAAAAATGAACACATAAATTTTTTATTTTAAATACTCATCACCCTGCTGAGGAGCCACATTGCCCCCTTTAGGGTGATTGATTCTTAAACACCTTATCCCATTATCCAATCATCACATATGTGGCCTTATCTCATCTTTGCGTGCAATATTCTTCATTGGGTTTTCGTTTTCTCCTTTCCTTTAATATAATTTACTTTTACTGCATTGGGGCATAGAAAATTTTGTAGTAAACAGCATTATCTTATTCTTTGACTCCTTTAAATATTCTTAAGATCTTTTTCTTTTGAGATCATCCATTTATCTTTATCTGATTTATTTATGGTTCAACAATCACTTCCATAAAAAACTATTGGTCTTGAACAGCATCATTTTTTGTTTCACTGCTTAATTATTTTAATTTAAACAGGAATCACAATGTATACTGAATTAGTACATTGAAATTAAAAAATAAATTTTTTTCCCTCTCCTTCCCAATGATTCTTCATTTTCCTTATTGCTTGCTTGCTTCCAGCAATCCAGATACCAAATCCAGTAACAGTTTTCCTTTGACATTAGGTTAACTATGGGAGGTATTCCTTTCCATGTGATATAAATGCGGGTTAATTCTATCAAAAAGACTCGAAGGTAAGTTTACGCTATACTTTATCCAAAAGTTACCTTGTCTTCTGGACAGGGCTATACATAGAGAACTAGGTTGGATGACAAGGTGGAATTATGTTAGCACTCTGATAAGTAATTGAACGTCACATTTTTCAAACATAAAAGAGAAAAGCTAACAAAATACTTAATTTATTTTCATGATAATATATGATGAACAAGTAAAGATGATTTTTTATACCTCATTAGATGTGTTAGGAGTGGGTAAAACATCTGTTTCTAAGCCATTCTCTTTGCAAAAACGCTGCACGAGTTCAGTCATGGCATTTCCGAACTTAGAAGCGCGAGCAGAGGGTATACCTTCAATTTGACATAAAGATTGAACAGAAACAGGTCGATGGACAGCTATATCCACAAGATTTTTGTTGCTTAAGACCATGTAAGGTGCAATACTTTCTTCTTCAGCAATCTTATTTCTTAAAGCCATTAACTGTTTATAAAGGTCAACCTGAAAAATTAAAAAGCTTTAGTATTTATACATTCTAAAAGTGCATCAAAAAGTTAATAATGATATGAAAAGAAAAGATGTTAATAAAGTGAAGAAAGGAAAATAAACCTGTAGTTGTTCTTCTCTCTCATCTACTGGTTCAGAGACAGGGACATCATCTTTGAACAGGTCATCAGCATTGATGTTATCTTCCATTGTATTCAATCCAGCTAAAGCTAATATCCTAAGGAGTGAAAATAAATAATAATGAAATTATTAAAAAGTTTTATGTAAGGAATACGATGCTAAATGTTGATAAAGTTTAATTTTTTTCAATTACAAAAAAATTTACAATTAACCTACGCACTGCGAAGCGAAGCCCATTATAGACCTACTTCAATTTTCTATTCATATTTCTTTAAAAAATTCTTTTTAATTATTTGACCTTCTTAATCAGTATTAGTAAGGATATGTTAAGGTAAAAAAGTTTTGTCAATGGTAAAAAGCTAAATTTACATAAAATGGGATTTTTTTCAATTACATAAAAATTGAATATTAACCTGCACATAGCGAAGTGAAGCTCGTTATGGACCCTACTTCAATTTTCTATTCATATTTCTATAAAAAATATTCTTTTCAATTATTTGACTTTAGTAATAGGTGTTAATAGCCATATTTTTTCATTACCCCGAGAAATATTAATACAACCAAAAATATTTCAAAATTTTGATCTTTATATTTCTGGAGGGGCATCCCTTTTTGCAATTTGTGTTAAAAAAATGTTTTTATTTTGTTATTTGTCTTCATTATTTTATTTTCAATGTTAAATGTGATAATGTTTCTCATAATAGTGAAAAATTATAATACTAACATATATTAGGAAGGACATACACATATTAGGATATTATTTTCTATTATTAAAATAATAGAAAATATGAATAGGGAATTGAGAAAGGATCCATAATAAACCCCAAAAGTTTGTAAAGAATAACTTGGTAGCAATTTACATAATATTCTGTAATAATGAAAACATATTTACTTTAAGTGAAAAGCTATGTTTCAGTCAAATTACCTTGGATCAAATATTAATTTAATACAACATTTTTATCATCATATAATAGAAAAATATCATTATCCATGATATTTGAATAAAGACAAGCATGATCTATCATGGATCTCACTTTGCAATTTGCATCAATGGAAAGTGCAAGGGTTAAAATTATTTTTTTGTGTACTAGTTAGAGCCAGAAAATATGTATACTTTTTGACAGGAGCAGGCGGAGCAATGATTTTCTTTGTAGTAACTGCCTTTGCTTCTGCCAGATTCATGAGCTCTGCATTCATTTCCAAAATAAGGGATTCATTTTCTGGAGAATATTTGGCTTTCTCCAACCACATCTTTGCTTTTGAAGTGATGTTAACTGTGCATCCTCCAAACATATTTGTTTTTCCTTTCGATTTTATCTGCACTTCTTGCAAATATTTCTCACATACTAATAAACGACCTGAAATAACAACAATAAAATCTATGATAGGTGACTATATAAAAGAATGGAAGCAGTTTTTACATTTTTCTAATGTCAGGATCAAAACATTCATACTAAAATATCTCTCTATATTAAAAATAAATAGTTCAATAAATAAAAGAAAAAAAGAAATTTAAAAAAAAAAAAAAAAAAGATCTCTGCTACACAGTTTAACAACTTATGAATCATATAATAAAGTGAAGCACATTTCACATGTTTGCTTACATAATATTTGAATATCAATTCATCTAAATTGATATTCAAATACTGTGTAAGCTAAGAAATAAATCAAATATCTAATGAGTGGCACTCTGTCAAATTAAATTAAAAGAAAATTATCTTCTTGTAATAAACATTTCTTGAGGATTTTTCCATTTACATAAAAACATTTTCTTTTACACTACATAAAAAACTATGGTTATAAATTTATTTGTAACCCAAAAAAATAATTTGTAGACTTGTTCATTTCATATTACTTACCAATGGTTTTTTTCTTCTTTTTAAATTTGATGGAGTTGGAATTTTAATGACATTCCACCAGTATGCATGATTTAAGACTGTTTAATAAAATTGTGTTTGAAAAATGAATAGCGATGGAAATTTAAATCCAAATTATATTTAAATCGTAACAAAGAACGTGCTGTGTAACATAATCTCTGTATGGTGATATACACAAAACATTCTTTACACCGAGACTGTAAGACAGTAATCCTAACAATAAAAACTTGTGGTGTCAGGAAGACGGAACTATATCAAACATTTCTCAATTAATCAAAAAACAGTTCACTAATTGTTTGAAAAGTTGCACATATAAATTATATAATCCAGTTTGAAAACATGACAGTAAATTGTTTGAAAATTTGTTAAATTATGAAATTTATATTTAAAATATTAATTATATTTAAATAGTAGCTAAAAATATGCTTTTGCTGTAAAATACCCTCAGTATAGTGATATACATGAGACATTCTTTTCATCAAAAGATCTTAATCTTAACAATACAAATATGAAGTTTCAGCAGGATAGAGTCAGGACACAAAATGCTCAACAACCAATGGAAACAGTTTGCCAATTGTTTAAAAAGCTGTGACATTTCCCATAACAGTGATATTACATGCTTAGGGGATATCCTGATTTTAGTGAGTGTCATTTCGTTCTGTGGGGACACCTTAAAAGTAATGCATACAGCACACGTCCTGTTACTACCTACGAAATGAAACATAAAATTGAAGAGAAAAATAACTGCCACTCCTCCAAGACCTGATATACCAAGCATAGCAGAGTTTCCATAACATGCTATCAGAATGTGAACGGCGGCAGAAAGCACATTTTTTCAGTTTCATCTTTAAGTAAAGGAAAAGTTTGTAAAATTTAGTTATTAAAATATTCTCTTTCCCTATACTAAAATTTAGCCAAAAAAATAGATAAAATTTTACGCCATAAAAGCAGAAAAAAATAAACAGACATACCAAAAGCTTTCCACCAATTCTCTGATATATGCCTAGTAAATAAAATAACTAAGCATTAATATATAATTTAAAAATGAGAAATAAATATTTATGAATATAATTTAACTTACTTTCCTTTCCCATAAAATGGAATTTGTTTCATCTGTGAAGTAACTCTTTGATTTGACTAAAATGAATGAAAAAAAAAATTATTATTAAAAAATACTTAATAGTGAAAAAGTAAATTTCTTATGAATTATATTTTAAAACATTCAGTTCATCATAAGATAATTTTAGCTGCAGTAAGCATTTAAGCTAGTTAAAACATTTTGTTTTTCTTTAACACTTTTTAAGCTTCAAGAATAATATTTTAGCTTTCTCTTCTATGCAAATTTTTTCTATTAAACATCATGGATAATCTGCTTTCAGATGCATGAAAGTCAACAATTGAAAATTTGGAAAAAGCCTAGACCAGAGCTCTAAGTTGTAATTCACATAACCTATAGAAAGAATTTTATTGATCATATTGACATACAGTTTTGATATATTTTTCTCTCCTTTTTTGAATATTGATTAGTCAAACCAGCAAAATAAATAAATAAAAAGTTAAAATTTTCTTTTTGTAAAATTAGAATAATTTTATTTTACATTTAAAAACTGTATGTGGTGAATTTTAAAGCATCTAAAATATGCATACATCAATTTTCACATTAAAAAATTTTTAAGTTATGATTAAATTTTAATTAAATTTAATTTAAATTTTAATTAAAAAATGAAAAGAATTTTTAATTTTAAACGAAATTTTTTTTACAGCCTTCTTTATATATATTTTGAGAAACTTGTTCTGAACAAATAAAAAGTGTTGAAACAAAACATTTTTAAACATTAAAATTACACTGTGATTTAAAATAAATTGAAGAAAGTACTAAAACAATCAACAACACTGGAATTTGTATGTACATTCTACCCTTCTGTGTACCCCTGCCTCTAAACATAAAAGTACTTTTTCTATGGTGAACTTTATAAATAAGAAACATCAACCCTTAACTTCTTAAAACAATGTATCTCATCACTCTTTATAGTGAAAATTCATCAAATTGGATCTGCAAGAGTTTTATTTTTTTTCCTTCCTACTTTCCAAATGCTTGTTTCGACTGTAAAAACTGCATTTTAAATTTATTTTTTTTCTTAAGATTAAATATATATAATTTCTTAAATTATAATCCAACTCTAAAATTAAAATTAATGGTCTGAAATATATCGCCTGAGTAAAAATATTGCTATTTCTTATTGTTTTAGAAATAAAAAATTTATGTCATTAATGAACAATTTTATTCATTGGGTTTTTGTCATCAAAAATTGGTTAAAACTATGTCAGAATGATGCCCAGGATATTATAATGCCTGTAATTTTTTTTTATAGTGTATTGAAATAATTTAGTAAACATATACATATATTTTAATACTAATATATAACTCACGATAATGCCATTAAAATCAAAGTTATAGTTTATAATATTGTAAATATAGAGCTTCTAGCAAATATTTTGCGAACATAACTGGGTCTCAACTCTATATTATATTTTAAATAAATATATACATACTAGTAAAAGTATATACACTGGTAGTACAGTAGAGTCTCGAAAGTTCGAGTCTCAGAAGTCCGAGGTTCCGCTTAATTCGAGGTGCCAAATTTTCCCCCTAGCAACCAAAAGCGCTCTTCCCATTTCCTCTCGCAACCGAAAGACTGCAGGTGTTATTTTTCGTTTCTTCCTAGAAAGAATTTCAGTAACCCACCACCTTTTGTTCTCTTTGTTTTGGAAGGTGGCTAGGTAGGGGTTGGTTTGAAAGGAATTCTCAAACCAGATCTTCAAGAGTTTTATTCTTCCAAGTTCAATTGTACTAGTAGCTTAGATGCTAGTTAGGGACTCAATACACGTGCTTGATCCTTATCATTTTGGAAACTTATTGCTGTTGAAAGTGTTGCGTTAAGGTGCCTGCTGCGAAAATGAGTGGAAAAAATAAGAGAAAATTTGTATCTATGATAACTAAATTGAACGCTATAAAAAGATTAGATGCAGGTGAAACAATGAAAAGTGTTGCTACCGATTTGGGTGTTGGAGAGGTAACAGTTGGTGACTGGCGCCACAATCAAATAAAAATTGAGCAATTTTATTCACAGAAGTGCAATGAGACTCCAGGAGAAAAGAGAAAATCTATGAGAACATCAGACTATGAAAAAACTAGCAAGCTTTATTTCTTTGGTTTACTCAACGGCGTAGCAAAGGTACTCCTAGAAGTGGTACTATTCTTCAGGAAAAAGCTGTGTTTTTCAGAAATCAGTTCAAAGAAGGAGAAGAAGATTTCGCAGCAAGCGTTGGTTGGTTAGACCGTTGGAAAAAACGATATGGTGTACGTCAACTAAATATTTGCGGTGAAATACTCTTGGCAGATACGTCAGCTGTGCAGGCATTTAAAAAACGGATTGAAGACATTATATTGACGGAAAAGCGCACACCTGACCAGTTATATAACTGTGACGAAACAGGTTTGAACTTAAAGATGTTGCCTTCAAAATCCCTTGCTTCAAAAGAGGAAAATTCAGCTCCAGGTCACAAAAAACGGAAGGAACGATTAACCATTTTAGCATGCGCCAATGCATCTGGAAATCATAAAATGAAACTGACTGTGATTGGGAAATCTGCCAAACCTAGAGCCTTAAAAAACATCACTAAAGAAGCCTTACCAGTACATTACACAAGTCAGAAAAGTGCATGGATGAATCGAGAAATTTTCAAACAATGGTTTCTAGAACATTTTGTTCCAGAAACACAGAAGGCATTGAGAAAAAAAAAATTTGCCTTGCAAAGCAATTTTGTTTTTAGATAACGCTCCCTCTCATCCGGGCGATGATGAGCTACGTTGTGGTGAAATTCGTGCTATATTTTCCCCCGCCAATGTTACAAGTTTGATTCAGCCAATGGATAGTATTGGAAAATTTAAAGAAAAAATATCCACACCGTTTGTTACAACATTTAGTTCAGTCTGATGATGAAAGTGTTGCAGATGTTTTGAGGAATGTAAGTCTGTGAGATGTCTACTGGATAGCAGATTCTTGGGAAGAAGTTCAACCTACGACAGTAATTAAATCATGGACTAAGCTTCTACCTGAATTGGTTACGCCTATTGAGAAAATTAATGATGATGATAGTGAAACAATTGTTTTGAAAGATTTGGTGAAGGAATTACCAGGCTGCGAAAACTCTAATGCAGTTGATCTAAATGAATGACTAAATAGTGACGACAAGCTGGAAATAACAGACTCAAGTATTATAGAAATGATGGAAGATGAGGAAGAATATGAAACAGAAGAAAACGACTCTCCGTTATCAGAAAAAAATATATCTCATAGTGAAGGTTCTGCAGCCTTAGAACTAGCCTTAAAATATGTAGAACAACAAACTGAAGCGACCTCTGCAGATGTTTTGCTTTTGAAGCGTTGGCTGACTATCGCATCAACAAAGAGAAGTAAAATACTGAAGCAACAAAAAATTGATAATTTTTTTTAAATTGTAAAGAATGTTTTACGTCATTATACTAAAGAATAAAGGATTTTAAGGTAATATGTTCATTTTATTTAATTTCATTTGTAGTTGTTAAAAATTTTCTACTTTTTCGGAAAATCCGAGTTTTCAGTAATCCGAGGTAGTGTCAGCCCCAATTACCTCGGATTTTCGAGACTCTACTGTATAACTATAATAATTCACATCAAAACTTCATTAATAAATTTTATTTCACAACTGTAATAAAAGGTTATTTTTTACCCCTACGACAATTATTGTTTTGAGTATAGGAAAATGATGAATTAATATGGGCCGGGATAGCCTGGTTGATAGGGCGCTGGGCCCATGTCCGAGAGTTCGTGGGTTCGAACCCCACCGGCTGAAGACTCCCCGTGTAGTTGGTGACTGATGCACGTTAAAATTCTGTCAAGTTGCAAAGTCCTCCATGTTCCCCCAACAAATCATTACCTCTGGGGGTACTGGATTGGAGACCGATCGTTCTCTAATTCAGGTCAAAATTATGATCTGTGGATGAATGAATGGATGTATGAATGGGTCCGCCTTATAGACAGGTGTGACGTATGACGCAGAAGACGAATTCTTGGCTATAGATGGCGCCACTGAAAAACAAGAATCGCACACTCTGCCTTAAATTTGCTTGGTTTCACCAAGCAGGCTTGCCCGTGTGGCAAGTGGCTTTAGAACCAACCAACCATGAGATAATATTTATTTGCAGTGTGCTAGATAAAATATCAATAATAACCATTCTATTGAATGTAAATCACTGAATACTCAGTTTCCAAATTCATAAAATACAAAATCTGAACTGTGCTGGAAATAAAAAATTTTTTTAATATGTAACAGATAATTTTTTAAGTTATTCAATGGAAGTGGTGATTTTTGAACAATATTGTGTAAGTAGCCTGATAATCAAAAAATTAATCCAAAACTGAATGAACACAATATGAATATTTTGAAGACTAAAAGGCTAAGAAGAATGTAGACTAAAACATTGTGTCATTGCAATGAAATGAAAAACCAAACATACCGATCCTCGAAGAATGTATATTGGAACTGCCAACCCAAAAGCACCACCAGTTGCCTAAGATATAAAACCAATACAATAAGTATACCAGTAAAATTTCGAATTCAAGTCTTATGAAGTTACAAATATATAACACAGAAAAGTTTTTTAACATCATGTGTAAAATAGGCAATATTTATAGATAACTATAAAAAGCTGTTGATTACAAGAAAATCTGCAAAAATTTTGATAATAAAAAACCAGATTGTTTTAAAAAACATTGATAGCATAACTTTTGTTGATTTTTAAAATTGAGTTAATAATTGAGAAAAAAACTAATTGTTATAAATAGATACTGAATTATAATATTACTACGAAAATAAACACTACTATCTTCACTTAGCATAATAACAAATTGAAATTGTTTTGGATGAAAACTAATTTGCAAAACACTTCCAAAAATTAAGAGCATAAATAACTTTAGAGGCTACCAAAATATTGCATAAACATTTAATAGATGGAAAGAGGTTTCAAACTTGCTAATTTTTAAAGCTAAGTGCAGAAGGTTTACAATCTCAAAAATATGTTAATGCAATATTTGAATGGATATTTCTTTTTATACCATCTTTGCAACTTTCATTTCTCCAACAAGCTAACACAATATCTATTAAACAGAAGAATGTATGAATGATTATGTAATAATAAGATAGAATGTTATTTGTTTGAAAATGCCAAGAACAGACATTTTATAGCCAATAAGGTCAGGTGGGAGGAATTTGGCCCCATGGAGAAAGTCTGGACACATTAAAACAAATTTTTTTTAAAAAAAATTAAGATTATTCTTTAGAAAAAGATTATTTCTTACAGAATTATATACTCAGGTTTTGACAAGTATTTTTAGAAACTATAATAAAAAGTTTATTTTTACAAACTATCTGTTTATGAACTATTTATACAGTATGTTAGCATAAGCTACTGATGAACTTCTTTCAAATATCATTATAAAAAACTACAACTTTTAATTTTAGTTCAGACTGGTAGAGAGAAATTTAAAAGAATAGATCTATATAGACATTTAAGAAAAAATTTCAAAATTCGATTTATTAGGAATTGTTTTCTGAGATTCATAATAGATTAGATATAAGGTTAGGCTTAGCTAAGTTGCATGATAGAGACATTTTTCTTCAAAATTTCTTTATTAACTTTAGTCAATATCTAATGCCCTATATTTTATAATAAAATAGCGAAAAAGTAATTTCTTACTATTACCCTGCATAGAAATTTTAGCAATAAAACTAATTTCTTTTAAATTTCATGTTCTAAAGAGAAGGATAGAAGGGAGAAAGTAGTTTTATAACAGACATATGATTCAATTAGAACAAAAAAATACTATAATGGCACAACTTAGTGAGTATATTTAAAGGCATAATTAAAATTTCACTTTGTCTTCAGGGAGCAGTTTTTTTTCACAGAAAACAAAATTTCTTAAAATAACTTGAAGAATAAAATACTTGAAATAAGACATTCATTTTTACTTCATATAATAAAAATATAAAGTATTTATTACATATTAATATAATAAATAATTAAAATATTCAAAAAACCATTACACTTTTCTAGCTATTTTGGATCAAATTCAACAAAACATACTGCATCCTAAGTGAAACCTAGTTTTGATAGCCATGAACATTAACTCTTTAATTTAATAACATATACAAAAAAAATATTTCAAGAATTTTTTGTTTTTAAATACAATTAAAATACATTTATTAATGAGCATTTTTATTTCAAAAACAATATTCATGTATGCTTCTTAGTGAAATATATACTAATTCTAGAATTATCTCCACTTTACTCCATCCTGGGAAAAGTGGGCATATTAAAACATGTTCTTTTGAAAGCATTACTGTAAGAAAACAATCAAACAAAATAAAAACAAATTATGCTTCAGATATTAATCTATATGGATTCAATCAGGGGTCTGTCTAGGTTTTTCTGAGAGATACCTACTTTGTGAAAATTTAGACATAATTTGTGAAAAATTAAAAATTATATTAAAAATCAACACAAAAATATGGATTTATTGTTTCTTAAGGGATACAGAAATAAAATTTTAAGAAAAAAGTATTTTTCTTAAACCGTTCTACCGAAAGTAGAATTTGTGAAGGTACCGCTAAACGGTAGTAAATTTGGCCTGGACAGACCCCTGTCAATGGATATAAAATGCACCAAAAGTTTCCTTTAAATAAATTTAATAGTTCAGTTTTAGAGTCTCCTTGTACGTTAACACTGATTGATTTTACACAACTGTCCCCCACCTGACTCTATACTTATTTTAAGATTGTTTATTGTATTCACAATATTTCATGGAAACCTATACTGGATTGTAAAAAATACAATCCATCCATCTCTGATGGATTACAGTTTTCTCATAAAAAGTTTAAATAATATTTTTAGCTATTTCACAAGGCCTATTCAATCATATAAAACCAAACATTTAATGCGAAAACAAAAATTTTTCATTGGGACAAAAGAATAAGCTTTTTAAGAATAATCAGATTCAATGATAAGATGTTGATAGTCCGTACAGATTTCCATTGGCCCTTTTGCATTTTTACATGTCCCTATATTTTTATTATATAGGCAATTAAAAAGAGCTTAAATAAAAAACTAAAATACAGAGAATGAATAATGTTCAGAACTGTGATGAAATATGCTATTTTGTGACAAAAACACAGACCAAAACAGCATACCATCCCTACACATTGATTGTTGGTCTGTAGGACCACTGATAATTGGTGGCCTAAGCTAAATTTTAGAGATCCCAGACCAATGCACCACCCTTAATTTTAAGCCCTATATATACATATAAATATCAAAAAATTATCTTCTTAAAAAATAGTGCCGCAACAAAACTTAAAAGCCAATGCTTTAATAATATTACATAGCAATAAAACAGAATTTACCTCTACTACACTAAACAAGAGTTTTGCTTCTTCAGAAAAATCTTTTTTGTCATCTGCAATACATTGAGATGATGCACTATTTTGGGATGACATCTGTGCTCTTTTGATTCTGGTAAATAAATAATTGTAATACTATCATGTTTTACAAATAAATACTAGTTACATAAGATGCAATACAATTTTCAAAAAAAAAAAAAAAAAAAAAACCAATATATATATATATAAGAATAAATTTATTAGAAAAGCAAATTTTTCTTATTTAACAAGTTATTTTTCTTTTAGTATTTTGTTTCTAACATAAAGGAGAAAATTGTTCAGCAAAACACAAACTGGATAAAATTATAACTTTGTTTTATAGCAATGTTTTTACATATTTTTACTAATATATTTCCTCAAATGAATGTGATTGTTATAATATTATTGATATAAAAGAACTTACTTTTTCTTACAATTATCACAGCATTTATCACTTTGCTTCAAATTTGTTACAGATTCTCCTTGAAAATGAGATAGAAGCATTTTCCTTCTACATTGATTTGAGTTTAAATACTGCTGCATTTTGGATATCATATCTTGTTTATGAGCTAAGAACTTTTCACTTTTAATTTCTTTCAAGAAAAACCTGCAACAAAACTTTCTTTTTTAAACTACAATATTGGTTTTAATATCACTACTTGAGTAAAAAATAAGAAACATCTATAACAATTGCAATTCCTTTAAAGTAAAATGACTACACATGTCTTTTTAACCATGAATGATATTGCTTACCAATAAGATATGGCAAAAAGTTAAGTTCTTTTCTGGTTAACAAATAAAGTTAACAGTGTTTCAAAACTTTGGTTATAAAATAACATGGTATATAAATTGTCAAGATTTCCAAAGAATGAGATAATAAAAATTTGTCGATGAAAAAAAAAAAAAAAAAAAGAGAGAGAGAGAGAGATGAAAACGTAATAATGAAATGGTCTTAAAAAAGTTATATGATATTAGGGAAGGAAAAAAAAAAAAAAAAAAAAAAAAGAAAAAAGAGTGAGAGTGATATACATTTATAAAGCATTTTCATAAAGCATAAAGTTTACAACATTTATAAAAATTAGGCTTAGGGATCCTAAGCACAAGGCAGACATCTTCAGAAAATATATTTATTTTAAATTTTTTGAGATGTATGCTCAGAATATCTAAAGTACAAAAAAAAAAAAAAAAAAAAGATATTTCTAGCAGGATTATGCAAAACAAGTCATTTTTTAATAATTTGCAGATATGCGCTCTTTAGCTTTTTTGTTTTGAGGAAATAGAAAGCACAAAAAAAAAAAAAAACTCAATAGTAAATAAAATGACAAATTAATTCATTTTTAAAAATATGTAAAAAGTAAATGTTTACAACAAATAACAAAAGAGATTGATCTTTCAGCAGCAGTAATTTTATAAATTTAATCATTGACAGCAAATGAGTATGACATTGACATAATAATAAAAAAAAAAAAATATGTCACCAGTTATGAAAATTACAACAAATGTATAGAACTTGCATTAGAAATTTTTGCAATCATTCAGGACTTTTTGGATGAACAATATACTTACACAAAAATATAAAAAACTTTTTTTGTTTTGATTATTATTTGAATAATTATTTAGTTATTTATGAAACTTAAATGATTTTCATTGAAAATTACATCTAATAAAAGGAACCTTGTATATTCAACTAATCATAAAAATGTCATACGCATTAAAAAGATCTAATCCAAAAAAAGAAGAAATCGAAGTGACTTTAGTGGTTTTCTTCTCTGTGTAAAACAAATGAATGTTCAAAAAGTTCTCCACAAAGACTAGTTTGTTTCAATGCTGGATTCAGGTCACCCCTGGTCTTCTGAGTCAGATTCAAAATTAGCCTGAACCCAAATTAGTCGTAAACCCAAAAAAGCTAGACTTCTCAACGCCGGGGATAAAATAAGAAACTATTTCAGATAAAATTTTATACAGATAAATCTAAAAGAGACACAGTTATATAAGAATAACTAACTTTGAAGTAACAAAATCTCCGTTGGAATAGAAGACTTGGCAAATACTTGGAGAACCATCACGGCCAGCTCTACCTATTTCTTGATAATAAGACTCAATATCCTTTGGTGCTAGAATAAGAATAACAGTTCAAAATAAATATTTTATTCACCAACTACTTTGGTCTTACTTACTTTAACTAATTACTTTGTAATTATATCTTGAAGCAAATACACTGTAAAACTTACTAACTTTATTTTAGGATCGACAGAAAGTGTAAAAAGTAAGACTTGCCGCTAAAATTTTTTGGGAAAAAAAATCATAATGCTTAAAGAAAAGTCTCCCTTCATAATTGTTTTTAGTGTCTATGAATTTGCTCAAAATTTGCTTTTAAAAAAAATTGTGCAAACAAACAAAATTCGAAAGAACATTATTTTAAATAAATTTTAAAGTTATGCCTGCATTTAAAAATAATTCTTAAGCATATATAATTACAAGTGTCTTAATCAAAAACACAATAAGTAGCTGCGCTGGGAAGCTTTATTTCTATATACTTTACATTTTATAACCATAATAAAAAATATAAAAGACATTCACAAGTATTAGCAGTGTGCTTCTTAGCAATTTTTAAATAATATATGTAAATATCAATATTGGGGGGGGGGAGTCGTAAATTAGTTGCCCTGATTTATAAGCATTTAATTTTTAATACTTATTTTAATTTTTAGACTTAATCAAAAACATAGGATACTAAAATAGAAAAATAAGTTTAATTTAAAATTCTAATGTGGGAAACGACCAAATTTTCATGGGAAATACTGTGATTTGAACCAATGTTTGCTAAGCAAGAAATGAATATTTAAAATTTGATTTGTTCAACCGATAAATTAAAATTAGTTTAAAAAGTTAATGAACTTATCTTTATTTTTAATTTACCTTATATTTTTCAATTATAAACCAATAAATATTAATGAAAGTTATAAAAAATAGCATTTTACTGATAAAAACTTTTTATTTAATGAATACAAAAGTAATGTTTCATCGATATTTTGACAATATTTTCTGCTAGTGTCGAATCTGCAGATAACCATTTACCACTTAAATTTATTTCTTGCTAATATTCTTTCTTAAAAAAATAAATAGCTTTCAATTACTTAAAAATATGCCTATGACTGAAGTTAGGAAGAATTCTACTAAATTTACATAGATATTTTTTAACAAATATATTTTTAACTATTCAAATATCAGACCTATTTTCACACATTTTAAATATGAAATTTTTTTTTCACTTACTATTGTTTTTTTTTTCCAAGTGCAAAAATTTATGAAGAAAATTGGTTCACACAATAAGCTAACAAAAGTTTTTTAAATATAAACTAAAATCTATTTTTTAAAATAGACTATTTTAAACAATCATGGCTTTTAAAAACAATATTAGAATTTCTATTTAGAGGATGAGAGGTATTTCATAAAATTGATAATGCTCTGAAAACTGATTAAACTTCTTTGAAAACCAAGAGGCTTTCCTTTTGTGGGCTCAAATGAATGAGTAAATGTTAAAAATGAATGTACTTCACCTTACATTGAAAAGAAGCACAGAATTTTTTTTTCCACTTACTATTGTTTTTTTTCCAAGTGCAAAAATTGATGAAGAAAATTGGTTCACACAATAAGCTAACAAAAGTTTTTTAAATATAAACTAAAATCTATTTTTTAAAATAGACTATTTTAAACAATCATGGCTTTTAAAAACAATATTAGAATTTCTATTTAGAGGATGAGAGGTATTTCATAAAATTGATAATGCTCTGAAAACTGATTAAACTTCTTTGAAAACCAAGAGGCTTTCCTTTTGTGGGCTCAAATGAATGAGTAAATGTTAAAAATGTATGTACTTCACCTTACATTGAAAAGAAGCACAGATTTTTTTTTTACACTTACTATTGTTTTTTTTCCAAGTGCAAAAATTGATGAAGAAAATTGGTACACACAATAAGCTAACAAAAGTTTTTTAAATATAAACTAAAATCTATTTTTTAAAATAGACTATTTTAAACAATCATGGCTTTTAAAAACAATATTAGAATTTCTATTTAGAGGATGAGAGGTATTTCATAAAATTGATAATGCTCTGAAAACTGATTAAACTTCTTTGAAAACCAAGAGGCTTTCCTTTTGTGGGCTCAAATGAATGAGTAAATGTTAAAAATGTATGTACTTCACCTTACATTGAAAAGAAGCACAGATTTTTTTTTCCCACTTACTATTGTTTTTTTTCCAAGTGCAAAAATTGATGAAGAAAATTGGTTCACACAATAAGCTAACAAAAGTTTTTTAAATATAAACTAAAATCTATTTTTTAAAATAGACTATTTTAAACAATCATGGCTTTTAAAAACAATATTAGAATTTCTATTTAGAGGATGAGAGGTATTTCATAAAATTGATAATGCTCTGAAAACTGATTAAACTTCTTTGAAAACCAAGAGGCTTTCCTTTTGTGGGCTCAAATGAATGAGTAAATGTTAAAAATGTATGTACTTCACCTTACATTGAAAAGAAGCACAGATTTTATTTTTCCACTTACTATTGTTTTTTTTCCAAGTGCAAAAATTGATGAAGAAAATTGGTTCACACAATAAGCTAACAAAAGTTTTTTAAATATAAACTAAAATCTATTTTTTAAAATAGACTATTTCAAACAATCATGGCTTTTAAAAACAATATTAGAATTTCTATTTAGAGGATGAGAGGTATTTCATAAAATTGATAATGCTCTGAAAACTGATTAAACTTCTTTGAAAACCAAGAGGCTTTCCTTTTGTGGGCTCAAATGAATGAGTAAATGTTAAAAATGTATGTACTTCACCTTACATTGAAAAGAAGCACAGATTTTTTTTTTCCACTTACTATTGTTTTTTTTCCAAGTGCAAAAATTAATGAAGAAAATTGGTTCACACAATAAGCTAACAAAAGTTTTTTAAATATAAACTAAAATCTATTTTTTAAAATAGACTATTTTAAACAATCATGGCTTTTAAAAACAATATTAGAATTTCTATTTAGAGGATGAGAGGTATTTCATAAAATTGATAATGCTCTGAAAACTGATTAAACTTCTTTGAAAACCAAGAGGCTTTCCTTTTGTGGGCTCAAATGAATGAGTAAATGTTAAAAATGTATGTACTTCACCTTACATTGAAAAGAAGCACAGATTTTTTTTTTCCACTTACTATTGTTTTTTTTCCAAGTGCAAAAATTGATGAAGAAAATTGGTTCACACAATAAGCTAACAAAAGTTTTTTAAATATAAACTAAAATCTATTTTTTAAAATAGACTATTTTAAACAATCATGGCTTTTAAAAACAATATTAGAATTTCTATTTAGAGGATGAGAGGTATTTCATAAAATTGATAATGCTCTGAAAACTGATTAAACTTCTTTGAAAACCAAGAGGCTTTCCTTTTGTGGGCTCAAATGAATGAGTAAATGTTAAAAATGTATGTACTTCACCTTACATTGAAAAGAAGCACAGAATTTTTTTTTCCCACTTACTATTGTTTTTTTTCCAAGTGCAAAAATTGATGAAGAAAATTGGTTCACACAATAAGCTAACAAAAGTTTTTTAAATATAAACTAAAATCTATTTTTTAAAATAGACTATTTCAAACAATCATGGCTTTTAAAAACAATATTAGAATTTCTATTTAGAGGATGAGAGGTATTTCATAAAATTGATAATGCTCTGAAAACCTGATTAAACTTCTTTGAAAACCAAGAGGCTTTCCTTTTGTGGGCTCAAATGAATGAGTAAATGTTAAAAATGTATGTACTTCACCTTACATTGAAAAGAAGCACAGAATTTTTTTTCCCACTTACTATTGTTTTTTTTCCAAGTGCAAAAATTGATGAAGAAAATTGGTTCACACAATAAGCTAACAAAAGTTTTTTAAATATAAACTAAAATCTATTTTTTAAAATAGACTATTTTAAACAATCATGGCTTTTAAAAACAATATTAGAATTTCTATTTAGAGGATGAGAGGTATTTCATAAAATTGATAATGCTCTGAAAACTGATTAAACTTCTTTGAAAACCAAGAGGCTTTCCTTTTGTGGGCTCAAATGAATGAGTAAATGTTAAAAATGTATGTACTTCACCTTACATTGAAAAGAAGCACAGATTTTTTTTTCCCACTTACTATTGTTTTTTTTCCAAGTGCAAAAATTGATGAAGAAAATTGGTTCACACAATAAGCTAACAAAAGTTTTTTAAATATAAACTAAAATCTATTTTTTAAAATAGACTATTTTAAACAATCATGGCTTTTAAAAACAATATTAGAATTTCTATTTAGAGGATGAGAGGTATTTCATAAAATTGATAATGCTCTGAAAACTGATTAAACTTCTTTGAAAACCAAGAGGCTTTCCTTTTGTGGGCTCAAATGAATGAGTAAATGTTAAAAATGTATGTACTTCACCTTACATTGAAAAGAAGCACAGATTTTTTTTTTTCCACTTACTATTGTTTTTTTTCCAAGTGCAAAAATTGATGAAGAAAATTGTTTCACACAATAAGCTAACAAAAGTTTTTTAAATATAAACTAAAATCTATTTTTTAAAATAGACTATTTTAAACAATCATGGCTTTTAAAAACAATATTAGAATTTCTATTTAGAGGATGAGAGGTATTTCATAAAATTGATAATGCTCTGAAAACTGATTAAACTTCTTTGAAAACCAAGAGGCTTTCCTTTTGTGGGCTCAAATGAATGAGTAAATGTTAAAAATGTATGTACTTCACCTTACATTGAAAAGAAGCACAGAATTTTTTTTCCCACTTACTATTGTTTTTTTTCCAAGTGCAAAAATTGATGAAGAAAATTGGTTCACACAATAAGCTAACAAAAGTTTTTTAAATATAAACTAAAATCTATTTTTTAAAATAGACTATTTTAAACAATCATGGCTTTTAAAAACAATATTAGAATTTCTATTTAGAGGATGAGAGGTATTTCATAAAATTGATAATGCTCTGAAAACTGATTAAACTTCTTTGAAAACCAAGAGGCTTTCCTTTTGTGGGCTCAAATGAATGAGTAAATGTTAAAAATGTATGTACTTCACCATACATTGAAAAGAAGCACAGATTTTTTTTTTCCACTTACTATTGTTTTTTTTCCAAGTGCAAAAACTGATGAAGAAAATTGGTTCACACAATAAGCTAACAAAAGTTTTTTAAATATAAACTAAAATCTATTTTTTAAAATAGACTATTTTAAACAATCATGGCTTTTAAAAACAATATTAGAATTTCTATTTAGAGGAGAGGTATTTCATAAAATTGATAATGCTCTGAAAACTGATTAAACTTCTTTGAAAACCAAGAGGCTTTCCTTTTGTGGGCTCAAATGAATGAGTAAATGTTAAAAATGTATGTACTTCACCTTACATTGAAAAGAAGCACAGATTTTTTTTTTCCACTTACTATTGTTTTTTTTCCAAGTGCAAAAATTGATGAAGAAAATTGGTTCACACAATAAGCTAACAAAAGTTTTTTAAATATAAACTAAAATCTATTTTTTAAAATAGACTATTTCAAACAATCATGGCTTTTAAAAACAATATTAGAATTTCTATTTAGAGGATGAGAGGTATTTCATAAAATTGATAATGCTCTGAAAACTGATTAAACTTCTTTGAAAACCAAGAGGCTTTCCTTTTGTGGGCTCAAATGAATGAGTAAATGTTAAAAATGTATGTACTTCACCTTACATTGAAAAGAAGCACAGATTTTTTTTTTCCACTTACTATTGTTTTTTTTCCAAGTGCAAAAATTAATGAAGAAAATTGGTTCACACAATAAGCTAACAAAAGTTTTTTAAATATAAACTAAAATCTATTTTTTAAATTAGACTATTTTAAACAATCATGGCTTTTAAAAACAATATTAGAATTTCTATTTAGAGGATGAGAGGTATTTCATAAAATTGATAATGCTCTGAAAACTGATTAAACTTCTTTGAAAACCAAGAGGCTTTCCTTTTGTGGGCTCAAATGAATGAGTAAATGTTAAAAATGTATGTACTTCACCTTACATTGAAAAGAAGCACAGATTTTTTTTTTCCACTTACTATTGTTTTTTTTCCAAGTGCAAAAATTGATGAAGAAAATTGGTTCACACAATAAGCTAACAAAAGTTTTTTAAATATAAACTAAAATCTATTTTTTAAAATAGACTATTTTAAACAATCATGGCTTTTAAAAACAATATTAGAATTTCTATTTAGAGGATGAGAGGTATTTCATAAAATTGATAATGCTCTGAAAACTGATTAAACTTCTTTGAAAACCAAGAGGCTTTCCTTTTGTGGGCTCAAATGAATGAGTAAATGTTAAAAATGTATGTACTTCACCTTACATTGAAAAGAAGCACAGAATTTTTTTTTCCACTTACTATTGTTTTTTTTCCAAGTGCAAAAATTGATGAAGAAAATTGGTTCACACAATAAGCTAACAAAAGTTTTTTAAATATAAACTAAAATCTATTTTTTAAAATAGACTATTTTAAACAATCATGGCTTTTAAAAACAATATTAGAATTTCTATTTAGAGGATGAGAGGTATTTCATAAAATTGATAATGCTCTGAAAACTGATTAAACTTCTTTGAAAACCAAGAGGCTTTCCTTTTGTGGGCTCAAATGAATGAGTAAATGTTAAAAATGTATGTACTTCACCTTACATTGAAAAGAAGCACAGATTTTTTTTTTCCACTTACTATTGTTTTTTTTCCAAGTGCAAAAATTGATGAAGAAAATTGGTTCACACAATAAGCTAACAAAAGTTTTTTAAATATAAACTAAAATCTATTTTTTAAAATAGACTATTTTAAACAATCATGGCTTTTAAAAACAATATTAGAATTTCTATTTAGAGGATGAGAGGTATTTCATAAAATTGATAATGCTCTGAAAACTGATTAAACTTCTTTGAAAACCAAGAGGCTTTCCTTTTGTGGGCTCAAATGAATGAGTAAATGTTAAAAATGTATGTACTTCACCTTACATTGAAAAGAAGCACAGATTTTTTTTTCCACTTACTATTGTTTTT
The DNA here is from genome assembly GCA_949128135.1 of Parasteatoda lunata. NCBI lineage: Eukaryota > Metazoa > Arthropoda > Arachnida > Araneae > Theridiidae > Parasteatoda > Parasteatoda lunata. The sequence continues at coordinate 10,841,724 of OX421973.1, read as the reverse complement.
TTTCCAAGTGCAAAAATTGATGAAGAAAATTGGTTCACACAATAAGCTAACAAAAGTTTTTTAAATATAAACTAAAATCTATTTTTTAAAATAGACTATTTTAAACAATCATGGCTTTTAAAAACAATATTAGAATTTCTATTTAGAGGATGAGAGGTATTTCATAAAATTGATAATGCTCTGAAAACTGATTAAACTTCTTTGAAAACCAAGAGGCTTTCCTTTTGTGGGCTCAAATGAATGAGTAAATGTTAAAAATGTATGTACTTCACCTTACATTGAAAAGAAGCACAGATTTTTTTTTTCCACTTACTATTGTTTTTTTTCCAAGTGCAAAAATTGATGAAGAAAATTGGTTCACACAATAAGCTAACAAAAGTTTTTTAAATATAAACTAAAATCTATTTTTTAAAATAGACTATTTTAAACAATCATGGCTTTTAAAAACAATATTAGAATTTCTATTTAGAGGATGAGAGGTATTTCATAAAATTGATAATGCTCTGAAAACTGATTAAACTTCTTTGAAAACCAAGAGGCTTTCCTTTTGTGGGCTCAAATGAATGAGTAAATGTTAAAAATGTATGTACTTCACCTTACATTGAAAAGAAGCACAGATTTTTTTTTTCCACTTACTATTGTTTTTTTTCCAAGTGCAAAAATTGATGAAGAAAATTGGTTCACACAATAAGCTAACAAAAGTTTTTTAAATATAAACTAAAATCTATTTTTTAAAATAGACTATTTTAAACAATCATGGCTTTTAAAAACAATATTAGAATTTCTATTTAGAGGATGAGAGGTATTTCATAAAATTGATAATGCTCTGAAAACTGATTAAACTTCTTTGAAAACCAAGAGGCTTTCCTTTTGTGGGCTCAAATGAATGAGTAAATGTTAAAAATGTATGTACTTACCTTACATTGAAAAGAAGCACAGATTTTTTTTTTCCACTTACTATTGTTTTTTTTCCAAGTGCAAAAATTGATGAAGAAAATTGGTTCACACAATAAGCTAACAAAAGTTTTTTAAATATAAACTAAAATCTATTTTTTAAAATAGACTATTTTAAACAATCATGGCTTTTAAAAACAATATTAGAATTTCTATTTAGAGGATGAGAGGTATTTCATAAAATTGATAATGCTCTGAAAACTGATTAAACTTCTTTGAAAACCAAGAGGCTTTCCTTTTGTGGGCTCAAATGAATGAGTAAATGTTAAAAATGTATGTACTTCACCTTACATTGAAAAGAAGCACAGATTTTTTTTTTCCACTTACTATTGTTTTTTTTCCAAGTGCAAAAATTGATGAAGAAAATTGGTTCACACAATAAGCTAACAAAAGTTTTTTAAATATAAACTAAAATCTATTTTTTAAAATAGACTATTTTAAACAATCATGGCTTTTAAAAACAATATTAGAATTTCTATTTAGAGGATGAGAGGTATTTCATAAAATTGATAATGCTCTGAAAACTGATTAAACTTCTTTGAAAACCAAGAGGCTTTCCTTTTGTGGGCTCAAATGAATGAGTAAATGTTAAAAATGTATGTACTTCACCTTACATTGAAAAGAAGCACAGAATTTTTTTTTCCACTTACTATTGTTTTTTTTCCAAGTGCAAAAATTGATGAAGAAAATTGGTTCACACAATAAGCTAACAAAAGTTTTTTAAATATAAACTAAAATCTATTTTTTAAAATAGACTATTTTAAACAATCATGGCTTTTAAAAACAATATTAGAATTTCTATTTAGAGGATGAGAGGTATTTCATAAAATTGATAATGCTCTGAAAACTGATTAAACTTCTTTGAAAACAAAGAGGCTTTCCTTTTGTGGGCTCAAATGAATGAGTAAATGTTAAAAATGTATGTACTTCACCTTACATTGAAAAGAAGCACAGATTTTTTTTTTCCACTTACTATTGTTTTTTTTCCAAGTGCAAAAATTGATGAAGAAAATTGGTTCACACAATAAGCTAACAAAAGTTTTTTAAATATAAACTAAAATCTATTTTTTAAAATAGACTATTTTAAACAATCATGGCTTTTAAAAACAATATTAGAATTTCTATTTAGAGGATGAGAGGTATTTCATAAAATTGATAATGCTCTGAAAACTGATTAAACTTCTTTGAAAACCAAGAGGCTTTCCTTTTGTGGGCTCAAATGAATGAGTAAATGTTAAAAATGTATGTACTTCACCTTACATTGAAAAGAAGCACAGATTTTTTTTTTCCACTTACTATTGTTTTTTTTCCAAGTGCAAAAATTGATGAAGAAAATTGGTTCACACAATAAGCTAACAAAAGTTTTTTAAATATAAACTAAAATCTATTTTTTAAAATAGACTATTTCAAACAATCATGGCTTTTAAAAACAATATTAGAATTTCTATTTAGAGGATGAGAGGTATTTCATAAAATTGATAATGCTCTGAAAACTGATTAAACTTCTTTGAAAACCAAGAGGCTTTCCTTTTGTGGGCTCAAATGAATGAGTAAATGTTAAAAATGTATGTACTTCACCTTACATTGAAAAGAAGCACAGATTTTTTTTTTCCACTTACTATTGTTTTTTTTCCAAGTGCAAAAATTGATGAAGAAAATTGGTTCACACAATAAGCTAACAAAAGTTTTTTAAATATAAACTAAAATCTATTTTTTAAAATAGACTATTTCAAACAATCATGGCTTTTAAAAACAATATTAGAATTTCTATTTAGAGGATGAGAGGTATTTCATAAAATTGATAATGCTCTGAAAACTGATTAAACTTCTTTGAAAACCAAGAGGCTTTCCTTTTGTGGGCTCAAATGAATGAGTAAATGTTAAAAATGTATGTACTTCACCTTACATTGAAAAGAAGCACAGATTTTTTTTTTCCACTTACTATTGTTTTTTTTCCAAGTGCAAAAATTAATGAAGAAAATTGGTTCACACAATAAGCTAACAAAAGTTTTTTAAATATAAACTAAAATCTATTTTTTAAAATAGACTATTTTAAACAATCATGGCTTTTAAAAACAATATTAGAATTTCTATTTAGAGGATGAGAGGTATTTCATAAAATTGATAATGCTCTGAAAACTGATTAAACTTCTTTGAAAACCAAGAGGCTTTCCTTTTGTGGGCTCAAATGAATGAGTAAATGTTAAAAATGTATGTACTTCACCTTACATTGAAAAGAAGCACAGATTTTTTTTTTCCACTTACTATTGTTTTTTTTCCAAGTGCAAAAATTGATGAAGAAAATTGGTTCACACAATAAGCTAACAAAAGTTTTTTAAATATAAACTAAAATCTATTTTTTAAAATAGACTATTTTAAACAATCATGGCTTTTAAAAACAATATTAGAATTTCTATTTAGAGGATGAGAGGTATTTCATAAAATTGATAATGCTCTGAAAACTGATTAAACTTCTTTGAAAACCAAGAGGCTTTCCTTTTGTGGGCTCAAATGAATGAGTAAATGTTAAAAATGTATGTACTTCACCTTACATTGAAAAGAAGCACAGAATTTTTTTTTTCCACTTACTATTGTTTTTTTTCCAAGTGCAAAAATTGATGAAGAAAATTGGTTCACACAATAAGCTAACAAAAGTTTTTTAAATATAAACTAAAATCTATTTTTTAAAATAGACTATTTTAAACAATCATGGCTTTTAAAAACAATATTAGAATTTCTATTTAGAGGATGAGAGGTATATCATAAAATTGATAATGCTCTGAAAACTGATTAAACTTCTTTGAAAACCAAGAGGCTTTCCTTTTGTGGGCTCAAATGAATGAGTAAATGTTAAAAATGTATGTACTTCACCTTACATTGAAAAGAAGCACAGATTTTTTTTTTCCACTTACTATTGTTTTTTTTCCAAGTGCAAAAATTGATGAAGAAAATTGGTTCACACAATAAGCTAACAAAAGTTTTTTAAATATAAACTAAAATCTATTTTTTAAAATAGACTATTTTAAACAATCATGGCTTTTAAAAACAATATTAGAATTTCTATTTAGAGGATGAGAGGTATTTCATAAAATTGATAATGCTCTGAAAACTGATTAAACTTCTTTGAAAACCAAGAGGCTTTCCTTTTGTGGGCTCAAATGAATGAGTAAATGTTAAAAATGTATGTACTTCACCTTACATTGAAAAGAAGCACAGATTTTTTTTTTCCACTTACTATTGTTTTTTTTCCAAGTGCAAAAATTGATGAAGAAAATTGGTTCACACAATAAGCTAACAAAAGTTTTTTAAATATAAACTAAAATCTATTTTTTAAAATAGACTATTTTAAACAATCATGGCTTTTAAAAACAATATTAGAATTTCTATTTAGAGGATGAGAGGTATTTCATAAAATTGATAATGCTCTGAAAACTGATTAAACTTCTTTGAAAACCAAGAGGCTTTCCTTTTGTGGGCTCAAATGAATGAGTAAATGTTAAAAATGTATGTACTTCACCTTACATTGAAAAGAAGCACAGATTTTTTTTTTCCACTTACTATTGTTTTTTTTCCAAGTGCAAAAATTGATGAAGAAAATTGGTTCACACAATAAGCTAACAAAAGTTTTTTAAATATAAACTAAAATCTATTTTTTAAAATAGACTATTTTAAACAATCATGGCTTTTAAAAACAATATTAGAATTTCTATTTAGAGGATGAGAGGTATTTCATAAAATTGATAATGCTCTGAAAACTGATTAAACTTCTTTGAAAACCAAGAGGCTTTCCTTTTGTGGGCTCAAATGAATGAGTAAATGTTAAAAATGTATGTACTTCACCTTACATTGAAAAGAAGCACAGAATTTTTTTTTCCACTTACTATTGTTTTTTTTCCAAGTGCAAAAATTGATGAAGAAAATTGGTTCACACAATAAGCTAACAAAAGTTTTTTAAATATAAACTAAAATCTATTTTTTAAAATAGACTATTTTAAACAATCATGGCTTTTAAAAACAATATTAGAATTTCTATTTAGAGGATGAGAGGTATTTCATAAAATTGATAATGCTCTGAAAACTGATTAAACTTCTTTGAAAACCAAGAGGCTTTCCTTTTGTGGGCTCAAATGAATGAGTAAATGTTAAAAATGTATGTACTTCACCTTACATTGAAAAGAAGCACAGATTTTTTTTTTCCACTTACTATTGTTTTTTTTCCAAGTGCAAAAATTGATGAAGAAAATTGGTTCACACAATAAGCTAACAAAAGTTTTTTAAATATAAAATAAAATCTATTTTTTAAAATAGACTATTTTAAACAATCATGGCTTTTAAAAACAATATTAGAATTTCTATTTAGAGGATGAGAGGTATTTCATAAAATTGATAATGCTCTGAAAACTGATTAAACTTCTTTGAAAACCAAGAGGCTTTCCTTTTGTGGGCTCAAATGAATGAGTAAATGTTAAAAATGTATGTACTTCACCTTACATTGAAAAGAAGCACAGATTTTTTTTTTCCACTTACTATTGTTTTTTTTCCAAGTGCAAAAATTGATGAAGAAAATTGGTTCACACAATAAGCTAACAAAAGTTTTTTAAATATAAACTAAAATCTATTTTTTAAAATAGACTATTTTAAACAATCATGGCTTTTAAAAACAATATTAGAATTTCTATTTAGAGGATGAGAGGTATTTCATAAAATTGATAATGCTCTGAAAACTGATTAAACTTCTTTGAAAACCAAGAGGCTTTCCTTTTGTGGGCTCAAATGAATGAGTAAATGTTAAAAATGTATGTACTTCACCTTACATTGAAAAGAAGCACAGAATTTTTTTTTTATATGTGCTCCAACACTGTCTTTTTTACATATTTCAAATTTTTTTATTAACATTTTATTAAATTTTTTTGCTCATAAAAAATGCATTTTGAAAACAAAATTTATGATTGTTAAAATCGTTTGGAAGCGCTTCGCGCTCCTGTGCCACAGGTCCTGGGTTCGATCCTTGGGCCGGGCAAGGCTGACTCAGCCTTTCATCCCTTAAGTGGGTCAACTGGGGTGCCGCGTTCGACTGACCACTCAACCGGAACATCTGCTCCTGCACCCCAGAGCCCAAGGTCAAGAAAACTGAGATGGGCACAGTAGGCCTTGGCCCTCTATGGGCTGTCGTGCCACTGAGTTTAGTTTTAGTTAAAATCCTTAGAATGCAGCATTGGGGATCAGTATATGAATACTCATAGTTATTTGATCATTATTTTCACATTCTAAACAAATTTCGCTAAAACAAAACAAAAAATTATAACATATATTCCATGAATTAATACGAATTATAAAGCTTCTTACAATTGCGACAATATGGGAAAACACAATTTGAGTTGAAAGAAATGGAATTTTAAAAATTTTTTAATTTATACCCTTGGAAAAAACATTATTTCTTTCTTTAAATGTTTTAAAAAATTAAAAATTACATACCACCATAGTGTATAACACGCCTGACATCAGGCTTGTCAATACCCATACCAAAAGCAACAGTTGCAACAACAACCTAAATGGAGAAGAAAAAAAACTGTAAGTGTAGGTCACGAAGACAAATCGTAAATTGGAATTATTTTAACTGTGTCTTTGTCAAGCAATAGTATCAAACATAAATAAGGTAAATATGTTCTGTTGGTTTTAAATATCTTAGAAATAAATTTTTTTAAACCAGTTTATTGAAGGCTGTATAAAAAGAGGAAAGGGCAGAAAGAGTCAATTGCCCTGGTCCAGGCTAAAATTCTTTAAAAATTCTTTTTAAAATTTTATTTAATGTTTAAAAAATTATGTATTTTTTTATTTAATAATATTTAAAAAAAAATATTAAATCTAATTATTCAATAATTCTTTAAAATGGTTATTTGTACATTTCTAATATGCATGCTAGCTTGCAATACTTTTTTTAGCAATTATGCTTACTGTAAGTCAATAACATAAGCAAATTAATGTTGAATTAGCAACAAAAGTAAGCATTAATAAAACAATTGAAAACTAATAATTTAGTAATTAAAAGAAATATTTCAAGAATCAAAAGATAAATTACCTTCCGCTTACACTTTAGTAATTAGCTTTTTCCAATAGCTTACAAAATATGAAAAATACACTTGTGCTGTTTTTAAAAGGGGCCAGAGCCCAGAAATCATCAGTTTGGACCTGTAGCCAGATATTCTAACCACTATGAAAAAGGACGAATATTTCTGATGACAATGAATTAAGAAGCTTTATAGAGTAACTGTTACACATTCCCACTCAAATAAATTAGAATGTATGACTCATTATCAGCCATAAGCATTTCACGTTACTGAAAGGTTATGTGGTCCTAAGTTATTCGTTGTTCCACGACAGTTTGGGGTTTTGTCGTTGGTTGAAACTTGAGTCATGTCAAAGCAAATTATGGAACAGGATGAAGTATTCTAGAGCTGTCATTCATCTAGAAGTGAAACAGTTAAATGCTTGATGCCATGGTAACCAACATGCAAGACTTAAAATGATCTTAGTTGGTCATCAACAGGAATCAAACCAGGACGTTTGAATCTAAAGCCAAAGAGCCCAATCCAATGGTCTCTAATCAGAGAGGAATTTCATACTTTCAAGGGAGGAATGAGGTTCTTTTGATTATTCTTGATTTGTACTGCATATCCATTTGTATCTTCAAAAAATGAATTTAAGGGCAGGCTTTCCTGAACTCTCTGATCATCACTTAAACTTAATTTCATTGCTGAAAAAGGGTTTAAGATTTTGCTTCTTGAGTTTCTTAGACTTAAAAATGATATTCAAGTAAAAAACATATTTAAAGAGAAATCAATCACAGAAACTTAGTCCTACTTGTGAAAGTTTTATCTATAAGTGTCAGCAAGATCTATCAGAGCATTGTTTCTCATTTGTGTTGACTTATCTTTGTGAGTAAGGTTTCTCAATTAGGTTACAAACAAAACTGACTTAAAGAAATGGACTGGAAACCAGTTACTGGTGTTTTGCTTTTGCAAGTACTATTCTGTACGCTGAAAAACTAACAAAGAAAAAAAAACAAACAATAATAGGCGTTCCAGTAAACAAAAAGTGACTAACAACACATTTGCCATTTTTCCTAAAAATTGAAGTATTATTTCTTACAATTAAATTATTAGTTTGTTAATATGAAAAGAAAAAAAAACTATGAAAAGAAAAAAACTATGAAGCATTAGCACTGCTTTTGTTAAATTATTAAACATTTCACAAAATCTCAATAAATATTGTATATCTATGAATCTAAGTGTTTTTGAAAAGGGGAATGAGCCTCTAGGAATAGTAAAGAAGGGGTAATAATCAAAATAGTTGCGGAACCATTGATCTAACCACTATGGAAAATGCTTTATACTCCAGTTCAAGGTTTTGTATAGTTACCACCATAGTTTATGAAACTTAATTATAATTTTAATAACTTGGAGTTATGTTAGTACATTACATTTAAAAAATTAAGAAGTTTTTAATGAACGTAAAGTTTCTAAATTTATTGTGGAATATAATATATAGTAAATAAAAATATGTGTTATGGTAATATTTTAATTATTTGATAAGAAATTTTACCTCAACTTTGTCATGAACAAATTCTCGATGAGCAGTCTTGCGTTGTAAAGGTGTCATGCCTGCATGATACATCTGGCAAGATACATTCATATCTAGAATAAAACAGGTAAACTTAATTTTAAAATTTAACTATCAACAAAATAATATTTCAAAAATAAGTTTTTATAAGAATTGGATCGATAAGAATATTATTTGATATGAGCGAATTAAATTCAGATTACTAGCAATTAACATTTAGACAATAATAAAAATTTCATTACGAGAGTTCCTTCTATATACTTATTTTTTATAACGCTTAAGGAAAAAAATGCAATTAACTAATAACTAACTATTTTTGAATTAATGGATGATAATAATTTCACTAAGACAAAACACATAATTTTTCAAGAAAGCTTTCTTATTAAAAGAAAAACTGTAATAATTATATAAAATATTTTGATTACAACTTTAACCAAATTTGAAGGATCAAAGGTTATGTAACCCTTTACAATAACCAAACCCTGAATACTAGCCACAATTAAAAGACAAAATTTAAATTAAATATTCACAAATTATCAATATAATACATTATTTAAAACATGCTACATTTATTATTTAGCAATAATTTGTGAAGCGTAAAATTATATATATATATATATATATATATTTATTTTACTGCAAAAACAGTTTATATTTTTTGAGTAATATTTTTCTACACAAAATACTGTATGCATAGAAATTACAATTTTATACATAAAAATGCAGAAAAGTTTGATTAAAAATAAGATGGAAATATATTAGAACAAACATTTTTATTTTTCAGAATTAAGATATTTCCGACATATGTAATTTAATTTTTAATGTGCTGCAATGTTCAAACCAAACACATATTTTTAAAATAACATTAGTAACCTAGAATCTTCTTGTGAACCTCTATAGTTGCATTTCTAGTAGGGCAATAAATAATCGTTGGTCCTGCAAAACTAGGCTTGCCATTTTTTTTAGTCATCACTCTCAGCAAATCATTTGTTATTGAGTTACTCTTCATGCTGACTTCCAAATACAAATTGGGCCTAAAAATAATTAGAACAGTAATCAAGTAATCAACAATGATATAAAAAATTCCTGTAACCTAAACATAAAAAAATATAACAATGTAAAAAAATGCTGTTACATTTATACAAGTTACATTAAGAGAGTGATGCTGAAAGAAAATTAAGTTATGAGTAAGTTATGTTACCTGTCAAAACTTGAAACTACTTTAACAGGATTTCGTAACTTTAAAGAGGTACAAATATCGTTTAAAACAGTTGGAGTAGCAGTTGCTGTTACGGCCATAAAAGGAACCTAAACAAAGATATATTTTTAAGATACAAATTTTTTGGTATAAAAAAATAATAAATTGTTTCTTTATTTTGGAATGTCCAAAAATTTTTAAAACATACATGACTAAATGTCCTACGCAGTGACCCTAGATTTCGGTATGAACTTCTAAAATCATGCCCCCATTGAGAAACACAATGCGCTTCATCAATAGCAAACAGGACAATTCCTGAAATTCATAATATTAACAAAATAAGGAAAGAAGCATTCAAAGCAAACTAGGAAAAAAAGATTTGATATTTGAAATTCAGTACATACAAAAATAAAAAGATAAAATATCAAACTGATTTAACATTCATTATTTAAATATCTTACCAACATTTTTATCTAACGTTTGCAATAATGAAACAGCATTTTCAGCAAATTCTGGAGTTATGTAGATCACTTTGTGCTTCCCCCTAAAAAATATAATTTTATTTTAAGATACAAATAGTAAATAGAATCATTGTATTAATTTATATAAAAACAGTTAAGAACTAAAATTTAAGTAAAATATTGAAAATGCTAATTAACACTATTGTTTAATTATTTGAACAATGTTATACCTCAAGAGACCCAAACACCAAATTTAAGATTTTTGTGCTGTCTGTTAGGTGAAAAATCAACATTGAAAGAAATTTCTTCTTCAATATTCATCAATGAATTTAACCTTTGCCTATTCAGTTAATCATCATAAAATATTTCAAAAACTGAAAATTGACATACTGGTGTAATGCAAATGAACTCCATACCAGTTATATTGTTCTTCTAGCCTTTCTAGGATAGGATATGTTGTTGTTATAACTTTGTTATGTTGAGGAACACTGCCTTTAAAAAAAGATTAAACTTATTTTGACTTAAAGTTTCACTCAATTAATCATAAAAATATTTCCATTGTGTCAAATATGTTAACAATGGACCAACAATATTCAGAAAGGCATAAGCATGGTTTCCTAAATTGTGGTGTGAGGTAGATTTTGAGAAAAAATTATTAGTTTCAGAAATGATAAAAGGAATTAACAAAATAATTATAATAATAAGGATTAAAAACAAAATTGAAATAAAATAGGAATATTGCATGAGCATTCACAGTATTTTTTACAAACCTGCTTTAGCAATGAAAAATTACAGCTTTTTTTAAAGAAAGTTTTGGTATTAATATTAATTATAACAAGAGGTGGATATTCAAGTCAAACTTTTCTGTTATATGATGAAATAAGAAGCCCTGATCAAATCTTGCTTTTTCATACAGAAAAAAAAAGTTGGTGGTTTGCTGAAAATCACTTTCACCAGAATTATATTCCGAGGTTTTATCACTGTCGATGGGACACAATGCCAGATTAGTAAAAATTTTCAAGAAAATTAATGACAAATTTTAATCACAAGGGAAAAATATTACAATTATCCATAGTAATGACAAAGTTTGCTCTTGTCTCTTTTGTCTACTACTACATCAGACGGGTCAAGGTTTCCAATGATGAGGAATGACAAAGGAAACTTTCAAATTCATCTGATATTTTCAAGAAAATTAATGAAATTAGTTTTTCTGTACAAGAGAAAAACAATACTACTTACTAGCATTGTAATACTAAACAATACTAGTGTTTATTTCTTTATTTTCAACTATATTTGGCTTTATGCGGTCAATACATGAATGGCTTAACCCAAGAAAATACAAGACAAATAGATAACACAAATTAGAGAAGGTTGACACAAAGAAATGTCTGCAGTTAAAGAAGGATTCTAACCCACAGTCACCACACTTTTGAGCATTTTGCGATATCCTTTAGTCACCAAATGCCCCATCTAATGTAATTTTCATTGTGATATGCCCTTCACCATCCAATTAGAAATGGATTGACTAATTTATGATACTTGAATCAAATACAATTATTTAAATGATTGCATTCCAGATTGAATATTGTTTCAAATAAATCTAATTGGTAAAAAAGTTTAAGAAGTCCTGGTTATTTTTAAATTTAAAAATATATATATATATAATTTCACTTGATAATTAATTTCATTGATAAAGGAGGTATTAAGCAGAGAATAAAACGAGGGGCTAAATGTAGATAACATGTAGTTAGTATATTCAAATAATAATAAAAAAAGACTTGTTCGGACGGTATTAAAAATAATTTGTTTATTTTAATGTTTTCTGATCTAGATGAATTTTTTTTAACTATAACACAGACAAATAGGCTCCCTTTCATTAAAATTCAAAAGGGTGTTGAGCTTGAATAAAAATCACCTTGATTTCATTTATTCAAAGATTAGCTTGTAATAATTAAATGTTAATAGTAATATTTTTAATTGGGGGTTATGACTATACTCTTAACAACTTTTACAGCAGAAGGCCCAATTAATAGTCTCATGACAGATCTTCAGAATGAGCCATACATTTATCAGATTGACTTATTAAAAATCATTAACAGCAAAGAGATTGCAAAAAAAAAAAAAAAAAAAAGAATTATATGCTTAAACTTACTGAAGTAGTTCTTCTTTAACTTGACCCATTTTAGTTTGAGTTGACCCAAGAAAACAGGCAGATATATTAGCTACACTGGAAGACATTGATAAAGAAACAGAATTTTAATCATAGCACCTCAAAGAAAATAATACACTTTTATAATTAAAAATTACACAGTAAAGTACAATATGACATACATTTTGATCCAAGAAGATTTTTATTAAGAAAATTTGTATTAACATTGAAACTAATATAAGCTCTTACATTTACTGACTTACAGTTTCTATAAAATTACAATCAAAACATAATTTAATAAGTAATGTTTCTCTTTTCAGAGCTGGAAATGTAAGGTTATTTTATAATTATATAGCAAAGTTTATATTTTAATTCAAACAAAATTACTGCGACAAAATAACAATTTTAAACAGATAAATTTTTGCCTTATAATAAAAAATTATGTACTTTGAGTTTAATATAAATTTAAAAAAGAAATTCTTGATATCAACCCAATGAAAGCTTACATTTTTATTGCTAAAAAATGAATTAGTATTGCTTAATTAAAAAATATTCGTGCGTGATAATATGCTTAAAATTATTCGAAGTTAAAAAAAAATAAATAAAAAATTACCTTAATGACATGACTTGATCTTCCATCAATGATATTAAAGGTGAAACAACAACTACAGGTTTGTCAGAGTACACACCAGGATATTGGTAGCATAAACTTTTACCATAGCCTTGGTAAAATAAAGAATAAAATTAGAAACACAAATCTTTAAAATATAATCACAAAATAAAAAAAAATCTAGGTGAATATATGTGTTCCACATAAAAATATGTTATTATGTGGTTATGTAATACTATAAAATATACTTGCCGGTAGCCATAACTGCGCTGACATCTTTATGCTCAACCAGCACACTATGAATTATTTTCCACTGCATTCTAAAACAATAATATAAAGCAATAATAAAATACGTAAGTTTGAAATAATATTTATTGAAATTTTTTTTTAAACATATCTGGAAAAATAAAAGTAAAAATAGTTAAAAATAATAATGAAATAATCAGAAAGTAAAAAAATTGTAATTAATTGTTATTTTATCTTTGTTCCTTAAGGACAATAGAAGATTGGAAAGTCAGAAAATTTGCCTTTTCAGTAGCTCACAGATAGGCACGTTTTAAAAATTTTACAGAAATGAGTAAAAACTTCATGTCATTGATCAAAATCAATGGTGCTCTCAGCACCTGATATGATATAGGTTCTACCATCTTAGATACTCATAAAAGATGCATAAATGATAATAAGAGACTATTTTATAAAATTTGCTTTCTTAAACATTAAACAACTTGTCTCCACAAATTCACTACATAGCTTCTTACTGCACAGAATAGTATTTTGTTGTTATGATACTTCAATGGTTAATTAAAAACACTTAAATTTCAATAATAAATTAATTAAATTATTAATTCAATATTTTAACTTAAACTGATACTAATTTCCAAGAATTATGAGAAGTTTTAAAGAGCTAATCAGAGATTCTTTCTATTTCTGAATCATACGAGACAGACTCTACTACATTCACACAAAAGTTAACAAAATGAAAGATGCCAAACTTTCCCGAAATTCCATTTAAATAAATAAAGACTAGATCTAATTATATAATTTTATTTTTAAAACAAATACGTAATATATAGCTCTCTTTGAAAGCCAAAACTTACTACAATGAAAAGCTACTTTGTTATAAAGACTAAATTCGAACTGACAACAAAATAGCTATTTGCATTAATACAAATTTATTTAATACTTTGCTACTGAAATCTATTTATAACGTCATAAATCTATTTATAGCCATCTGCACCAATCTCAAAAACAGACGTAGTAATTTTAAAAAAATTTTTTTTATCCTTTTTATTTGCCTTAGAAATGATCTTATAGCAAAAACAGAAAAATTATAACAATAATTATTAATAAAAAAAAAAAATTGCTTTTCAGGAGCATGAAAATTTCGAAGTAAAAATTGATAATTTTTTAGTATGTTGCTTTTTGATATGCAGTTTTTTAGTTTGCATATTTTAAAAAAGTCACACATGTATGTATGACTTGAGTGTTCTCAACTAAAGGCCTGGTTTATTAGGACAGGCCGGCGTTACAAAACGTCAGCTTGAAGCGAACGTGAATCCCTGATTGGTCAATTTGTGAGTTAGACAGCATACATCATCGAACGCTCAGCTTGAACGAAAACTGACGTCCGAATCAACTGCAGTTGGATTACAACGTAACGTTAACAACAGAAGCAATGACAGACAACATCCAACAGAGCATTGAAATCAGCCAAGATATTGATTTTAACACTAAACATAGCTTCTTCTTCCTCTTTTTCTTCATTTAGCTAAGCTATAATGTGTTTTTTCTTGGACAAATTCATTATTTGTTTTCTGAAGCACTGGTCGACAATAACAAAATCAATACAAATTCAAAATAAATATTTGCTTACGTAATTATCGCATGTGCAATGCGAGATAATGTCTGTGTTGGACCTACTGCTCACGCTGAGCTAACAAAACAGTATTTTGTTGGCATCAGGGTAACGTGAAATTAACGCTGACACCCAGAGAAGGCGCTTGTTCTAAAAAACCAGGCCTATAGATAGAGAAATACCTGCAATTTTGGTGCCAAATACATATGTAAGCCAAATAATATGTAAGTCAAATACATATAGAGAGAGTAACATATGCTATTTTGATATTCTTTTAATATCAAATTTTTATTTTTGTTCATTCTATTACATTTCATCCAGTAATTTTTATATTTAAACAAGCAATACTTTAAATAAAATACTTTCTAACTTTCATTATAGGAACTTTTCGGGAAAAAAAGAACAAATTTAAAAACTTTGTAACACGAATAATTAATTTTGTGACTAATCATTGCTTCATGAAATTATTCATTTTGGCATAAGTTCACACTGTCAAAAAGGTCTTCATTCAACTCATAAAAAATTATAACTTATTGAAAGACTTTCAAAATAATTTAATATAAGAAAAATAATTTATTGATTAAAAACTCTTTAATATCTTATTATACCTATGCAACACTGTTGTTAGAGACAGAAACATCTTGTTATTAATTTCAGAGTTGAAAAATTAAATAAATTTATTTATTTTATTTTTAAGTATGTTTTTCTGTTGTTCTTTGAAATCTGCTTTAACTGACCAGTACAACAGATATATACTGGTACTTGTTGACAACTGGTATAAGAGGTAAATCAGCATAAGATGCTATAGTACGGTATAGGCTAATTATGTTTCAAGTCTATTTAAAAAAAACTTCAAAAACTATAAGATTAGTTTTTAAATAGAAAAATATTTTAACTGATTGTTATACCAAGTAAAGACATAAACCTTGAGAATACTGTTACAGGGTGCGTAGCCATATTTTTCAAATGAGTAATAATACTCATTTGAATACTAAATACTGAGATAGTTAGCTTTAAAATTTTCTTTCATAAATTAAGATTTATTTTTAATTTTTACTTTTGTATATAATATTTTTCATGGGTGTTTTTATGACAGATCTGCATTTTTAAAAGTGTTTCTGATTTATAAAAACCCATAAAATCTTAGAAAAGATGTCTATCTTTTCTAAGATTTTATGGGTTTTTTTCTTTAGGAAAATTTTATTTTCAGCATTCAAGTTTTGTTTTAAGAATGGACACAATATTTTTTTCTATCTCTCTTTTTTTAAATTTATCTTAAATATTTCTAATTATCTTAATATCTAATTATCTTTGTTTTTTTCTTTTTACCTCCTACCAATAATACAGCTAATATTTTATTCATTTTAAATAATGTCTAAACTTATTAGGCATAAAAAATATTTATTAATGATTTTAAAAAAAAAAAAAAATTGCTATTTGCCGCCAAATATTTGGTATTTGGCTAAATCACTATTCATTACATTCCTAATAACAATACAAAGAACAAAAGATCATACGGCCTAAAGGAAGGATGTCCAAAAAATTGTTTGAGAATCCTAAAATGTTCTTCTGATGGTGGATCACATTCTAGAAAGGAAAATAAAAAATAATACTAATAAGCAAAATATCGTCAGTTAAAATTAAAGTAATTCAAACAATTTATAAAAATGGAAATTAAATATTAAAAATACTTCTTACCATAAAAGCAAGTAGTTAAAAAAATATTTTAAATAAGAAACTCTTATTTACCGCCATTTTATGCATATTTTGTTGTACAAATGATGAAAAATTTTTAACGAAAGAGAACTTTGAAATCTATGCTTTTTTAAATTATGCATTATTTTTTAACTAGCCAAAATCCAAGTATCACACAGCTACTAGATAACCAAGTATATATAGTTACATATTTAAAACTAGCAAAATCAAAAATTTATTCCTCTAAAGTTATTATTAACTTTTAACGGTCCGTCCATCCGCAAATTCAAAAGTGCAGATGGACTGACGTTACTTGTCAAAATTAAGTGTTATGTATACTTTAGTAATCTATATTTATTCCTATTCTAACAGTTGCATGGTGATTCATCAAGGAGCAGAGCGCTTACAATTCATACGTCATAAGTAAATATGACATAAATAAATAATTCTTAATAGTTCATATTAAATGTTTAGGTAATGGCATCAATGTCATGTTAATTAGATAATAGAGCAAATATGGCTGGGTAACCATTTCTCGCTCTCTTTGTTTCTTATCTGTTGAGCAGCGGCAGTGTTCTTTTCCCATTCTAGTAGAAGTTATTAATGAAAGATGAGTACCTGGATTACAAAGTGCTGTGTCACGATTCTAACACTGGGAATTCCTATAATCCGGAAGGGTGAATGCTTAAAGATAGTGTGAAGTATACTGAACTGTATTAGCAGCTGGAGCTTAAGTAAAAATTTGAGAGTCTAGCTGAACCTTCTAATGTCAGCTGCACTTAGAGAATGCCTTTCTTATTTCAATAGTGGTTTTCATGTTATCATGATGACGCCATAGAAATTGAGTGTGCCACAAAAATAATGGACCACCAAGTTGTGAAAAAGAACTTGCAGTGCCTTTGAACTTATAATAGATGTGATACAGCTCCAAGCTGTACAATTGAGCTCTTAGTGTCATAGAATTATAGAAATTCTCACTATATTTGTGTTAAGTACTGGTTCCCTGTTCTTTGAATATTTTTGGCTATGAACTTACAATAAAATATTTCCTGCAAGCAAAAATTGTATGTGGGGTACATAATAAGTTTTATTTTATTTCCTCTAAATCTTTGCTTAAAAATATCTTTACCAATTGAGATAACAACTTTGTTTAAATCCTACTGAAACAATTTAATTATAACCATTCAAGAATTTATATTCAAATAGAGTTCCTAGAATTTATATTCTAAATATCTTGAATACTAGGAAGATTAAAATGATTACACTTTTCCCCCTCATCTCATTATCTTCTTATACAAGACCATACATGACTATTCTGGATAGGGGTGTTTTGTTTAAGCTATTGAAAAATAATTAGTTTAATTGTGTGATTAAGTTATCCTTTTCCTTCTTTAAGCAATATAAATTCTTCCAGCCTTTATCTTGATTTATCATTCTCTCATTATGAACGTAAAACAACAAAAATGCGGCAAGTCATATACAAATCTGAACACGTCTGTCAAAAAATTGGTGCATAACATACAAAAGGTTGGCCATCTTTGATTTAAAGGGCAAAATAAATTTAAAACTTTTAATGAAAATAATAATTTACCAAACTGTTCTTCTTTTGATGGAAGTATCACTGAATCTTCAACATCAGAATCACAGCCATTAACAAGATCTCCATTTTCTTCCGGTGCTTCTGTAGTTTCTTCAGTAGAGTTGAAACTATTTTCAGCATCTTCACAAGCCTTAAATAAGATATGTACTTACATATATAATACTTCTTTAATAGGGATTCCTAAACTTAAATGAATGATTTTCTATGTTAAAAAATTACATTTTTGTGACCCATCTACCAAAACTGTTCAAGAGAAAAAATAAATATTAGAATGCAAGAAAGTATCCAAGTAAAATAATGTCTAGTTTATACTTTTGTTAGTTTAAAATTGAAAAAATATTGGTGTATAAAGTTTAAATGAATATTGTTTTTTCTCATTTTTCAAAAATAACTGCCCTGCTTTTATTTTCAAAAAGTTGCATTGCTGTGATTTTATCAACAGTTAGATATTTAATGAATTATTTGTTGAGGGGGGAAAAAGGTGCTAACTGAATTCCCAGCATCATGTAATTCAATTATACTTATTTTTCGAATTAATTTTACAACATGTAATAATAACAATAATTTAAGTAAAACTATAAAAAAATTTAAAAAAGTTAAAAACCAAAAAAAAAGTTTGGAATTTAATCAAATATTTCAAAATATACCTCAGTTAATTTGAAAGATGTAAGATTATCCGGAAACGGGTTTATTTTTACTTATTTAAGAAATATTTTCATATATTATGTAAAAAGTTTAAATTCCTTTTTCTACATTTATGTTGTTGTTCTCATCCCCATGACCAGCAGAGCTAGATCAGGTTCATGAGTTTGTTTACTCTAGGAAAGTCTAGCACCAAAAAGGGAACTTGAACAAGGTCCAGACGGGTAAGTCCCAGACAAGATAAAATGTGGTCAGGGGAGACCTGGGCAGCAGAACACTCTTAGTGGCAGATTTCGAAATATTTATTACCATCGACATAATTCATTGATGACAGATGTCCACTGAGGAAACGAGTAATGGCAGCTTGTTCTCGTCTACTGCTGTCCCGAGCCAAAGAACCCCCTGGGCACCTACTCTGATACCAATTTTTGTTTATAGAAGGGATGAGATGGAAGAAAAAAAAAAAACTAATTAGGCAGTTTTAAAACTTAATGTGAAGACAAAATCATAATGGATTAATCCAAATTTAAGAATTTTCCTCATTTGTTTAATCTGATCGAAAGTAATGGAAATTACGAAATAAAATTACAACTGTGGTGAAAGTTTACTTATCAGACTTTTAAATGTATCGAAAAGCAGCTTTAATAAGGAGTTAAAAAATAGTTTAGGAATCTTTGACCATTTTTGGCTGTTGATAAAAAAAAGTGCCAATCGGGGAGGAAAAAAAAGCTCAGTAAGTATTATAAATGCTTTTTTGTAATTGAATTAGTAAATAGAATATTATAAAATTTATTTTCTAAACAGTTTTTTAAAGCATTCTCCCATATCTCTAAGAATAAAACACAGCAAAAAGCTTTAAATATGTCCCTTTAATCTTATTTATTTATCCTTATCTTTCTTATTTTCAATATGAATAGCAATGGTTGATATATAACACATTTAGCTAAAAAGTATGTCATAATAAAAATCTAATGCTCCATTGTTAATTTTTCAATGCATTTTTAAATTTTTTGTGCATAAGTAAGACTCATTTAAAATTAAATAATATTTAAGTTTTGTAAATGTTTGATGTGATGTGATGTGATGTAGTTAATTTACGTCGCACTAGAGCTGCACAATGGGCTATTGGCGACGGTCTGGGAAACATCCCTGAGGATGATCCGAAGACATGCCATCACAATTTTGATCCTCTGCAGAGGGGATGGCACCCCTGCTTCGGTAGCCCAACGACAAATAGTTTGAGACAATACTTTGCATCCTCTTATACCTACTATAATACCTACCAAGTGGTAGGGTATTATAATTTATACACATTATGTAATGCATTAAGTATAAACTATCAAAATGTATTGATCTTAGCTGCATTGATGAAAAGCAAAAGAAAGACAACATTGCCAGCAAAGTTTTTAAAAATTTTAGGGTAATTTTAGGAACTTTTTTCAAAAAATTTTAGGGGTAATATATGATTTTGCTAGGATAAAAACAGATCACACGGTAGTTTATTACATAACAGAAGATTATTCTCATTCATCCATACATATCATAAATAATTGCAAGCCATAAAATAAAGCTCTGAAATTTATTAAGTCAAGAATGAAATCTCCAAAGTGTAAAAATGAAATTTCAACTATTACCTATCAAAAATTAAGTGCATGATTCAGGAACAGGCAAAAGTGAGAATAAATCAAGAAAAAAAATAAATTAACACCAACTTGGAAAAATTAAATATACTTTATTAAATCCAAAACAATTCGTAAATTAAAATGCAACGCCAAATAAAAAATTAAGGAATATTTGACTAGAACTTTACGAACTTAAAATTATTTTAAGCGATATATATATTAAAAAAATTCACAATTTCATTTCTTTCCTATCCTTATCAGATTAAGTATACAGAAAATGATTTAATCATTTATGAAATAAAATATACCATATGAAAACTGTATCAACTTAAATATTAACAAAAATAATACTGTCTTAAATTGTATATACTTTAAACAATTTAAATATCTCATATCTCTGATACTTATATGTACTATTAAAGTACACAGAAAAGTTTCCAAAATTTAATATCAGATAAAAATTGAAGGAAATCATGACAAAAATATTGCTAACTAAAGTTACATATACTGTAAACAATTCCCTTTCTCATCCTCTGCGATGTTTATATAAACAATAAAAGTATTAAAAAAAATAGTTCAAAAAATCAGAACAAATAATCTGCATACCCTTAATTAAAATTATTACCATAAATTAAAATTCTATTTCGATTCTATAGTAATTTTTTAAAAAAGAACCTTCCTCTCTAAAATAGAATACTTTTTTTATTTGATTTTTACCTTCTTAATCAAAACTTTATTATTACCCTTTACCTTACCTTATTATGAAAAACTATTGTGTGACATTATTAGATTTCAAATCAGCAATTTATATTAGAAGTTAGAGAAAAACAAATTAATTATGATCATTTTGCTAATATAATCTTGATATTGATTTGTGAGATTCTTTTACTGCCCTCAATAGTGTTGTGGTGATCTTCAACACTCCTCCATATATTCGAATGGTATCTTTGATTAGTCTAAGAGACACACTAGCATTCTCATGGTGACTCACATTAAGCATTGCTTTATTTATTGAAAAACCTCTCTCAGGATCAGAATTCCCATGTGGCAAAATTAAAACAGTTTTAATTAATGTAGTTAAATTCTTATATTTTAGATCATTGCTTTTTTATTTATATTTAGCCTATAACTCAAATTTTTTAGGAACACCAACAAAATTTTATCAGATTTTTAGGAATTTTAGGGTTTGCACATAGTTTTAGGAATTTTAGGGGGAATGCGACCCTTGCATACATGGTATCGTTAATGTTTTGAAAAAAATCTAGCTCACTCAAGGGATTGGCAATAACAAATTTAAAGTTAAATTTTTTTATTACGATAATTTGTGATAAAAAGAAGAGTTGGAGTATTTTTTGAACTCTCAGTTTAAGAAACTCCTAAGATCGAAGTTACAAACAATTGTGGGCTTCATCACTGAGCATTAACAGTTCAGAAAACGCCTTCATGGAATGGGTCTTCTT
Source organism: Parasteatoda lunata (assembly GCA_949128135.1). NCBI lineage: Eukaryota > Metazoa > Arthropoda > Arachnida > Araneae > Theridiidae > Parasteatoda > Parasteatoda lunata. The sequence goes on along the minus strand of OX421973.1, from coordinate 10,819,858 downwards.
CAACAAGAACCAATATGCACAAAATTCTTCAAGAATGTGAAACCAGCATATCACATTTTATATGAGTGATACCCTTGCCATTACTACTTTAGGCATTCTCCATCCTAAAGAGCTGCACCTCATCTCTATTAAGGGACACCCAGAGTTCATAAACAAAGCAGGCGACCCAAAAAAATGGAACTAGGAAGAATTGGATTTGAAGCATTTGGCACAAAATACTACTAAAGCTGAAGTGCCTCACATCAGACAAGCCCAAACAAGAACATCAGTTTGAGAAACATTTAAGTCACCTTAGTTATCTTTGAACTAAAACAATTTTATTGTTTCAATTAAAACCTCGCAAAGTTGAATATTTTTGCATTCTCTAATTATTTTTCACCTGAACTTATTACTTAAATTTTCTTCTTTATTCTGATTTCACGTTTAGGATCGCTTTTGTTTAAAGAATTTTTTAGTGCCATCATTGGTATTGTGAATTGAGCATAATATTTTAAATTCAATTACTATAAAAGATAAAGTGTGTCTAGTTTGGTAATTTATTGTTTATTAACCTATTATAAAATGATAAAATCCATAGAATATTTTATTGTTACTCTTGATGGTCTTGTGTAAGTCATAAAAATATTATTCTTCTATAGTGTTTCTAACACTAATAACAATTTGCCACAGCTGCTATGAATAAAGTTAAAACAATGTAAAAAAACTACAAATAATGTACATACAGCATAAAATCAAAGTTTTTTTTTTATTTGGATTAATATTTCATTTGAACTTCCATTTGTAACACATCAATTTAGCAATAGTGAAGCCATGATTAAGTTGAATTAACTCTTTCCTTTTCCTAAAATTTGATTGGGATCTACATTTCAATTTGAAATTGCTTTAAGAAGTGTAAAATCAACTGCTTTGTTATGAATTTTAATTAAGACAATTATGAAGTGATTCACATGTCCAAACATATAAAAGAACATACATGCTTGTGTTTAACATGACCAGCAGAGGTCAAATTGACGGTGGTGACTCTGGGTACAATTAAATAATTATTAGTGGTCGCCAGCAGGGTCCTCAGGGCACAGAAATGTTTTGGGACCTTATAACATGTCATACTGCTTAAAATCGAACTAAAAAACTTCACATACACAAAATAAAGCATTTTAAACTTATGCAATAATTTGAACAAACTTAAGTACATTTTGATTTAAATGTACATTTAAATTTGTTTTTAGTAGACAAAAAAAAAACTGAATTCACATAAAAACTTCAATGGAACGTAGAAAAATAGATTTAGTTTTTTTTTTTTTTTTTTTTTTAAAGTTTCCCTGGTGATAAACTATTCAAATTATTGTTGTTTGCATGATAATCAATCACTATTTGTAGAAAGAAAAACAAATTACACACTTTATACAATAGAATATATTTATTTTAAAAATATATAAAAGGCAATTTTGTTTATATTTTAAATACAATTTATAAAAAGTGAGATTCTCAAGGGCCCTCTCTACGCATGAGCCCGGCTGTTGTCCATGCGTAGAGACGGTACTGGTCCCCAGCACAGCAATCAATAGAATAAATATATACTGTTTTGTTTTTTTGATTTTGTTTCATGTTTTGGCCTGTGTTACTGTTACAAAACAGCAGATTTCATTATAATTGTAAACATTTTAAATTTTTAATTCTGTAATTTTTTACTTAAATTCACTTTATGAAATGCAGGTAAAAGGACCAGTGAAAATGTGTTTGGACTAGTTATATCTCTTAGTTACTGATCTTATGGACCAGTGACTAAATTTACTTTAGTATCTACCCATGATGACATATCTACCCATGAAAACATGTGTAATGAACATGCAACATTAGAAAAGAAACGACTTATGTTAGATTTACAACCAAATTATTTGATGAGATATATTTGTTTTATGTCAATTAAAATAATCTAGGGAAAAACTGCTTAAACTATACATTTTTGGACTCGAAAATTAGAAGTTTTTCAAAAGATTAAAATTTTATAAGACTAATAAAGGAAATCCAAATACTTTAGATAACCATATTATGAAACTGATTTGTTTCCACTCTGCAATTATTTTTGGTCAGCAGTTTTTTCATCACCAACTATGAATGGCACATTTTTATCGATGCCACCCATGTCACAAATCAAAAATCCAAACAAATATTGACATCCCACTACATACAAAATTTATAGAATAAAATAGATATTTTACAACATGGCCAAATATATGCCTTTTTATGAAAAATGCCTTTTTTTCAATTTATGTATTTTTTTTTCTCATTTACAATTTAGTTTATTCATTATACGTTATGCAAATAAAAAAAATGGAAAAGTATAAACCAAATGTTAAACCCTTGGCAACAGTTTTGGTGCCACTCTGCCTCAAATTTTATAAAAAATATAGCAATACACACACAAAACTATTATTTAATAATGCTAAAAATGATAGATCTATATCAAATGCAGTTCCTAAAATCTAAATAAGTAAAAATAACTTATTTAAAAACAAAGTAACCAAATGATATATACAGTAAAAAGTCCCATATTTGGTTATCTGTTTACCAGGTCTTTTTTCCCACACTTTTTAATAATAAAAAAAACTTTTTCCCTTTTTTAAAAAATATATATATTTTTTTTTACCCTTGCGACTTGTTGAAAAATAGTATGCATAATGAGAATCCCCTGCTTTTCCACTAATTTTGGTTTCTCTACCAGACTTGCATTTTTTGTTCGCTAAAAGCAAATTTCCCCATGAATCCAAAAAAAAAAAAAAAAAAAAAATAATAATATTGGAAATCACATAAAAAAGATTTGGTACTTCACTACAGCTAAGAAAATTTTTTTTTTCATTTTTTCTCACATCTCGAATAAAAATATTATTACAGCTACGAATTACGCACTTATCTTCTGAGTGTGCAAAAACGTATTTTGAAATAATTACTGATTCGAGATGAAATAATCTGGCTATTAAATTATTATTAAAAAAAAGCGGTATCAAAACTATTCTAAAATTTTTTTGATTTGAGACAATACTGTTAGACCCATAAAGGCAAAGCAATTAAAGGATAATGTAAATACATTCAATTTAGAAAAAAAAAAACTTCAAAGATTATTATAATAAATAAAAAATTTATTAAAAAAGCTGGGAATACAATATATAATTATAGTCAAAAAAGAACGTTATAAATAATTAAAAATAATGTAATGAAGATAAAAACTTTTATCATGTCGCCCAAATCTTCCTCTTCCAAACCATAAGACTCTTCAAAATCACTGAATTCGTCAATAGTAACTTCCTCCTAAAATAATTCAAAACAGCTTAAAATTATGAGTAAAATAGCAAGTCTTAAATGCTAAATAATTCAACACTTAGAATAATAGATAATTTTAATGGTTGATATGTTCATTATTTAGGTTTATGTTATGGAAGGGGAAAGGAAAAGCTGAAACAGTAAATCTTATATTCCTCAGGGGAAAACAAAACTCATTTATTAATGAATTTCTTATTTTAAAAATTCATAGTACAAATTGTCACACTTCTGGCTTACTTTTATCAGAAATTGCATGAACTATACTCTGTTCAGTGAGGACCGAGAAGTTTTTTTTTTACTTTCTATTTCATTTTAAAAAGGTCGTTTAACAACCGACCCAATTTATTGGGTTTATGACTGCTAATGTTCAACCCGATAGCTTCGTAATTTTGAACGCAATCCAGAAGACAAGGTAACACCTAGTTGAACTATTGTGATAAATTAGCTTTCGTGAAGGACTTTACGATGGAACTATCCCGCATTTGCGTTACATGTGGAGGTATATCACGGAAAACTCCTACGGTTAGCATGAGGGCAAAGGGACTGTAACCCATGATTCATCTACCACTGAGGATATTTTTACGTCAGCACAGTGGTTGGTGCAAGCCTCGTGTGAAATTCTTATCAGCCAGCCCTTACTGGGATTCAAACCTGGCTCTCTTCATTGGAAGGCAAACGCTTTACCCCCTGAACCACCACAGCACATTCCAGAAAGTATTCGGAAAACTATCCTTATCAACGGTCAGATTAGTGCTGCTTGTTTATAACTTTGGCGTCAATCACCCAAAGGTAATGCTAAGTACGTGGTGGCTTTGTTTATTTTCGCATTACTAAATAAAGTAAATAATACATGAACATGGATAGATTAGATAACCTAGAGAAACAGATGGTGTTAGTTAAAAAATAATTCAACAAGAGAACTAGGTTACTAAATATCCTTTTCCCATTCCCGTAATTTACATCATTATACTATTTTTAAAAAATGTTGTTTTAATAAAACTAATACTAAGTTTTTACTAATATTTTGATTATGTTATGCGCTATTATTTTTATTTATGTAATTATTCTTTAAATTTATTTTACTTATCATAATATTAAATGACATAGAATTCAAAACAAATGTTCCCAGTAACAAATAATTAGATGTTCATGAATTATGTAGCCATGTTAGGTATTTAGTTTATAAAATAACCAGGAATAGTTGAAAAATTCTTAAGGCTGAAAATTTTAAAATAAAAAGCTCTGCTTTTAAAATGAGCCCTTTTTTGTTAAAATATATTTTTAAAAAAATTCAATAAATAAAAATAAGCCCTTTGGTTGAAATAGTTAAGTAAGTAAAAAATCAAATTCAATATTTATAATTTAAAAATAAAAACAGATTTTACCTTGAAAATTAGTCATAAAATCTAATTAAAAATCGGAGATACAAATGATTGCATTGAAGAATTATGATTTATCATGAAATAATAAAATTAAAACAAATAATCTCACTTTATTTGAAAAGCATTAGCTTTTCATCATTAGATAACCTAATGTAATTATGTAAAGCAAATTTTAATGAAAAAAAAAAAATTGATTATCTGTGCTTCTTTCAGATTTATTTTTTTAAAAAATACTTTGATTCTGTTGAACTGCTTAACTAAAAAATAAAAAGTAATTTCTGCAGTTATATTGCTCAGTTCAATAGCAGCATGCTTCATAAAATTTAAGGAAAAAAAAGACAAACTTGAAGCTCAAGTTATAGACTTAGTATTATTTATTAATTCAGCGATCTGTCTGGGTTTTTTTGAGAGGTACTATTTTGTGAAAATTTAGACTTAATTTCTGAAAATTAAAAATTATATTAGAAACTCAACACAAAAATATTGTGAAGTATGAGAACATTTCCAAAAATGTCACTACAAATGAAAATCATTTATGACGGGAAAATTTCTGATATTTTTTCCCCATATAAAAAAGATAATTTTGCTATTGCAAAATTGTGGGCTTAAAATTGCACCCAATTTTAAAATTCCATACAAATCATTGTCTATAGTTACCTTTTGCCTTGAATTTAATAAAAACATGCATTAACAGTACTAGCACTAAAAGTTATTTTCATCATGAGAACATTTTCGTCTAGGTCATACAGGAAAAAGATTCACAGAGAAAAAAAAAATGTTTCATAAAAAATAAAGGTCTGTTAAAATAAATTGACAATGGTGTTTAAGATAATGTATGAATGTTTATAATAATGTTCGAATTTTGACTTTTTGTAAAGTTTACAAAGGGAGACCCTCGTTGCTTCATTTTAAAAATCTCGGCTAAAAAAAAGAAGCTTGCTTTGATGTGGCATGAGCGACCGGTTAGGTTTACCACATTGCAGTATCTGAACAAACATGTGCTATCTCTTCGTAAAAGACATCTGACGAAAAAGCTCCTCTTTTTCCTAGATTGCAACGAGAACGAGGTTTGCACAAGAACTTGATCTATTAAAAGTATTTTTTGAAACTACCATTTTTCCTAAAGTTGAAATTGTGAAAGTACCGCTAAACGGTAGTAAATATACACTGGACAGACCCCTGTAATTTCATCATTTTTTTCTCTTCATTTTAAGGTTTTTTTTTATTACTGATTAAATTTTCTGAAAAAATTATTTTATTATTAGGCAGGGTAGGGGTTTTGGACGTCCTAAACTAGTTTTGGACCAGACACTTGGGTTTTATTGTCTTAAACTGTCCTAAACTAACTAAAACTGTCTTAAAGTGTCCAAAACCGTGAACATTAGTAAAAATTCTATATGTGTAACCAATATGAACATAATAATTAAATATTTTGATAGTTTTTATACAATTTGCTTTAACTTATTAAAGTAAAATAATATAATATTAGGAACAGATTTATAACTTTTGAAGCTCCACAATTCATTGAACAACAAAAGTGAATACTTTATCCCTTAAATATGATTTTAATATTGATAAAATATGTTTTTGCATAAAAATGTATAATGCAATATTAAAAATAATGATAAATTTTTTTAATAAAACTAAAACGTATCTTGATTTTGTTTCTTGTTCAAAAATTAACATTTTATTTTTCCCAAAATTTTTGTTTTAAATTCTGACATAATTCGAGTAAATAGGTTTTGGACAGTTTCGGACAAAGGGGTTTTGGACAGGACGGTTTAAACCGAGGATTAAACCATTCCGTCATAAACCTTGAAAACTCTGTTATTAGGAGATTACTGGCACTTATAATATATATGGATAGAAAATAGATTCTTCATATTAATATAATGCCTCTAACTCCAATTTGCATCATAAACATATTATGGATGCATGGAAGGTGTAAGTGGAATTTCTGACGATCTCTTCGAGTTAAGAAGTTTTTTCAATCATTTAGTACAGAAGATCATTTACAGAAGAAATTTACAGAAGATCATTTACAGAAGAATCATTTACCTACAAGAAGAAAATTAAAGAAAACTTATTTCAAACAAAGAAACTAGTATAAAACTGTAAAATTTGTTAACTAATTTATAATAAATCATAATTTTAAAATAATAAAAAGAATATAAAAAATAAAAAACCACAAATTACCTTAGTGTAATCTTGTATAATACAAATATCATTTAAAGCAGTAGTAGCTACTCGAATTTTCGACATAATTTGATCTAAGTTTTCTTTCTTCACTGTTTTTTTTCTCAAGGAATCGGTAACATTTTGCAAACAAGTTTCCAAATAGGTAATTTCTTTATCTAAGCTCATGTTTAGCATACAAACCTCTAAAATAACACAATATATTGAATTAAACAAAATCAGAAAAACTTTAAATAAAATCAGATAAGACATGGCAAAATACAACAAAATATTAAAATATAGTAAACCTGACTTTTTAGTAAGGTAAGGTTTGATAAGTGAGACTTTTCAAAATCTAACTTTCTGTAGTTTAAATACTGAAATTGGTCATGAGAAATTTTTGTGGATTAGAATTTGCAGATAAGATGTCTTTAATGGGTTGGTTCAAGAAAATGCATCCAAAATAAATATATCCTTTGTTTTTGTGATGCACATAATTAAAATTTTCAAAGTATTAGACATTTAAAAGTGTGACATTTTTTAAAAAGAAAAATAATGAAATTATTGCATCTAAAAATTTAGATTTCATAGGCAAACACAGAGAATAATGCATTTACTTTCAGAAAAAAATAATTAACTTTACTTTTATTATTATTTTTTCTAGAAGTAAACAACCGGTCGCTGCTTGGAAGTTGCCAAGACTAGACAGATCAAGATACAGAAATCTCCCCTAAAAGTACAAGGGAAGATTTCCGTACTGTGTTCTGCAAGTAGAATAAACGCCAAGCCTTGGCAACTTTCAAGCAGTGAACCATGAAAAACTAAAAGAACTATCACAAGAGAGGACAAACTCGAAAGGTACAAATTGTAACCACCCCTGGGCAAACATCAGCATGCTTATTGTGTAAAAAAATTTTTTTTGCCCGTTTTAAATATATTTGGCGTCTAGGAGCAATTAGATAGCTATATTAAATCAACCTGATCACAATACAAACTTAAACCAAAATACAACACAAAACAGAGAAAACTCACAACTCGTATTTACCTCAGGTAAGCCAATATATATCTTCTATTTCCATAACAGTACCTCTTCACACATACTACAATCACCAAGATTTTAAATTTGCATACATTTAAGAAGAAAAAAAAATATTTTGACTTTGCCCTACCATCAACAAAACCTTGGTGATTATTCTGGGACAGGTTCGAGCATGGAAATCTTTCCTTAAATTATTCTCTATTAAAAAACCGGGCAATCTCATTTGGCGTGAACAGGTACTAATAATATGGAAAACATATCTTGTTCTTATAGAAGGTGTTATATAATCTTGAAAGAATGGAAGTTGAAACCTCACCATAGCTAACTTACAGGCCGGGATAGCCTGGTCGGGAGGGCGCTGGGCCCATGTCTAAGAGGTCGTGGGTTCGATCCTCGCCGGCCGAAGACTCCCCGTGTAGTAAATGGTGACTTATGCACGTTAAATCTGTCGAGTCTCAAAGTCCTCCATGTTCCCATAACAAATCAATACCTCTGGGGGTACTGATCCAGGAGTTTCCTTGTCTTCTGGATTGGTTCAAAATTACAAGGCTACGGAATTGAACATTAGTAGTCGTAAACCCATGAAAATTGGGTCGGCTGTTCAACGACGGTTATAAAATAAAATAACTAACTTACATAATTACAATATAACCATCAATCTACAGCCAGCACCATTATTTGAGTCTGATTTTAAAGAACGGAATTAAAATATTAAGTTTAAAAAAAATGTCATAGGCAAATCATAAAAAATAATATAAGACTCAAAAGAGTTCATGTGTGCTCTTCTGTAAGTGATATAAAAGTGTTCTACAGATAAAATATCAAAAAGGATTAAGAGAATAAATATCAACACAAACGATTCCAAGTTTAAAACTTAATCCCAGATAAATAATAGTAACTATAATGAATATTTCAAGTGTTAAAATTAATATATGAATAAAAAAAAGTATAGTTACCAGTTTTAGGAGGCAAGATTACTTTAATTATGTTTAACTATTTTGAAAAGATATCAAAATAAACATTATTGGAAAAGCGCCATTAATTTAAACTTTTCGTTGCCATTTATTTCAAGTAAGTTTCAAGCGAGTCTAAAATCTGATAAAACTTAAAAACATTTATTACGTTTAAAATGCTGCATAGAGTAAAGTACGAGTCTGTAAAAAATGAGTACGAAATCAGTGAGTTTTCAATCGTAAAGTAGGCAAAATTTTCAGAATATGATAATTAATAATGTACTAAACAATACATGTATGTGTCTGATTAATATTTAAAATTACATTTATTAACTTGCTTACATTATCAAAACTCATATTTATTTTAGGAAAGGAAATCGTAATGTACTGCAGATGGAAGATATGATAGCTCTCAACTCCATTGTTATGGTTTGCTCCAAGAGAAAATCGTTTTTCGATTTTTATTTATTTTACACTTTTCTCTTTTTATTGATTTTGAATTAGGTTTATAATTCAAAAATGAATTTAAAAAAGAAACCTGATAAAAATTTAACGTCTGCCACTGGAATTAAGCATCCCAAGGTTTCTGAGATGGTCTTATTAGCCATTGCTATGTTGAATGAGCGAAACGGTTCTTCTGCCCAAGCGATTAAGAAATATATCTCGCAGTTTTTTAATATCGAAATAAAAAACTTATCATTACGCGTAAAGAAGTATTTGCTCTTTGCCGTAGCGTCTGGAACGCTCGTACAAACTAAAGGAAAAGGAGCTGCTGGTTCTTTTCGACTTGGGGGCAGTATGAAGTTTAAAATGAGCGAACTTTTGGCCAGATATCCAAACCAAAGTAAAACCGAAGTTTCTTCTCCAAAATCTAATAGTGAGCCGGCTTCTGCTGAAATGAAGAAGAAGAAAGCACCCAAAAAGAAATCAAGACGGGCTGTGTGAAATTTTGATTGTAAACAAACTTAGATCGACTAAGTGAATGGCTTGCATACGACTTTCATGGGAATAAAATTCACCAAGACGTCTTTACATTCACTGTTTTCATCACAAAATATCCTTTTTATTAATAATTGTTCACTTATTTAAAACTATTAATTTCAAGCCCAATGGCTTTTGTGCTTGGGCATTTTAAACTCAATATTTGCATTCACAAATTTTATATTTAACACTTTAATAATTTTTTTAGAATTCGTGCATTATCTATTTACCATGCATTATACTGGGGTTTTCATTACAAATAAGGGGAGATTTCCGTATCAAGATCTGTGGCAAAATAATCACAAGTCTTGACAATTGCGAGAAACTGACGAAGACATCACAGGAAGGGGCTAACTCAAAGGGTATGATTCGTAGCCACTCCGGGCAAACGTCTATGTTTTTTAAAAAAATTTCACGTTTGAAATCAATTTGGCGCCTTTCCGATTATAGTGGCAGATCACGCTCAAGAAATATCCCCACGAATGAAATCAGTTTTTGGGAATATTTTGATAGTGGTACTTGTTCATGTCAACTCTGCTAACCAAAGTGCTGAACTTGAAAAAATTTTTTAAAGAAGTTTTCTTGGCGACAAGTATGAGTCATATCTCTTAAGTTAGTTTCTGTCTGAGTTGTTTTTTTAGTCTCTCATGGACCACTGCCCAGAAGTCGCAAAACTTGGTGATTTTGCTGGTTCAAGTATAGACACAGAAATATTTCCCTTTTTTTTCCAATTATCAAAACGTTTAATTTTTTCATGTTTTCAAGTAATTATTATTAATATTTCATCATTAATAATTATGAACGTATATTAATTAATCTCTTTTTAGTTATTGGGTTTAGTTCCTTGATACAGAACTTTTGGAGTGAGCAGCTCGAAATTATTTCACCTTACAAAATGTAAATCATTCAACAGACAACCTATCTAATTCATAGTTTTCATGTGACATCATTATTCTTTATTTAATAATAATTATTTTATCAATATTTTGTATAATCTGTCGAAAAAATAAAAACGATTAAAAAGTTTAAATCTTGAAGAAATTAAATATAATTCATGATTTTTAGAAACTTAATCAATGTACCCATCTGGTTAAATCATTCTGCTTCAAATGCAGTAATCAAATTTTCAATTTCTAAATGTATATTTCATATGAATTTTTATTTTGATGAAAACATTACAATAAGAAATACTGTTAAGTGTAGCAATGGAAAAAATTTTATGTTAAAATTTTTTTGTTTTCAAAAGTTTTCTTTTGTTGTAATACCTTAATACGAGCTCCAAAAACTTCAAGTAAAAGTACTGACCTGTTGTATCTGCACTTTCAAAACCCTTTAAAAATATCTGTATATTTGAACTTTGCTGTTAAAATCTAAATTGTTTAAGCGTAAAAGTAAAGTTTGCCATCTTTGTCAAAAATAAATTTAAATTATGATTTATTTTAAAGTATTTTAACGTGAGATTAAAAGCAATTGTTTTTAAAACAATATAAACTTCAGTAAATTTTGTTAAAAAGCAATTAAGTGACCTTTCTTCACTCTATAAAAAAGTTCAAATTGAAAAATCATTCATGTATTTTAAATGTGAACTTTTAACTCATTCTTTTGAAATGTGTAGTAATCTTTAAATAAGATCAGTTATCAATGTTAGTAAGTACAATTTAGTTTTGGATTCTATAATAATTTAAAAATGTAAAATATTTTAAGTAATAAATTAAATATTTTGCATTTTTTATGATTTTGTTATAGCTGATTGAATTTTCTTAAAGAGGAAACTTTTTATTTGACACCTAACTTCTTGATTTACCTTCCTTATGATCGAATAAATTGATGAGTTTTATATTACTAATTCAAATGTGAAATGGTTAATGTGTACTTAAAAAATGTTTTAGATTAAAACTTTTAGGAGATATTTCAATAAAAAATTTATTTAAAATAAATATGTACTAGATGGCCTCATTATATTGCTATTATTCTATTTAATCCTCCTGAAAAGTTTTGTTAAACCTATTTCTTTTTGTCAATTAGTTTAGATAATTCCTTTTAAAAAAATCTAATTTGCATGATCATGTCAATTGACGAGGTAGGAGCTTTGAAGTGTTTAAGTCAATGTTATCTGCTTATTCTAAAGTTTTTAAAAAAAGGAGAAATATAAAAAAATAATAATAATAACATTAAGTATATTCATATCTTTGAGAAATTATCTGTGATTTTTGAGCTTGCTTCGTATAATTCCTAACTTGATATGTCTTTTATATAAAAATTATTTTAAAAGAGCTCTTTATATCTTAGTAGACTGATTACAACTTCATGTTTTATTAGTTATTATAGAATTCCTTAAAAATGGTATCTTCTGATTTATATTGCCCTAAATTATTAATAAAGTAACATTATTGACAAAATGTGATTACTATTTATTTACATATTACCATTAATTAATTTTTCTGTGTATTTTGTTTTGTTGTTAATAGGTCAGTTAATTTTTATAATTTAAAAATATTTCAAATTGTCTATTGCTTGGTCAATCATTCAATTTAATTAATTTCTTTCCTTTTTAAAATAAATTTTTTTTTCTGAAATTGAATGCATCTATATGTATTATTGTTCTTTTAAGCATCTTATTGTGTATTTCAGAAATATTTTTTTATGAATAATGTAAATTTTAAAATCACATATAAATTTAAAAAATTGCACAATTTATCTTGAAATCTAGATGTTAGTAATTTGAATCTTTTATAATCAATTCTGAGAATTCATTCTATCTACTGTTTAAAAATCATGTTCATTCTTTATATTTTTATTTGTCTTTTTTATCATCTTTATTTATGAAAACTTTGGTTTTAAGTGTAAGGCAAATTTTTAGCCTATAGTTGTAAAGTTTTGTAATTTTAAAGTTAATAAAAATAATTTAGATAAGAGAGTATAATCTAAACTAGACAGTTGCAAAGTTTTGCACAAATTTTATTGTACGGGTGAGGATATTTTGCAAGTTATAGTGTGATAATTTGTTGATCATTTGTAATTGATATTACTAATGCAATGTTATTATTAAGGAAACAATCCTTTCCTATTTCAGATTTCTTACTAAAGTGAAGTTGTTGTTATCTTATTATTTTCTTTGTTAGTGCAATTGTTTATTTCGATTAAAATTTAATTTTTAGAAGTAATTTCTAAATTTTCTCTTTTTTCATTATCTTTCTTTTTTGCATCATTTTATGTTTTTCAACGTAATTTTCTTTATTTATTTTCATTATTTTTTGCATTTAATTATTTCACCTTCCAAGAATTATGTTGCATTTCAAATAGTAATTTTAAGTAGTCTATGCTTTAAAAGTTATTTCGTTTTACAAATGAAAAATTATTTTGTTTATTTATTTGCATCAGAATCTTATTTTTATTTTATTTTTTAACAATGTTTGGTTTTTCAGTATTTGTTTTTATCCTTAAATGTTTCATTTAGATTTTAAGACAAAGACGTGGATACATTATAAAAATTGCCCTAGGCAAAATTATTAAAAAGTTAATTTTAATAGTAGTACCTAATAATTAAAAAAAATTTGTTTTTAAAAAATATGTTTACTTTGCATGTTGTTACAACACTGTAACCGTGTGTACATATCTCATTTATTATGATCAAAACTAGCTTGACAAAGCTAATAATTTTCAAAATAGAAAAAATCATGTTAGTTTAAATCCGTTTTTTTTTTTTTTTTTTTTTAAATACATTATCCAACCACAAAGCATCTGGGAAAATGCATTAATAATGCTTAACATTATATAAAAACAATATCAAAACTAAATAATATAAATCAAAAAGAAATACATAATATAAATGAAAAAGTAATATTTTGTTTGAGCTCAGATTCTAATGAATTTTAAAGATTGGGTGGCAATATGGGAAATTCACATCCATTGAAGAGGAAAATAGTCTATAGATTGAAAAAATAACAATCAAATTAAGTTAGTCTGGATGGTACTAATCTTTCTTTATTACTGATATATAAGAACAACATTTTTAAAAGTTTCATGCAGCTCTTATACACTTTTTCTCTCCTTTTGTTATAGTCTATTTTGAAATATATAATAATGTACATGCACCTCCCCTTTCGTAATTCCTTACATAGAATTTTAAAAAAAATAAAAAACTTCCTTACAATGAAATTAAACTAATAAAAAAATCGCATCCTAAGGAATATATTTATTTATTGATTAAAATTTTTTTCTAATTTTATTTTTAAAAAAATCAGTTTGTTTAACTTAATGATTTGAAAAAATCCTTTTTGATTTTTATTGTGCCTGTATCAAAATAGTGGGAAATGGATCTGCATGGACTGCCTATAGAATGTTAAATCAAAATACCTGTTAGTAAAAGATTAACTTGATAATATTATTTCATGTAAAACAATTATTGACGCCAGGTGGTTTAGTTGTGGCGCTTCATTCTCCCGTGCCACAGGTCTGGGGTTCTGTCTTCAAATCGTGAAAGGTTGACTCAATCTTTCATCCCTTCAGTGAGTCCATAAAATTAGTTCCAAGCATGCTTGGGAACCAAACACTGGGGGTACCGCTTTTGGTTGACCACTCATTTAGCACATCTGCTCCAGTGCCCAATTTCAAGGAAACTAGGATGACCTTGGGCTGTTACACCACTGGATTTAGTTTTTTTAGTATAACTAGTACTTGACAACTATTTGACCCAAAATTGCTACGTTTGGTGTAAATATATATGAATTCCAATTATTTGCAAGTAGAAGTTAAATGAAATTGAGCTTAGAAAATTAAAAAACGTTGGGATATATTTGAATGAGAAAAAAATTTTGCTTGAATAAAACACTAACATTTAAATTTTTAAGTTGGAATTTTTGTAGATTTGACTAAGATCTGCTATATTTCCTTTTCTTTTTAAAAGAATATTTCTAAATTTTTAAAATTTGATGGAGGTATTTATATGTATTGTAGTATTGTTTTAAAATGAATACCAACTGTTAAGAATTAATAAGTGTAATACGAAACATGAATAAATAATTATGAAAAAAAAATATTAGTCATGTACTTAAGGAAAAAAAAAAAAAGTTTAATGTACTTTAAAGTGCTTAATAAAGAATAAATATTTTTTTTCTTCAATTTTCATAAAACTATGAGAAATTCACTCAAATGATCTTTTACAACGAAGTTTTTTTTATTTTTTATATATAATTATTTTTTTTTTCTCTTCAAAGTTTTAAAATTTTCACTAATGTCTAATATCATCTCATTAACTTTTTGTCAACTATAAAGAGTAATAATTTTTATAAAACAATGTTTAAAAGATTAATTATTTTTCTTTAACTTTTCAAAATGACTACACAATTTTTTACAAATAAATTGCAATGAAAAAGTATCACATTTTTCTTGGATCAAATGTTGTAAATAATCATCAATATTAAATTCTCTTTCCTAAGTGCACTTGGAATGTATAAAATCTATCATTTATAAATAAGAGAGAAGAACTTTATGAACCTTTTTACTCCAATTTCCGCACATTTTTCTATTCATTATAATCTGAATTATTGAAAAAAGGAAAAAAATGTACTGAAAATATTAATTTTGTGTTTAGATAATTTTTTCCCTTTGAATTTTATATATTTTTTTGAAATATTTATGCTATTCTTGTGATCAAATTTTCTGTGATTATTATTTATTTATTGCTTTGTGGTAACATTACTTGGTTGTTTTTATTATTTCAATCCAATGCAACGCAAGTGTGCATTTTTATGAAATCTTAGTGTGTGTTTTGATATATCGTATTTAATCCGGAATTGAATTTTTGTTTGTGTTATATTTTTATTATATTTTGTTTTGAGAGTATTGCAATTTCAAATGAAAAAAAGAAAAAGAGATGAATAACTTGTATTTGAAAAAAAAATTTTTAGTAAATAAAATGTTTTTCCTGTGATAGGAAGCTTTTCTTTAATCATTTTTAGTTCATATAATGTTTGTGTGTGCAGTTTTATTTAGCTTCCATTTTAAAACTTTCAAAGTGTGTTATGTTTCCCATGCAGTGGCATTGAAAAATTTAGTGTAAATTGTCCCAATTAACATTTTAAAACAAAAATTTGTGAAACCACATAATTCGGTGAAAATTTTTATTACAGGATTCACACTGATCAGGGAGTACAAGGAAAGCTTAAAATTGCCAGGAAATTTGATATTTACTCTAAAAGTCAGAATTGCACTAAGGATCAACCCTAGATTTGTCCTTAACGAAAATCAGCTGTTGAGATTTAAGTAAATTTTTTTTAACATCTGTTATAATTAACCCACTGCTCGTAGAAAGTCGTATTTTAACCTGCAGTCTTCACTGCATAGCAAAACCGGTTTTCCAATGTTATTAGATAGGGGAACTGTGTGTAGGGGAGAAACTTTCTCCCAATTTCGCCCATTTCCTTAACCGCCAGTGGGTTAATTCTAATAAGCATTCTACATTTAAATATAATTTTTATATACCTTCATTTAGTGATATTTTGTTCCTGATAAAATTTCATTTTGAACATATCAAACAAAAAAAAATTGTGTTTTTCTCATGGAAAATTAGTTGAAGAAATAAAGTATGAAATGTAGGAATATTGTCTAGAACTACATGGATTTTTTTTCTGAAATAACTGGAAAAGTCAAAAAATTTTATTTTTGAAATTAAGTAAGTGGGGACATAATTATTACTTCTATAATTTGTTAAAATATTCATATAAATTTGTGTGTCGGTACATAGAACCCCCCCCCCCCTGTTCCCAAAAAAAATTTAAATATTTTGCAATAAAAAACGTCTATAAATGCTGTTGTAGTTCATTTATGTCGCACTAGAGCTGCACAATGGGCTATTGGCGAGGGTCTGGGAAACATCCTTGAGGATGATCCGAAGACATGCCATCCCAATTTTGATCCTCTGCAGAGGGGATGGCACCCCTGCTTCGGTAGCCTGACGACCATCTATAAACCTGAAATATGAATGATCATTAAAATTGGCAGTAACCATAGACAGCAAATGAGGTTCTGTATAAATAATTTTAATATTTTTTTAATGAATTCTTCTAGAAATTCCGCTAAAACTTAGTTACAATTATTTTAAAGTTATTGTTGAATGCAGGTTTGCACAAAAATAAATAACCAATTTTTTTTTATATTTTTAGATGCAACCATATTTACAGTTTTGCAATACCATTCACTCACTTAGCTTGTTAAAATTGAGTTTACAATTTAATTTTTTGTTTTGTATTACTAATATTACTCATCTGTAAAGTACTTTATATTCTCATTTTCGAATGCTTTATCATTTATGTACTTATATATTATAAAATACATAAGTTAATATCCAATGTATTCTGTTTCTAACAAAATATAATATATAGAATATTTTTCTTCTCAAATATGTTCACTTCAAGTTGAATTTGTAAGGAGAGGAGTTATCAACTATGTCAGCCTTCTAGCCAAAGGTACCTCGAAATAGGATCAAGTTAACACATCTTATATACTAAGGAATTGGAATAGATTATAGTAGTGATAGTTACACTACATTACTCCCACAGCAGAATTTTATCTGGGTTAGAATTAGACGAATGGATATCATTAGTTGATTCATTGTCATTTTTTGCAAAAGACTGGGAGAGCTGTGTTCACTGTGTTTTTTTAACGCTGGTTGGTTGTGAGAGCTGTATTAAGTTCACAGTTGCGTATGTGGTCGCTCCTGTGTTGCTATTAGCAGTCTAGTGTGTGTGATCGAGACTGAGTAGTAACTGTGCTAGGAGAACAATGCTGCTGTCACAAATAGCAAGTCAGCTGTTTGATGTGTAACATCCATCGAAGTAGGCATGTTTAAATCGACGTGGGTGTTGCTGTCAATATAGGCAAGTTCAGATCATGTTCGAAAGTCCCCGATGTGGGGAGAGGAGTTATTAACAATCATCTATCTCAGGGCTGTCCAACTGGGGGCCGCACGTGACCCGCCAACACATATTGTGTGACTCGCCAACTTTTTATTCAGGCTGATCGGCCTCAGTTTTCTCATTAAAATGTAAGCAAATTCTTTTATAATCCTTCTGTTCCATTGTTTTATAATTAATAATTCAACTATTAATTGTTATTGTATAAGAGGTAAAAGGGTATTGTACAACTTTTTCAAACTGCGGCCAACCAGGTAATCAGTGACCGGAATTCTGGCCCGTGGGCTCTTTGCAGTTGGACAGCCCTGATCTATCTAAAGGTACCTCAAGATAGAATTGAGTTAACACGTTTCATATACTAGGGAATCGGAATGGATTATAGTAGGGGTAATTACACTACAAATTTAAAAAGAAAAAGTGTTCTCAGTTCAGTAGTATGTTCTCAGGGTTGAGGTTTCTGTGACTTAAAATTTTTTAGGACAGGACAGATGAGATCACCTTTCTCAACCTGCCGGAATGTGTAGTAAAAATTCAAAAACCTATCATTCTTAAAATAGTTAAAACAAACATAATAGTTTTGAATAGTTAAAACAAAAGCAGCAATTTTTTTAAAATGTATTTAAAAGATGAGGTCTCCAAATGAAAATTAGTTTAGTTTTTTATTTATTATTATTTTACTTAAAATATATGTTATGAAAGTTGCCCCATTCTAAATTGTTAGTATTGTTCACATTAACTATATTACTATATCTTAAGATGGAAACAATGAAACCAACTATTTTTTCTCGTGTTTTAAAATCCACATTATTAATTTGTTTATTTTGTATTTTAATTTATTACTATTTTTATAATATTTTTGCACTGCTTTAACGGAACACAAAATTTGACTATTGACAGAATTGTTTTACGCCAGTTAAAAGAGACAGGACAGTAATAACCACATATTTTACCATAAATTTTTTAAAGCTATCCAAAATCTTGGCAGCTCATTACTGTCTGTTTAGAATTTCATGAGAAATTTTTTTTCTTTCTGAAATCGAGTGGTAACTTTCAACACTGTTTATATCATTGAATGAAATGATAAAAATGAATAATTTATTAACAATTTACTTTTAGTTTGCCCTTTGAACTGATTGTAGAACTTGCTTTTTTTTTTTTTTTTTTAAATTGGAAGAGTTGTTTGTTAAAAAAATAATGTTGCTCAATAATTATGCCAACATATTTCAGAAAAGATGTATAATTTTATTGCAATATTACATACATACACATATTTTCAAACTATGAACTACAAAAGAAGTTATTGATATATTCGTAACAACAATTCATAAATGTGATAATGCAACTATACAATTTTAACAGTTTTTGTAGGTTCAATTTTAAAATCATTAGATTGATTCTGGCAGATTGTCAATGCTATCATAAAAAGCATTTTAAAGAGATAATTTTATTTATGAAATTTTGTATTCTAAATTTTGATCAAGATTTAAACAATCCGTTGTACTTCAATAGCTTTAATGTAATGTTATTAAAATTGCAAATATCAATTATTGTGTATATATATATATATTTATTTATATACTTACAGTAAGCTCATTTTTTTCAGCTTGTGCTTAAACCCAGTTAAACATCAAAATTTGTAATAAACCATAATAATTTTGTCACAACAATATTTTACAAATCGTGCACTTGAAAGAAATATGCATTTACAATTAAATTGGTCCAGCCAATTGGAGTCACTAGAATATATTGAGTTGGCACAAATAATTTAACATATAAATAAGTACAAAGCAGATGCTAAATGTGCGCTAGCAACAATTAAGGAAAACATAGATGTTTCACGGGCAAAGTATTAAAAAACAATCGCTCTAAATCAAATAAAATTTTCTCTCTCTTCTTGTCTGGATGCATTGTTTGATAAGCTCATATCTGTAAGGCTCCCTATAATATATGTCAGTTAAGTTAAATGTGGGTCTGCAATCATAGACAAATTGGGGGTATTCTCTTTATTTCTCGCAATTACAATCTATTTCACAACAATAATTGTTGTTTTACTTGTTTTGTTATATTAATGTGTCTTTTTTTCTCTCCTACAACTAAAATGGGTGCAACTTAATAAAATAGCTTTCCGAAAGCACATTTATTTGAAGAATATTAACTGCCAAATTAAGAGATCCAGAAGTAAATAGGAAAAAAGATTTTAGTTTATAAACAGATTCAACTAGACTGTTCAGTGTATTAAACGTTAAAAATACTATTGAAAAAGAACATTAGGATGAATTTTAAAAATTGATAAATCAACACCATTAACATAATTCTAAATTTAGAAAATTTCCCTCTTACCAAAAAAAAAAGAGGAAAACAAGAGAAGAGCAGCAATTTAACAGGTCGATATTTATCATTTTAATTTTTAAGTAGATTAGTAAACAATTTTTTTAAGTTTGTAGTTATATAATTGTACAGTTTTTTAGTATTGCACAACAATTAAAAATATATGAGATTTTAGCTTAACTCATAAACCGTTGGTTTTATATACTAAGAAAAATGCAATCCTTTTAATATTAGGAAATAATTAAATCAATAATATTGATTGCATAAAGGAGAATAAATATGGATTGAGAATAGGAAATTTAAATGGATCTAGACTTGACCATCACTAAATCCTAAACAATCTGCACCATTTGCTTACCTATAATTTTATATAAAGAATTTTTTAGCTTTAAGAAGGTACTTGTTTTCAAATATGAGCATATTCACAGCACCAGAGTTGAGCACTTCTAATCTTAGTTGACATAATTTGTTACATAGAATCTGAATGTTTCACCATAGCGGTGATTTATTCTCTGCTCTTTTAGGTGGGGGTGGAGGTGGATGTTTTTTAGAATGCTTTGTTTCTGCCTTGGGTTTTTCAGCACCAGACCTTGACTGAGAATTAGACCGCCTGTGGTTTTTATCTGCGTGTGTCGGTAAAGGAGGGGGTGAAGAAGGTGACCTCTGTAAAGGACGAACTTCTTCGGGCATCGGCAGACAATTTGGATCCCTAAATCCTAAAATTTGGTGAGGTGCGACTGAGTTGTCGGAAGATAATTGCTGCGCAACTTTCCATTTTTTGACCATTACTTTTTGAAGGTTACGCAGAAAAGATTCTGGCGGATATTCCTCTTGATCGTAGGGTGCTGCAGAGGCTGAAGCAGACCTCCTCTGTGGAGCAGTGAAAGCTGACGAAAGCTTAGTATTTTCACTTCTTTTGGGAGGTGACGGTTTGAATTGAGATCTAGATTTCCTGTCAGAAGCCATTGGTTTGGATGGTTCGTCTGATGGAGATATTATAGAATGTATCTGTAACTGAGCCGGCACACAGGGGGCACTAGTTCGTCTACTTCGTGAAGATGCACGGGGTTTCGGATTGTCTGCATGAGAAGTCCTTCTACAAGGCGGAGAGCCCGGTGTCGAAGCATCGGTCCATTCACCACAATCGTAGACGGATAACTCCAAGTTCATATTCTGTCTAGAAGGTTTAGGTTTCACTACAATGAGTCCGTTATGGTGCTGGGAAAGACGCGGTGGTGTGCCGTGGGCA
The DNA here is from genome assembly GCA_949128135.1 of Parasteatoda lunata. Taxonomy (NCBI): domain Eukaryota; kingdom Metazoa; phylum Arthropoda; class Arachnida; order Araneae; family Theridiidae; genus Parasteatoda; species Parasteatoda lunata. Next base: position 10,798,520 of record OX421973.1, on the reverse strand, counting down.
TCACTCTCCGACTGCCTGCGTCGGACGCCTTTCCTGGGCTTTGGTGGCACAGCTGGTGATAACTTTTTAGAGTTTTTCTCGGGGCTAGAAGTTTTGTCAAAAGTGTCATTTTGTAATGAGAGTGGAGGAGGAAGAGCGCTGATACTAGATTCATTTAACCAGTTAACATCTGTATCATCCTCTGGCAATGGTGGGGGTGGTGGTAAAGAGTCTAAGCGGAGAGTATCGGTACGAAAAGCTTCTGGAGGAGGTGGTGGAAGTGTGTCAAAATTCATACAATCTGACCCATTTGGCATTTCAAATGGTGGCGGTGGTAAAGGCAAATCTTCACGCATCAAAGTGGAAGGTGGTGTATCCTACAAAACAAACAATAAATTTAAAATGTTTTGCATGATAATTATAATTCTTCGTTAGAGATAGATAATGACAAATTTTTACAAGTATAGTGTTTTAAATGCATGAAGGTTTAAAAAACAATTGTATTAAGTTAGCTTAGTTATAATTGTCAAATATAAAAAATTGAGTTAGCCCTATTTATGAAAATTTTTTTAAAAATGTTATATGCAGACAAATGTACGCTGTAAGCTGGGTAGTATTTAGAAATATTTTTTTAAAAAGGATTCTGTCATAGCAACTCGAAGAATAAATTTAAATAAGAGACAAAATACAGTTTCATTAAATTAATGAAGGCAAGTATTTTATTGAAAGACATGGCATCTTTAAATATTTAATGAAAATTTTTGGTGTGATTGGAAATACACTAAAATCAATGCAGCACAATATGTTACTTTCAGCTAAGAACTTAATTTTTTATCTAAAAATGGTAGAGGAACTCTTTGCTATTAAAGTAAAAGCTTCTGAATTTGTTTCAATTCTGTGGGATGCCCCTTGTTAAACAAAATCATGAAAAAACATAATTTTTTTTATTTTTGATCTACCTCTCCAATTTTTGAAAAATATAGACGTTGAGCAGATCTTTTCAGTCCAGATATAAATATGATTCTTGCGGGTCCTTTAAAATTTGCGTAAAAATTTTTTTGCCTTGTTATATAGATTAAATCTTTAAATGTGAATTTCATTTTTCAGAAAGACAGAACTCAAAAATTTGCCCTCAAATAAATCATCTGTACAACTAAGTTAATAGTTTATAACGTATTTATTAGCAAAAACAAAAAAAAAAAATTTATCATTTTAAGCAAACAAGCTTCATAAATAAATTTGGGAAGTGTATTTAATCTTTTATTATAAATTTTTGATAAAATTAAAATGTGCTTTGAACTCATTTAGGCAGTATATTAACATCTGCATAATTTAGACAGTTTTCATTAATCTCAATAGTCAGCTATAAAGGGTACCGGAGGAAACCTTTACACCAGCCTAATAGATAAAGTAAAAAATCATACCTGAATGCTTTGCTTTGGTGATCTTCGAGACAAGCTGCCAAAAGATATTCGATCGTCAGTCTTCGATCTTCTCAAACTGAAGCGGCCACATGTCGATCTTCCTAGACTTCCATTTAAGCTACCATTGCAGCTGCTGCCACCACTTCCACTCCCATTGCTCATACCATCCAAGTGAGATGTTTCTTCACCAGATTGTTTGGCTAGATTACGTGTCGTACTTGTCAGGGGTATTTTAGGAGTCATACTAGGTTTTCTTTTGATTGTACCTGCAAGCAATAAGTGATTTTAAGTTTTCATTTTGGCAATAAAGATGCAAGAAATTTTTAAAATGATTACTATAATTATTTTAAAAATGCATTTTTAAGTGGAGATCCTTTTTTTAAATTTTTTTTTTTATACTAGTTTTTTTATTTTTATTTTTTATTTCTTTTTTAACAATTTGCTTACAGTTGGTACAACTGGTAATCCAGAGAAACAGGCTTTAGCATGTTAAGTGCCATAATCAAAAGGCAAAGTAGAAATCTAATTAAAATTTCTATTCTGAATGATGCTGCCTTGTAGCATGAAAATTTATATGTAATTTGTGTGTAAAGACATATATAAATATCTTGCTTAATAATGCTTGGGTCACATGTAAATGCATTAGATCTATTGTTTTTTTTTAAAAATATGTAAATGCACTAAACCGAAAACTAAAAACACTAATGTTTTTTTAATAAAAACTTAAATACACTTATAAATTTTTATAACAAAATTTTTTTTTTTTTATTTTTAAATTTTTTTTTTATTTTAATAAATTTTTTATGTCATAAATTTTTATTTATTTTTCACAATGAGGATTACATTTATTATTAACATTCTTTACATTATATTTTTTGATGTAAAATGGGTCAGATAAAATATTCATAATTGCAACACAAAATTGTTTTAATATTAACAGCAATTTTAGGTGTGTGAAGATGGGTTAAAATAGATGTTAATAGTGAATGATACAAATAAATATCAGTAAGAGACAACAGAATAACTACTTAGTTATTCTGTTGTCTAATTCAAATTAATATAAATGGGTCAGATTAAATATATATGGATGCAATACAAGTTTGTGTAAACATTAGCGGGTATCAAAAGGTTTTAGATACGTGAAGATGGGTTTAAATAGATATTAATAATGAATGATAAATAAATTAGTAAAAATATTAGTAGTTATTTTGTTGTCTACTCAAATCAAATAATTTTATATACAGGTAGTTTTTTATCTAGATTTTTAAAAAAAATCAGATCTTGGTAGAGAAATGTTTTTTTCGCCATAATAATTATTAAAATTTCATTATCTTTAGTATACAGTGAAGAGTTGTGAAACACTGAGTTAGTGAAAATGATGAAATCTGTACTTTTATGATCAGATAAGTCACTTGGACAATAAATATTTGTTCTTGTATATATTTTGATCATAGTATGATGCGTTTGTTACATCTTATGATGTACATTTTTTGTATAAATGATACATTTTAAAAAAGATGTAAATTTTTTCAAATCGTGGAGAATATCCTATATTGTCTTGATTCTATGAAAGAGATTTAGAAATGTAAAATTTGAGATGTCTAAAATAACAGTTAGTAACAAAATAGTACAAATACACATGTCTAAAAATGCTGAGTATCGAATCCTAACTAAATCATTGGTTTAAAAACTTTATCTGATGAGTATTTTAATTTTTTTACAAATGAGCTTCAAAATTTTGATTAAGTATATGTACTCTTTGATTATCCAGATTGCAAATTAAGGTCTGTGCAACCTCTTAAATTCTTCACAAATCGAAAAACATGCTACTTGTGATACCTTTTAAATGTCATAAAAAATTTCTAAGTTAAAAACAGGAGTATGAAAAAAACTATTTGTCCACATCTAATTTTTTCTAAACATCGCAATTATATTTCATGTATGATTCAACTTTATATGCAACATACTATACTGCTACTTTAATATAGTGGTAATACACTTCAGAAAATAGTTATAACTTAGTAAATAGTAGCCGCAGAGTAGTAGGGAAAAAAAACTTAGAAAAATATAGATTAGTAATGGCTTAGTAAATAATAATAGTAATGAAAGAAACAAAAAGTTAAAAGATAAAGTTTATTCTAATTCAGACAATCTTATTTATGTATATATAGTCATGCATTCTATGTATGTATAAATATTTTCAATTCGAGAATCTATTGTAACAGAGTTGTTTCTTTAACGAAAGCTGATTCAATTACCCATTGGGAAATCCGTATCAAAGACTAAATGATCAGTTGTGGGTGTGCCACTTGATCTTTCAGATGGACAACCACTGCTGCTGCTGGCATTTGATTTACTAGATTTGCTAGACTTGATGGAGTCTTGGCGGCTGATCACACGAAGCTTATGGAATCTCTCTAAAGTAGTGGGCAGCTCATCCTCCAGTTGATCAATGTCTGTGTTCTTCTCTGATGTCTGAGAATTGTAGCCAGAACTGTCTGTTATGTCAGAGTTTGCAGCTGTGCTCTTGGCAACAGAAGTGATGGAAAAACTTCTCGCATTTGCCAAATTCTCGAGATCTTCTTCAGCCATCTCTCTCAAAAGCATGTCGTAGTTTTCTTTCAGTTGAAGACCATACTGCAAAGTTAAAATCAGTCATAAATATATATGCCCAATTAAAATAAATGTGTGTAGTTCGTTTTTTATAAAGATTACTTAAATGAAAAATGAGCACGTGTGAATCAAGTACTCGTGTGACCTACACCTACACTTTCTTTTAATAAAAACAAATCTGCAAGATTTGAGTCGGTAACGTCAGATAAAAAATTTGCATCAAAATTTGCTTGAAACTTTCTGAGATAATTTGTATCAGTAGTTTAAAATTTCTCTGTTATTGACAACAAAAAAAAAAAAAAAAAAAATTATTTTCAGTTGGAGGTTTTTAAATTAATTTCGAACGATATCAAGCCATTTAATCAATCAAAATCAATTAATGATTAAAGTGAAATAAATGCGATCTTTAAATAAAAAATGTTCTAAAAAAATTTTTTTTAGACACTTTATACCGTAAAACTAATATGTCTACAAATATTTAGGATTTACAACAAAATACTTACTTTTGCAATACGAATACCCATCACCCACTGTTTAAGAGATTTTTCATCTTCTGCACACATGTATTTGATGTATTTTGAAGATTTTGTCTGTATTTGCGGATGCTGAAAAAAAAATGTAGAAAATATCAGTACTATGGATGTCATAGTCATTGTAGTATTAAATCCATTCAAAATTTTAACTTAAATAATATTTACACATAAATATTATCCTGACAATATGAACAAAAATATTTTAAATGTGACTATTTTTTTCAGCAAGTTTTGCTTAAAATGCCAATAAGAAACAAATTTTAAAACCCAATTACACTGTTGTTTCAGTTAAATGTATAAAATTCTGGTTAAAATGTTAGTTTAAGAAAAATTCACATTGCACTTTTAACATGTTTTGAAGGCGTAAATATTCTCTTGCAACTTAACAAAACAATTCATTTTAAACAGCTTACGAAAATCTTAAAGCCTATATGAAGATATTAAATAAATTTAACAATATTGTCTCAATTCCTTAATAGTTTCATTCATAATCAGCTCTAATGTTTTTTTCAACTAATTTGTTGTAGTTGAAAAACTTAATAAGTTAAGCGACTATTTTTTAAAAATACTCAAATTCTGAATAGGTGTGGTCAACTGGTAATTAAAACTACTCTACCTACTTTAATTTATTCTAACCAGTTTTTGAAATAATTCTGTTTTTTAAAGGTAAGAAAATGTGTTTTATAAATATTTCGTGCTCCACCCTCCCAAAAAAGGTAAACAATTTAAAATAAAATGCTAAGCAGGTTTAGTGTTTGAGTAAATAGTGTTAGCTGCTGATATATATAATTATTTTTGAAAAGAATGAGGGTAAACTCTTCACCTCACATTGTTGTGGGTTGTTACTATTCTTTCAAACTCTTTACTATGTTAAAGTTCTACAACCTCTTTTTTTTATGAATTGAACTACTGCAGAGAGTTTCAATTTCTAATGAGTAAAAATGAGGCAAAGACAAACTCAAAAAAACATCTTATTCTAAAATTAAATAAAACTTTATTTTCTGAAACGTTTTTAAAAATAAATAAATTCCAAAAAATATATTTGTAGTTAGGTATATAATTATATTTTGAATTGTGATAAAAGTATAAAATGTTTGTTTGCATCATCAAAGAGTAGTAAGACAGTATAAATGTATTTAATTATGAACCTGATATTTCAAAAGCTTATTTTGTGTAATAAAATTATAAGGGTAGTTATACATTTTTATTTATATGTAAAATTATAGTAATTTTCCAATTAAATTTATAAGAGGTGTATTTTTGACCAAAAGTTTAACTGTGAATCCTTACTTTAATAGCAAATCCATAATCTGTGGGTGACTTGTATTTTTTCTTCCATCCAAACCCTAAGTAAACATTGTTCATGTCAAAGGTTGTTAGACAAAGTAAATCTTTCGAGAGCTAAAAAAGAAAGGAAAAAAAAATTACATCTTTCACATAAACCTAGCTTATACATATCTTGCATTCCAGAAAAGTAGTATTTTTCTTTCAATCAAATGTGTACATACTTTTGATTTTCCTTTAGGGCAATAATAAAGCCCAGATGCTCGCAAAACAAAGAAATGTTTCTTCCAAGCTTTCTTTCCTTCACTTTTTAAATAAAGAGAACCTTCTACTTCAGGAACTCCAATGTTTGACATAGAAAAATATTCCTAAAATGTTGAAATAACAATTTAGAAGAAGAGCATTCAATCATAATGATTAACTGCTAGAATTCAATGCATAACATATCAGTCGATTGCCAAAGTTTGTGCTCCATTTAAAAGTTAACATCAAATGAAATACAACATATATTCATAAAAAAATTTTTTCTCCCATCAATTACGTTGCGAAGCCAAAAAATAAGATTTTGATTTCTTCCACGAAACAATTTTTTTTTACCATTAAAATTACTTTGAAGTGAAGAGAATATTTGAAATTCTAAATGGACAAGGTTATAGGCAAATTTGGTGGATATTTTCTTTTAAAGTCTTAACTTTCGCAATTTTTGTGAAAAAAAATGGGGTTTTTTCTTTATGAAATGTTGACATTTTGTTTGAATAAAGAAATTGCAGCTTAATGCATGACCCTCAACTTTTTATTTATGGTTGGTCGCATATTTCTGCATTCTTACTAATGACCGTAACATCTATAATTTTTTTAAATATTTATTTTAAGCAGTTTGGATCGAGTCTGAAATATAACAATCCCTCTATTATATGAATCTTTAAATACAGAAAAGTTCAAAATAGTTCAAAAACTATATCGATATTATTATAACGAAAACATTTCCATGAGAGCATTGCAATTACCACATTATGAATAACAACATATTAACACAAATCAAGATTAGTTAGAAATTAAAATTTCCATTTAATTTTTTACTATTAAACAATGCCAGAAAAATTTTAAAATATCCTTATATTGAGAAAAACATTAGGCTTAGCCCTAAAATTATTGCAAGTACAGAATTGTACAGCATTTTAATGGCTTGTTTTTTTTCTCAATAGGCAGATATTATAAAGCTTCTAACTTAATATTCTTAAGCTTAAATATTCACATTGATTTAATAAAAACTCAGTGTAAATTTAATAGTGGATCTTGTTTTTATTAGAATATATTAACTATTACATTAATTAAAAAGTTATTTATTTATTTTTTTTTTTTTGAAAATACTTATGAAATCAAAATTATAAATCATTAAAATACCTTTTTATTAAAGAAGAAAAAAACTAAACTGTTATGAAAAATTCACTAACTTTCAAGATAAAAATTAGTAAATACAAAAATTGTAATGGAGAATTTGTGCAAAACAAAGTTAAAATAACGGGATATTTCATAAAAATTAAGGCTATTTACTTTTATTTTTTATTCATTTATTTTATTAAAATATATTTTTTTACAAGGGCACATATTTTAGATGTTTTAACAGATTTTCTTCCTTGGTCTATTGTTTATTGGTAAGTTTCTGATAAGTTGTTTCTGATAAATTCTGATTGGTAATTTATTGTTTTTTAGTAAGTTTCTGATGCTTTGTGTATCTTACAATATTTTAAAATTATGCAAGAAATCTTATTAACTTACATCTAATAGGCAAGTTTTCGCATCATCGTCTAATTCTACATTCTTTTCTGAAGAGCTACACCCTAAGAGGTAATTCTGTAAAATTAAAATAAAAATTTAAAAGAGATGTTTAAATAGAGATAATTTTTTTGTGAATACAAACAAAGGAAAACAAAAATGATTAGTCAAAAATATATTATAGTTATACAATTTTTTTATGATAAATAAAAATTTTAATAAATGGACATAAAATGTTTCAACATTTTTTAATAAAATTTTAAGTGAATGAAATATTTATAAAAAAAGATTGATAAGACTATAATAACATTCAGGAATTCGTTATTCAAATAAAAAAAATAAAAATTCCTTAAACAGCAGAATTTTAATAGTTTTTTGTTAGAAATAGTACCTAATGAAACAAGAAAAAATCTTTTAAGTTATTATGAAAAACTTGCTTTAATCTTGATTGTAGAAAAGAAGAAGGAGAAAAAAGAAGCAGGATGCAGCAAATCGTACCTTTCAATTCTTTGACTTTTGTTTTTCTTTGATTTTTTTTCCAAATAATTAGTAATTTCGGGGACATCAAATATACATTAATAAAAGCACATTGATTTTTCTCGTATTTATGACCTTATATAACAAATCTTATAAAAACTAAAATGAACAGTTTAGTGGAAGGATATGTTAAGTAAATGTTTAGAAAATTAAGTATAGAAACATATTTATAAAACACATTTTCCATTAAAACGGTCTTATTTAAAGACCTGAAACTTTATAACAAAAACCATTTAACTAGAATAAATTATTACTTTATACTTATAATTGGTTCAAACTTGATTTTTAAACTTATGAAGAGTTTTCTTTACATACTCTTCCACCACTAAGTATTTAGAGTAAACAAACCTGTGGATTCAAAAAGAGATCATATTTTTCTTTTCTTTCAAGAAAAAACAGACGATTACAAGAATCTCTCGTCCATAACAGCAAATTTTCAACCACATGTTCATGATCTTCATAAACCCGCTCTAAAAAAAATAATAATAAAAGCATATATTGTTTTACATTAAAAAGGGTTCTTTTGTGATCCTTACGGATTTTTCGGAAAATATTAAACTTATATTACTTATGCTTTTTAAAAATGTGAGTTTATAGCCTGTGAGTTCATGAAATTAAAAAAAAAATATGTGGAAGTTCTGGACCATACATCAAATATTATTCACTAAAAATATTATAATTATAATTAGGAAAGTCAAGTATTAGGAGAATAAAAAGTGATAAATAAAATTTAGATAGTTTTGTGTGGCACTCGTTGTTTATTGTTTATTGAAATTACATACATTTGCTGACTTGTGTGCTCAATGTAGGCTTATAAGTCCTTGTCAAGTAGAAAATACAGATAGAACAATTCAGAGAAAGACATCACAAAGAATACATCCAGGGTTACGGCGGGATTCGAACCCGTTACCTCCACGCTTAACAGAGCGTTTTGACCGGCGATACCACTCGGCCGGGGAGGCCCCACACTCGTTGTGAATTACTTCTATCAAGTCAAATTCATTTCTATTTCTTCCCTTGGTAAATTTCATGGAATAAAATATAATGCATAGCAATGAGCATTAATAAATTTCTGCTTGGTAACTTAAAAAAAAACATTAAAAAAAAAAAAAAGAAAGAAAAAGCATATCAATAGGTACATTTATGTTTATGATTGTATGCAAGTGTTTTTTTTTGTACAATCTTGATATTCCTGAGAATTTCACCTTGGTTGTGCTTCCTGATGAAAGTTATAATCTTTCATTGATTCACGGGTTCCAGTTATTATTTTCACTCTACATTATATACTAAATAACTAAATAATTAACAGATATATCAAATAATTGTTTAGGATAAATTTTTCCAAACAGAAATTTTCCCCTCAATGGACTGATTGATTCCAAGTAAATCACCGAAGTCAAGCATCTTTGGCAGCAGTCAGTGAGCGAGTGGGTGACCACTTTGATCAGCCTGCTAAGGTACCCTGGGTGTGCGGTATCGGTAACTCTTTAAACTGTTCTACCTTGAAGAGCTCGACTTCATGAGCAGCAGCTTAGGGGGGCATCCCCTCTGTAAAGGATCAAAATTGTTCCGACATGTCTTCGAATCATACTCAGGGATGTTTCCTGACCCATTGCCAGTAATCGATTATGCAGCTCTAGCATGACGCAAACAAAGTAATACTAACAGAGTGTTTTTAATTACAATTATTAAATAAATATTCGAAATGAATGATAAAAGCATACCAATATATAACTCTGGTATCTGTTCCACCAGTGCCCATTTAGGATCCATGGAAACATGGTTCTTTTCGACTAGTAGTTTGCAAACATGGCCGACTGTCATGCGTTCGTCTATAAGTAGACTCTTAGCGCTGTTATCAGCACTAAATGCTTTTATAAATAGCTGAAAACGAATAATAAAATATATTATAAATAATATAATATTAATAAAAAATTCTTAGTGACACAAGTTTTTTAAAATTTTTTTCATTGGTTAACAAAAACATAAATTATTTTTATAAACTATTTATAAAACATAAGAAATGCAAAAAGTTTCAAATTTAATATTCAAAATAAATTCTGATGCAGTTTGAACATATTTAGTCTTGTATTGAAGTTATATAAAATGACTTTATATACTTATAAAACGAAGTTAGAGACGAACTAAATTAATGTACAAAAATATTTTGCGCCATTTCGAAGATTCTTATGCTGTGATTGCATAAATCTGCACATCCTAGTTTCGAAACGTAAAATATATATTTAATATCATTCTATTTTTATAGTTGAAGTAATTAGAATTACTTTATAAACGATAGGTAGTTAATACATATCATTCAATAATCATTTTAATCAAATATCAATTAAAAGTAAGAATATTACACACATAAATATTAGTTTTGAAGCTGTAATGTAATTAGCAAAAAGATTATTTAAAGAAAAATTTACCTTTTTAATACTTGCTTCTTTCATCTTTTCCAAAGCTATTTTAATTTTTTCAGCTTTTAAGCGAGCTGCTTGTTCAACCTGTAAATGTAAAATAGTCGTCATTAATTAATTGGTCATTGTTTTATACATTTTCTATGCTAATAAATATAATGCTTCTTTTATATAATTTTAACATTTTGTTTAGATTCTTTTCGAAATTAACTGTTCACGCTTTATTTCAATATCATAAGCACCATTCTCTTGTTTTATTTTAGCACTGGATATACTGAATCATGCTTTATAATGTTTATTCCGAATCATGTTTTATAACGAGCTTTCAAAATTTTTCCATTCGCTTTTATTTTTAATAACTAATTCAAAGCTTCACATTAAGCTTAAATCTAAAAAACATGCTTGAATTTTTGGGAGAAAAAAAACTTACAAGTTTTATGATAGGATTTTTGAAATTATTTTTTCTGTCACATGAAAATAATAATATAATTAATGATGTGAACATCATTTATTATGTAAAAAAATTGCTGTAGTTGCACATTCATTACAGCTTTCATAGCGTTGTTTTCTTATGGTACCATTGAATGATGTATAAACATGTATAAGATAGAATTAGAGTATTAAACATGTAAGCGTTTATTTACGAATTAGTAAAATTATTTTTTTAAATAATAATATAATTTAAAAAGTAAAATATTTTTATTAGTAAAATATTTAAAAACGGGTTACAATCCAAAAATAAATTCGCGTTACACGAACATAATAAAAAAATGAACATCATTAACATTAAAATCCTGTATTTTAAATCACATTTTTATTTTCTTTATTAATTTTGAAATAATAACAATAAAAATAAACTACAAACATGAAATACAGCTTTATCCACTCTCTCATCAATAAGAAATAATTTATTTTTTTAAAAATATACTAAAGGTGCTTTAGCAGAAGATCCTATAATTAGACAAAAGGGGATTACCTGAGTGGGGGAGGAGGCGAGAGACATACAGCTGCTTTGCGAGGACATGCTTCTACTGGAGTGTCCTCCTTCACCCCTTACCCCTCCTGAGGATGCTGAAGATTCGGAAGATAACATGGAGACGTTGTCGGAGAAGGCAGAATCATTGTCAGGACTTTCTGTTCTAAGACTCAAGTCACTTTTTTGAGCTCGAAGGAACTCTTCCGAATACATATCCACCTGATCCATCAAAAAAAAAAAATTTTTTTTTAAACGTTACTCGGGAGTAATTGTTAGCCCAACTCAAAAATCTTGAAAATTTCTTGAATAAAATCATTAATGACGCGTTTCAAAAAATTAATGTCTTTATAAATTTAAATCATTGATATTTTCAAAACGTGAAATTCTAAATATATTATATGCAGCATCATTTAAATGAATAATTATGCATAGGTTTACTTTTTATCTCGAATCACATTTATTATTCTACCAGAAAAAAATATTTACAAATGAAAGAGATGCCGAGTATAAATTCTAGTTTTAATATTTTTGAATAAAATATACAAGAATTTTTATATATAAATGTGATCGGTGATTTCTTGAAACTTCTAGATCTTGGATTTCCGGAAACGTCCGTATCGCGATAAGCAAAAAATCTAGAAACTCGGATTTTTTTTTCAGGAGCACAATCATTTCTGCATAACTAAAAACAATTACGTTTGCTTACATAAAGCAATCCAATTATCGAAATCAACATTTATGTTCTGAGCTTAGAATTGAACGAGTTCTTATTTCGCGAATAATAAACATAAGCGAGTTAACTTCTCTAATTGAATCTTAAAAGAAATAGCTAGTCAATAAGTTATTTAATTTATGATTTTACTACGATTCATTCTGTAAATAACACTGAAGAATAATTTTTTTGTTGTATTTATGCGAATAATTGATATCGCCTAATTCGGGTATGGGATTTTCAAATCTGAAATTAGCTTTTCTGCTAAAACCACAGATTATTTTTTAATGGAATTTTTAGATTAATTTTTGTCGAATTGCAAACGTTTAAAAACATTATACATAAGAGAGGGCGAATAAATGTTGCGACACACTTCGAGGGAAGTTACGGGCACATCATCAGGATTAAAATTGCATTGAAACCCATGTATGGAAATATGCTCGCAGGCGATTTGGGGCGCCTTCCTAATATGACCTGTTCAGAAGCATACAAAGAGACAGTTTATTATAGACAAGCGCTCCCAGTGGCGTATGACGACATTTCCGAGCATTAGCTTTTATAAAATTTTAATTCTAAGAACGTGCCGTAACTGCCCTAGAAATGGGTCCAACATTCATGCAACCCTCTCTTATATATATTACGTTTTTAAACTTGTACATTTCGGCGAAAAATAGACTAAAAATATCGAACACGAGTTTTTAAAAAAACGAGCTAAGAGAGAAAAACCGATGGCAGATTTGAAATCAACGATGCAAAAACATCTAAGAACTGTAAAAAAATCTCACAAAACACACACACAAAAGAAGAAAAAAAAAAAACGTTACGCAGTGTAATGATTATTACAGGGTTAAAATTTTTATTAATCAAAAGATATTTAAATTGTTAAAAGCATGCTTAAATACAGATCCACTGGCTTATAATAATACTACGATGAGAGATCAGTATATTAATTTAACCTCACTCTATATACAAGCGATTGAAACCTCATAAACTGACATATTATGGATTCCGTTTTATAATGAAGAACATTGTCAAAAACACTTCTTTGTGCTTTCCTTCTAACACCAAATATTGCTTTCAATCAATATTATCAAGGAATTAATTAGATTGAGAAAATGTTTATTAACAGGGTAAAAACCCTTCTAACTTCTCCTAGTTTAAAATATATTTAACTGAAAAATGAAAAAGGAGGAAAAGTTTCATCATGAATCTGGTCAAATATTTAGCGCAAGATGGATAATTTAAGTAAATTTTTCAAAATAATGTAATTAGTAGGCATTTTGCAATAAGTGCAAAGTAAGACAAATTACCTGTAGCCCTCCAATTTCAAATTTAGGTCTTGTTCCACCCCCTGAATTGGACCTGCTGTGTCCAGAGCTAATTTTGGACTCTATCTGATTCCTAGTGTTGCTCTGACTGGGAACATTACCACTTGGCTGTCTGGAATTAGCCCACGCGTTGCTTAAGGCTTGATTGGCAGACTGGCTCTTAGGCATCATTTCTCGATCCAGCTTGTCTTCCAAAGCACATAATTCGCCTAAAATGGCGTCTAGCTCCACGTCTTGGCTATCTGTTTAGGTGGAAGGTTATAATAAATTAGTTGCGAAAAAGCGACACCCGAGCAAAAAAGTAATATTTTTGGCAATAGGAAAAAATTTTACCTTCCATATTGGCCATTGAAAATCGGTATGTGTCCATTCTTGGTGTTGGAATAGTTAACTTTTGAGAACATAATTTGCTGCTGCTGGGAACATTTTCAAGACCCTGGAGAAAAAAAAAGAGTACAATTTAGTTATCTTTGCAATTATAGAAAAGTAGATAAGGGGGGAAAAGATCAGTAAAATGTAAATATAGATAAAACTAATCTTCTATTGACCATAGTTTAAAAATCAACCAAATATTTTTAAAGCATAATAATCGTGAGAAGTAATTATAGATTGGAAACTGTATTAATATTTTTTTTAATATTTCAGGTTGCATTGCCTGTCTTTAAACAGAAACCTAAACGTCTTTTGAAATGAATCGTTTTTAAATTATAGAAGTAACTCATGTAGTTATTATATTATTTTGTATAAAATTTGATGTGATAAGCAATGTTGATAAGATCTGACAGGTAATAATTTACTTGGAGTCACCAGGAATGAATAGTGCAGGTATGATATATCCGGGTTTTTGAAAGACCCAAAACTGAAGCACCAATTGGTTGCAGAATACAGGAGCAATTGATAAATTCTACTACAAGAAAAAAATCAAAATCTAACCATAAATAAATATCACCTTTAAACACAATAAAACTAATAAACAAAAATTTTAACCTGATTTGATTCACAACCTTATAATTAATGATTTTCATAAGTTTCTTGGTCTCTTTATGATTTGGAGCAACGGCAAATGATTTCAAAAGACTTAAATTCTTTTACAATTCCCACGTTGAATACAAGGTGGTTTAAAATTATTGAACACATTTTATGTTCAAAAATAAATTAAACAAATTGAAAAAGGTATATGTTTATTGTTTTATTAGTAAAACAACATAAGCCATTAGTCACATTTAAGCATGAAATGCGGACAATGATTTAGGATTATCCTGAATTATAACACCACATTAAACTGACCCAAAACACTAAAATTAACGATATTTTGTAACATATTCTAGTACTAATCATTACGAAGATTTGTTTGCATCTACACAATTTCATCACAAAGGAAAAATTATTAATTGATTCATCTGTTTAATGACATTCAAAAAAAGCATTACCCTTAAAGAGTTTGTGATTTTTTTTTTTATTAGACTGATCAACTTTTCAAGTAAATTTATTGATGGTATATAAAGAACAAACAAAGGCATTTATTTTTATATACTATTCTATAAATTATGAACTAATGAAATAATTATAATAAAACAATTTTATGAAACTGCAGTTTCGAAGGTTTATAACATTGCTCAAAATAATTTTTATCTACAGAAAAAGAACTAAACTTAACCGAAAAATACTGAAAGAAATACAAAACGGTGTTTCATAAAAAATGCTAGTAATACAGAATCAATTGCAGTTAAATTTTATACAAATGTAAATAAATACCATAGCTGATCTCCAGTTTAAATACTTCATTTCTTCCGAAAAAAATCACTTAAAATTGTTTTGTAAATGACAGAACGCATTATCGAATTTCAAAAACATTTAATTAACTAACGAACTTCCGAAAAAAAGCGATAATTAACCTTTTTTTAAAATACCTATATTTTTTACAAAATATCACTTACTTTTGAAATGACAAAATGAATTATCGAATTTCTTAAAAAAAGACGCACTTCCTCGGTTCAAAAAAAATCTATAATTAATTTCTTTTTAAATATTCACTTATTAATTTTTTTAAAAAAAATTATTATTCATGAGATACTTTGCATGCATAGTTCGAAATTTCAAATGATAAATAAAAAGTTCTTTTCAAACAAAATAAGTAAATAAAATATTTGAGAAACAAAAGAGGACGATAAAAAGATTCTTGGAGTAGAGTGAAACATTTTTTTGGATGCTTTTAAAAGCCCGAAGATAAGGCAAGAAAAAGCTTTATCGCGTTCAATAACAATGACAGGGAACTCGTAAATGGATTTTCGAATCTTCTGCATTCCCCCCCCCTTACACACATTCTGTTTCGACAATTTCTATCTAAAATCCATCTACCAGGGAAGAGCATTACTTGGGATTTTCTGATGCTCTACAATCATTTATGATATTTCACTTTTTTTTCTTTTCGTTTTAGGGACGTATAGTATTGATCGAGGAATGACGTGAGCAAGAAGTTTAAGTTTGTTTGTGTGGAAATATTCAAAATAGAAAGAAGAAAAAAAAAAAGAAACCAAAATAAATAGAAGACGAAAAACCGGAAGTAAATGTTGACTTTTTTCATTCATGTTTCTCGTTTAGAATTCTGAAAATAACTTTTGAGGTAAAGAGTGGATTTATCTTGGTTTGACCCTTTTGCATTATATATATATATATATATATATATATATATATATATATATATATATATATATATATATATATATATATATATATATATATATATATATATATTTATATATATAAAATTGGAAGTAGTAAATAAGTGAGGGAATGATGACAAAATAGCTATTAAAATTTATCGAATCACTGTAGATGAAAGCGGAATTTAAAAACCTGTTTGGTAGCTTGATGAAACATGAACGTACTTTCAATAGTCGCCTTTCAACTACTATTATTTTCACAGACAATCAAATAGATTTTGATATTTTCCTACCTTCCTTAAGGGAGTAGGTGCACGTAGAAGAAATCCTATCTCGATAATGTTAAAATTACCCAATTTTGATGTACCTTTATCAAAAAACTATTGAACATTTTGAATTAATTTTTTTCTATTCATAATATGCATTCTTCTACACACTTTAACCAGAGCTTTTGTAATTTGGAGTTTTCATTATTTTAAAAAAAAAAATAAAATCCACATTCATACAGGATTTTCTTACAAATTTTGAAAATTTTACTACATGCAACCAAAAAATATAAGTTAATGTATATAATCAAAATTCCCTTGGTTAAAATGTTTATATATACATGGAGAAACAGTGTGTAAAATTTAATCACATTAGGATGAGTAGTTTTTGAGAAAAGGTACATTTTATGATAAAAATCATGGTTTTGAGAAAAACAACATTTAGTAAAAAAAGTATTAATGTTCAACTCCTGACATCAATTTATATTAGATTTTAAAAATAATCAACAAGAATGTATTTTGAATAATATATATCTGGTATTTGAAAACTCTATCTTTTCTAGTTTTTTTTAAAAATTCAATTATCTGGTCTTAAATGAACACATTACAGGCAGTCGTTACGGTTCAAATGTAACTTCACTTTGATACATCTTTACAAAAACCTATTTAACTTTTTATATTTTTTTATAATTATTTCAAGCAATATTTCTAACATTTTAACCAGAGATTTCGTCAGATTTTCATAGAGTGTTTTCTCCGCGCTTGAATATTAATTTGCCACCCGTATTGTCTATTTTTATTATTTCATTTTTGCTAATGATTTCAGAAATATAAAGGGATTACGGATCTTCATATTTATGTTTCCATTGTTGTGTTGCTTCAGTAAGTGATTTTTTTGTTCATATAATTGAAATAAAATAAAAAATCATAAATACCTAGAAGAAAATAAAACTTTTTGTTCAAACTTAAGTTTGTTAAGAATTCTTATAATTTATATTACTTTCTATAAAAAAGATTAATCAAAATAATTATTATAATACTACATTGAATTCAACTGCTACCAATGTGTTTAATGCAATTGAATGAGAAATAATTTTAGATTAATAAAATAGTTAAATAAATAGCGGATTTCGCGGAAATAATTGTTTCAACACTTTTCATTCTATTCTCGATTAACAAGGATATAAATTTTTATCTAAGAAAAGTTCATGACCTTCGGTTTTAAACATTTTTTTTTTTTTCAATGGAGGAAAAAACGTATTTTGTTTGGATTCGATTGAGAATCCGATTGTTATAGTCTACTTCTCCTTCTAGTAAGTGCGCATGCAGGGAAGATACATTTACAGAGAAAAATTCCAATGGGTGTTGAAAGGAAAAAATGATTCATTTTAATTAATTTACAGCAGTTAGTAAACTAGTAAACAGTTCGTAAATAATTTTTTTAAAATATATTTCCGGGTCTATCACATGGTGATAAATAAAGAGAATTTAATTATTTACATTTTAATAATTATTGTTAGAGAAAGCCTTTTGTAACTAAATGTCCTATTCTGAAAAAAAATAATTGATATTAAAAAAGAAAAAAAAAATGAGTATAAAATTTTAAATTTTCATGATGATTAATTAAGGTTAATAAAGAAGAAAAATATATAGAAGTATATAAGCCTAACCGTGTAAGCTTGTTTCAAACTAATTTATTCATTATTTCTATTTACATGATTTATACGTAATTATTTATACTAGGAGGCTAAGCCTCACTACCGCTCACCAACCCCGATGATTGATTCGTAATAATTGTTTTTTCTTGGCAGAAAACAGTTTTTCTACTAAAGTTAAAATTATTCACTTAACATATATGAATTCTGTTTACTTACGCGATTGCGCCTCTACTTCCCACGTCCAAATATTACTATCTATTAGTATTATAAACATTTAGATGAACAGAAGTG
Organism: Parasteatoda lunata; assembly: GCA_949128135.1. Classification (NCBI taxonomy): domain Eukaryota; kingdom Metazoa; phylum Arthropoda; class Arachnida; order Araneae; family Theridiidae; genus Parasteatoda; species Parasteatoda lunata. The sequence goes on along the minus strand of OX421973.1, from coordinate 10,780,060 downwards.
ATTTTTCTAATTATCATTTTTTAAAATAATATTTATGCATTTTATAACATATTGTTCAAACAAATTTGATGAGTTCACAACCATAATTTAAAATTTTCGTTAATAACAGCAGTACTGGAAAATAACTTTAAATTAGGGATACAAAAATATTTAAAGGAAAACAATACCCTTACGACTTTAATAATATGCTTAATTAATAATTTAATATTCGCGATCGCAACGAACTATAGGGAGCGTTGTTGCATGTGCCGAATCCCTGCGATTTCCATATGAACAGTCATTCAGTTACACTGGAGACGTCTTTAATGTAGCATTGTAACGTTCCATCTTTATTGTAGCTGATTAAATTTAAAAAAGAAAAATGTTTGTTTTCTTTCTTATGCAAACGAAAACAAAATGGAATCTCTTTTTTTTTAGAGAAGGAACATCCAGAACACATCGGAAAAATATTTGTAAATAAACAGAAAAAAATAGGTATATTCTTATAAGAGTTCAAAAGAGTAATATTTGTTACGTCAAGCGCTCAGGTATCATAATTTTGATTTATGTTGCTAAGTTAACTTTCAAAAAATTCTATGGCTGGCAACAGCATTTTTATTTTTTAAGTTGTTTATTTTTATTTTTCCCGCAGCTGAATTGAACAACCTGATAATGCTCACTCTGGTTATTGTTTCCGTTTTTGAAAGCGCTATATGTTGAGCCACCTCAGCTAGATTTGGCATGTGACATTTTTAGATGCAATCATTGGTCGATTTTCTAACGTTGCCATTCGGGAAGTTGTAATGAGGCTTTTTTTTGGTGCCATATAAGAGAAATATGTATATAGATGGCAGTTAATAAATTTGTAATTAGTTCATAAAACTAAAAAAATCTGAGTCATTCGAAAACAATTATAATTGTGATAATTTGGGCATATTAATAACAATTGAAATCTGTGCTTAAAAGTATTTAAAGAAAAATTTTTTTCCCAAGTTTTCTTTTATATTTGCTCTAGAAACTTCAGAAAATTTGAATGACTATAAAATATTTAATTTACATCATCATTTTAACTGGATGGTTCTTATAGTTCTAATAACTACAAACAGATAGTAGATAGTTTTAATAGTCCACATAAGCCACAAATAGAATTCAGTACAAAAATCTTTTAAAATTATTATTCCACACAGTTTCACACTTATGTTCTGATTCATTAATATTTTTTTTATACGCAAAATTATTTTTCAAAAATAAAAAAGCTTCCAATTTTCCGGAAATACAGTGCAAAAACCAGCAAGAAAGCTTTCCTTCTTTCCCCCCTTTTTTTTATAGTTTGCTTGATTAGGCTGCATAGTTTTACATTTCAGACAAAAGTTTCTTTATATTGATTGGCAACGCAAACATCTGAAGTAAAACGATTCTTTGTTTCGTAGTTCATTATTCTCTGCTGAATTCACACGCATCTTACATTTTTGTTCCCTTTTTTCTTTTAAAGGGGGAAAAAACTTTCTTTGTGAAACGGAATAATAACACAAAGTTACTGATTCAGAAGTTCTAACACAGATTCTTCTGTTTACAAAGAAACCTAATTATGTAAATCACGAAGGCAGTGAAATCTACATTTGATAGGAATTAGTTTGAAGTTACAAAACTAGCACCTCACGAATTACTAAGAAAGGTTTATTTACTTTTTTTTTTCAGAATCATTTCTTTCGACTTCTTTTTTTCAAACTTATATATTTATTTACTTCAACTTGTAAAAAAGCTATTTATAAATTACAATCCCTATTAGTAGATATTTTTTGGACTTATTATTATCACAATAATAATTTATTTTCAGACTTAAATAAGAAAGACTTTTTGATGAAATATTTTCTATCTAATAATTATCTGTTTACTATAAACCATTACCAAGATAAACAAATAAATTTCATAAGAAATTTCTTTTTTTTAATAAACGCTTGATGATATAGTATTACGTGGCAGTCCACTATCTTTCAAAAAAGGTGGAATATCGAGGGGTCGCCTTATTAAATTAGGAGAAATAGAGCTTGATAATTTTTTAGAACTTTTATGAAATGAATGAGAACTTAAATTACTACACGCTTTTTATCTCAAATTGCGATTCGATGACGGCCTTGTATTTTACATACATCGAAAAATACGCCAAATATAATAAATGTCTAATATCAGTTTATATGTGAAAATTAAAGGAGGATTAAAAGCATATTTAGAATTTACCCTCCCATCTCAATCCCTTCGACAGCTGACATACCCTCTTTAAAAGAAATACTGTAATTTCTTTTTTATCAAAAACAGTTATACAATTTAATATTTGCAATTCTAGCGTATGTTAAAATTTTACGGTAACATCCCAACTTCACTAAAATAGTAAAATATTTAAATAGCATTTAAATCTATAGTTTAAAGAAAGTAAACGACAAATAAAACTGAAACTAGCGCACGCCCATCTACCTTACCACCCCACTTGATCCAGTATTAAAGAAGATGAGGTTAAAGCGTGGAAAAAAACTGTCAAATTCCTAAAGCAATTCCAATGACAGGGCTCTTTGTCTTTTAGCCACTCAAGACAGAATCAGGAAGCCAAGTTTCTTGTCTCTCACGGGGGTTATCGTGCTCTTAAAAATAAGAAGAAATCCGCCCACGATCACAATGCTTAGTGTTGACAGTGACACTCGCCCTAAATCAATGGATACAAACTACGCCGTGGCGACTCATAAATATGTCACCTTTTCAACACAAAAAACATAAATATGTCAAGAGGTAGTGAGGCTACAAAACTTACTTATGCAAAAGTGCCGATATTGTTAAAGGTAGCCTATTCTTATAGCCATGTAATGGAATTTTTAAAAAAAAGAAGAGGGGGGAAATCTAAATTGATTTCAAAAAGTGTAAAGTGATAATAATGAATTATTTGCTATTAAATTTTTAGAGATATCTCCTTCATCTAGTTAGTTTCTAATTTCATATCATGTTTCACATCTCGAGACGTTCTAAATTTTATGCGTCATAATGATGAGAAAAATAAATAGGTTGCATAATGGCGCCTCTGTTATCGTTTCATACTAAAAAAATAATAATACTAAACAAATAAATAAATAAATATCGAAGAAAAAAAGTGGGTTTCGTGACACCAAAGTAATTTTCTACAATTTTTAAATAAATTAAATAAAGTTAGTAAACGTAATTATATAATTATGAAATTATACATATGCACACACTTTGGTCAAAATGGAAAATATCACACCACCTATTTGTTCTCTTTTACTTCTAAACGTAAAAAAAAAAAAAAAAAAAAAAAATAATTATATATATATATATATATATATATATATATATATATAACTGGCAAGTTGCTATGACTATAATAAATTATAATTATTATCAAATAGTAAAGTATAAATAATATATTATAAATATCAGACATTCCGAGTTGGAATGAAATAGAAACATAAATTAGTCTCCAAAATGCCTGAGAGAAAAGATAGTTTCTCTGTTGTCGCAGAGCTTGTTTTATTTGTAGCACATAATTTTGCCAATTACTTTCCGTTATATTAAAAATAAACATTTAACCGATATTCTAGAAGATATTTTTTTTTAAACAATAAAGTAGACTCAAAGTTTTCAATTGTATAAAGTATATTAAGGAAAGTGTGCAAAAGTATATTAAATATTACTTAGGGTAAAAGTTTCTTAAATATTTCTGCAGAAAAAAAAATCGTCCATTTGGAAAAGAAATTGTATCTTAATTTCAAGAGGTTAACAATCAGAAACCGTTCACAATTGAAAAAAAAAAACAAGTAAAAAAATTGAGATGTTTAAAGAAAAATTCGTGACACAGAAATCTTTTTATTTACAAAAACTTTTCATAATTTTGTATAAAGTACCTGAGCCCGCACGAAAAATTCGTTGTAGTTGACTAAAGTAGCAATCTAAGCCGACCGTTTTTGGTTGCTGCATTTGAGAAACTAATGCACTTCTTAAATTTACCGTTTCCCCGTAAAAAGAAGAAGAAAAAAAATGTAGGGAAGATAAAATCTAGGTCTATAAAACGTCTAAAATTGGTGATAAATATAAAATAAAAGATATTGTCAGCTTAAAGATTAAAACACATTTATTTTGAAAAAGTTATTTTTCAAATTGAGCTTAAAATTACCACTGAAAAAAATTATAACAGTCACTAAAATAATAAAATCGCTAATAATTGCTTAGTTAAAATTGCAAAATTAAAAAAATATATATTTCATTACATTTTCTTCAAAATATAATAACCATCCAAAACAGAATTAAAAACATATTTAAAACATCAAATGGCTTCAGGATATAAAGATAACGGGGGAAAAAACTGAAAGTAGAATTACGGAAATTTGTAAAAGCATACACAAAAAACCCCGAAGCAAATGATTAAATTTAATCATTTCCCCCGAAAACGCAGTTCAAATCGTAAGAAAAACAAATTAAATTTCTTGCAAGAACAAAGAAAAAGCAAGAGATGTATTGGTACATATTTACGACAAGAAAATGTTTGAAATCAATTTGTGTTAGTGTTTGTATAAAAATTTACTTAAAAAAAAAAACGGAGGGATTTTTCAAGATTTGATATTTAAACACACTTCATTTAACACTTAAAACATATAGAAACAGAACACAAATGGAAAAAAACCCTTTAACAAAATAGCAAAGAAAAAAGAAATAAAAAAAAAGAAAAGGAGAGAAAAAAGAAAAGTGGTTCTTCTTCGATTATTTTGCCAGAACAGCAAGATTTTTATAAATGAAGTGTGAAATTTTATGGCATTTTTCACTACATTAACTTAAAAATAACATTTTAGACTTGAAACAACTAAACCAGAAAATAAAAACAAAATTCTAAGACTAATAAAATTTATTTAATAAACGATAAAAGCATTTAAATCGTGATAGCAAAAAAAGTATTAATTAAAGAAAGATTGCTGTTTTGCTTAAGGGACCAGAGATGAAAAAAGGTTAGACAAGCATTTTATTTTGTTTAAAATTTTTATAAAAACGTTCATTTTGGATTTCTTAAAATTATTTAAAAATTTAGAAGCCAATTTTAGTTTTTCCCTAATTTACATTTTGTTAAAATTTATTTCATAGTTTTTATGTTCGATCATTTATTAATTTGTTAATTCACCTACAAATCAAATGAAATTTGGATTTCTAAATTTTTTATCCCGATTTACGAACCTGAAATAGGAATTTTCGTAAATTAAAGAAAAGAAGAAATCTAATTTTATGCTATTAATTAGAACTGAAAAAATCATTACTATTATTATCAATATGTAAATCTAAAAAAATTCTTTAAACCCCTTATTTTCATTGTTTATATCAATAAAAAGAAGTAACAGCATAGCATAGTAATCTCTAAAAAGAATGATTTTATTATTGTTTCGTGATCGATTACAAAAACCGATATTTTACAGTTCGGAAAAACTTTTACACTTTTATTTTTCGGATATAATAGTGTGAGCTGATATATATATATATATAAGATCCTGTTCATCTAATGACGACATCGCGATTAGTGAATTTACCGAATTATTTGCAAATTAATGAGAAAAAAAAATTCTCCTGTTCGCTTTCTTGTGTTAAAATATATTTTAATTTGTAAAAAACATTTTTAAAGGCTTTTGCTCAATGTAAAAAGATATTTATCATCACCAGAAGTATAAAAGAAAATAAGTCATAATCCGGGTTTGAAATGTCGCGAGAAATATCGAATACTTGGAATAAAATATCGCGGTTAAAAGAAAAATTTGTGCGAATAAATATCCTGGGAAAGAAGCTCAGGTAGAAAAAAAATTTTATCGTATAGAATAAGGCATGGAAATATCATGGAATAGTTAATGGAATAGTTAATGGCTGGGACGAAGCATCGGGGGGGGGGAGACTGAATCTCATGCCCACAAAATATAGTGAGACAGAATCTTACGTATACAAAATAATTTATTACGTCAGAATGTAGTCAGTACTAAATTTCAAAATAGTACGGCAAAAATTTGAGTTTAAACTGGATATAAGAGAAGTTCCACCTAGAGACCAAGTGTTTAAGTACTGTTCCGTTAGTAAGTGGTAAAAAAGATACAGTTGCGAGAAAAAAAGGTAAAGAAGGGGGGAGGATGTAAAATGGGTAAAAAGAGAAAGAAACTTTAATGTGCTATATAGACAAATAAAACATTGTTTCTGATTGGGTTTTTAACCATGAATCGAATGAGATCAAAGGCGAGACGATGGGACTATTAGAGAAGTCGTAAGGGTTTTATATACAAATAAGAACATTTGTAAAAGAGATCAATTATTATATCAAGCAATACTATCAAACCATCCCACCGATGGCAGGTCGATACGAATTCCGTACCGACCACAGGGCTGACGTGAACTATCCTCAGTGGTAGACGGATCATGGGTTAGAGTCCCCTTGCCGTCATGCTAACCGAGGGAGGCTTTAATGGTCTTCATCTCCAAGCAACGCGAGTTAGTTCCAAATTACAAGGCTACGGAATTGAACATTAGTATTCGTAAACCCAAATTTGGGTCGACTGTTCAACGGCTGTTATAAAATAAATTAAAATAAAAATACTATTTAAACAAGTAAGGTATTGTTTTCTTGTGTATTGTTTTCTTGTGATTTTTTTTTTTAGGATGAATCAATTGATGCCTAACACCGTTATCACGATTTTTAAAAAAAATATCGATATTTTACTATATCCTTGTATGGCATAGCTCCACGGAAAATAGTTATCAACATTATACAGACATTATATGGCAAAAATAAAAAATGTGCCAAGTGCTTTAAAACGGACTCCACAATTTTTTTGTTTATCCACTAGAAATAACAAGCAAAGAAGCAAATTACGCGCGAATAAAAAAGCTTTGAATACAAGAAATAAATTGTTATTTGAAATCGTAAAGTATATCCATACACCAGAAGCAGAACAATATCGATTCATTTTCAAATAAGAAATACTCTGAAATAAAGACGAGAAGGACGTGACACACCCATTTGTTTCCACAGAGATCAAAACTATGTATCAAAAGGAAATACTGTCACAGTATCAGTGAAGAGATGCCTGATACTTATGCGGAAATAGAATGGGGTTGTCATAGCAACGCATCATCCCAGTTTGTCATAGAACTCCAAACCAAAGGCTTAGACGAGACCAATGAACTTTTAAATCTTCGTCCTCAAAGAGATGGTAAATGTCATGTTATAGACAGCAGGTTTGAGAATTTTCAACAAAAGAATAAAAATTCTTTCTTCTATTCTTTAACTTTAGGATAGAGAAAAAAAGGGATGAAGCGCAGGAACTGGAAAATTGAATTATAGCTTTTCGAAGTTTTTAATTAGTTAGAGATTTTCTCCTTTGATAATGAGTCGTTTGATTAATCTAGTGCTTAATTGGATGAAAGTATTTGACTAAAAGATTTTTAATTTATTTCTTTAATTAATAAAATTTGATGAAATGGTTTCTTAGTTATTAATTATAAACACTGTTAAATATGTGCTATGTTTAAAATAGCATTTAATCAAATGGCACGTGAGTTTCAAACTTAAGAAAAGTAATTGAGTAAACAAAAATAGTTTTAGTTTAATGAAAAAAGAAAATTAATTAAAAAAATGGGTAGTAGTATTCGATGCGTAATATGAATTTAAGAAAAGCTATATCTGCGCAATAATCTTATAATTATTTTTTTTAAAGATGAGTTACCTCAAGTCTAAAAATATCATTCATTTCAACAAGAGTATTTAGCATAAAACATAATTTTTATGCTGAGAGAAGTTCAAAATATCATAGTGATGAATTAAATACAAAAATATGTTGCTGGATCTGGGAATGTTCCAAGGCGCATTAATATTTCATAATGAAAGAAAAATGGGAAATAAATAACGATTTTGTTCTTATTTTTTATGAGTTAAAATATTACAGACAATATTTATCGTTTTCTACCTAAAAATATTTAAACCGATTGTCTAAACACTATTTTTTTAAAAGCGTACATTTTCAGTTTTAAAAACAGAAATCATTTTAAAGAATCTCAAAATACATATGAATTAATTTGAAACGAAAATATTTCGTACTAGATTAATCAATACGAAATCTTGTTTTTTTTTTTTTTTTTTTTTTTTTTTTTTTTTTTAATATTACTTCTTTAGTTAAAATAATAATTTACGTTTTATAAAGTTTTAGAGCATTATATCTTTTACTTTTGAACAAAATATTACGATGTAAAATATATAGCTTAAGAATAATATAAAATGCTTTTAGGCTATTTGAGAACAGTTTATAAAGTCTTAGAGCATTATATGTTTACTTTTGAACAAAATATTCTTAAATATGCAAGTAAACTATACAACTTCAGAATAATTTTAAATTTTTGTTTATATTTAATAAATACAGCAGTGGGAAAAAATCAGCAAAAAAGAATTTTTTTAAAAATCTTTTTATATATTTTTTATTTTTTCAAATTTAATATCGGTGTTTTATATTGATCGGCGAGTAAAAAATTTAGATTAAATCTTTTCAGTTCAATTTTTCTTTTCAATATTTTTTTTTCCAGCCTACACCTGGATGTTCCATGGACAATTTTCACTGATCCCCTGGGGGAGGGGGTATGGTGCATGACACGTCATCTGTCGTTGCTATGGCGGTTGCTAGGTTTCATCAAGTGCACATGATTCACTGGGACACCATCCCCGCCTTTAACACCCCTAAGGGGGTTTATTTTCAATTTTTGCAACGGCAAGCTCTGCTTTTATCCTCCATACATTGCCCATACCTCTATCGGTTTTCAGTATAAGATAACGGAGATTGTTGATATGGGGGCTTATAAGTGCGCCATGTAGACGGAATGCAAATGGAAATCGTTATGAAACGAACGCTTTTAAAAAACGATAGAATAAATTTGGGTGACATTCGCTGGTATTAAACGATGTGACTGAAATGAATAACAGCAGAAAATCATTTCCATTTATGAGATTTTTAAAGATAAGAATGAGGAATAAATTCGGTATTTTGCTGTAAATATTGGGAAAAAATAAAAATACAAACGGCAGATATAAAGGGTAATTACCATAATACTTTACGAGTTCTTACATACTTGGCGACTTTTAAAAACTAGAATCAGTTGAACTTTTCTCGAAGAATTTAATGAATCTTATTCGAATTATTTTAAAAGTAATACAACGTTACGCGTCCATAATAAGAAGTGATAAATAAGTAATTAAAATACGAAGCAACAAAATTCCGTTAATAGAAAATGAAGATAATTATATAAAAAAAAATTTTAAATCATTTAGTATATAAATCGTTTCAATTTTAATAACATAATATCGATTTTGTTACCTTAAAATATCAGTAATGAATTTTGCACACAAAGTTTATATGATGCTAGCAATAATATCATCTTCACTCTTAACCTATATGTACTTCATGTTATCGAACTTGTATAGCTTGTATCGAACTGTAACTAATTTTACTTTACTAATTTACTTTAGAGATCATAACAAGGAAAATGGGTAAAGAAATATTAAGGTTATCCACAAGCAATGAAAGTGATGAGTGACATGTGACGTCAGAATAGTGTCACATACCTATAACCTACATCTAAATTTGAGTGTTATATCATTCCGGCGAAATTTATCACAGACTTTTTTTTATTACCTGGCTATAGAATAGAGATGTAATTTTATTTTGTAACATAAATAATATTTTAACGTTTTTTTCTGTTTTTGTTATATGCTAGTTAAATGTAAATAGAACGTATTTATTTTAAATTAATTAATTAACTTTTTTTTCAAATTAAAACTGGATTTTATCTCTTCGGATCCAGTCTTTGATCTGAAGTGTTTGAATAGGTTTATTTAGTACTGCTGAATCGTTTTTATTCTTAGGGAAAAAACATTAAAAAAAAAGTTATAATTTTTTTTTTTCGTTTTATAATAAATAGTGCTATTATTAACGCGAACTCTTTGAAACCTCTTTTGGAAGACTAAATCCTTGATAACGCGAAAATATAACAGTATAATCCCATTATAATGAACCCGGTAGCGATTTTCCAATCCAGCGGCGTTTAACCACCCGCTATTTTGTTAGTCATTTTCTTACATAAAAAAAAAAAAAAAAATCTGGCTTGATTCTTGAATTTGTATTTTAGTTTGGGTAAAAATTTTTAAAAGAAATAAAAGCTTGCATTATAACTGCGACCAACTACAACCACGAGAAAAGTCTCCGAAAAAGAGAACGAGTCATTAAAGGTCGCTCTATTCTAAATTGGCAACCCGGTAAATAATGATCATTAGGGTGTAGTGAACGTTTTTAGTCGCCCCAATCGAATTGTTATTTAACTAATGTTATTTCATGCGTGAACAGTTAAGAAATTGGTAATTCGTTAACGGTTGATTAAAATTTGCATTTTGCAGGTATTTAGATAAATGAACAAAATGTTTAATCAGTGAGATAATTAAAAAAGTACAATTATGACTTTTAATTTATAATGAAGGAATAAACAATGTAAATGAGTGTTTAAAATGAGTCATTTCGCTGGAAGGAGTAATGAGAATTTTTCCATAAATAAGCTCATATGAGAGCGAACCAGTTACACAGAAATTACAAGCAGGCTCATAAGAGAGCGAATCAGTTGCAGAGGAATTACAACTTTCTTCAAAAATTACACAAAAAAGTTTAACCTCAAAGCCCGAAATTGAAGAATATTTTGAATGTTATTTAATGTTCTGATTAAAAATTTCATTATAGGGAAAATTTCCTGAAAAGAAATTTCATTGTATTTCGTTAGTTAATAATTTATAAAGCAAATTATATACTATTGCAATCACTTTTTCCAACAATACTACAGCAATATGCTAAGTAATTTATTTTCTTCAAAAACTTTGGAAATAGTGAACTATCGTTTATATATAATGGACGCCACAGACGGTTCACTATAGCGGTATGAAAAAAAAAAAAAAAAAAAAAAAAAAAACGATTAGAGTACTCGAACCTTTTGTTAATAAGTAACTTGCAACGGCTTTTTTTAAAATAACAACAACCTCAAATACACAGCTACGTAAAATACTATTTTAACATTTTGATAATTGGATCAATTCGAGACCAGTACTGATAAATAACGGAATGAAATATCTGATAGGAGGCGGACCAAGCTATCAAAATGTTCGCTGGTGACGTCAACCGAGAATGATTGATTACAATTACACAAACTGTTTACATGATGTTGTTTACTTTATATACCCACATTCCATACATTCAGCTGAATGTCACATTGCATACGATGAATAAATTACATAGAGCATCGTTCTACAAGTAAAATAAATATCTCAATTCACGAAAATAATATAAAAGAGAAATGTGGAATAATATTTAAAAGAATGGAACTACAAATCTTATTAAAGCTTGTGTGCTTACAAATTCCACTTATACTCCTATTATTCACTTTTAAATCAAAATAGAAGGCATTTACAATTTGAGAAACAAAGGGTTCCATTACGGAAATTTTCTGTTAAGTGTAACTGTAGTTAAAAATCATGAAACGTAACACAAATATGACAACTTAAATTTTGAAGGAATATATTATTTTTATATTTGTAGCGTAATTTGTTGTAAGCAGTACGATATAAATTTATTTTATTTTATAATTTTTTTTATTCTTTGGAACATGTATCACAATTCGGTAGGAATATACTACTACTGTCTATAATTTTCAAATAAAAAATAATAATTATTACGTTTTTAAAGAAATTCAAGATTTTATTCTCGTTCTAAAAAAAGATGTTTGTTATATTTTTCAAATATATCATATTGAAAAACTGTTAAGTTATGCACAATATGTATGAAGTGCTTAGAGCAACATAGTGATAAGACATACTTTTTCCAAAGCTGACATTTTACATAAACTGTTCCTAAATATATTTTCCAAATAAGTATTCTAGAAGTTTCCAGTATTTCTATATAACAGCCCTAAACATAGAAGCATCTAATTTTCCACATGAAAAACATGTTTTTCCCCAAAAGACCCACCTGAACAATTTGAAAATGTGGTTTGTCATTAAATTATCCCAATTCCTTTATGCAAAACCCAACCACATTTTTTATGAACTGATATAATGTTAAAAGGGTTATGCTCCAATATACCCAAATTATTATTGTTGACGAAACATCCTGCAACCATTCATATTCTATAAAGAGTTCACAAAGAGGGTTCTGAAAACAGACGTTTTTAGAGAATAGGAAACATTCTGTCGGGTAAATATGGATGGATTTTTAAACAGGCCTTTATGGATGCGAAGGGATGTATTCTTAACCTCCCACCCCCTCTACTTTTTAAGCCCTATTTTTGTCTCTCGTTTTCTGACACACAAGGGTAGGAAGCTGTAAAGTGCCCGAGAAGACATCCCCGGCTTTTGGAGTCACGCGACCGCTACCTAAATAACTTTTTTTTTCCACACCCAGGGAGGCCCTTCGGGGAGGATGGAAGAGGAAAGGAAAGATTCTCTTTATGCGATTTCGTATGATAGTTTGGCTGTGAAGCGTGCATTTAACGCCTTTTTACGACGGTTTTGTGTTCTTAAATTTTTAATTAATTAGTGCCTTGAGTAAGACGCTGAAAGTTGAGAAAATTCTAAAACATCCCCCCCCCCTCTCAAGAGTAGTATTGAATAATATCATTTTATTCTTTAGACGTAATAAATAAACATACTTTTTTTGAAATGTTTTTTTGATCAAAAATAATGAATAAATAAATGCAAACAAAATAAAGGTAAATAATTTAGAAGTAGAAAAATGTATTTAATTGATTCAACAACGCATTATCTAAAAATATCGTTTTCTTCTGAAATTGAAAAAAAAAAAAAAATTTGTGCGTTGAGTGTTTTAAAGAAAGTAGAATTCGAAATTCAGTTTCAGTTTTAAAATTAAATATTTTAAGTATTTCAAGAATTCAAAGTCAAAAATTCTGAGTTACTTCAGGATTCAAGACTTTATTCAGAATTAAGTAAAATTGAAATCATGTTAAAACATTAAGCAAGAAAGTAATTATGCATATATCAGTGATCTAAAAAAAGAACTGTTAAAAAAAGAAGTTTTCTCAAAATTCTAACACTATTTTCTATTATCAACGTTATTATACTGAAGCTGGTGAGGTTTTAAATAAATTCTACTCGAAATAAACAATCAAAAAAAAAAAAAAACATGTTTGGATTTGTCACTGTGTTGTCATTACGCTCATTTACAATTGCAAATTGTTAACCAAATGGCAACATGACAATACCGTCGTTATATGTCTGCTGAATTCAAACGAATTCAGCATATCTATTTAAAAAGTAACTAAAGAAAATGGCATAATTTCTATACATTTTAATTTTCTTACAAAGTGTGCTAACAATTGAAGAGCATCGGAAGGGAACTTCTCCATAGCGTAATCCTAAGTTACGCTTTCATAATATGTTTTCATTATGATATTTCGAAAATTTCTTTTTAGCATTTGATACTTCATGGCTTAATTCGCCAAAACTCACTTTTTCTATATCTTTAACTGCTTACGGAGGTGAAAGAGAATTTGTGATCAAAAGTTTTACCCGTAATATAGTGTCCTCTTAAGAGTGGTATTCACTCTTAAGAGGACACTATATTACGGGTAAAACTATATTACGGTATAGTAAAACCAAATATTTTCCTAGGAGTGTAAATAATTTTCATATCTGCACTACAGATTTAACATTTTATTTTAAGTTACGAAAATTAGGTAATGGATTTGTAAACTTAGATTAAGTTTACCCATTAAATATTGAACTTGTAATTTACTTCATCCTTAGATAAATCCAAATTATGCGTACTTACGTTAATAATCTAAATTTTTCAAGTGGTTTTTAACCTTATTTACTTTCACCAAACGTTCATATCACTAAGTTTGCAGTATTCTCTCAGAAGACAAGAAGAACGCGTAAGACAACCATAATGTTCAGTGCATTTAAAGTGATTAATTATTTCATTTCATCATATATGGAAGAAAAAAATCTGGTAAAATTACTGTACTGAATAATAATAACATTTTTAGCAAAAAAAAAAAAAAAAAAAAAAAAAAAAAAAAAAAAAAAAACATAATTTTGTTTAATAAAATTTAAAGATAAAGTATTTAAACCATTCATTGTGTACTTTCCATGCATATGGTAATGATTTACCGGAAATTCTGGTTTTCAAAATTATAGTTCTTATTACCCAACATTTGTAAAAAAATACAAAACTGAAAAGTAAATTTAACCGGATAAAGTGTTTTTAAGCCATGCTCTAAGGTATCGTGATAAAATTACCAAATTTTACCAGTATTAACAAATTTTATCACAGACTATAGAACCCTATTTAGTAAATTTTACCAAAATCATAATCGAAGCACTTCGGTAGAAATTACCGAGCTTTTTGGTGTTCCCGATAGAGCCAGAAACATGCTACATTTTACCATATTCAGGCAGTTTTTACCATACTTATTTTATCAGTGTATAGCTCTCCTAAAAATAACATCAATGTTTCGGAGATTTCTGAAAAATTCAATTGGAAACTCTGAGCACAAACTAACCGTGGAAAATTAATTAAATCAGTGTTGCCAACTGAGACAATACTAATAAAGCTCAAAGAATGCAAGTTATTTGTGACGAAACTAGGGGGATATCCGCTTGTTTCTAGATTCATTCTATCACTTCCATCAAGCTCCTAGAGATAAACTAAAGTTTCCGCTTATTTTCGGCAAAACATCAGAGAATACATAAAATAAACAAGAGGGTTCGAGTAGGTGGGGGGGTGGGACGAGAGAAGGGTGATCGGTCACGAGCAGGGCGCGTGCCGGACGTGTTCTGACATGACGTCACAGTTTCCTCTGCACCCCGTTTTGAGTAATGAGTGCTAGTCCCACAGGATCTGTTGCTGTGCGGAAAAGTTTCCGATACAGGAAGTAGTTTGCCAGGAATATCTCTATTGATGAAGTTGAGGGAATATTGGAAACGTGCTGTTTTGGTGATGATCAGGCGAAGCGATAATGCTCAACTAAAAATAGATAGCAGAATTTGGGAGTGAAATTCCGGGATTAGCATTTTTAGACGAAGGAAGCAACAACGAGAATTTATAATGAGTCACTCAAACAACAGAGTGAAAAGCTCTAATAGTCCAATCACCAATAATATTCCAAGGTAATTTAAAACATGCCTGGATTTCAAGTGCAATGTAAATAAGGATTATAAAAGCAGCCAAATAATATAATTTATAACTAAAATTTCAATTTATTTCTAGAAAAATTACAGAAAAAAAATTTAACAAATGGAATTTAATTACAATACATTAGCATTCAGACAGTCCATAATTTTGTAGAAATTATATAATTTAAATTTTTTTGTGAAAATTGATAATGTTGAGTATTCGTTTTCGTATATGCTTTTTATTGGTGTATTGATAAAACATAGATCAGCAATATTTAAATTGTTTTGGTTAGTTATAGTTTGATATACTCGTAAAACAGTAGTTTTATTTTTCCTGGAATTATTAATAAGAAGTTATTTTTTTAAAAAATAAACAGAGCGGAAATAATTTAATAATATCGGATACAAAATTAAAATCACCTTTTTCCTCTACTTTAACAAAAAATTTTTTTTTTTTTTTTTATAATTAAAAACAGCCGAAGCAATTCTATGTAAAAAAAAAAAAAAAAAAAAAAAAAAAAAAAAAAAAAAAACTTCTTTTCAAAGGAATTTTGAGTAAAAAGATATAAAGAAAAAATTTTTGGGAACAGATAGAACAAATTAAAGTAGGATATTAGTATAATGATTAAAATTCTACTTTTTTATTTAATTCCATTGCAATAATATACGACTAGAGTTAAAATATGATTGCATAGAAATGTTAAGGTAGACCAGATACTCCACAAACCAGATATTTTTTATAAATAGTATGTCTTATTTTGATTAAGAATAAATCTGAAAAAAATTAATATTGACTGTCTACATAAATGTATATTAATTAGAGCATAAATATCCTGCGACTGCCATATCATCATATTTTTTTTCTTAAATTACAAGTAAATTCTGCGAGTTTATATATAAGACTAGTTTTATTTCAATTCAAAAAATTGAATTCTCTTGCTATACGCTTAAACATGATCATGAATAAGTATTTAGGGACACTTAGAAAAAAGACTTATAATTACAAATTTAGTTCATATAAATTGTGTACCGATAAATATATGCACGTAAAATGGAAGCATAGCATAACTTACAACATTTTACAAAAAAATAAAATGAACTTACTAAGCAAATTCTAAGAAAATCGAAATATACAGAGGAGTACAAAAATTTCCGCCCAGTATATATTTTTAGATTTTGGCTCTTTAATGAGGGAAAACAATTATTTTTTTTATTATTTATATCATTAATATCTCATTAAATATATTCTCATTATTTATTATTATACGTATAAAGCAACATGTAAACATTTAAATAAAAATAAACTGCATGTTTTCCGTGTTTAAAAGTTTCCGACCAGATTATAATTTTAATTTAATAATTTTTTTTCTTCTTTTGGATAAGTTGAAAAATTTATAAAACGACTTTAAAATGATATAATACTGTTAAAACCTTTTAGTCATGCCTTTTGCAGTAAACACAGCACAAAGTTGTGGCAATCGATATCAATAAGGTTATCAGCTAGAAATGGATCCTATTCTGATTGCGAAGTTGGGAATAATCGAATATTGATGTTTTCTTACACGTCGTTTAGCTCTCCCCTTAAATGATACATTAAATTTAGGCCTGGAGATTGAATTGCTCGCTGTAGATCCTCAATATTGATAAATACAAATCATTCCTTTACAAGCTTTGAGGTGTAACACTTGCTGACATGGTCAATATCATGGCATCAATGGGTCTGCATACTCTACAAGATTGTTTTGTGGAATATACCATCAAAAATATCACCAATTTACACTTATGGTTTTTATCCGAAAGGATCCACAAACCATAACACTGCCTTTATCATATTTGCTAATAAGGATATGACATTCATTTTTTATTGTTATAGGTAGGTACTTTATTAATGTCGCACTAGAGCTTCACAATGCGCTATTGGCGACGGTCTCGGAAAAATCCCTGAGAATGATCTATTATGAACTTTTTCTTCGTGTAATTTCCGGGCATGGGTTTTTATGCAATTTTAATCTTGATGATGTGCCCTAACTCCCTTAGAAATTTGACGTAGCATTCACCCGACGCCCTGTTACATATGATGTTTTTAAACTTGTACATTTCGTCATTTCGATAAAAAATAGACCAAAAAAAAAATGTATTTTTAAAAAGAATTGTAGCTTGAGGAGAAAAACTAATTTCAGAAATAAAATCTCCACGGGTCGAAATTAGGCAAGATTAAGTATTTGTGTAAAGGTTACAACAAATTTGTTTCCCAGTATAGTAAATAAAATGAAAATTATTTGCTTTTCACTCATTTAAACAGTCATAGATTGGAAAAAGTTCGAAAAAATATACTGCCCGGACACTTTTGTGTGTCACTGTAAATTGTAATTTTAAAAAGTGTAAATCTCTTTTTAAAGTTATTGAATACTCTTCATTAATTTCCGCTCATAATGTATAAATATTTCCTAATTTTTTGAAGGAAGAAAAAATCCTATTTTCTTTTGAAAACAAGGTATTAAGTTTCGCAAGTTAATTGACTTTTTAAATACAAATGAATAAAAAAAAGAGCTCTCTCAGGGAAAGAAAACATTCACAGATAATTGTTTTTTTTTTTTTTTCCCCTATTATCACTAAGAGCAGCAAGATTATTTTTATCCCTCGAGTGTTTAAGAATAAGCTATTATTTTTCTTTCCTTTTTCACCAACAGAAAATTGTCTTAGGACAACAATTGTTGTAAAATGACAAGAGGGGGGAATAGCCACAAAAATTCCTGAAATAACGAAAATTCTTTTAGAAATAAAACGTTTTCTTTGCTTATAGTAGCCTTCAATTCAACGTGAGCGATAGCGTTTTTCTTTTGAAATGGCAACACTAAAATAACAAACAACGCATAATGCTTGTATTTTTTCGATTCTTAATACGGATTAACTTTGACATAAACACAGAATTTTATTTGTCAAAAAAATAAAAATCTGTGTGCAATACGACTTAAAACATAATTTATTTTATAAGTAATTTTTTTATATTTTTAAACAGTCATACCATATTATAAAGTATACTATAATATACAAAGTATATTATAATATGCTAGGTCATAGCATATTATAAAGTGGGGAGGTAAACATTTGCCAGAAATGGAAATCTTAATTTATATTAAATTTGGTATTACGTTATAAAATAGTTAATTTAGTTATAAGTACTTTTTATATTGTTTTATAGCTCCGCTAAAAATCAATTCGAACTATTTAATATAACGAATCCATGCAAATATTACAGAAATAAAATTTTGGTGGAATTTGAAGAAATTTTAGTTTGATGTAATTTCATGCCATTCTCATCACGCCACTGAGCAAGGCGTCACTAGATCTTATTCCTGCTTGGGGCTCTCTAAACCCAATCACGCTGACCATATACTGTTGGATTTTAATTTCTTTGGGGATGTGCAATGTAATGGTCATTTGGTTTTTCCCTGTTAGTCTTTGAGGATATGATACAAGAAAAAACTTGCAATGGGCGAACAGAAACAAATAATTTTAAAATGTCGCAACATAAGATTAAATACATATCATTAACTATAAAACAATTTGCTTCGGACTGGACATTATTCTTATTTAGAATTTATGAAAATAGACTAAAGCATATTATATTTGTTATGAATTTCAACGAAACTAAATTTCCATGGTCATAGAAATAGGTGGATATGATGATGTCCTACTACGTCTTTTACATGGTTGATTTTTTTTTAAAAGTAGAACCAATACATAATTAATAAATTAGTAAAAAGTGCACGTCTGTCTGATTACAATTTTCAAAAATAAAATCAAATGCGTTAAAAAATAGGAAAAAAAATTCTAAATAATGGTATAAAGAATTAGTAAGAGAAAATTCATTTTGTTATCATTTAATAGCGGTTTTAAAAATCTATTCCTTCATAAAATAGTATTCAATTATAATAACTTCCTTTGAACAATCACAAGTGAATCAAGAATCTTCTTTTTTAAATTTAATAAGAGTGTGAGATATATAGAAATAATAATTTAATCAAAATAAAGATATCGTTTTCAAAATAAAACAAATTGTTTTGTGACAATATCAACGATTCCATTCAAGTTTAATGATATGAAATATTCTATCGTTAGTTCTTTCAATGTAACAAGAAAGAGATATATTTTATTCAATTCTCTTACGGAACAACACCGGAATAAATATGCCTTCACGAACCTATTCTTTGCTTATTCGTTACAGCTTAGGCTTTCGCCTCTATCGATTCTTCCAATAATCCAGCGCTGCAAACAGAGCCTCTGACTATATACAAGAAAATCGTCTGCTCCCATCCCAATTATTTGCTAAAGCTAGGAACAGCTATTCGGTCGACAAGGCGGGGGATTAACAAAAGATCTTTACTTAATGCCCTGGGGGAGATTCATATAAAGTGAGACTAATAGAAAGACTATGCTCAATAGGTCGAAGAATTTTTTTTAGTATTTTTCTCCCCCAATCTCTGCTTTAGACGATAATAAAATTCTAAAGAATGAAGGGAAAGTGCGAATATTTAATATAATGATACGTTGTCAGGAAGAATTTCCCAGAAATAGGGAACAGACATTTAAGTACTATAATCTGCAGTTCAAACATACTTATACGCCAAGTGAAGGGATGATAATGATACGGAGTATAGGATATAAGACAACACTTTATGGACTCAGTAAAAGAGTTCATTTGTTTACGGAAATGTGTTGAGCTTGATGGAGAAATTAAATTTTAACTCTCCTCACCCCATTTCACCAGCAATTAAACTTCTTTTTGTTAGGGTAAACACTAGCTGTAATTTTATGGTTTGTAAGAATTTTACAGTGACGCTGCAAGAAAGGAAGAGAGTTGAAACTTAAGTAAATTAAAACATTAAGAGAAGGGGGTAAAATTTAAAGTTCAGAGGTTGTTGCAGCAGCTTGCTTTATGCTTGCATGTAATCATTACATTATTTACAAACCATTAACTGCACACACCTTTAAATACTTACGCAATCTTCTTTTTTTTTTGGTGTAGCGTATTAAAATATTTCGTTACTCAACAAAAAATACTTCGTAGCATCTACGTTAAGTAGCAGAGTTTGCAATTTTTTCTAATGAGTTTCCACCTAATTAAACAGGAAATAACCTCTTCCAATTAATAGCATTAACGCTTCTTTTAAATAAATTAGTATAAAATATGTAAGCTAGCTAATAAAATGCAGCCGGTGAAAAAAGTAGATTTTTAGTAGAAGAAAAAAAAATACCATAAATAATTTAATGAAATTATTTAAAAAAGAATGGAGGAAGAAAAGAAGTGGATTGCTGAATCCACTAACCGAGGAATCGTTTAATAAATAATAAAATTTAAAAACAACCTATGTTCCAGAAGTTAGTCAACACAATTTTTTATTTTCAAATTTTAACTTTCATATTGTTCTAAAAAAAGTTTTACTCATTTTTCTCGCGAGTCTGACATATTCAGCTACTAATTTCCATTGCTTTATAAAAAATTGCATTATTATTTCTCATCGAACTTTTTAATTTCAATATAAAATCATCAGATCTTCGAATAAAGAATTTTTTTTCTGTTTCTCTCAACGTTTATAACAGTTCTTTTTCGGAAAATATAATTCAGCGTATTTTATTCATTTTCAGCTTATGCGAGCATCCAAAACAAACTCAGAACTAGTCTAGAAGCCACTCCAGACCTGCGAACTTAACTGTTTAATGTAAAACTTATAATTTTAAGTCTATCATAGACAAAACAATGACTGACTAAATTTTATTATTAACATAAAATATATTAAAAATAATTTATAGTTTATTAATATTATTTTGATTAGTATATTCACAGCTACTAATTTTATTTATTAATTTGGGATTAAGTCAAAAGATGCTCGTTTATTTAAGGTTTCGTAACCGTAAATAAATGGGAACCATTAGTCTATTACTTATAATATATTGGTCTATTACATATAAATAATACATTTATAATCGAATAAAAATCATACATTTTAAATATATTTTATAAAAAAAAAGTTCTAAGATAAAGAAATTAAAAGTATTATTCTATCTTATAACATGCATTTAATTTTTTTAATGAAAAGAAAGAAACCTCAGAAGAAACTTTTTTTTTCTTCTTCTGCATCTTACATGGTTAAATGCTTCGATGTGAGGCTATAGCGAGTTAATCGCTTTAAAAGTTGCATAAAAGGCGATATTTTTCTTGCTGAATTTTTTTTTTCTTCCTATGCTTCAAAACACACGTGTGCTGGGAGGGAAATACAAAAGTAATAGAACCAGAGTGAAAAAAAAGGCTCCTTTTTTGTATATTTCTTTTGCGAAAAAAAATACGATTTTCTACTTGGAAGAACGATACTGCGAATATAAAGATAGAATAGCGGTGAAAAAAATTATTTTTTGTTCACTGATTTTTGCAGTAAAAAAAATGATAGATAAAAAAAGTCGCCTAACACACAGTGAAAGAAACTGAAAGATGGGGAAAATATTATATTAGCATCAGCCAAGCGTTGATCGAGTAAATGAAAAGAATTTGAAATAGACTCTTCAAACAATTTATGAAAAATGAGTATTTCTGTTCTAAAAAAGGGAGAAAAATCACCGCGGGGAACGACGCACGGTGTATTTTAATAAGTTTTTCTTTAAAAAACTTCAATTTAATATAATACATACTTTTTCAATTTATAAATAAGGTTAAATATTCGAAACAATGTTTGAAGGAAAATCATCTGGAAATGTTTTAACGGCTGAAATTGATACATAAAGCATTTTTATTTATTTATTTTTTCTTATTTTTTGCGATTCTTTTCAAAATAATACTTTGTGAGCAAGAACAATACGAGCACCCTTACACACAAGCACAAGAAACATGATAAATTTTAAACTATATGTAATTTGAATAATATAATTAAACCAATAATTATATAATTATAAACTTAAAGATTTCACAAATGTTTTTTTATGATTCTATATGTATTCATGTAAAATTTGCATTAAACATTAAGTTTAGAGGAAGTTTGAGGCTTTGTTAGTTTTACAATAACAACTTAACTATAAAAGCTCATTCTTATTAGTCAATTCTTATTCTTTCAATAGACGCATTTCTTTGTTAACTATAGCCATACACAAAATATCAATTTGCTATAAAAAATCTTTTTTATATAAATTAAAATTAAGGCGTCATTTTTTACCGTAATGAATAATTTTAAGAAATTGCTGTCACAATGAGGGCAATTTTTCTTAATTTTTAAATTTGTAAGAATCTTAACTTAAATGAAATGGTGGGCTATAAAGTTGGCATAGTAAAATTTATAAAATATTGACAGCCAGTTTTACGTGTTAAAGCAGCTTTCATTGACAGTTTTACAAGATCTTAAGAGGTTAAAATATTTGAATTAAACAACAAAAATTATAGTCAGTAGGAGTTATTAAAGAGAAGCAATATTTTTAAGTTATCATTTTTCAATAATTTTTTAGAAAATGAAGGAACGGAAATGCTGATTGAATATAGTAAAACTTTTTTTTAAATGTTTATTACTAGTTAAACAGATTACAGCAATTCACTGGCTACAGTTATATAACTTGTTTACATTATTTCCTATTTTAGTAGTTCACGGTAATTTATTAGGTTAACAGGCTTTACTTAGCAAGAAAAACTTACTGGCTGAAAAAAATGAAATCTAACAATAAGAATTTTAAATAGTAGAGTTGTTAGAGAAGGGATCTGGAAAAATTCAAAAGTTAAACTGCTAGAAGGAACTCGTTCATATATTTATAGCAGTGGGATTAATTTCGCATGAATTCTAGGATAGGGAAAAAAAAATCAGAATGTTCGGCATGAAAGAAATATTTTTCCGAAGTAATAAAGATGCGCCAGTTACACACTGTAAGAAGATAGCTAGAGGTCACATCTGCAAACTCGAAAGAAGTCCCAAAAAATAAACAGAAATAAAAAGACAAGAATATTTGTATGTGGTAGGGCGTTGTCGTGTTGAGCGCGGGAGAGCGAGGGCGTAAAACACGACGCACAAGGGGGGGAAAAATTCACCAAAGAACAGATGAAGTGAGAAAAAAAAAATGACTAAAAAGGTTATGATGATGATTGTGGCGCCAGAAACTGTCACTTAGAACGTTACAACAGTTTAGTACTAAGGGTGGAGCATAACGAGAAAATCCAAGAAGGAAAAAATACTATCTTTATAATGTTTGTAAGCAATTAATATTAAAAATATTTAATACAGGAATGAAAGATAAATAGAGAAGTTTAAAATAATTTTTTTTTTTTAAATTCTTTTTTTTTTGAGGATTCTATAAATCATATCAAAAACACTTACTAGACAATACTCTAAGAATCTTAGATTAGCAATATAATCTTATGAATGGTCATTCTAATTAAAAATTGTAAATAGTTCGTATAGTAAATTTTTACAATACTCTAGTTTTTTGGTTATAAATTTATATTATGAAAAGATATAATTGTTTTTTGCATCAAATAATAATTCAGTTTATTTATTACACCACCATCACACGTAGACGTAATTTCGGACTATAATGGTTGACCTTTAATGGTTGACCTGCAAAGAGAGAGAGAGAGTGCCGAATGAATAAGTACAGAACTGACGTTTTTTATTTTTTTTTATTATTTATTTATTTATTTTTAAATTTTTTTTTTAAAAATATATCTGATGTTTTTTATAATTTTAATGACAATAATGCCGATCATAATAATAATTGACATACATTACTTTAAATACATTTTCAACTCAAATGCAATAAGATTGATTACGACTAATTCAACTTTAATACAATAATGCTTTAAGAAATCAGAGTTAAAAGAGATTATATTGAATTTTTATATCAAACAACATAAGCGATGAAGTCTTTATAACTGTCGCTTTAAATATTTTACGGTCTGTTAATTAATTAAATTATTTAAATTATGTGTCACAAACGATGTTTTTTTAAGAAATGATTAAATCAAAAATTGATAATTAAATATGATAAAAAAATTCCTAAATGTATGATAAAGAATTTTCTAAAAATATGATAAGGAATTCACTGAAAATTAAAATAACACTTTCAATTTTTGAGATTTCTAGATGTATATTTACCTTAAACAGGCGGAGGAGTATTCTCAAACAACAAAAGATTATCTATTTATTTTCTTTTAGTATTTCCTAACATTCCAAGGAAATGAAAATGGCGATATGAGATGCCCCGTTTCTTTTCTATACTGAAAAAAAAAACTTTTATAATAAAAAAAAAAAATCTTTTTTTTTTTAAAAGAATAACACGCTTTCCGTTTTTTTTTTCCCCTTTTATTCCAAAACAATTTCTTCCACAAAGAGGCGGTAAGAAGACGCCATTTTTTTTTCTTTAAAATTTTAAGAAAAGCTCCAGATTTTCAAGTTTGGCATTAATAATCATCACTTAAAGAAACTCTTTTAATTTGTATTCAGGCCATGAGAAGGGTCGAGCAGATGTTGATCCTGAAGTCGAGGTCAAAGATGAGGAAAATCCATCCCGCTGTCTGGTGGTAAATGAGGCGTAAATCACGTTTTATCAAGAGCATATTTTGCTAGACATAGTTCATAACAGTTATTGTTGAGGAATAACGCTCCAAAAACCAAGCAACAGTTTCAACAACAGTTACAGTTAATCAATTATTTGATAGTAAAGGAGAATGTCTTATTTATCAGAGAGCCTGATAGGTCTATATTATTCCCTTAATAATGTTTCCTCCCCCCCCCCTTTAGAATAGTCTTCTGGAACTTTCCCAATTTTTGTGAAACCCTAACTGAATAAACTTCTTTTGGTGGAACTTGGAGACTTATTGTATAAAATTCGCTAGCAATTGTGAACATATTAACGAAAAACTATTGATTATTTTAAAAATATGTACTGATCTAAATTCCTTTAATCATTTTGAAAGTATTTTGTGAATGAAGGTGGAATATCATTTTTTCATCATATCTTTTTATCAATATTAATATCAAAATTGGGTTTTATGTCAGGTAGTCGAACTTACTGTTTTGGAACGTCGTCTAGTCTGGTTCTCAATTTGATTTTAATGTAAATATATACTGAAAATGAATTAACCAAATTATGATTTCCATTAAAATAAAAAAGTAAAAGAAAATAAACGATGAGAATGGTTAGAGAGAAATACACTTATTCATCGTTGACTTTTGTAATTTTTATTCAATACAAAATACAAATGTAATTTTTTCAACAAATTATTATTTTCATAATTCATTCATTATACTGTTATTAGAAATCATTGTTAAGAAGAAAAAATATTTCACAAGCATTCCAATCAAATAATTTCATAAAAATAACAGAAATATTAAATAAATAGTGGATTTTAATTGCAAGTTTAAAGTTAAAAAAAAATTACAAACTCATGTCACCTGCCACGGAACCGTTTCAGCTGAACACTCACTTATTGGGAACCACTGTGTTAAAATTCTGAGCAAACAAATAGGAAATTGAAAAGAAAAAAATAAACGAATGAATAATTTAAATTCTCTTAATGTATCATAATTCTCCAAGATTATAATTTAAATCTTTCAAAAGCATTTTAAACACAAACAAGATGCATATTAGGTTCAAACAAAGGTTGCCCACGACTCATTCTTATCTGCACTTAAAGCCCTTTGATTTTTAAATCGTTACTAAGGAATCCACTTCCAAAGAAATATTTCTTTTAACTTATTCGATTTTAATTCGATTCTTATTCAATTTTCCTGTTCGATTTTAATGTCTTACTAGAAATCCTAACAATATATTTAAAAATAAAAAAGGAATTAATAATAGCAATTGAATTAATAATAATAACGTAATTTATTTTAATTACAAAAGTAATGTAATACTTTTGTATTAATTTTCCGTTGTCTGCCCTCCCAAATTGAAAAAGAAATAGATCTTGAAAGTTTATTGAGATCATTTCAAAATAAGTAAATAAATAAATAAAAGTAAATAATAGATAAATACATAAAATTGTGAGTATATTTGATAACTAAAAGGTTTAAAATATAATATTCTAGTCTATTCTAAGTTAGGCGGCTGAAAATAACCTCGCCAAAGGTGCCGACTTTGCGTCAGAGGAAACATTTTTATCTTTTAATTTTTTAACACTTTAGATAAGATCTTATCCACAAGATCTTAAGTTCTACCTAACATCTTTAAAAAAAATTTAAAAAAAAGCTGTGTAGACGTGTTTTATAAAATATTGAGAATTTCACGTTATAATTGTAAATAAATATATATTAAAAAAAAAAAACCCTCATAAATTGACACAAAATCATTTTATTTTATGATCCTTCGCAACTATAATACAACGAGAGGAACGGAACAAACTTACACACTTATTGAAGTTTAAATCATTGTTGTTCAATGAACAAAATCGTATTGATTTCTCGAAAGACGCAGGCGCAGCAATTGTTAAAAAAAATACACCTTCTGTTTCATTCAAAGACAATTCTTATAGGATAAGGTAGAAAGAAAAGTGAAATAATTTTCCAAACGTAAAAAAGAGGAATGAAAAATTCTCATCCAAATCCCACCTGAGAGTATCATTTATCATAACGGATTTATAATGGATTTATAAAAAACTCCAGAAATCTCGCCAAAGGAGAAAAATCCCGATCAGCAAAAAGATCCTGCGGGACACCTTAAGGAAATTGGGGGGTGAAGGATGAGGGGGAAAGCTAAATAAACGATATTTTCATCATTATTTTTATTTTTTTCCTTTCCCGAAGTTGGTTCATAATTCATTTCCGATATAAGAGCCCTTTCTCTGAAATAATTGAGCAGAAGGAATCCGATAAAAAGTTTGCCAGAAGAGGCACGACATATGGCCATTTTGTCTTTTCCCCTTTTATGTCCGCAATTCTTTATCGAGAAAGGGGGAAGTTTATTTATGACAAAAATTCGCCCCCCCCCACTGCGAATTCCTTTGCCGTTACAGCATATTCTCACATAAAGTTAGGCAAAGCAATTCAAATTAAACGATTCAGGTCATAAAATTTGAATCAGGAATCGAATAAATAGATTTGAAACTTTGAATTAATAGATAATAGATTATAAATACTGACTCAGAATCAGTATTACGAGGGTTGCTATTTATATTTCTGGCCTAATAATGAAAAAACAAATATGTAGGATCGAAATCGGTTTATTGTCATTCAAAATATTCTCCATGATGATCAATACACTTTTGCATGCGTTTGAATCAATTTTCAAAGCACTTTTTCCAGCCCGATTGAGGTAACTCCAAAACATGCGTTTTGAATGCATCAACCGCTTCTGCGGGGGTCGAAAATCGTTGTCCACGTAATTTATTTTTGATGTGTGGGAATAAGAAGAAGTCATTGGGTGCCAAATCAGGGCTGTACGGCGGATGACCCATCAGTTCGATCTTTCGCTCCGTCAGAAATGCCTTTGTTTGAGTCGATGTGTGAGAGCTCGCATTGTCATGATGAAGAATGATTCGCCTGTTCTTCTGCTTTTTTCGAATTTCTCGGATGACTTCTGGCAAACAAATGGTCGTGTACCATTCAGAATTGACTGTCCTGCGTTGCTCTAACGCCACTGTTGCCACATGATCGTTAATGCCGAAGAAACAGGCAATCATTTGTTTCGATGTGCTTCTTCCTCGAACAAATTTTGTTGGTTTTGCCTCGTCTTGGAAGACCCATACAGTTGATTGCTGTTTTGTTTCCGGCTCATATGCATAGATCCATGATTCGTCACCTGTGTAGATGTTATACACATCCTTTTATGTACCTTGAACGTATTTTTCCAACATTTCCTTACACCAATCGACACGAGCCTTTTCTTGAGCGTTTGTCACATTATGCGGGATCCAACGCGAACAAATTTTTTTTTACGCTCAAATGTTCATGCAAATATTTTATTGATGCTAGTCATACTAATGTCCAAAGACACCTCTATCTTACGGTATGTCACATGACGATCTTGCTTTATCAGTTCACGCACAGCATCGATCTTTTCTGGCACAACAACGGATTTTGGACGACCTGCACGCGATTCGTCCTGGATCGAACATCGACCACGAATAAATTCGTTATACCAATTTTTTACATTGCTGTAGGATGGCGCTTTATCGCTGAATAAAGAATTAAGTTCATCGAAGCACTCTTGTCTTGACAATCCACGTCGAAAGTTATGAAAAATTATGGCACGAAAATGTTCACGATTCAATTCCATTTTTTGAAAGAGAAGAACTTTTCAATTTACTGTCAACAACACAAATGAAGCTATAATGGTAAATCGTCTGCTGAATTTATGTTTAAAAATATCAAACTTTCGATTAAAATCGTCTGCGGTCGCCTAGCATCACTTACTGTTGCCAAGGCCAGAAATATAAATAGCAACCCTCGTAAACTGGTTTCACGAAATATAGTGAATGATTGGGACCGTAAAATTTATTCGTGAATACAGCATATTTTTACATATAGTTCAAAACGAATCATTCAAACGATTCAGGTCGCATTGATTGGAACCAGAAATTTAAATCAAGATCAAATATATTGACTTAAAACTTTCACTCAATAGATAATAGATTATAAATTTTGACTAGAATCAGAGTCAAACTTATTCAACGAAATACAATTCGTTGCGTGATTAGGATCAAAACTGATTGAAACGAAGAGATATTAAACTAAAATATTTCGAATCAAATGATTTAAGTTGAGCCAACATTAAAAAGATTATCCGAAGTTAGTCAGCAAATTAAAGACAATATATTCGAATGAATTGATTCGAATCACTTATTCAAATCAGTGCTAAAATGATGATAAATCGAATAATTTTAATTTGTGCAAAAGTGATTATTTAAAACAACGATTTAAAAGCAAATTCTAGTAAGGCATATACTGATTAGAGAATTCGAAACATGTGATGAAAAAAAATTGAAATAAATAAATATATATATGGGTGATTCTCACGAAATATGACAATTCGGACCAAAAAATTTCTTCAAATTTAAAGTCGTCAAAATAATCTGAAATTTTTTTGTATACTTCTTTACTTACACTTATTAATATCTTACAGACAGCAGTGTAGTTTATTGACATTTTCTCGGGAAAAAAAATAAAATAGAAATTCACCAAATTTTAAATGCCTGGAAAATGACATATGAGCTTAGAAGTTTAAAAAACAGTGATTTTAAGTTAATAGTAAGTAACTCAACTTAAGCCTTTATGTTAGGTGGACCATAAATTGCTTAAATTAATTCTTTTTATACTCAGTAGAAAGAATCAAAAAAATTTTTGTTGCTGATATGTGCAGAATAAAATTGTGGATAATAATCAATCATCAAATAAATAAATAACTTTGATTACATCCAAGCATATTACAATCATACATAAACTTGGTATTGGGTTAATATTTGCTTTCCCTCCTTACAGTATTAGCAGTTAAAAAATGTCCTGGCATTCATAAGCCAGGAAAATGACAACCAGGATATTGACAAATTCGCCATTTTATAACATATAACTTTACTATAATTAAATATTTTGGCCTAAGACGTTTATATTCTGTAGAAAACAACAGGATTTCTTAAAATAACTCAGATAAATCTATGTAGTTTATGTTATTAATGGTTTCAAGAAGCCAGGAAAATGACAACACAAAAACCTACTCACCTTGAAAAATTTTTTGAAACAGATTTTGAACCAGAAAATTGGTTCTTTATTCATGCAACAAGACATATTCATATAGGAAGGTATCTAGTGAATCTATTAACATAAGATATTGATTGCTGGCTCTATCTATTTTTGTTATATACCACTAAATAAAAGTAGCCAGGAAAATGACAGATTTTTTTGGGACAAGCAAATTATTGGCAGAAAAAAATTAATTGAAACGAAGTTTTTGTAAATAATACCCTCTGCCTATATTCTAGAAATGCTTACACCGGTTCAGATAAAAAAATTTAGATATTGAAAAATTTATAGGAAGTTTTGAAGTTAGTTATTATTGGAAACATTGTTTGGGACATGCCAGGAAAATGATATTTTGAGGTTCAATTAAATTTTTTAACTATACAGGACAGTCAATGCTAGTGCAAAGTTATTTTAAAATGCTAACAGCAATGCTATTTATTAATGTTTTTTAAAAAAAAAGTTCTTTTAGTATTATACTATTAGATCTTGGAGCAAGGGACAGTGAATTGTCATATTTCGTGAGAATCACCCATATATATATATATATATGGCCTTCGTGGAGGACTTTTTTTATGGAACTAACCCGCATTTGCGCGACATGGAGAGGAAGACAACGAGAACCTCCCACGGCTAGCCTGACTGCAAAGGGGCTCAAACCTATGATCGGTCTACTACTGAGGATATTTCACGTCAGCACTGTGGTCTGTGCCAGTCGGATGCAGATTCTTATCAACCAGACATTTCTGGGATTCGAGCCCAGTTCATCTCATTGGAAGGCGAACGTTCTATGCCCTGAGCCATCGCAGCTATCTTTCCTTGTTTGAGGTATTGAGGGTGATATATACCCTTATACCCTAAGTCCCTCCCTTTTAACAACGTCCATATTCATACCATTAATATTCATCGAGTGCATTATTCATGTTACAATTAAGAAATCGAATTATTGGCTTTATTAAAAACACTGACAAATGTTGTGGTTGAACTGTTGCCATACCTTTTCTTCTCCGAAAAATATTTCATAAAATAGGAAACAGACAAACAACCGAATCGCATTAAATTGGCTACTCAAGGCATTTGGAACGTATGATAAAATGGTCGATAAATCTTAAACAAATTACATCTTACAACTAATAGATAAATTGCAAAAGCTTATCGGAGCGTAATAAACCCGACTTTCTGATAAATGGATTTTTGCAGCATTTATATTTTTGCATAGCTTGAATCAGAAAATAAGTAAATGTGACTCATATGTTTTCACTAACCATTAAAATCAGAAGGTTCCAGATATCATTCGCTACTGTAAACGAGTAAAACTCATTACGGAGTACCAAAGTGTGAAGGAAAGAAAGTTAAGTGCCAAATCAGGCATTCAACTGTATCATACGATATAACAAAACTATGTAATGTTATTTAGGTTTTAATCATTCAAAATAGGGGAAGTTGCAAAACTTAGGGAAAATATTAGTGTATAACGAAGAATATAAACTTTTTAAAGGGAGAATTTTTATAGCAACCCTCACAGTTGTATTTGCGCTGCGTGAAGTGAGATGGAAAAATCTAATTACCATAAACAATTCTTGATCTAATAATCCAAATTTTATTCTCGTGCCATAAGAGATGAAGGAATGATTTTTTAAAACTGTAGTTGTAGTCAACACCAGAGAATACCCACAACATTTAATCATCTTATTTATAGTTTTTTTTTACGACTTTTTAATGTCAAAATTTCACTTTTTGTGGCATGGCCTTATTTTATCTATATATATATTTAAGTTTGATGAAGGATTCATCCTTAGTTTTGTTATTCTGGTCAGATGTGATATCTGCGCCTTGCAATGTTTTTTTTATGCATGTTCATTAAAACTTGTTAAACACAAACGGAAAATTATTGACCATAAAAGTACTTAATGGTAACTTATTTCACATACTTTTCCTATTTTTTTAAAAAAAAATATTATCAATCTTTAAAAATTGTTTGATTTTTGAAAGTTTCACACCCTATTTAAAATATCCAAAATAAAAAAAAAGGAAGAAAATGTTTTACTTTTTCTCCAAGAACAGAACGTGCTACCGTCTTCGGTAGTGTTAACAATAAATCACGGCTTTTATCTTTAATAGTAGAAGATAAATACTAGATTACGCTTCCGAAAATCTGGCACTTTCTTAACTGAAAGCCTCAACACTTGAGGAGAAGGGGAAGAAGAAGTATCCCAAGTATTTTCAGTGCCGGCATAAGTGCTTTCAATCTTTTGGAACAGTAAAATACAAGAGTGGGTTTTTATCTATCGAAAAATAGTTGGGGAAAAAATATGTTTTCTCGTGAAGTGAGATGGCTGCGCGTTCTCGATGTAGATTGGGAGATATTCAGTGCATCACACTGCACTATTAGTTTGTCCCAAAATAAGTATATCTTAACAACCTTGCTGGTTAAAGTAGTAAAAAGTAAAGCATCGACCAACAGGCTAAGGGATCATGGAGGATAAATTCTACAATTTTGTGATCAATAGCATAATCGAAAAAAACTTTAACCGTAAAGATTGGACAAGCTTTAGAATGGCTATTAGCAAACTTCTATTTAAAATCCGTAGCTAATTACAACACACGCTTTCATAAAACAGGTATTTCCATTTATATAAAATTCTATATCTTAGAAATCTTAATGACGTTGTTTGTGTGAGATATTAAGTTTTCAACGAGTCAACAGCAACCACGATAATCTATTCTACCAGATTGCATTGTTTTGATAGCAGGCGTCTAAAGGATAAATGTTTCCGAAAAAGTAATCAAGAAATAAAAGTTCCTCTAATCAGAAGAAGAGGAAGAAGGATAATCTTTCTTTCATTGCAATCAATTAGCGAAGTAGGAGTAATGTCTAAATCAGTAATGGCGACAGATGGTATCGGCAGGGAGAAGATATTTAACCGCTCTCAAGAGAAAACTTGTCTTGAAATGAGAGCACAAATGCTGAAAAAGAGATTGTACTAGCAATAAAGATTATCGAAAGATATTTTTGAAAGGTATATATACAGTCCCTGGTCAAATTATTAGACGCACTATAAGATTCTGCCGCATCTTTTCTTTCGCTTCGGGCTCAATTCGTCCCCTGACTCAATTTTCTTCTTTATGCGTCGTACGCTAGCTTCAAAAACCTTCAATTTTCGCGATATTTCGCGGTTCGAAAATAATTTACCATTCACGAGGGCCTTTACTTACATGGTGAAAGATCGCTTTTTTTTCTACCCATGATGAAAATGTTCCAATTGATTATATATACACTGCACACAAAATAAACAAATAACTACTTAATATAAAATTGTGAAATAAATAAACACAGCGCATAAAGATACAGAAACACTTCCGCAACTGACGCACACGAGAGCGCGACTGAAACCGATTTGCACTAGTTTACGTTTGTGTATCAATTAGATAACATTGTAATGCAATACGTTTAAAATAAATACAAATAGGAAGTGTATAAAAAATCTCCTGAATAAAAACCCATTACATGTATGTCTAAATAAAAAAGTATTGTACATAAACTCGTGCATAACATGTAATTATTAAAAAACTACAGTGCGTCTAATAATTTGGCCAGGTACTGTATATATGTTATTCAGCAAAGTTGGAAGTACTGTTTGTTACGCAATACCGAAACTCGACCGACAAATTCTACTATGATTACATAACCTAAGCATTGTATTCAACACGAAAGTTGGAAAAAGTATGAAATACATACTTTTATTATATACTTGAAGTATTATATACTTTTACATACGAAATGACAATACAAAGCAAAGCTAAATTTACAAGAATACCCGAAAATTGCTTAAATATCTATTGATTCAATTGAATTTGAGAAAAAAATTAATGAATGAAAATTGACGAAGAAGAATTTGAGTATTTCCAAAATTACTTATATGTCAATATTATTTATTAAAATTGAAGCATTTTAGAACCAAAAAATCAATGAAAGGACATATCCACAAAAACTGTCCAAAATAAATCAATTTCACTTTCTTTCATAAACGTGAGTTTGTTTATGTCTGGCAAAAAAATTCCAGAATATGGGGAAAACGAAATCAATTTGAATAAATCTGTCTTTTTTTTTTTGACAGAAAAGAAATTTATGATCAGGAAATTCCAACTTCCTCGTCTAAATCGCTTAATACCGAGTAGACATAAACCCATAAACTCACTATTTAGAATAATAGACCTTGGTTTTTTAACAGTTCCAAGGAAGAAATGTCACCAAGTGTGGTAAAAAAAGTTTCAGAAATCATAAATTTAGAGAAAAAGGAAGAATATAAAACTTTATTTTTGTGTAGAAATGTATTACATAAAATATTCAATGAAAAGAAGATATTTATACCCATGAGTCCCAAAGTAAGTATGAAATCGGGTTCGAAAATAAGACGAAGAAAGGGAAGTAGAAATTTAAAAGAAGTGTTATGTATTAAACGATTATACTGGAACTTAAACCTATATTCCCAGGTATTAAAGTAAACTTAATAAAAGCTAAAATAAAAATATTAATAATTTTCAAAAACTTATCGTGGTCTTTTAACCATTTTATTATTATTATTCTGAACCATAGAACAACGTTTATTATAGAAATAATAATAGTGAATACTTAAAAAAGTATGAGCTCAAACTATGAGAATTTGAAAGCTGATTTTCGTTAATGAAAAATTTTAATAAAATATTACATAATATTTTTAAAGTGCTTTTCTCTTGATCAAATATTTCAAAAATGCAACCGAAATTCTGTCTTTTAAATTCTGTGAATTTATCCCAAGTTTAGGCGAAAAATACTCGATTGTCTAGATGATTTAAACGATGCCTAATTACTAGATGAAGCACTTTTGGCAACGAGCCTGGATAGTGCAAATGCAGGTTCAGGGTAATGAGGAAAAAATAGAGTTCCGAAGTTTTCTGTCGACATTTCTAACAACCGTTCTGTCCTGTTAGAACGAAAGTAATGCTGATTTTCTTAGAAAAAAAAAAAGATAGCTTCACCGGGAAAACAAAAATAAAAAAAAGGAAAAGAGCTAATGACTTTTAAAAAAAGTATATTTCATTGGAAAGTCCTGTTCTACTATCCTCTACACATGTTCGGTTTTTAAATCAGATAAAAATATCCAGAACTCGCATTAATAATCTCCCTCTGGAAACGAAAGTTTCTACAATTTTTTTCTAACTCAGACAAGAAAAGATTAAACATAACAAAAAGAACTCGTTGCAGTCACAGTTAAAGCACACATTACCAAACGATTTTATTAGTCGTGGCCAGTTATTTAATCATTTTCTTTTTTATCGCTTGGTCGGCTCCAAAGCAGTCGTTAGAAACTAATCAAAGACTAACGGTTTTTTTTTTTAAAAAAAAATCTTAATTGAAATAAGTAAAACACTGATACATTGTCTAACAAAAAGTAATAGTTACACAAACAATAAGCATGTAGGAATTGTTTTAAAATTAGACACGCAACTAGCGGCAAAACGTGTAACAGATTTCATAATTATGTTTAATCTGATGCAAAGGAATAGTTCCAAATTACGTGATTCTTTCCATTACGTTTGATGCTACAATAAAAAAGAACAATTATCATTATCCAAACAGTAGCATACAAAGGATATCGTTTGATCATATTCATGCACGAAATGTTCTATAAATAACTTTTGAATTTTAATGATTACAAAATGAAGTAGAAGTATTTGCTCGCTTACACACGATATATTTTTAGCTCTCTTTTTAACTATGTTCCATTTGTCACTTTTTCTGTCTGTACTTAAAATTGGGTAAATCAAATGTTTTTTAGACACTTGCCAATTACATTTCATTAAAATTTTCCACTATTATTTAAGACTACAAGTTTTTAACATCAATTTAACCGTTTCATACAGTGTTTTAATGTCAACTGATTAAAAGTTCTTTTAGGGTTAACTTTATATACGTATTGCAAAATTAGTATGTTATAATACAGATAGAAAATTTAGACAAATCGGGACAGGATTCAGACATAAAAAGAATTTTACTTCTTCTATGTTAACTTACAAAGAATTTTATGCCCGGAATTTCCCTCTTTGTTCAGAAACTAATAAATATTTCTGATTAATTTTGTTTCAATCTATTCATTGAAATGTGATCTATTAAACTTGGTTAACGAATTTTAAACTTGATTCCTGTACTTTAAAAAAATTTTCTGAGTTCAAAGAATTTAAAAATTCAAGTTTTTAAACTATCTAAAACCTTACGACTTGAAGTTCATTAACATAGTTTATTCGAGCACATTTAAATGAAAAGAATGGAACAAAAAATTATTAAAAAATACTAATTAGTTACGAAATAAATAAGGAAATTCCGGGCATGTTATTCTCCGTAGGTTAACATAGAGGAAGTAAAATCCTTTTTCTGTCTGATGGGGACTCTTGACCACTAATATTGGTCTAAATTTCACTAAGTTCAACTGGCCGCTTTAGATAATTTTAATAGCACACAGGAATAATATTTTAATAATCCATCCTATTTCTGTCTTTCCTTTTCTTAAAAAAATACTATTCGCAAAACGCATCCTCGCTTAGGTGCCACCCTTAACATCTTGAAGTGACTGAATGATAATAATAAAAAAAGTTTGTCGGATTTATGATTTAAGTCGGTACTAAATGCTAGACTGAATTTTTAAAAAAAAAAAATAGTTTTATGAGTAAAAAATACAATGTAAATTACTATATTCTGCATTTTTAATGATCAGATGTAATTATCTGCTCAAGAAAATGACTGCTTAGTTATTAATTTAACCTTCTAAATATAGCTTCGTAATATGATAACACTCCACATACCAGAAAAGAAAAAAATAGGTTTGAAGACATAAAGACGTCCGGTCCATAGCCCAAATGATATGATGTCAAGGTCTTGAGACTGCGATGACAGGAAAAAAAAAGGGAAAAGAAAACAACTAAACAAAAGTTAAAGGGTATTTCCCAACAATCATGAACATCAACCAGAAGATAGATGATGATCTTGACGATAAAAGATTACAGTCTCGTGAACAAAAATTCTTTTGTACTTTATCGAACAAGTAATAGATATCAGAGACGCTATGCTTCAGCTATCCGATTTGTCAGAAAATCGAATATAGAACCCAGATAGATACTTAAGGGATTATGCAAGAATTCGAGGGAATAAAAAGGACTGTCTTTAAATCGAAGAGAACGTTTGTACCATCATTTTTCAAAAGGAATGTCAAATCCATGTTGACAGCACTTTCCAATTTCAGTCCGTGCGCAATAACCCTGAACTAATAAACTTAAATTCCATGCTTTTCCGAGAATGAATTTAGTAAATGGTGATTTGAAATGATGAAGAGTGATTTTTGCAAAATATTTTAATATTTGTAATGTTTGCAAAGTCAGTAAAAACGTTTTTATTTTTATTTTTTCTTTATCGATTTTATTAAATAAAAGGGAAAAACGTAAATGCCCGTATTTCAAAATCAAATTTGCTTCCATAAGATTGATAATTTTTCAACAAAACATATTATTTACCACAAAATAATTGCACATTAATATTGGTTTAAAAGAAAATGTTTTTACATTTGCACAATTTTGTGTTTATGAAATTATACATAATTTAAAATCTTATTTAACTTTTATGACTTCATTATTCAAAATAGTTTACTAGTGTTTGATGAAAAAATTATTTTATTTTATTTTATGACCGTCATTGGACAGTCAACCCAATCTTTTGGGTTTACGACGATTAATGTCTAACTCCGTAGCCTTGTAATTTTGAACCCAATCCAGAAGACAAGGGAACTCTGGATCAAGTATTGGGCACGATTTGCCTTCGTGGAGGACTTTTTGACGGAACTACCCAGCATTTACGTAGATTCAACTTCAAAGTTATTTTTATGAGAGTGAACGAAATAGGGTTGACTCTTTGTTGATTATTCTTCATGTATAGTAGTAAAAGTTCATTTATAGTCATTTATAGTTGATTATTCTTCATTTACAGTAGCAGTAGTAATAAAAGTTGGACTTATATTTATCTTGCATTATCATCAATCACGAGCTATCTTGAGCTATTTACAAGACGACGCTGAAGTAAATAGCAGCAAAGTTAACGATCTACAAAAGAAAAAGTAAACTCAACACTTCTTTCAATGAAACAAATAATGATGACATACAATTGTTTTACTTAAACTAACACGTTTGCACTATCGATGCAAGTGGATGAATGGGAGAAATAAGAATAAAAACTTCCCCTAACAGTTTTCTTTCCAGCAATTCTCATTCCATTAATGATACCTAACACACTTCCTTTTATTTCGAACTCTATTGAAAAGAGGTAAGAAATAAATACAATTCGTTTCCGAATGCATCTCAGGGACCTATTCGTTCTCTCTCACGCCATTTTGTAAAGAAAAGGTTGCCAGATAAGAAACTGGCGAAAGGTTTCGATTTCACCCTTACTTTCTCACTTTTTCACAACGCGAGTACATGTCAAATTTATATAAAACAATCATATAAAAATTTAGAGGGAAAAAAAACTACATTTTCCCAGTAAACTAAAAATGAGAACATAGTATTATTTTTTCCAGATTTGAAAAAGAAAAAAGTCGATGGCATCACTATTTCGAGGAACGTAAAGGAATTTTTCTGTAGCAACTTATGGAGCGTTTTACATTTACAGTGTAAGAACTCCCAAGAATAAAATTTCAGTTTAAAAAAAAATGGTTTTACTATTATTTTTTATTTTTTAATTGTAAGCATTAATGACATTTATATCGGAAAATGGGCAAAATTTCCCTTGGTGGTCAATTTTTCTGGCGCCAATTAAAAAGAAATAATAATTATAGTTCGTATTGGCCTTGATGAAATTTGAATACTCCAGCAGCCAGTTTTACAATGAACGAAATTTTGATTTATAAAGAATTCTTTTCGTCGATATTCTAATTTATGAAAAAATTCTTTTATTCAATACTTTGATTGAAAAAATTCTTTTTGTCGATATTTTGATTTATAAAAAAATTCTTTTAGTCGATATTTTGATTGAAAAAATTCTTTTTGTCGATATTTTGATTTATAAAAAAAATTTTTAGTCGATATTTTGATTTATAAAAAATTATTTTTGTCGATATCTTCATTGATAAAAAAATCTTTTTGTCGATAATTTGGTGATGTTTTCGACTAGTAGTGGTTATAAAAATGGAAATTTGTGTTGTTATTCAGCACATATTACTACTGAACAAATGCAAACACATTAACTATTCGAAATGTGATCAAAGTTTGTATATGACAGATTCTGCCTGTAGTGGTCAAGAAATGATTGGAATTTTTTTATTGCACATTGGTCAAGTAGATTTGAGAGATCAGCCTAGTTGGATAGCTGTCAAACTTTCGATTGCAAGATTAGACCCTCACATACACGAAAGCGAATCAATCAAAACAAAGCGAAAAAATTTTTTCATATAAGAAGTCCTTTTTTATATTTTATTTTATATTTTATTCCGAAAATGTTGTATTAGACACTCAAGTTAGCTAAATATTTTAAACAATAGATTATTTTTTTACTTCTTTATAATCTTAACTCCTTATATTTTAACAAATAAAGAAGACAAGATTTAGTATTTCTATATTTTATAGAGATGGTATAAATTCATTAGTGGATATTTTTAGCAATATAATAGAATTGTTTACAAAACTACTTACAGGTTTTTCTTTTAATTAATTCAAGTTTAATTGGGTTAAGTTTTATTCAATTAAATGTTAACTTTAATAAAGGGATAAAAATTTATTTCAAATAAGGTTAAAAAATGTCGAATGATAAATTTCAGAAAATTGTGAAAATTTAGAACAATTGCTTTTCAATATCGTCTTGAAAAATCATTTAGTAAATATTATATTTTTGTATTTTAATTAACTAAAAATGCAAGAATTATTGTATGACATATTCCAGGCTTGATTCGGGATTTTTAAATAAAGCATTTTAGCGTAACGGTAATATCGCACCCCGGCAAGAAAAACGACACAAGTCAAAAAGGTCAATAAAAAATTGGTATGAAGTGCCCCATCGAGCTCAAAAAGTGCCTCCTCTCTAGATTGTGCTATTTTTCAGATTGTGCTCAAGTTTGTGTTATTTCAGAATAAGTTTTATAGTATTCTCTAAGTTGAGTTTTCTCAAATGCTGTTTTTTGACTTCTCTGTCATTTCTCTTGCCGGGGTGCTATATATATAACAACAAAATATATACATAAATATAATATTAGTTCACGCTTCAGAAAAATCACTCGGTGATTTACATAAGACAATTAATGTCCTTTTCAAATAATCAGTGATATTTAAACGTAAGGATAATAAGATTTTTTTAGAAGAGAATTTCGCGAAAAGATAAAGAAGATAAAATTACGCCAAATACGTTCTTTTATAAAGGATAAATATTCCCTGTTGGGAGAATAAAATCTGTCACTGGTACCTATGGAAGAGAGAAGTGATGGAAAAGATCCTGAAGAGAGTCACTTCAAGAAGCTTAAGTTCGATAATTTAATTAAGAAAGGATGGCTTAAAGATTCGAATGAAGGATTATCTTTTCAAGTATTTCCTCAAACAACTCTCAAGTGAAGAAGAAGAATTTCAATTAAGACGACCATAAATCAACTCTGTTTGATAAAAGGGGAAAAAATGAGATAAATTAGTCGCATCTAATTTCTTTCACTGTCAGTGGAGTACATTTTAGTAAAAAGAAAACCGAACTGCATATTCTTGCTACGTTTTTAAAACTGACAAATTTTGACGTATTTGAAGCTTTTATAACTTAATTTTAACCCGTCAGAACAATTTACAACTAAATTATGGAAACCTCAATTTTCGACCCAGATCTTTTTAAATTCCTAAGCCTATATCGCCAAGACTAGTCACTCACAATTAAATTGATTCTCCAACAATACACAAAATCTTTTTAAGACAAAACGAATGATAAAAATGAAAAATTGGTCACCAAAGGCACTTGGAAATTTATATATAAAATCGGTTTTGTTTACTCTACAACTGAATACCTGAAAGTGACGTCAAAGTAAGAAAATCATGGCATTTTTCGATTCAGAAGCCAATCAAATTCGACACAGGCATGACGTTGCTTACTGGTATCCGATTAAATATGATTTAAATCACATGATTAGGCATAATCACTTCACTTCTTCTCGAGTTGCAAGTACCCAATTTAAAAAAAACAAGAAATATCTAATGACGATCGACGAATATCGACACTTTAAACATGGGAACATCACAGTGAAAATAATTTATTTTAAAAAAAAATATTTATTAAATTAAACAAGCAAAATTCTCTAAAATATTAACTGATTATTTGCCAGAGGATGTTTTAAAATGCGAATTTTCACATGTCTACAGTTACATGCATGCAGGAATCCTACTTCAGCGACAACTGGTCTAAACAACGTTTTTCAAGATTATCAATGAAATTTGAAATAATGAAATTTTTATTGTAAAAAAAAGTTAAATAATTATTATTTTGAATTTAATTAAATTATCAAAAATAAAGGTACAGTGCTTAGTATTGTCCTAAAAATAAAACCAAATAAGATTAACAACCATATTTTTAACAAAACAAAATACCCAATTTTGTTGTTCTGACAACACTTGTAATGAATTGGGTTTAAATAATTTTGATAAAATATTAACATGTTGCGGGAACAACGTAATGAAAATTTGGCAATAAATCATCGATTTAATCAGAATCTCACTAAGAAAAAGCTGTAGACATGTAACAAATCTCAATCGATTCTTTTTAAGAAGCTACAAAAAAATTAAGCATTGTTTACAAGTTTTAATTAAAAAAATAACATAAAAAACGAAATTATTCAGTGCCGTATACTTTTAATGACATTCCGTAATTTCATTGTTAAAGTTAAAAAAAACTGTAGAAACTAGACAATATCTGTAATATTTTGCATTTTTGCGGAAAAAAATATGCTTCAACATTGATACTTTTTTAATGGATGAACAGTAATGTATTTACAGCCGAGCAGAAAATGTGCACCTTATATTAATTTTGTAAAGATGTTGGTGAAGCTATATTAAAACACATATTCTAAGAAAAGAAAAAAAAGAAAGAAAAAAAAAAGAAGAAGAAAAAAAACATTTTAACGTAAATATTTATCTTGTTCAGGTTCTGAAAATTTAGGCGATATGATATCCTACTATAATAAAATGCGTTTTTCTATGCGAAATAGCCCAACATTTCATTCATATTTACTATCCTGTTAGCTATCGGTTGAGAAATCAGAACAAGTTTATATTAATGTACATAAACTGAAAAAAAATCAATACT
This sequence comes from Parasteatoda lunata, assembly GCA_949128135.1. NCBI lineage: Eukaryota > Metazoa > Arthropoda > Arachnida > Araneae > Theridiidae > Parasteatoda > Parasteatoda lunata. The sequence goes on along the minus strand of OX421973.1, from coordinate 10,737,801 downwards.
CTAATAAGAAACGTGATAAGTTAGTGTTACTATCACATATAACACAAATGACTGTGAAGCCAAACCTATTTTATCAGGAGTTACATCACAAGGTTGTGGTTCATATCACGTGCGAGACTTATGATAAAGGTAAAGGGTATCGTGGTAGAATTGGTATCGACCCAACGATCTAGTGGTCAGAAAGCATTTTCTTTTTCCTTTTTGGGTCATTAAAATATCTCTTATAGTTATAAAAAGATACCATATCTTAAGAAGAAAAAAATATGTGTAGACAAAGCGCCAAAAGAATCCCTTAACCTCCGCGGTATGAAAAAGCACCTATATTCCTGGTCGGGCAAAAATCTAAAAATTTATTATTTAAAAATTATTTAAAGTAAAGATAAATAAATAAATATTAAATCAAAAAAATATTCAATATTTTCAATTATTCAATAAAATTATTAAATATAAAAATTATTTAAAGTGAAAAAAAAAAAAAAACAAATTTCGAAGAATTTCTCCCGGAGTTTAGCATCCACTTTTAAGTGCCCAAAATCTAATTATATAGACCCATTTAAGATCATATAAGAGACCAATTTAAAATCATATAAAAGACCAATTTGTCTGAAAATATTCCAAATCAAATTATATAGACTAGCTTATATAGATTTATACGAAAATGCTTCAAATCAAATTATGTAAACCAACTAATATAAAATTATACGAGAGTGTCTCAAATTAAATAACTTAAAGCAACTTGTAACTTTTATAGACTTATACGAAAGTGTCTCAAATTAAATTATATAAACCGAACTTGTGATGACATAGAAGACCAGCTTATATGAAAGTATCCTGATTTCTCACTAAAATTTCATTTCCGAATTACGCCGTTTTATTATATTTTCCATAATTCATTTAAGAATTATATTTTTATTCATACTAGGATAAAAATGACAATGGTTTAGTAAAAGAAACAATTATAGCGTAAAACTACTACGTACACTTTCTCTTTCAACTTCGTCCATATACGCAATTTAATAAATAATTCTCATTCGTAAGTGTAATAAAATAACACTTAACTTAAATAAAATAACGAAAAGAAGTAAATGATAGTCAATTTAAAGACGTAAAATCAATGGTTCCATATTGAAAATAGTCTATAAATTCTAAGATGAACCCGAAAGGTGAAATTAAAAATAAAAAAAAAGTAATCAGCAACATTGACAGTGATTATAAATACTATTTGTCAGTTATCAAGAAGCCATCTACATTGTAGCAGCATTGAAGATTAAAATTCCGCAGTCTCATCTGCATTGACACTCACTCCGCTCCTATTCATCATCCAGAAAGAAGAGCAAGAGATACTCACCTCTTCATCCTCCACATCAATCCCCGCATCCGAGAGCAAATCCTCATCACTGGTCGTTGGATCGTCCATGGATGACTTGCACCAACGGCGTCGCCGGCAGGACGGCGACCAAACAACCTTCCCCGCCATCTGGGACATTATCTACACTACCGGACACACGCAAATACACAACACTCAAAATAAAAAATAACACACAGAGAAAAGAAACACGCGGAGGAAAGAAACGATCATTCCATCAGTTCGAAGATGATCCACAATTTTTTCTCTTCTTCGAAGTAACAAAAAGAACGAAATAAAAGCTGTGTGAAACTCGCCAACCGACTTCGTCGGATGAACTATCGTCTTTGTGGTGGAAAAGATAATGTGGATGAAAAGGATGAGAGTTGTTCACCATAGAGGGCGCTGAAGCAGTGTTTCAAAGAACAGAGAACACTGATAATAAAGATGTATACCAGAGGTTCATTAATATTTTGTATCTCATGAAAAATTTCGCCAAATTCTGGTGTTTGTTAATTTACAGAATATTTTTTTTCCCGATAAACTCGTCTTATCTCGCAAACATGCATTAAAGTTCAAAGCTGACTAAAACGTTAATATATTATTTTATATATCAGAAATATATAATCAGAAACAGAAATAAAATATAAACTTATAAAACATTATTCTTCTAGAATTATATAATCTTTTCTTTTTTTTTCTTAATTAATGTGTACGTAATAATTATATACTAATCTGTGTAACTGTATCATTATTACGCACTAATTGCATTATAAAATACCTAAAAACTAATTTAAAATTTATATCAATTTTTAGTAATGATTTGACTTAGTCGAAAAGGTAATGATAAAGTTCAATTTAAACCATAACAGTTAAAATGCTTAATATTTACTAAGTTTCAATATTACATATATTAATGATACAAGAACGGGTTTTAATTAAGGGAAAAACATATTCGAAGAATAGAATACCATATTTTTAAATACGTTCTCAATACCAATATCTGCGAGATCTTCCATAATATTTGCAAATTGATACTGTTTATTATTACAGAAATTATGCATTATTATTACTAGTATTATTAAAGAAAAATAACAACTTTAGTTTATGAATAAAGTATGGGACATCAATAAATATCCTTTTAAAATTATAAATAAATGTGCAAATTGCATAAAATTCCTAAAGAATATAAACAAGCCGTTAATGTTTATTTGAGAAAGGTTATGAGTATTCCTTAAAATTAAAAAAAATTAATTTAACATTATTGTTATTTATATGTCCAATTTATCCACACGTATTAAGATTTTTATATAAATAATAACATGATAAACAGGCAATTTTAAATAATTATTACTATTTTAAGTTATTATGAAATTAAAAAGAATTTTAAACATGCAGCTAAATTTATTAACTTTTGAAAATCTTTTTAATTTAACATGCAAAATAAGTAATAATAAAAGACAGTTTTAAATTTAATCTACGACTTAAACTTCAAAATAGAAAATTCTGAAAAAATACTCCTTGATTTGTGATTTGTAAATCTTTCTTGCTTTTTGTAGTTTATGAACTGATTTTTTTTCTTTTTGGTCACATTATAAAATAGGTTGAAAATTTAGTTTTAATGTTATTAAGAATGTAGAATTACAAAAAAAAAATATTTTTTTATCATTGATTATAACTTTTTACAATATTGAATTCAATGCAGCACTATAACAAAAAGTATCATCACACGAATTATTAATACAGTATGTTCCATATATTAGTAGTCCAATATAGCTACCTCAAATTTAATCTGATAGTATAATATTTTGTTTTCTATGAAAAAAGGGGACTTGACTGGATAATTTGAATTTAATTTTTTCCTAAACAATAATTAAGGGTTTTCGACACATTTAATTTAAAAACATTTTAGTAATTAATTACTAATAGTTATTTATTATTAAAAACTCAAATTTTCACTTAGTGAAACATAACAAAGCTTAACATAGTTCTTATTCTAATAAAATATATTTTTTTCTTTTACAATTTCTTATTAATAAAAACATAACTGCAAATAAATCTTAAAATTATAATGCACAGGTGGTAATAATTTATCCTAATATCCAAAGATAATGACAGCAAGCTTTCTACTATAATCAAAAATGAGTGTTCAAATTTTTAAAAAAATTGCCTAATTAAGGCTTTTAAAACCTCCTCCAGGTATTTACTTTGGTTTGAAAAAACAAAAACAAAACACACAAAACATTTCCTGTCTAGATGCAGAAATTTACTATTAAAATAAAGAACCCGTTTACGCTGCTGTATTTTTCTTCAAATGAAATTTAAAAAAAATAATCGTAAAACAAATGCGGCCATTAAGCAGAGAGAAGGGAATGATAATTAGGAAAAGGAATAAAAAGAGGAGGAATTTAATGAAGAAAAATATTAGTATTTGTTTTCGATTAGATTTAATATTTTTCAAAAAGCTGAATCCCTTGCATTAATCAACGATAAAAACCAACTTTTTTTTAAGGTTTGTTTATTCATTCAATAATTGCAAGAATTTGTCGCTTTTTTACAATCGTTTGTTTACCTTTGTTTCGAATATTAATCTACATTTTCAGATTAAAAAAGAAGGATGAAAAATGTTGACATTTTGTATATATAAAAAATTGCTGATAAATATACTTTTATTCATTTTTACATCATGAATTTTTTAATTATCTTTAAAAAAGGAAGACAAATGATGAGTAAAATATAATTTCTTTCTAATTAGAAAGATTATACAATACTGTGTTCAAAAAGTAATGGTGGGATAAATGGGAATGATGGAATAAAGGTGTGAGTATAATGATGGCATTCTGAGTATTTTTTGAACACTACTGCATTCAAAAAGTACTGAGACTGGTGGAATAAAACAAAAAAGTATCTAGGCATCAATTTATTCACCAAAATTTATTTATACCTTGTTTTTTCCAATCATCAAAAATTCCTTAAAACCGTCTTAGGAAATGCCCTTTGGAGTTCGAAGCGAATTTTCTAGTATTGAAATTCAAAACAATGACCACAAAGAGGAAATTTCATTGATAAGCAACAAGAGAAAAATCAAATGGTGAGCACAAAATGGAGAGCAAAATCAAATGGTGAGAAAAATCATATCAGAAAAATAAGGTGCTTATAGAGGCATAATTTGTTGAATGTTTAGAAAATGTGACCAATAATAATTGCAGGGAAAGAAGTTATCATGAAGCTAAGTTTTTTCGCAACATTTCAGACCATTCTACTTCTCGCAAACGCCTCAAAACACTCAAAACCTTTAGACCATTTTAGATCATTATCTCACTATATGATAATGGTTATGAAACATTATTTTGCTTCAATTTTTTATTAGCAATTTAAAGATAAATTAACAATACGAAATATGTATAAAAAAATATTTTAAAAGCTGCTTATTACCCAAAATACTCCAAATTTAGGATCCTTTTGACGCAGGATGAGGCACTAGTGTCCTTTTTATATATTAATTTTCTGACGCTCGGATTACAAACAAAAATACATTTTGGTATTACCTCTAATTTTAAAAAACAGTCTAATATTACTAACAAAAATAGCTTAGATTATTTTAATTATACTTGTACTAAAATATAGAATCCAATAAAAGTAGTTTGAATTTTTTCTTTTTATTCATACACAAAAAATTATCAATAACTGATTTTGTAAATTAACAAAATTTCAGTGATGAATATTTTTTTCTCTTAGGTCTAAATAACTGCAAATAAATGCAAATTTGAAAAATTCTTGTTTGAAAGTAAACAGTGTTAGGTAGATTTTACCTTTAAAGCAGGGGAAAAAATTGGTGTCTCATGCTGTATTTCATAACCACAAATTATTAAAATGCTAAATATCTAAATATCTAATTTCATTTATTTTGGCCCAACGAGTACAAAATAATGAAAAAAGAATAAAAAATATGTTTATTAAAAATTCAGCATCAAAGGCTTAAGGAAACTTTACAATGATTTTTTCCATAAAAATGTATAAAAAATTAAGCTTTTAAGAATTTTAAACAACCTAATATTTATATGACTGTACAATATTATTAATTTAATGATTTTTTTATGTTAAAAGTTAATTCGAAACTTTTTATGTTGAACCAAAACTGACATACAATGACACGTTTCGATTTTTGCACCGAAAATTTGAAAATCTAGCAAAAATATTTCGAAGCGGACTATTTCAAAATTAGAATTCAACGTTTTGAAAACTTACGAGCTATCAACCTTGACTAGCTATGACTTTAAAATAATTTCTCATTCATTAAATTTTTTTTTTACGTAAATTGTTTCCTAGCTTTCGTATTTGAATAAAATCTCTTACACCGAGACACATTTTGAGTTAGGTACAAAAATTTGATCACAATTTGAAAGTTAATTTCAATCTATTTCTTACATCAAATGTGAATTTCTAGGTCTCTACATTTTCATATCGGGGTATAAAAGACTTAAAAACCTTAAATGAAAATAAAAATAAGGAAGTCGAAAAAAAGCTAGCTGTACAAAAATGAATGGCAAAAGTCCAAGCTTAAGTTTTATCGCAAACTTCAGAGAACTACTTCAGTGATCCTTCCATTTTTGAACAGGTGTTTAATAACGGAAGAAAACATTGCAAGAGAAATAGCAATTTCTGGAGAGGAGCCCATTGAGTTGCAATTATTATTTAGATAACGGAATCGTTCTAATTTTATCTCTTTTACCGATACACAGATAAACTGAAAATAAAAAGACTTTTAAGTTGCAAATTAAATCACCTTCAATTGTTTTGAATATTTCCCCCCGCCTAAACGAAATGTGTTTTCACAATTATGACATTTTTTGTCAAGATCTAGAAGAATATACGAATCTAAGTATTTTATTGTGACTACTTAAATATTTATTTCGTATACAGTGTAATTTTTTTACAGCAAATAAAGTGTCACTATTATTGAATTTTCCATTTTTTAATCCGATATACCAATAATTAATCAACTTTAATGCAAATAAATAAATTAATTAAAAAAATTAAATAACATTAATTACGAATTAAATACAACGTAAGTTTATTTAAAAAAATTTTTAAAAAAAAAATAAACAGAGGTAATAGAAATAAAAAGGGAAAATTTTCCAACTAAGGAATATGAATCTCAGTCTTTTTCTTCTTTTTTTTTTTCGATTTGGGAGATGAAAATACTTTTTCTCATTGTGTGCCTGTGAGGGTGGAATCATACAATCGAAATTTCGATCTCTTTCCGGTTAGTAAGAGCACACAAATCTTTACTGGACTTTCGTTCTTAGTGACACTACAAGTTTCAGACGTTTCCTGACCGTAAAAGCAGAATTTATCGCTCCTATACCGGCAAATAGAATATTTTAACGATAAAAATTTCGCCCACTTTCCGTTTGAAATTCAACCGGAGTCTTAAGTCTGATGGCCATTCAAGTTTTAATCATTTTCTAATCAGTACAACCAGAATTAATTGCAGTATGGTCGACAAAGGAGATTTAAAATCTAGCGAATTTTTCCAACCAGTGTCTGACTAGCTAGGTTACTTAAACTTTAACCAGAGTCTGTATTTTGTGACAATGCTAATTTCAAACGTTTCCCCACAAGAAGATATTGAAAAATGTAATTTTTCGTCAGTTATAATGTTAACCATTCTCCCAATTAATTAATTATTTGTCATTTGGGCTTTGTGTCGGTTGACATTATAAATTTCAATCGCTTAGGAAAAGCTACAAGCAGGATTTAAATGCATTTTATCAATAAATCGGACCTTATTTTAGATTAATGATTACTACTAAAGTGTAGAAACTAGTTATTCTACAGATTATTAATTTCTGCACTCTACAAGCAGCAAATTAGTTGATAGAATAATAGGAAAAACCAGTTTCAATGCTCTGTTGCCCACTCCCTGCGTGCACCACGGTGCCTTTCTGTTAACGTGACACACGTCATTGATCGACGAGCATACAGGCCTACATCGTGAAGGCGGTTCCCGACGTTTGGGTCGAAACTGTGGTGCTAGTAGCCGAGCGAAGGGGCCATTGAAGAAGAGTGGCATTCATATTTCGGTGTCTCTGAGTCGTTAGGGTTAAATAACGGTCTTCATTGGGCGTTCTTGCACATCTGCGTTCTTCCTCTGATCTTCGGCCTGCATTTTCCATCTCCAAAAAACGGTTCCAGATCCTGAAAATCACACTTTGTGAAACTTCAATAGATTCTGCTGCTTCGGTTTGTGCCTGGCCTCCTCCAAACTCTCCAACAACTCTCCAAGCTTCTGATTTGGTTAATGCATGTCGATCATTCTTTTCCGCTTTGTCTCACATTAAGTTGAAAGTCAAATCAAATTCGCTGTCTTCGACAACAAACTCAAAATTTGCATACTGCGAAGTTTGAAAACAAAAAAAAAAAATTTCACTAGTGAATCTCTTATTCCATTTTATGAAGAAAAAAAAAATGCTTATACCGTTATTTTATACAAGATTTACAATATCCTTTAATTGTTTTGAGCAGTGTATTTTATAATTTGTTGTTTAATTAAATTATTGAGCCACTTATATATATCACTATCGTCTGTTTGGAAAATTGACAAATAAGACTAAAATAAAAAGGAAATTTTTTTTACATAAGATTGGAAAAGGAAGGAACAAAAGGTTATGCTAAGTCGTGAGATCGTGTAAGTCATTTGAAAGAAAAATGGAAAAACAAAACCACAGCGCGACATTCGCGACATTCAAAGAAAGCTTTGTTTGAATGACCGCCGCGGTAGATCTAAAGAAAGTGTCAAGACATTATTCTTCTAGCAGCCCTATTTCTTTTTACACAAAAAAGAAATAATGATAAGTTCGATGTACCCATTTTATCACCAGTTTCACACACTTGTTTCAATTTTCTTTTGTTAGAAATATTTTTCAAAGGAAAAAATGCAATGAACAATGACCAAATTCTTTTAAAACATTTCTATGCAATGCAATATTTCATCATTGCAACATTATATAGTGTGGTTGAAATTGGCTATATACACCAAGAAAAAAAAATATGATCAAAATTACCAGAATGTGGTAACATTTACCATGTTTATAGATCTATGGGAACACCAAAATGCACAGCAAAATTTTTTTATCGGAGCACTTTGGTAAGGATTTTGCTAAAATTAGCAATAAAATTTGGTTTCATAGTAAGTGATAATATTTGATAAATGTGGTAACATTTGGTAATATTATTACGAAACTTTAGAGCATAGCATAATGACCATTTCTTCGGTTAAATTTACTTTTCAGTTTTGTACTTTTTACTAAATATATAGTAATAAGAACTGTGATTTTGAGAACACGAATTTCGGGCAAACCGAACCGAAATATTATATAAATATCGTACAAATTATACAAATTTCGGGCAATCTCCATACAAATGGAAAAACTACCAAATTAATGGTTTAAATAACGTCTATTTTGGTATTTAATATATTTTTTTTAATTTCATTTTTTGAATCAAAAATATCATTCACATACAATACGGTAATTTCATCAGACCTTTTTACTCCGTGTACAAGGTAGCAAATTTGATTGATATTAAGGTTCAACTATATGGTGATTGAAACTGATAATATGCCGATATGGTGCTGATTTATAATACTTCTTAATCTTGATAACAATATAATACGGCACAACTTGAAAAGAAAAATGGTTCAATTGAACACCCTATTGAGGTTGCAGCATGTTTAAACCGTATTATGGTTCAACGTTGAACCGATTTTTTCTGAGAATATATGCGCACAGTGCTCCAACAAGAGCGAAAAATGCAAACTCTAAATAAAACGCGATTTTTACTCATATCAAGATTTTTATTTCATAAAATAGACATGTACGGCCCACCAGAGAAAAGAATGGATTCGGTACGTAAAGTATGGTGAATGTATATGACAAAAAAAAAAAAACTTGACGTGGCCACCCTTTGCTCCAACAGTCAAGATTTATCTTTCACTAAATTTTTCTTTTGCAAAGTACTCTCTTTCAACTTTTATAAGGATCAAAAAGATTTAGAAAGATTTTCTAGAAAACTGGAGAGTTTCTTGAAATCGGAAATCTCGAAAAATCGATAGTCTAGGCAGCTTTTCCTTATTCTCGGTAAGACTGCTGGAGCTCTAATATTTAAACGACGAGCTGAAACCTAATCCACATAAATAGCTATGAACTCACATTTACCGATTCTGAAATATGCAGATCATAAAATCCCGAAATTCTATCATTAATCATAACCTATAACCATGCGCGTTAATTCTATCTATTTAAACCACCATGTTCCGGTAACGATTTTCTTGATCATTTATATTAAATGCACCTGCCGTACACCACCTCTCTGAAGCAGCTTGTTTTAATTGCTTTGCATGATAATTAAGAGTTAATTTATGTTACGTTTAAATCGATCTCAGTTTGATATAAATGTCTTTCTCGTCAATTTCCAAAGACTGAAGGAAAAGTAAAGAGTTCTGGAATTTAATGATAGTTAAAATTAGTTTGTATTGGATAAAATTAGTCATTATAGCTGTTATGAAAAACCTGATTATCACAAATAAGGGAACAAATTTGAAGAAATGCATTATTTTTAAAAGATAATAAGCATTTTTATTTTAAATCTAGTTTTTAATAAGCGATGAGATACTAGTTTTCAAAACCAATTGTTTATTATTTTGCTAAATTTTATTCTCTAACCTTATTATGCAATTGTTGTGATACAAAAACAGCTGAATTTTTCATAGGATTAAAAAACAATTTTAATGTATGTATATTTACTTATTTGTATTATTTTTTCATTTACTAAAGCTTTGATATGATTTCAAAAACAAAATAAATGCATTTATTTACGTATAAACATTAAAAAAACGTTTATAAGTATGTTTTTTAACAATAATATTTTTAAAAAAAATTGAACAGATTTTTAGTTACTTTTCTTTAATGAAGTATCGCTCAATCTCAAAAAATAAGGCTACACTATTATTTTCTTCAACCATAATTAAAAGCCAATAGCTCGTATTGAAATTAAAAACTTTAATTATTATTTGAATTCAGATAAAAAGTAAAATATTTTTACAAATTAAAAATTATCTAAAAATAATCACGTAGCCTAATATTAATATCTGAGTTTATTCCTAACTGAGCAAAAACACAATATAAATAATAAACAAAATGCGATATTAAAAAATTACACAATTGAAGAATTTTTTTTACACCTTTTCATGCATTAGAATGTTTATTTTTGAATAAATGATTTCTAATTAAATATTTTTTGTTTTTAAATTAATTTGTAGATATGAAAAACAATTTGCTATGTGATAAAAAAAAAAGTATTTTCATTTTATACAATAGCAGAAAATCTTTTTTGGGACTTTGTATTATTTAAACAATTGTACTGGTTTAAAAGTTACAACATTCTACTTTAGTTTATTTATTTTTCTTACTTTTTCTTGATAAATTAAAAAAATTCTCATGTTTTTTTGTTTTTTTTTTTTGGTATGGAAAAAACAAGCAAATTCTATTCAACGTTCGTAATTTTCTACAAAAAATGCAATTACTTTTTAGCCACTAACAGGCTACAAAGCCAGTATTAGTGGCAACTTACATTAATTTGAAATTAACGTTTTCGAACATAAGTATGAACAAAAAGTTTACAATTCAAGTTCAAAATTTAATGCACTGGTAGTTACAGAAAAGTATAAAAAATAATTAAAAAAAAATATTTTAATATCACAATTTAACAAATTAATAAACAATATTTTAATATTACACTTCAACTGGTAGTTACAGGAAAGTATAAAAAAAAATTTTAAAAAAATAATAAAAAAAAAATATTTTAATATCACAATTTAACAAATTAATAAACAATATTTCAATATTACACTTCAACAATTTAATAAACAATATTTTAATATCACAATTTTAAAATAACTTAACTTATATAACATAATTTCATCCCTTAAATTTATTTCTAAAATTTGGATTAGCTTGTTTCAAAATATATATAAGAAAAATACCAATTTTTTTAACTACTACTATTAGTTAAAAAAATTCTGTAACCCCATAAATTATGTAAATTATTGATAAGCAACAATTTTTCACTATTTCGATATCTTCATAATATTGATTCCATATTAATAGAGAAAAAAAAATGTACATCAAAACAGAAATATTTTTTTTTTTTTTTTAATTTCAATTCATGAATATAATTTCGAAGATTATTTAAAGAGCATAATGTAATTTCTTTTTTTTATTAAAGGAAAAAAAATCTATTATATTTGAACAGATTGGTGCGAGCGAAATGAGTTTGTGTTTGGTTTCTAAATTAATATTTACGAAATGAAAGATTTAGTCTAAATTGCTAGTTATTATAGTCTAAATTAGAGTTTAATCTATTATCTTGAAAGGTTATAAAAGAACTTTTCACAATATGCTATGAAATGAAATAAACAAAGCTATTATATGAAATGAAGTTTTCTAATATGCAAAAATATTGCACAAAAAACATTAAAAAATTTAAAAAATAATAAACAGCATTTATGTTTTTTTCTTAATGTTTAAAAATAAATATCAAATTGTAGGATTACCAAAAATATGAAATGAAATATTTACACCCAATTATAAACCAACTGCCATAATCTGAAAGCCAAAATTTAAAAAAAGAATTAGTAGTGGAATTTGTATTGTGATATCTGCTCTCGAAATCAGATGCTTTTATTCACTCCAATTCACATTTTTATTCCAATTTAGTTCCAATTACTATGTCTTAAACTCATCCCATAGTAGAAACCTCTCATTTTGGTAATAACTTACAATGATCATTTTTTGAGAGAAAATAAGGTGAGAAGCGTGCCAAAACATCTGCCAAGAAAATGCAGAGGCAGGTGTTGATTAGCGCCAAGTGTCACACGTCAAAACAGGTCCCACCAGGTGAATGATAGTTTTCCTTATAACCCTTTTTGCAGTATGAGCCCTTATTGCGGGCACCTGCTCCACGGAAAAAGTTCTGGAGACAATTATAATTAGAGATGACGTCTAATTGATGTGGCGTAGCATTCAAATGTGCTGATTGAGTCCGGAAGCGATTGATAAAAACTTACTAAGTTTTGTTTTGCGATCTGATGCTTGAAGTTTTTGTTTCAGTATTTATTGGAATGCAGCTGGTGAAATTAACCTTACTCTTAATATCCAGCAGAATTGCTTTCAAAGAATGCTTTAAAGATTTTTAATCTCCGACTGATTATGTTAAACTATCGATTGCAACTCGGAATCGTGGAAAAAAAAGTACCTAGAAGAAAATCCCTGGAGGGGGAAAAAAGTAAACGATCACAATACAAAACTGAAACATTAGAGTAATGATGTGAGGCTCATTTTAAAAGTTTCAACGAATTTAACGATCGGTTCGGGTCGTTGAGCCTGAAATTAATATAATGAAATTTTTATATGGATGTAATTAGATATTTTTGTAAAAATTTATATAGTATACAGGTAATAATTTGAAGTAAACAGGAAGGAACATTGAATATTTTATCCCGAACCCGAATTAATGCAAAAAAAAAACTTTAATTTGCTGGAAATTAAGTATTTTTATGAGGACCAATCTAATATACAAGGAACAAATTAAAGAATACAGAACGAAACTTTTATTATTTTATGCATTTTATATCCTATAGTGGTATTATATGTAATGTAATGTAATTAATGTAATTATAGTCATTTTAGAGGTTAAACTGGTGATATATTAAAAATAACAAAACATATGACACGATTCATTTTAAAACAATTTAAAGAACAGTCGTTGAAAAAGTATTATTTGTATCCGATTTTTATATCACAATAAGCTAAGTGTACTGGAATTAAGAAAAAAATCTTCATAAGTGTCTTAATTATTTAATTAAAAAGTATAAAATGTTAAAAAATCCTTTCCACAAACTTCTGCTTATTCCATGCATATTTATGTTAAATTTTTAAATAATCCAATAACTGCATTTGAATTCTGATTACATTAAATTCAATTCCGTATCAGTTTTGCACTGCAATCCTTAAGGTTTTTTTACTTCCAGCGCTTGTTGTTTTCCGGGATATTTATCTTAGTGTAAACAAATTTGAAAACTTAAGAAAAAACACGTATGTATTCTAAAATATTTTTAATACTTCTCGAAAAAATAAATCTGTGAAAAAAGGAGAAATCCGGCAGTTCATGGCAGGAATTTTTCCGTTTTATTAATTCAAAATGTCCATTTTCAACAAAGATTTTTCCAGCAAAGCGTCCGCAAATATATCTGCTTCTTATGAAATTGAGGTTCAAAATCTTCTTTTCCTCAAATAAATATTTTCTCATTTTAACTATTTTTTTATTTTTATATATATTTTTTTAAACTGAGGTTTTTCTAGAACGTTCAGTGACTCATCAAATACTGAATTTTTGATCAGAATCAATTAACATAAATTGAGAAAAATTTAGGGAAACAGAGAAAAAAAAACGTGATTAAATGGATACTTTTAAAAAATTTTAATGTTTTCAATCTTTAATAAGTATTCTCTTGTTCATTAAGAATTATCTCTCTACAATTCCACAACTAAAAACATCAATTCAGTATAAATGTTACTTTTGAAATATATGAGCCGTGGTGGCTTAGGGGATAGAGCGTTCGCCTTCCAATGAGGTGAACCAGGTTCGAATCCCAGTGATGGACCCGGCTTGCACCGACCACAGTGCTGACGTAAAATATCCTCAGTGGTATCATGTGTTAGAGTCCTCTTATAAGTTTGGCCGACTGGACTGTGTAGGGGTCAGGGAACTGGTCCTGCATTGGAAAGGTCTGCGTTCGGATCCCGGGCAAGGCGTGGATGTTCTTTCATTAAGATCTGTACTATCAGTCCTTACTATGGGAGCAACGTTGACCCACCTAATGTGGTACCCCTGAAAGAGTGGACAACAAATCTGCCCTGTAAAATCCCTGAATTGGCGAAATCTCAACACAAGTGGGCATTGGAAATTAAAAAAAAAATTATGCAAATATACTTTTAAAAAAATTAATTAGTTGAATTTAAATAAAAAAAATATATATATAATGTAGGAAATTTGTAATGTTTGCAATTAGATATTAAGTATGCTATTTTAGACAAAAATCACAGAGCAAAATAACGTACCATCGCTTTATATCGGTTGCTGAACTGAGGGATCAACGGATAATAATTTTTCAGTGGTCCGATTTTAATTTTAGCCGTGTCTTACCTTCGTTGATTTTGAGCTCCGAGTGAAGTATTTTTCATTCTTAAAATATAGTATTTCACAAAAGCGATCCATCAGCGTACATCTTATAAAAAATATTATCTCTTAGCGAAACGGAAGTATTTCATGTTTACTTCTCACCGGCTAATGATTAATTATAATTACTTAATTAATTATAATTAAATTAATTATAATTAAATTAATTATAACTAAATTGATTACAAATATGGCACCAATGGGTGTGATAAAAGCAATAAAATGATTTCAACCATCATACGTGTGGTATCGGACTCAGTAAGTGAAAGGGCTATTCCTCTTATAAGGGTTAAAATATTGAAGAGAAAGAAAGCAAAATTTCAATACACTTCGAATATACGGGCTCACTATTTAGTGGTGCTTCTTTTAATGACCGATACTAAACTTGTCTTTCCTATCACGTCGAAAATGTGTAAGAAACAAAATATTATTAAGGCCTCTTCTTAACCTTCTTCAATGGTAGTTCCAGAGAAAATAATAAAATTTATCTTGTCGGATTCTAGCATAAAGGGACACTCCATATATATATATTTTTATCTCTTTAGTTAAAGGGGTAGGGGAAGATTGGGCTTTTCGATAGATATCACTTTATCTCTGCTATCAGTCTTTTGCCCTACACAAATATTAACTCACTACTGGTTTGCACAGAGGATGATCAATCTGTTCTAATCACACTTCAAGCAAAGTGAATTTTTTTTTTTTTTAAAATTTATAAAATATATAAATACTTTCCAACTTAGTGCATTGAAATCATAGAAAAGAAGAACACCGATTAGAAACTATTTTTTGCTTTTCGGATAAATATACACGAAGTTCGTTATATTAAAATGCATTAATGAAAAGATACTTCAATTTCACATTGAACGTCACGTGTGTTAAGTTAATAATTGCATCAAACAAAAATACAGCAACGAAGATATTAAACTTAAGAACAAGTGCCTGGAAAATATTTTTAGTTATAAACAATGTATTGTTTATAATTGTTTAATTAAAAACAATTCAAATGAAAATATTTCAAGGGAAACATTTCAAGTTTATTAATTAATCGCCAAAAACAATAATTTATATTCAAAATAAAGTATAATTAATACTTTTTTCGATGAATAGTTTAAATTCCTGACACTCAAAATATAGAAGTTTGCTATCATTTTTTGCAACTAATAATAATTTCAATTATTGACTATTTTTTAAGATTTATTTCCAAATATTTTTGAATAGCAAAGCTTAGTAAAATTTTACATCCTAAATTACATTTATTTAGAATGACAAAATTCAAAATTAAAACGAAATAGGTTGAATGGTCAAGAAATAAAAATTAAACAAAAAGTTTGATAATTAAGTTTTTATTTCCCATAAACTGTCCAATCAATTTTATTTAAAATTAAAATTTTGGAAGCTAAAATTACAATTTTTAGCTGAAGTTAAAAAATGGCCGAAGTATGCTTTTAGAAATGTAAATGCTTTTTACGGAAAAAAAGGAAAATAAACATTATGTTGACAGCAAAAGGCATCACGAAATTATTCCATTTATTTAAAACTAAGTGAGAATGAAAGTATAAAAAATAACAATACCTAATGATTACGAAAATCTTTTTTTTTTAATTAATAAATTTAAAAAAACAGAACGGAAGGAAAATTAATTAAACAAGAGAGGAAATAAAGTTACGCTACCAATTATGCCAATTATAAAATAAAAAATGTTCAATTAAATAAGTTAAGGTTATAAAAAAGCGAGAGCATTTATCTTAATAATTAACATTTTCAACAAGCAACATTCTTCCATTTTCATCACAGTTTTTGTTACATTTTAAAACAAACTATTTAAAAATAGTAATTTATCTTATTTAATTCAAGTATTTTATCGACCTCTTTATCGAAGACTATTCATTGATAAAATTTTTTTAATTTACCTGTTGCCAAAATTGACAAAAGCCTCTTGAATTATTTATGCTGATGATAGTGTATGTTTTAAGCCATCTTTTATATTCCAAAACCTCTAATTATCGTTTGCGACGGCGGTGGCCGTGAAACACCCAAGCTGTGTTACCAAAACCAAAATCATCGTTTTTAATAGGATAAGTAGAAAAATGATAAATTAATGGTAATCTTCTATTTCTTATAAATTTGAGTGCAGAAAGTAATATTGTTTTCATCTAGATCTCATTTCAGTAATCACGTGAGGCAGGTGTTAAAAAATAAATGTTCCATCAAAGCAGGTGGGCAAACCCGCAGGGGGTAGAACGACAACTGTCTCATATTACTTGAGGGAATGCCATTTTATTTGTTTATTTATTTTTCTATTTTGTTTGGCTTGATTTTGCTGCTTTTAGGCTACCTTCTACGTCTGGACTGGCAGCTGTTTTGCATGTTGCATAAAACTATCATCCATATTATGGTTTCTCTGAATATATTATTTTAGTTTCAAATATCAAATGAATCGATTCCTTAATCTCTGACTCTCTATAGTGAAACCAGATAAAAATAAAAATAAAATATCTATATATTTTTACATAGCTAAATAGCAAATTTAAGAGAGAAGTTTCGAAACTTTCTGATCTGGCATCACTATTTAAATATTTTTCACTTTCATTGTCAATGAATGAGTTTGGTCATGCCAAAGTTTCTAGTCTTAAGATTTTCCAAACACGGGCGTCAGTTTCAGAAAGGTTAAGAACTACATGATATAAAAATAAGAAATATAATTCATTTGTGTACCAGGCAAAAGAAACATTTTCTTTTCCAAATTGATGTATGATAAAATCGTGTTCTTCGTTAGAAATTCTCGGAAAAAGGTTAAATAACAATTTATTTCATTGTTATTTTACCATATTTAAACAAAATCACCAAAAAATCAAAATGAAGATGGTATTCTAATAGTTTAAAATAAGAAAAATAGTTGATTAACTGTAGTCATCTCATGTGGTTAAGCAACCAGGATTTTATTCGCGCTAACTAGGCCTAGGGTGAATGAGAATCGATCGAAAGTTCTTCGAAAGCTGTAAGCTAAGCCATGTGATAAAGAATACGAATTCAGATTTTCATTTCCCATCATCGAATGCTTAACATAATAGCACATGCCCAATAATCTTACAGTAATAAATGTATGGTGAAAACCTTATGAAGCCACTTAGCTCCCTGCTGCTGGGTACATATTTAGCCGAGAGGGTCAATTACTCAATATCATGACCAGCTGAACGGGTGTTTGAATCCCAGCTTTGATATCGCAATATCTCCTCAATTCTCTTAATACATCAACAGTTTCCAGTGTCCTGCACTCCTCAATTGGTGATCCCGGACTATTGCAATACGAAATTCGCATTCACACATATATGTCAGCACCATAGAGCTGCATAATACAAAACTTCTAGTATTTTCCATCTTTTACGATAGATGGCGACACTTAATGAACTAATGAAGCTGCATTTTACGGTTAATTCAACTGCAACCTAACTCGATGTCCAACCGAACGAAAAGCCTAACCTAATAATAACCTAACATCAATGTACAGTTAAATTTCAATTTTACAGTTTTGAAACCATGTTAATAGTAAATGCTTACAAAATTGCATAGTTTTGCATTCATGGGTTTTTTAACCATACCATTTGTAAATGGTCTCAAACCTGTAAAGAAATGAACTTTTCGGTTAAGTAGATGAACCGATTGATGCTCTTTTTTTTACTGTATTTGTAAAATGATAATTCTTACAGTGTATGATTTAGTTATATTTTACGTTAATTAGTGAAAATAATGAAAAAAGTATGAAAGGGGATAGAATAATTTCTGAAGATTAAGTTTTCCACTATTGTGGAAAAAATAGCCTTAGTATTTATGCAAAAAAAAATTTTTGCACTTTAATAATAACATTATATTTTTGAATTAAACGAAAGTATGCATTTTAGATTTGAAACTATGCAGACATTTTTTTAAAAACTATTTATTTTCTTAAGTAATTTCAAAAAACGAATAAAGCAAAGAACTTTAAAAAACCATCCAAATCCAAAATTGTTCAAAAGTTTATTTAATTTTTTTTTAAATAAAATCCTTATTAAATAGTGTAATATAATCGAGTAGAAAAATTAACAATGCAAATATGTTTCAGAATTCAGTTACTAAACTACATAAGTGAATTTAGTAACTAGAAAACATAATTAAAAATGTATCGAAAACCATATGTTACAAATCCATAAATTTATTTCTTACAAAACCCTTTATCAATGTACTGTACATAAAAAATATATCTCAGAAATTTCAGAAGAAAAAAAATTACTCATAACATCCGAATCAGAACTTTTTTTTCTTTTCTAGAAGCTAACAACCATTACTCATGTTGGCCGCACCCTGCTTTCGTTCATCTCGTGTTCCATTTCGCACCTATTTTTTCACAGAGAATAATCTAACTATTAACCTTTGCTCACTCTCCCCCTCTTTTTATGAAATTTCAAAAAAACATTACCCTGCTTTTTCGAACGTTTCTCTAGTTTTTCACTTGTTCGTCCATTCAAAGAAATCTTTTCCCATTATGAGTTCGGGATGATAATGGTGAAAGTTTGTTATCCTGAAAGTGAAGGAGAGCAGCGATTTCTTCTTCATCTTTTCAAAGAAAAAAGAAAAATTAATGGAATGTTTTTTGAAGACTTTCCTTTTTTAAATCCTCCATTTTTTACGAAATCATATTTTCTTTCTTGCTTTTCAATTTAAATTCAAATTATTTTAATTTCGTAAATGTGTATTTTTTTTCCCTTTCCTATTGCCTCTTTTCCGTAGACTTCGTTCTCATGGAAAAAGGGAAATTTTTTTACCGATGGCGATATTATAGTAATGTGAAATATTGTTTCATAGACGGTTAAATCACACAAACTTGAGTTTAAAAGACTATACAGACTACAATATTGAATTCAAAACATGAATTAAAAATATACTTCCGATTACAATATAAATTTTATTATATTAACATCAAGTAAGAGTTTACTAATCATCAAAATGTATAAAATAATAGTCGGAAAAAAATTAAACTGTAATGTATAAAAAAATTTTTCATCGTATTAAAGAATGTAATTTTATATATCAAAATACAGAATTTGAGCAAAGTCGGACGAATAGTTCCTGAGAAATCGAATTTCAAAAAAGTCTGATAGTTAAAATTCGATTTCTCAGGAACTATTCAACCGATTTTGCTCAAATTCTGTATTTTGATATGTAAAATTACATTCTTTAAAACGATGGAGAAAATTTTGTACCTTATAATTCAAAATTTTTTCCTTGCAATAATAAATTTTTGCTGAAAGCTATATTTTGCATGGAATGATCTTTGGATAAACGAATTTTATAATTGTGTGGAAAAATTTTACAATTCACTTCAAAAAATATCAGAAGTTCCGATCATTAGATCAAAAATTAAGGGTGATCCAAATTTGCAGTTGTATATATATATATATATATATATATATATATATATATATATATATATATATATATATATATATATATATATATATATATATATACAACTGCATATTTGGATGTGAGTCGTGTTTGGAAGATTTCACCTTTAAGCAGAAAAATACAACGGTGTTTAAATGCTGCATTTCATAACCATAAATTATTAAAATGCTAAATATAATATTTTTCATTTATTTTGACCTAAATTAAAACAAAATAAGGAAACAGAATGAAAAATGTGTTGAATAAAAATTTAGCATCAAAGGGACAAACAAGAGAAATCGTGAAAAATGATGTATATATTTACTATTTTTGAAAATTATCTTTTTTATTTAGAAATCTCTTTTAATTAGAAAATTTCAGATGCATGTCTTTTATATTAACTTATATCATTATTTTTTTCTTATTTACGTTTTCCTTAAAAAAAATTTTCTACGACCCTTTTGATTGCCATTTTCTTTCTGCCTTTAGTCCAGGAATCTGTTATAAAAGCGATTAAAATATCCCACCCTCATAAAATACAAAACCACCCCGCAATCATCAGTAACTTAAATGTGACATCTAATAAAAAATATCAAAATTAGATCCTCCTACCCTTTAAAAAAAAACAACACCTGGCTAAGTTCGGAAAAATGATCAGGAGATGTAAGGGGTTAGTCGAATTCATCCCCTTACCCGGTGGTACCTTAGAGGAGTAATCTCCTCTAATAAGGGTGGTACTCAAAACCAGGATAGGACTCATGAGCGCCATTTGCGTGGGAGTAGTCGGTTGGCATATGTCCCCCTCAATAATTAGAAATCTATACAAAAGGTCTCTCCAATATTTCTGACAAATAAAGAAAAAATTCGTGAATTATCATCAAATTAAATTCATTACAGTTAAAAACAAGCTGAAACAATGTAATTATTTGCAGGAATATTTTAAGTGAAAGTTTGAAAATCATTGTGATTGTGTAATTTTATTTCACGCCCCTCAAAAAGTGGTACCCCCTGCGACGACTATGATAGGACTCGTTGTCCTTTAAATCAAAGGAACCTCTATCTGAACTGCACTATTTAAATGACAAGGAAATCATCTGATTAAATTTAATAAGATTATATAATATGTAATAAAATAATATTTAATAAGATGATATCTCAACAATTTGAATCGTTATCGAAACAACTGCTTTACTACATAATATAAGAAACTCATTCACTGATTCATTCTCAGGAAGATTAATCCAATATTAAAACAGAATATCGATTTGTTCCAGTTTTCGTACAAAATTTTATGTTTAAACACAAATTCATCGATACATCGTTTCATTTCAGTTGTATCTCTAGGAAGTTCGTATAAGCAAACTTTTTGCATGAATATGCATAAAGCCCTAACAGAGCTATGCGCGATATTAATTGAAGTGGTGTAAATACACTTTCACACCTGGTTCCTTATGATACGATGTCTTCTTTGACTTCCTATTTCAAGACTGACAATGCAAAAGGAGTCAGAAATTATTGCTGCAACAGCCGAATTGGAGATATTCGAGCCATTCAAACGTGCTTGGAATTAAACAATAGTTTATGTATGCAAATATATCTTCCGGAAAATTCAAAATTTATTCTGAGTGTATGGCTGATTTGATACCTTTAGCTTCAATCGAGTGACAGATGTGACAACTGTATGTTAAGTCGTTAAGTGTTGTTCGATTAGTAGTATAATTACAGGCATTAAAAGTTGTCGGGACAAACTTTTTCGACAGGACGAGTTATTTGTATGAAGTTTCGTTATTTGCTAACATTGTATTTTTAATATCGCATAAAAATTGAATAAATCTCAATCAAATGTATTGGATACTTTAAAAATATTGCAATTTGTCAATTTAAATATTTAAAGTATTTAGGAGGAATAAGATGGCATTATAGCTGTAATGATTGCATTAAAAAGAAAAAAAGAAAAAAAAAAAAAAGAAAAAAAAAAAACGATTTGAAACAAATTCAGCTAAAAGTACATCCCTAAGTGAAATATAATTTTTTTTCTTCCTAAAATGAAATTAAAAATTCGAACTGTTTCGATCCGTTCAACACGAATGTTACAAAATTTTGTTTCGCTAAAAATTCGAACTAATACTGTTCAACATAAGCGTTAAAAAATATTGTTTCGCTGCAAAAGCTGTTTTCGTGTTAAAATAAAAGAAATATATTATTTAATTTTTAATTTAAACGAAAAATTCCTAAAAGAAAGCGCAAATTAAGCTTGACTTACAAAACTAACCCCGTTAAAAACCTGTTACCCAAATCAATAACTTGTCTTATTTTATTGATATAAACGATATAGACAAAAATTTAGAAGACGATTCTGAATATCCATTATTTATAAAATCTTTTCTTCACTTATAATTTTTTCTCTTTCTGAGCTCAACAAAAAGTATTTTTTATTATTATTAAAATAAGGGCATGCTAATTGGAGCTTCAACAATAGTTTGTAAGTTCAAATTTCGGTTTTTTGGAATGAACCAATACACAGAGTGAAACAATAATTTTTTTAATATTTAAATTTCGGGATTATGTCTTCAATTGTATATGCGTTCTCTATAAGCCAATCTCACAGAAGTTAATTGTTTTACAACCAAAATGAAAATAATTTTCAAAATAAACATCCCAGAAACTGTTTTGTACGTTACCAAAATGTTACGTTTTAAAAGATTATCATAGAAATGTAATAGTTTCATAATCGTGGAAAAGTTTGTGAGAGCATACAAAGATTCTTATTCGTTTTGTTTTCAAATATATTTGTTTTGTTTTGAAATATATTCGTTTTGTTTTGAAATATATTGAATACAGTAAAGACTCAGGATTCTGGTAAACAAGGTTTTTTTTTTATGTCAACTACACGCAAAAAGTCAAAATAGTTTTTGTTCATAAATAACTTGGCGAAATTTTTTTCATTACGATCTACGCCAAAACTAACACAAATGAAGGAGATATGAGACAGAAGTAAAATGAAGTGCTTCCGCATCAACTAATTTATTCGTCTGAAATGATGACGGTTTTTCTGAATGAAATAGTTACTAGGAGAGGGTTACGCACGATTTTAAGGACCCTCTTAAGAAAATAATGTTATTTGTGGAAGTGATGATTTCCACTCTGACGTCATGAAAGGATTTTGAATTCTATTTTTGGAGATGTCGAGGCCCATAAAAAGACCGAACTAAATCTCTTAATGAAGACAGAATGGCCGGTTACGTGAAAAATGGCGTAATTCAAATGGTCTAAGTCTCGAGCTGATTTCGTGACGTTTACTGTAGGCTCTCGAATATCCAATACTAGATATTTTGAAATACTTGGATATCCAAAAACTTCTCGACTTACGCATAAAAACTTATAAGAGAAGGATGCTTCTGACTTGTGCTGAAAAATTCTGAAAATGGTATTTATGGAAGTGATAATTTCCGGTCTGACGTCAAGATATTATTTTGAATATTTTTGGAGATGTCGGGATACTTAAGCAAACCGAACAAAATCTCTAAATAAAAACAAAAATCAACGGCTACGTACAATATAGTAATAACATTTGCGTAATTCAAGTGAGCAAGTCAACAGCTGATTCATGACGTTTACAATAGGCTCCTATATATAGGACACCAGACACTCGATTTATCGCCATGCCTAGATATCCGAAATCTTCTCGATTTACGCATAAAAACTTAACAAAAGAGATAAGCTGCTTATGATTTTTATTCAAAATTTATAGAAAAAATTCATTATATTTTTATTAAAATCAAATATACATAAAAAAAACCAGAAAATTATTTAAACAAAAAAAAGGTAATTTCTTAATTTTTTCTCCGTCAAAATGCTCATATTCCTTACATTGTATTTGCTGTACGATTTCGTGACACTTATTGTTTTGATTCCCATAATCGGGATTAAACTGATAGCAAGCGATTCTTTCAACGCGTAAAAATAAAGCGCGATGTACAATTTTCTTAAAGGCAGTTCTCAAACAATCATGTTTCAATTTAATTCAGGGGAAAAGTTTTAGAGCAATTAAATTGGGTACTTGCAACTCGAAGAGAAGTGAAGTGATTATGCATAACCATGTGATTTAAATCAAATTTAATTGGATACTTTTAAGCGACATTGCATACGTCGTTTAAAAGTATCTCATTAAATCAGAGTAAAATTTTAGTAATAAGTTACTTTAGAATGATGTCTAACTCCTAACGTAATTGTGACGTATTTAGCACTAAAAAATTTTAACATCTGCCTAGAAAATAGGCTTATTAGGTTTTGAGCGAGAACAAACAAGTACAGAATGCTGAGACCGATTAACCTGCATTTCTTTTTGTTTAGACGCGTGGAACGAGTTCCGCGAAAAAAAGGTAAACTTTATAGATAATCATAACTCTCACCAAAAGATCATAAAAATAAATTACCTACCTTTTCTAATTCCTGCAGCTGTCCTAACCAGGCTCCCAATAATTTGTTCGGGTCATCGTCAACATCAATGGTCTCTCTGTCTGTATCATATTCTTCTCCTTCACTTGTACTGCTGTATGTGCTGTCATCTAGGTTAAAAGACGACCTGCAACAAGAAAAAGGAATTATGCACCTCAGACATGTGTGTGAAAATTGCATTAGTTGAACAGTCGGACCCCGATTTAACGAATTCATACGGACCAAAAATATTATTCGCTAAATCGAGGATAATTCGTAATATCGGGGACAAAATTATAAAAAAATTGACTAATCTTATGGAATATCCGAACGTCTCTAATGGACAAATACACAAAATTCGGTAGAATCTTGCATTTTTTATTCAGGAATTAAAATACAGCGAATGATTACGCGCTGTTTAATATGAAATTTTAAAGCATTTCGTGAGTAAGGTTTGCTTATTTCCTTGATTTCTTATTTTAAAGAGTTGTTTTTCAACGTCATGAATAGAAGAAAATACTCTTTCATTTACATCTCGCTGCATTAGGTAAGTTTACATTGTTTCCAAACCGAGCAATGTATCAGAAAAAGTAACAGTTTTCAATGGAGATTCATTATCATCGACTTCTGTGTCAGAGTCATTAGTTCCTATAAATCTACTTCATTAACTTCATGAAATTCGTTAAATCGCGTAATTCGTTAAATAGGAGTTCGTTAAACCGGGGTACAACTGTATTAATTACATTCTCATTGAGAGAAATGCATAGGCCAATAATTTATAATAATAAAAGACTAGTGTGACTTTTTTTTCACACTATAAATGTCTGTCTTAAACGCTGACAGCGGGATTAAGTTGCAATATTAGCCATCTATTCATAAAAATTGCGACAAAAATGTTTTTTCACGGAGAAGAATAGAAATCATAAATATTTTTAAAAAACTGAGAAAAGAGTATGGTCAAAACTAAAAGAATATGGTAAATGTTATAATTTTTCTGGCTCTATGGGAAAGATTTTGGTAAAATTAACAATAAAATATGGTTTTATTATGTGTGATAAAATTTGGTAAATAGGGTAAACTTCGGTAATTTTATCATTATTCTTTACAGTAAGGCATAAAAACCATTTATTCGATTAAATTTACTTTTCAGTTTTGTATTTTTTACTAATTCTGAGGTAACAAAAACAGTAATTTTAAAAACCAGAACTTCCAGTAAACTGTTATTATATGAACGGAGAAATTATCAAATGAAGGGTTTTAATACCGCATATTATTGGTTTTTAATACCAGAGTGTTTCTGTTTATCCAGAAATGACATTAACATACAGTAGCATAACTTTACCAGAATTCTTTTCTCTGTGTGATCCTTTAAGAATGGAGATTTTAGGAATAGAGATCCTCTATTTCTTAAAATAGAAATAAAAGTATCTTTTTCTATTTTTAGGACGAGAGATTTTGTTCGAGAGGGATAAGGGGATAAA
This sequence comes from Parasteatoda lunata, assembly GCA_949128135.1. Classification (NCBI taxonomy): domain Eukaryota; kingdom Metazoa; phylum Arthropoda; class Arachnida; order Araneae; family Theridiidae; genus Parasteatoda; species Parasteatoda lunata. The sequence goes on along the minus strand of OX421973.1, from coordinate 10,711,818 downwards.
AAATTTCATATAGGATGAGCATTAAGAGTTGTTGAATTTTTAATTGCACACGATTTCTTAAAAAGATAGCGTTAGTTTTGCTTTACAACTCTATTTAATTAAAAATAAACTTCACTGGAAGCTAAGTGCATGTTCTTTAAAAAAACATTTCGTATTTCATTCTTTATGTGAAGTAAATCAACGTAGTAAAATCAAGGTAGATTTCATATGGGATCGTTACAAGTAAAATCAAGGTAGAAGGCAACGCTACAGAATCCCATTTTACAAAGCCCTGAAACCATAATGTAATTATTTTATTTATAGTTACACTTTTGACGTGTGCTTCTATAAACCTAAATAAAGCAAAATTAAAATAATAATAATAAGTTACATAAAGTGCGAATACATAAAAAACATTGTCTTTTTGTGGTAAACTTGACTATCTGTAGGCCGAGATCAATAGTATTAATTTCAATGCCAAACTAGTAAATCTTTCATATTGATCTTTTTAATTAATTCAAACATAATAAACTTTCTATATATCTATATGCAAGCTTATTAAGTCACCAAAAAAGGCAACAAATAATAATTAAAAAAAATTTAACTGTGTCGGTATCTGTTATCAGTTTTATGCATGATTGTGAAGTGTTTCATTATACCTATTTATTTATTATTAAACCACTTTTTTTTTTTATCCCGCACGAAGAATGGGTATTCTGATAGTAATGTAAAAATAGATAATAAGTAATCCTATAATAATTACAATTTCCATCAAATTCATTTATTTCATTCAGCACTTTACAAACATAAAATGATTTTGACGATTTTTTTCAGCGCATCGTAACGATCTATATGAAGTAACATGATGAATAATCTGATGAAAAGCCAATAAACTTATTATACACAGCATAAATTATATACAAACTAAATTATATACAGCCTTCTATATAGCCATCATAAAATCTTTATGAATTCTTGAGTTTTTGATATGAATAGTCTTTGAGTAAAACTACCCAACACAAAAATCTCACCTAAGATTCTAACACATAATTCATTCGTCTACTATAATAGATATTTTGTATCAACATCATGATCATGACAAGCCGATCCGGCAGTAGTAGGAAAATCTTCTAGCCATGTCTCGGATTCGAACTTGTTTCTGAAGCTAGTATTATATATACCCATCATTTAAAAATAGTTAAGAAATTATATTTGATATCTTAAATTATTATTCTGAGGTATTAGTTAAACATAGTTGCCAATAAAATTCAGGAAAATTTTCCAAATAATATCAATTTCATGGTAGGGAATTTTAGGATATTCATAATAGGGAATTTAAGGGATTTTTATTGTCATCAAAATACAAAACTTTATTACCTTAAAAAATGTAAATGGCTTTGCAATATTTTCAATTTAAGATTGACATCAAATAAACTTGAATTTGAAATGTTTTTATTATGTTAACTCATAATTTTCAACAACAAAAGAAAAGAATTTTTTTATTGATAGTTAAAAAGATCTTTTATTAATTTAAAAAGGGAGTTCTGAATATAAATAAACTGAAAATTTTCATAAAAAAAGAAAAAGGAAGAAGAACTGATAACTATAAATGAGGCTCACTTCAATATGCATTTAGTAATACATATTCAAATATTCAAGCAAACAACAAATTAAGAATCTATTTTAATATGAATTTTTTTAGAAAACTTAATAAATTTTAGGAAATTTTTTAAAATGTACAAAAACCAGGAAAAATTTTATTAAACCAGTAGACTAGGAGAAATTGGCAAAATCCAGTAGTTTACGTGTTAATTCAGTCGAGTTGGCAGCTGTTGCAAAACTTTTAAAGTAAAACAACGAATTGTACTTATTCACTGTTAGAAAAACAATAAACCTTTTTCTAACAATCTCTTCTTGGATAACTCTAACTACCGAATAAATTATGCATGCATATCCCTAAAAATCTTTTTCATAGTAACTACTTAATGATACAATAAAAGTCATGTTCATTTATTTGAAAGCACTTTAAGAGACAATTCTCACAAATTCCCCTTTTATTTCATCGCCTTCATTTCGAACAAAAATCACATTCTTTTCGGTTGGAAAGCCATTTTCGAAGACAATGAAGTTTCTGAGACAAAGCGGTCGCCGTAAAAACGTCGTTTAAGACAACCCGCAATCACTTCAAAACCCCAGAGGCTCCAATAAATTAACGTCTAATTGGCTCATATGACTCCCGAAAGATAAAGTAACGCCAAATACTCTCCCGCTACCATGACAGAGGACAAAGGAAAAAAAAAAAAGGAAAGAAATATCCTTTTTTAGTTAGATCATAATAATCCCCGGAGTGGTACAAACGAGTATTAAGGAAAAAGCCGGCACAATATTGATGATGGAGGAGCTAAAATAGTATCGTCATAAAAACCGCCAAAAGCTTTGTTTTCTTTTTCACTTTTTGTGAGGTGTCATCGTGGTTTGAAATGACCGAACAGGGCGCTAATATAAAAAGAGATTACCTTAATAACTTCTGATATAATGTCCGAATTTTCACTTACGCTCATTTTCAATGGTCTTCTACGATTCTCGTGAGCCTATGTACAAATAATTTTATTTTAGTTAAAAATTTCATTTAAAGTTAAGTTACGAAATCGGACACAAAAAAGTAGCCTCTCTGAATAAATATAAAAAAAAAATTTTTTTCGACACAGTTTTAAAACTTAAAATATGGGAGAATATATTGAAACTTAAAATTGGTCTCTATATAAGACCAATCTGGGGTATATGATCTAATATAGTCTAATACTCAATATCTCAATTTTCAGTTTAAATTTCTGCGTATTTCCCCTTATTTCTAGATATTATAAAGTGAATAAAAATTTTTTTTTGCCTGCAATTATAAAATTTGTTAATCCAAGAGATAGTTCCGCGTGAAAAATTATTTTTTCTAAATAATTATCGTTATTTAATTTACTAATAGTCGAAAAAGTTTCTGAATAGTATATACAAATTCTTACACCAAGTTTTTAATCGACGTAATCTTAAATAACGAAATCCAAAATTTGGAAGGGAATCGATCGAATTGTTCTTGAGAAATAGGGGGGGGGGGGGGAATTCTTCTTTAAAATATAGTCAAATACGCAATAACCACTCTACTATTAACCGCAATCCCAAACTATTAACCACTATATGGACCATATTTTCCTGATTACGGCTACTTACTTTTTAAGGATCAAGAATCTAATTTTGTCAAAAAAAATTTTGTTTATTCAGAAAAGGTATTTTTTTTCTGATTGCGTAACTTGAATATATTGTTCGAACTAATTGATTATCTTCTTTAAGGTTGAATTTTAGTAAATAAGAATTCGATCATTAGAAATAAAGTTATTTGGGTGTTGAAGAATAAATTAAGAAATGGCCTAAACAATGTTTTTGGAGGTTTTCTGTAACTTAAAACAATGCTAAATTTAACTTCATGATTTTTTATGTATGAAACAAGTTTTTTTCCTTTGTATCTACACAAACAATGCCTTCATTTTTTTAATGTTAATAATAATAACTTTATGGGCTGAAGGTTTTCTACATTATTTGAATCACAAATTTTCAAATTATCTTAAAAAAAGCAATGACTTTTTATAAATTACTCATAAAGCTCTAATTTTAAAAAAAGAACACTTAACAAATTAAGTTAGAACTTAAGAAACAATTGTGAATAAAATATAATGACTATCAAGAAACTAAAAAAAAAAAAAAAAAAAAAATTAATTGAGTAAAGATTTAGTTTTTTAGGTTTTTTAATATCTTCTAAAGACCAGCTGTTAAAGAATTCTAGTTTTATCAAGTTTTTTAATAACGTAGGTTTCAATAGAACCAGATGTTTTAACATATGACTATGTATTTTAAAGCTGATTTTCATAAATTGATCTTACTTAAACACAATGTAACTCGTTTCTTCCATTAACTATGTAATTACAAAAATAATTTCACACTAATTTTACCAGTCTAAATGCAAGTTTTAATTATTGCAAAAGTTATTTTTAACAGGGGACCTAGTAAGAGATTGATTTTTAACTTAAGAGTTTAATTTTTTATTAAAAAACTGATGAGCTGTATTGTATAATTAGTATGTGTCAAAGAAAAGAAGACACCATAAGTGATTAGGGCGTGGTGCAGGGCGGTCCCAGTAGATATCAAATTAAAAGTTATCCATTTATGGCAAAAAATGAGTTCCGAAAAACAAAAAACGTTTAAAAAATTTTTTTTTATCGAAAAAATGTGTTTTTATCCGCTGGTTTCCAAAAGACACACCTCATAGGTATACTACCTAACGTGAATAATGATAAAGTTTAAAAAAAAAACTTACTTAAGAACCACCAATCGTGTCAAAAATAAAATAAGCCGTTAAAACTAGAGTTGCAGACGAAAATTTTGGAAACCAGAAAATAATGAGCACATAGCTTAATAAACATAACGCACTTAAAATGGTTTTTGAATCAATGTTGTATGCTGTTCAGTTCAAACCGCAAATTAGGCATTCAAAAAAAAAAAAAAAAAAACTTGTTTATAAAGTAGGAGTTTATGAACGCTGCTCTTCTATGGCGCCAACATAGATATTATTGGACTTCATACTGTTTTTTGTCGGGAAATTCCGTCTAGCCGACTTTCTTTAACGCCAAAAATTTCCACTATTTATTTGACTTTATTTATTTCTTTTAATTTATCAAAATATGGAAGAATAAAGGAATTTTTAAAATAATGAATAGCTTGGTAGAAAAATTTGAAAAGAGCTAAGAAACATATCATTTTAAAAATTTGTTTCGTCTCAATTTGGTATTTCAATCGATTTATAGAGGGAAGTAAATAAACAAAACAAAAAATGGCCAGGATCCTAGATAGATTTGTAGTTAAATTTTATTAAAAACTTAGAAATGTCTGTTAATTTCTTTTTATTGTATTTATTTATTTATTTATTATTTAAGTCTTGCGCTGTGGTAGAATATAGGGAATCGGAGGGAAAGGAAAATTGTTTATTTACTTTAAAAAAAAATAATAATTTCCTTAAAAAAGAGCAAACACTTTTCATCAATTTATGACCCTAACGTATGGTGTATGCCGTAGACTAATTGGAAAATCTGTCTCTTTGCAAACTGCCGAAGTCGTTTGTTAAGATATTGCAGAGAGCATCGTAGTCGCAGTGCAAAATAACGCCGGCAGTTGGTAAAGAGTCGGACTTTCCAATTAGCCTACGTAGGCGAACCGGGTTTTAATCCCAGTCGATACGAATTCCGCATCCGGCTTGCATCAACCACAGTGCTGGCGTGTTAGGTCCATCAAAAAATCCTCCACGAAGGCAAATTTCTCCCAATGCTCGATCCAGGAGTTCCCTTGTCTTCTGGATTGGGTTCAAAATTACAAGGCTACGGAGTTGAACATTAGTATAGTCGTAAACCCATAAAAATTATGTCAGCTGTTCAACGGCGGTTATAAAATTATTAAAAAAAATTTGGCCTACGTACGACACACAAACAAATCATTTTTGCCAAGAGTATTTAAGAGGAAGATTATTTCCGTCAAAATAAATGTGCCTTCAAATGAATTTAATTAAAATACTAAATTAAGAAATTTTGTTACATCACCTACAATTTACGTCTGGGGTTTTACTCAAGTGCGATGCTACAGAGGATAAATTTTGGAAATTATGCAATTGAATGCAATAGTAATAATTTATAGAAATTCCATTTAAATAACTTAGTTAATTTTCGCATTGTATAAGCTAAAATGCAAATAAGAATCGAAGAAAAATAATAAGCTTCATTTACTGTGCATAAGCTGCAAGTGTCTAAAACAAGTTTAAAATATAGATAAAATGTGGAAAAAATTATAATAAAGATTTATGAAAAGATAAGAAGAAACATTATAAAAATAAAATATTTAAAAAAATATTTAAGAATTTTATTTAAAAAAATTGGAAAGCAAAACAATGAAAAGATATAATCTCCTCATCAGCTCACACGATTATATCCGCAAAAAAAAGAGTGCATTCTAATATTGCATTAATATAGCCAAAGAAAAATATATCAATAAAATTATGTAAGGATAGCTCAATAAAATTGAAACAAAAAAAAGGGAACATATTAAGTAAAAATTACGAAATAAAACATATCAAGCAAAAAATAGAAATTAAAAAGCAATATGTATATTTGTAATTTGAAAAGAAAATATACTACAAAGAATAACAATACCGTTATTACATAAAAAAAAATCATGAAAATATAATAAAATAATGTATTGTGAGAGAAAATATAATTATTATTATTCTCTTCATATTTTTTGCCATGTCGATAAGAATATCAGATAGTAAATTAGTATTTTTTTTCTCATAAACTAGAATAAAGCAACTATTAACAACTATCACAACAATAAAACTACTACAAAAAATATTGTTTAGACGCTCACTTAATTAAAGGAAATCATTTTTGAAAGTTGAAAAAACATTAATTTCTTTTACAATTATAAGAATTAATTTTTAAAACATTTTCTCTCAATGAATCATATAGCATTCCTTATGTAACTAAATATGTGATTTCTAGATCGAAAAAAAAAAAGTAATTATAAGTTAAAACTTTCTTTTAACTAAAACTAAACCTCCAACCGATGTAAAAATTAGAAAAATTACAAAACTTTTCAAGATTGTCTATTAGAATCAACGGTGGTTTATTTCTTCTTCCGTTTCCATCTTAAGAGGACACTAAACCGCAGGAGAAACTCTTCGTGGCAAATTCTATTTCCCTTTCAATAGTAATTTAAAGTATAGAAACAATTAAAAGTACTGAAGAAATGGCTTTATGTAAACCTAGAGTAAACCATAGAGTTTCAAAAACTGAAAATTTTTTTTTTAAAATTCAAAATATCAAAATGTAAACAAATTATGGAACAAGTACACAATGGAGAAGTAATCTTGTCATAATTTGTTCACATTTTGAAAACATTTTTTCAGCGTTTAAAATTTCATTGTTTTCACAAGGCTTTTTCACTTTTCTCTAAATTTTAAAATGAATATGGTGGTGAAACAGAATTCGCCATGAAAAATCTCTCCCGTGGCACAGTGTCCTCAAACGGCGCACATGATTAAAAAAGAACATGCACCACCTATTGCTGAAACCTACTGAAACCGCAAGATTTTTGGCAACTTAGCATTTGCTTGCACAAAACCTAATCATTTTGTCTCTACCGCAGAAGCCCCTCACAGGGCGTGATGCCAGAATAAAGCTAGTAGGGTGCAGGTTGTATGATTCACTCGGTCACGACCCAAACGATTTTTTTAGAACAAAAAAGGAAAAAAAATTTTTAACTTGTCTGTTCGGCAAATGAAAAGAAGATGGAGAATCTTCCTGAAATGATCACCTTGTCATAAGCGGTCGCGTGCGCATCGGTTTTATTTATTTTCTTTTTTTTATACATCCTACGGAATCAGCTGGTGGCGATCTAAGGTAGTTAAGTTTACCCTCGCCCGGGTCTTAAATTTCCATGATAATATGAGAATATGTGGGTGCTGAAGGAGGATTCGATCGGTGTTCTTGGATTTTTCAGGCCCACCCTTGTGAGGGAGAAAGGGAATTAAGGTGGGTGGTTTGGGCAAGCGATACGGGAGCAAGAACTAACTCATCTTGATATCTCTTCGAAGAATTTAAAAATCTGTTGCAGAAATGTGTAAAGTGCTCAGAATAAAAATGAAATAGCTGAAGGACTTTTGATCTGAATGTTTAGATTACCAAGATGCAATTTTAAGAATTCGAAATGATAGTTTTAAATATGCTAATTAATATGTGCAGACAATAATTTTTCATTCACTTTAATAAATTTATAAAAATTTGAAAATTTATATCAGGCTTCATTTTTAGCGATTATAAACTTCAATTGTCACCATCAAAAAGTAATCAATACTTCCCCATTTTTTTTTTTTTTTTTTTTTTTTTTTTTTTTTTTTTTTCTACTGTAGATTATGCCTAGGATAAGAAAACAGCTGGTCCTGTCAGCTTTGTTTTATTTGTAGAAAGTTCAAGATGTTTCACGTTTATTAAACGGTAACATTAAAAAAAAAATATTGGTTTGAGTAATTTCCTTTTTTGAATTTGCCTCCGATTGATTCATTAATGGAAAAATGTTTGTTTTGAAAGCGAAAAAATGTTTAACACCTGCTTTTGGTGTTTTCTTAGAATTAAAAAAAAAAATGAAATAAAATTTGGCTCACTGTATTGGAATAAATGGTTCAGCTTAGACATTCTAATCGGCTTAAATTAACACTGAGCCTATGGAATAACAAACGGGACTTTTTTTATCGAGCGCTATAATGGAAAGGGGGTCATAGTAGTGGAAGAGTTGTAAGAGATCATAGACTATATATTCTGTTTGATTGATCGAAATTTCAGAAAAGAGATGATTCCTTTGCAGCATTTTCCATCTGTTAAAAAAGTCACACGTTATGGGATATTACAATATTTACGTTATTCTAAATCATGAGAAGTATAATTGTGTTCTTACAGGTCGAGATTGTGAATTAGTTTTGATTTAACCATCTTTCTAGCTAACGTGTAAATCGTTGTTTTCGTAGTTTTTTTTTTTTTTTTTTTTTTTTTTTTTTGTAAATTTTTTATGTCCACCTGGATAACGACCTTTCGTCATACAGGCATCTGAAAGGCAGATTTGCTGGTCACTCTTTCAAGGGCGACATATTAGGTGGGCCAACGTTTCTCCCACAGTATAAGGACAGATAGTACAGAGAAGGTAAGAACATCCATGCCTTGCCCGAGATTCGAACCCAGAGCCTTTTTGAGGCAAAGCCAATTCCCTAGCCGCTACACAGGCCGGTACCTTGTTTTCATAAATAAAGTTCCCTTGTTAAATATTGTAATATAATGGAAAAATGTATTAGTATTAACAAACATGAGTTAAAAAGCAAAGTGAAAAATTATTTGCAAAATAACGAAGTTATTTTAAACAGTTTGTGTTGATGAATACTTAAGTATAAGTTAGTTAAAAGCACGAAAACAAGATATAAACATGCTTGATCACGTTGTTTACTAAATGACACGTCAAAATGAATAATATTTTTTTTAAAAGCTTTATTTGTGTTACGTTAACCATGGGAAATGTTTGCGGTCTGATTCTCACCCGATATTAATGCGAGTTAATTCACTTCAAATAAAATAGATTGTAAGTACATTTGTCTAGCACTAGATTCAAAAGATGGATACCTTCTTTTCTGATTTGAGTTCAGAAATTTCGGATCAAAAGTAAAAAAATTTCAAAAATAAACATCAGTAAGATCACGTAAACAATCGATGCTTAACAAACATATAACTGAAGTTTTCCCTTAAAAAATTATTAAAGAAAAAGAGTCCGTTTGTTTTATAAAAAATATACTCCACGTATGTTTAAGAAAATTAAAAAATAAAAAATAAATACAAAACAGCGACCCAAATTGCATTTTTTTTTTGTTGTTGTTCCCCCCTATCAATCTGAAAGATACTTTTTCTTTAGCTAATCCAACAAACAGTAGCTCGCAGATTCCCACGTCTTTTGAAACATGTTTTTCGTGACTAAACTACTGCTAGTTTGTTTTTCCGTGATCTTTCACTTATCAAAGCTGAAGACGCGTGAAGGCTGGATAAAATGTTTTTTTTTTCTGATCAAAAACAGAACAAGGCTGTCCCTTTCATCACACAATGCACACATCTGTTTTTCATTCCAGCATAACATTTTTTTTTTTTTGTTCTTCACGCAGCTACTTTAATTAACAATGCATGAAAAAGGCTTAGTAATCCAGATGGACAACAGAAATGCACAACATGCATAATTAAACAAAGGAAAAAATGCTAACAATGTTGCTCATGAATTAATTAAATCAGTAACGCGTTCGAAAAATTATGAAGATTACTTTTGAAAGAACTTAAATTTTTATCAAATTTTACTTTGATAATAAAGTAAGAATTTGATTAGTTTTGATAATAAAACGAAAATACATGGCATTGAAACCAATCATTTGGTAATTTTTTCGCTGGCATGGTAACGGTTTACCGGAGATTATGGTTTTCAAAATTTTTACTACCACACATTTAGTAAAATTGCAAAACTGAAAAATAAATTTAGCCGACGAAATGGTTTTTACACCATTATCTAAGGTTTCATGATAAAATTACCAAATTTTACCACCATTACTGCCAAACATAGTAATAAACAACATTTTATGGTTAATTTTACCAAAATCATGGCCAAAGAGCTTCAGTAAAAATTGCCGAGCTTTTTGATGTTTCCATAGAGCCAGAAATATAGTAACTTTTACCATTTTTTCTCAGTGTGAAAGGGTTAAAAAAGGTGAACAATCTAATACGGGATAATCTATTTATTTTGAAAATATATTGGAGGAAAATAAAAGTAATTTAATAAAAAAAAATATTTATTTTGTTAAGTGTTGTTTACATATTTTAGTACCCCAGATATCAGAGCCGTGACGGCCACAGAGGTTAAGGCACCGAGCTGTCATTGTGTAGGACCGGGGTTCTATCTCTCGTGGTTGCTCGAAACCTACGGTTAAACTTAAATCGTTTACTTTATAATGAATTAAAAAACACACAAATAGTTTTCTTTATTTTCTGCTCAGTTAAATTAGTAAAATAAAATGTATATAAAACAAAAAGTAATTGTAATTCTCTGATTTTTAAGTGAAAAAGTGATGGAAAAAATTCTGTTAAATTTTATATTCTTTTAAATTACGAATCTATAAAAGCAAATGGTTTATGTTCCTTTATGTAATATAAATGTTTTCCTACTAACCCTCAGATAATGTTATTCGAGAAAGAAGAAACGGTGTATTGAGGAAAATTATACTCCCAAAATTGACCCATTTGCGAAACTGCCAGGAGGTACTAATGTCAAATTAATGAGAAAACTTTGCATTTATATAAGAAATATAATAAAATGAGATTTCAAATCTAGCACAATTTTTTATCGATTGCATTATAATAATGTGTTCGTCAAAAAATATCTTTATGCCAAATACTGTATGAAAAATAATTATTATTTTTTTTTTTTAAATATTTTTAAATTAAAATTTTTAAAACATTTTTGTCGAAAAAACTAAGAATGATTAAAAAAAAGTTTAGACTAAAAATTGTTCTAAGTGTGCTAAATTTATACCTTAACATATCTATTGTAAGATGTTTTAACTTTGATGCATTAGAGCGATTCAAAAGTACCGGCACCCCGAGTGCCGGTACTTTTCACTGTAATATTATCCAGAATTTTTTACAGTGTAAAGAAATTATAAATTTATTTAAATTCTCTTGCGCATTTAGAAATTTTAGTGAGTATTGAACCATAATATGGTTTAAATATGCTTGCAACGTTGGTGAAAAAATTTTGTGCAAAGCTGAATTTATATTATCCTACTTCTTTACTATGGTTTAAATGGAACAGAAACATGGTTAAATTTAACACAGTATAAAGGTTTTAGTAATTCGAATTTGCACAATATTATGATTTAAGGTACCCATAATATGGTTCAACGTTGAAACAATCGTTAAGAATTTTTATGATTTCAATTTTTAAACTTTAATGAATTGAATATTTAAATTTTCATGATTTCAATTTATGAGATTTTAATTTATGAGATTTTAATTTATGAGATTTTAATTTATGAATTTATTTATTTAAATTTTTATGAGTATACTAACAGCATTAGAAAAGAATACTTTTATTAAATAAAAGAAAAAGGAGAAAATTACAAAGGCACCGATTTAAATAATTTTCCCCAATACAATAACACAATATTATTCCCATTGTAATTTAAATATAATTTCATCACACACAGAATAAAGTTATTTATCGTAGACATAACTCAAGCAAATGTAGCGTCCCTGAGGATTATAACGGTACCTACATCGAGCGTAGGTTTGAACATACTTTAAATAGGATGTAAAGAAATCTATTATCCATTTATTATCAGTACCCGGCGATTTGTTATCAGACATCCTGAATGATTAATTTTTCCGTATTATTGGTACTTTGATTAAAATACATAGAGATATTTCTAGCCACAAAGAGGATGTCAATTTGGAAATAACCATATTTTCTACTTGTTATATGTTTTTTTAAAACATGATAACTAAAAATATGATTTTAATTAAGTAATTGCGTTAATTTTTTAACTAATAAAAATACCAATCATTTTTTAATTTGTTAACATTGTTAGGAATAATAATTTTTTTTATTACGGGAATTTAATTAAGTTATTATTGAGAATTGAATAATTAAAATTCCTTCCAATGCAGACATTTCAAGATAGCATTAATAAATCTTAGGAACCATGCTGATCTCCATATTCAGGAACTAATTTATCATAAGGCCGGAGAGGGCCGAACATAGGGCCCACTGTGTTACGAACTACTTAATGTAATAAACTACGAACTGTGTTACGTAACTTAAATTTACTAATATATATCAGGATTTAGTTACATTATAATTAAGTTGAAAGTTTTTTTTAATAAGCAACATATTTGGTTTAAATTTACGATCAGAGGGACCCCGACAGTTTTGTATATATATTACCATACCAACCGTTTCGAACAGCCATACCATATCTGCAGCCTCCAGATTTTTAAATCAGGCCCTGCCTATGCTGCCCTTTTGGTTTATTACGGATCTAGAGTTACATTGATAAATACTACGTCGGTGTAAGAAATTAAGAGAATTTGCAGACACTTGATCGATTATCTCTGGAACAACTGCAACGATTTTAATGAAATTTGATACGTGCATTCATTGATACAATACAAAACAAATAACCATTCAACAATAGTAATACACACTCATGATCTTGCGTAACTCTCGTTGGAGTCGGAAGGTATGAAATTGCTAGAGGACAATTTAAGCCAATTACCACAGTAAATGATAAACTGCCTTATTTCAAGTACGAAATCACGCTTCAAGGTCTATATATTTGTAAGAGGGAACCATACCCCCTATTAACCCTTTTTTTAAATGTTTTTATCCTGCAACCGTTGTTTCATACCTTTCGACTCCAACGAGTATTACGCATGATCATGCGTGTGTATTACAATTGTTGAATGGTTATTTGTTTTGTACTGTGTCAATGAACGTACATATCAAATTTAATTTACATCGGTCCAGCAGTTCTAGAGATAATCAATTAAGTCTAGAAATTCCCTTAATTTCTTAAACCAGTGTATTTCAAGATACGCCTAGGAAAAACATGTCTTAAAAAGAAAGAACTAAGGCCACTTAAGCGAAAAGAAAAAACACGCATACAATAAAATACGTACATTTCATGGTCCAAAGTTACCGAATATATTTTTACGATAGTAACAACATGGTGATGGAAAAATAAAATTATACCAAAATATGTTTATTTGATACATCAAAATTAGAACTGGTTTAAGAGAGGTTGGCAATTCCGGAAAATCCACGTACCGATGATCAAAATACGACAACTTTATCAATACACCTACTCGTTAAAACGTTAGTTCTAAGCCATGAATGGAACTACCTTATATGCCGCATTTTAGTAGGTTCAAAGAACTTTTTGATCAATTACTACGAAATGAAAACTATTAATACGCATTAAGATTTCCTAACTTAGAAGTGGCATCAAAAAGAAAACAAATGACGTGGTTATATGACGTAGATCAGGCCTACTCTTTGAACAAAACAAATCACCTACATTTTTTTTCTTCCAACTTCACGTTCTCCTTCGCAAATTTAAGAATGATAAATTGAAGTTCGCTTAAAAAAATTAAATAAATAAATAAAAATAAAATATTTAAGTCATCAGAACAAAGTTTTGCTTTTATCAACGTAGGAGTTGCAAGTTGAGTTGGCGTGTGTAAAAATAAAAATCGTCAGGATGTTCTTCGGTCGAAATTAAGTTGGGGTCGTTATCTTTGGAACGATTGAAAGGGAGTGTCCACAATATGGGTCAAATCTCAGTAATACAACGGAAATCAAGAATAGACACGTGACCTAAAGTCACAAAACATATGATATTGTTCCAGAATAAGCAGTGCCGTTCTTTTTCTAGAAAAATGTCGTACGAATTCGTTCCTAAAATATAGATAAGAAAAAAAAAGGATAAAAAAGAAGGGAAAATGAGAAAAAGTTTATTTTTAAAGAGTAATTAAAAAGACATTTTTATTTATAAAAGAACATGAAGAGACCAATTATTGTCGTTTGGTGGGTCGTAAAACCTTTAAAGTCGCCCATTTACATTTAGCGGACTTACAATCACAGTCATCTGTTTTAAAAAAAACTTCACTGGGAAATATAGCTATAAATAATAATTCCACGTTTGGTATATTTTCCAAGTCGTATATGAAATTGTTGTGAACCAGTTCGAAATATCGAGAAAACATGGAAAAAATAATAGAATAGTGAAAAGATAGGACGAAAAATTATTAAAATAACATTAAGAAAAATTTTAAAAAATATAAATAAAAATCCGGGGTAATAAAAAATATAATTTCTTCATCAGCTCACACGATTATATCCTCAAAAATGAGTGCTTTCTAATATTCTATCAATATAATCAAAGCAAAATATATAAATACCATAGAGTGAGGAGCACTAAAAAAAATTTGAAACAAAATAGAACATATTAAGTAATAAATATAACATAAACAACATAGAATAAAATGTAAAGGAAAAACAGAACAAGACACAAAACGAATTCTATAAAGCGAGTAGCGATTTCAAATGAACTTACATGGACGGGAAACTTTCAAAAATGATTTAAAATACTTTTGTAATATTTTTAATGGCTTTTTCAATAATTATACATATATTTATATGCAAAACAATGCAATAATAATTTAACTATATATCTTTTACGAATTAAATAGTTAATTAATAGTTAATAATAGTTAAGTAGTTAATAAATAAATAGTTTAAAAAAAACTTATTAATTCAAAGGAGTACTGCTTAAAAGATATTTTCAAACTAAATATAAAGAGTTATACATTTATTAATAATATGTAAGTCAAATTCTATTAATAAAAAGAGATAAAATTTTTTTATATCTTATTATAACTAATTCTTTTCTTTTTTTGCAGGATAATTTTATTTTATTTCTAAAGATTGATCATTTGCTTCATTTACAATCTTAGCTTTGATGATTAATCTAATTCTAATATATTTTGCTACTAATTAATTTTTATTTTATTTGATGAGTTAGTTTTGAAATTTATCCCAACATTAACTTAAGTTTTCTGAAATAAGTAAAGAAGTAAGTTTATCCTTGAGAAGAAATGAACAAAAAATATAAGATAGAAACATATAGAAAAGAATAAAAAGGATGTTTAAATTTTTAAAAAAAATGCCTCGATACATTGCAGTAAGATACATCTAAACATACTATGGTACGTGAAATTTTAAAATATTTTAATGCCATAAAAACTAAAGCTCAAATTTTCTACATTTTTCTATATTTTTTTCTTTTTATATACACCATTCCTTAAATTTTTTTTATTATTTTATCATATGTAAATTATTGGATTCTTAAGTCTTAGTAATAAGTGCAAGATAAATTTCTATCTACCATAGAGAATTAATGTGCAAAATTTTCTATGAATTCTCCAATACAAAGGTATTTAGTGACAATGGAATAAACATACATGCTTTCTAGTTTCTTTATGTCACAGTTTGCATAAAATATAGAAATAATTTTTGACGCTGGATTAACTTTTTTGATTTAAAAGTTTTTCACTTAACTTGATAAGTTTTCTAGACATAGCAAAATTCGAAAAAGAAAGAAAGAAATTAACATAAAAGGGGCCGAACTTCCGACTTTTTTCCTGGCTCAACTATTAGAACTCAACTATCTGGCTCAACTATCTAGATTGTGGCGACACCTCATATTTTGATAGTTCAAAGTCCAAAAAAAAGGTCGGTTAATTTACAAAAAAATGTTTTTTTGTGAAAACTTAATTAGTAGTTAGAAAATTAATAAGCATATTTGATATCAAATCTTTGAGCCATTAATTGATCCGATTCCGTTAGTTATTCAGAGTGATTTTTCACTCTCACTGTTTTATGTTTTCTTTAACACTGGACCCGCTTAAAGAAAAAACATCCCAGCATTTTAGAGACTTAAAAGAAAACTTGTAACCAAATGTTCAAAGAAAATTTCATAAATTCAATTTGGCATAATGTTATAATTATTATATTATAACCGATTATAACAGCCGACCCAATTCTGAGTTTACGACTATCAATGTTTAACGCCGCAGTGTCGTAATTTTGAACCAAACCGAAGACAAGGGAACTCCTGGATTAAGCTTAGAGACAAACTAGCCTTTGTGGAGGACTTTTTGATATAACTGACCCGCCTTTGCTTTACATGGAGAGGAAATCCACGAAAACCTCTCACGGTTAGCTTGACGGTTAAAGGACTCTAACCCACGATCCGTCTACCACTGAGGATTTTTAATGTCAGCACTGTGGTCGGAGTGAGCGGGGAGCAGGATCCGTATCAACCAGACAAGACATTCGTATTAAAAATAAAAACATTTAAAAAAAAACTCCACATCATACATTTAGCGGTTAAATTTACAACCGCAATGGTAGCTGTACGCACATGCTAGGATAAAAACCGTAGCCCTTTTTTCAACACTTTAAAAATAAAACACTATTTTTTTTATATGGTAGACCATCTAACTGGAACTCTTAAATACTTATATGTAACTAGAATATCATTATTATTTTTTTTTATTTAGAATTTCTTTTTCGAGATTTATCATTTATCGAAATTTGACAAGCTCTTAAAAATACACATAATTACAGAGCATGAAATGTGGAAATTTGTAAATAAAGAAATAAAATATCTATAAATGAATGTGTAGCCCACAACTTCCTCAGTTAAAACCCTCTCTAACACCACACATTTGCCACACACATATTTGTGTGTGGGTGGGCATACCGATCGAAATCAGTCAAGCGGAAAAGTGCGGTTTTTCCGTCACTTCAATTTAAATAAATACCACTTTCACCTTCAATCATTTTTACACATGTTCCCATTCATTGCACCATTTAATTTATACATTTTATCACGATTGTAGTAGAAAAAAAATAAACTCAAATTAAGAAATTAACAGCTACGATCGGTTTTCAGAAATATTAAAAATGAATTTTTAACATTTAGAAATGAGTTTATGGCTTATGAGTTTGAGTTTAGAAATGAGTTTAGTACTTTTAGGCACAGGTGTCAAGAATAATCAAAATTTAATAAACATTTGTGTTGGCACACACATAATTTCTCCTGAAAAAATAATAAACTGGACTCGATCCAAATTTTCTTTTTATAATAATTTTTCTAGATCGCAATTTTCATAATGTATGAAATTCAATTAGGCAAAAAGGGATTACTAATTAAAAGTACGTTAACTAATACGTGAGGGACTTTTCCAAAATATCGCAATTTCATAAATAGAAATTCCTAGGAGAGCATCTCCATATTATGATAATAAAAAATTAAAAAAACAGAGGAATTGTTAGCTAATGATGCATAGGGGTAAAGAGCATTTTTTTTAATATTTAAATATAACCATCATTTTATTCTGCTTCATTTTTATAAATTTTTAAACAGTTTGAAAATAAATTTATAATTCATTTGTTTAAATGACTTTAGAATTTATGAGAATTTTTTTTTTTTAAACAACCGCTTGTTTATTTTTTTATCGAAACTTAGAAATGTATGTTAATGCATATTAAGTTCCCTAACAAATGTGTTTAACATACTCTATTACGTTCTTGGACTCAATCTTAATGGTTTGAGGCGGGCCAATTAATTAGTGCAGATGATATTTTAACTTACGAAATCGGGCACAAAAATATACTTTCTCTGAATAAACGTAGCTTTTTTTCGACGTATTATAATATGGATGCTATATAAGACATATATTTGTATATATATATATATATATATATATATATATATATATATATCATTAAGAATAATACATAGACAATGCGGGAAAAAAACCTTGAATAACTTTTGATCTAATGATGAGATATTTACGTTCTACGATTCAATCTTTATGGTCCGAGGGTGTGACCTCAAATATGCTAATTAATTAGTTCAAACGATATTTTAAGTTACAAAATCAGATGCTTAAACGTATTTTCTCTAAATAAACATACCTTTTCTTGGTATACACATATACAAATAATTCCTCGATAAATTACTATGGAATAAAAAATACTAGAAAAATAATATAAAAGTCTTTAAAACTTTGTTTAATCGCAAGTTAATATGTTTAATATAACTTTCGATTTTTCCTAAAATTGTTTATTCTATTTTATTAGATAGAAGGCGAAAATACATAAAAATTGACGTAGTAGACAGCAGCCGTTTTGATCTAATCAAAGATAATGCAAGGCAATGCATTATTCAAGATGAATTCTTTTTGATCAACGTCGAAAAGGCATTTTGATCTGCTAGACTTAAGTCAGATAAACAATATTTTATCAGAGGTTACAAAGCTATTTCAAAAATCTGTCACGAAAAGATATTCCTTTCCTTAAGTGGAATTATATTTCATCCTTAAATCTTTTCTCAAGGCTGACTACATTAGAATATTTCAGATAAAATATTCTTATAAGTGACGCACAAGTGACAGAGTAAGCTGAATAAATAATTAGAGTTCTTTATGCAAATAAGACGCCTGTCCCTTAATATTAATTGCGTAATGGTATTGTTTAATGTTTAAATATAGAAAAACTCGCTATTCAAATTTTCAAAATAAAATACAAAAATGCGAATGAAAGTAATTATAAACATATCTCTTATGGAAATTTTCTTACAGTTTAGGGGAAATTTTCTCCTAATGTGTCTTATCACAGCAGAGGTTCCAAAAAGGGTTCCGCGGAGCGCTTTTGTCTCCGTGATAGGGTCAAAAGGGTTCCAAAAGTTAGGATTTTTTTTTTTTTTTTATCAATTATGATTTTCAAAATCGTTAATTAAGTTTATATCCAACCATATTTCATAAATTATTAAATATTTCGGCTTTTTTTACGAAATTAAGTAAGCGTTAATGAACAGTGAAAAAACAAAAAATAAAAATATTTATATTGAATATAATAATAATGCTAATGCTTTGAATAAATAATGAAAAAAAGATTATTTACCATTTATATAAAAAAAAAAGAAAAAAAAACTGAATTAACATCTTGCACTAAACTTAATAGTTTTTAATGAAATTTATCTATAGAGAAGTAAGTTACTCTGAAACTTATATCCATTCTCATTGTTTATGCTCGACCTTTTTCGTTTTATTTCAACGGAAATCATATTTCGGCTTATTTATTTTTAGGTCATAAATACGCCAAAAGTGAATTCAGAACAAGAGTACGCTCGAGACCTCTATACTCAACCGTCTAACATAAAACTTAATTTTATGACTAGTATTGAAAAAAATGATGTAATTAAATAATTTCCTTTTTCACATTAAATATTTTTCAAATTATTAATAGTTTTTCGTTGATTAATAATTTGACAATTGCCAATGAACTTTATAAAGTCTAGAGATTCCGCCAAAAGAAGGTTGATCTTTTTTTGGTAAAATAGTCGAAAAACCTCGGGTCTAAGCATAGAAAAATTCTACATTCAATTCAGGTAACAGAAATGTTTTACAACTTCTTTTTTCAAGTTTTTCACAACTAACAAACTATTTCAATATAATGATGTGTAACCAAAAAAGTGTCTCAAAGTCGGTTTTTGAGATTTTTGGTCGTTTGAGTTTTGGCTGAGACGGTCCTTTGAGATTTTTGCTGCTAACTAAGACATATTTTTTGGTAACTTTTTATTCTTCAACAATGAATTGTAAGCAGCATAAAATTTGAGAGCTTTTTTGCCAAATCTTTCTTAAGAAAAAAAAATGAAAGTTCTTTTCAATATATTTGTTATAAGAAATATGAATGCAGAAAATTATGAAAGTGCATTTATCATGTCTGTTACATTAAATATGAATAGGAATATGAGGCTGTTGTTTAAATATTTTCCTTCTATTTGTACTATTTCTACTATATTATTACTATATTTATTCTACTATATTTCTATTATATTTTACTACTATATTTTAAAAAGATTTCATGATTTTTCTTCTAGCATATCAACGGCAGTTATTTTTTAAATTCTTGTTGAAATTGTTTTTAAAAACTTTTATAATCTGGGGTAGTTTTAAAGCTTTTAACTTCAATTTTTAAATTATTGTCATTTTTAAGGAAATAGTACAATATTCGCACAGCATTTCAAAACGAGTTATTAATGGGTTTTTTTTCACACCACGGAAACTGTTCAAAATGTGAGATTTTTTTTAAATGTTAGTTTTTTGACTCACATTTTAACAGAAATCCGCACTATTCTGAAGCTTCAAAATTAATAATGCATAACACCTCATTTACACGAGGATTGAAAACAGGCATCTGAATGCAGTCTTCTTACGTCACAATCCTGAAAAAAGATTTATCAAATTTAAATCATTCCTGGAGTTCTGAACTCCATCTTTCAATGTGAGGCGAAAAATTATCATGTGACGTAAGGAGCCAATCATTACGTGCCTGATTAACTGTCTAACTCTTTGTTGTCTTAACCCGACAATACTTGCCTGAAGGGTACAATATTTCGAACCGAAATCGTGCGTATTTTATAAAAAATAATATTCCATAAAATTTAAAAGAAATATGTGAATTGGACCTTAAACTTGGTTGTATTTTAATTTAAAGCTGTGTTTGTTTCACGAATTACATAAATTTCTTGTACGACTCATTTGAGGAAAAACGGTATTCATGAAAGATTTAAAGAAAAAAAACTAGAATGTAAATGTAGTAGAAAATAAATGAATAAAAAAAGAAGAAAATGAAATCGTCTGCTTAACTTAACAATCACTTTATAAAGATAATAGTTTCATGTTAGAACATTCATACTGCGTTTATCGTTCACAATGCGTTACACTATATCACAAAAATGCCAGCAAATATTCCAGTAAAAGGTTCTAAAAATATAAAAAAAGTAAAGTTGCTTCAATTTACAACAATTCGTTCTTTGCAATCTGTTGAATGATTATTTTCAACAGACTACTTTAATTCTAAGGATGCATCATTGAGCTCTGTAGTTGTACTAAGCTAGAAAGAATTTATTCTTAACAAATCGTCAGCAAACGATTTTTCCAATTCATTTCTCTGCCTGAGTAAAGTACAGGATGGAATAAAACTAAGTACGAATATATAGATTTACTCTTTTATTTTACTCTAGGTTTCAGGAAAAGCTGAGGTCGTATGAATAATGCAGCATTTTCCTTTTTTCTTTGTTCTTCCACATTTTTCTCCAGTTTTTTTCCCCGTTCTTATTCAACTTCTTCCATTAGATTGAAGAGGAATGGTAAACGCTTTGCATAATTTTTCTTCCAAAGAATGCTGGACTTAAAACCTTATGCAGAGCAAGGTAAATGTAATTACCCGAAAGTGCCCCGGGCATTATTATATTCCAACAACCTTTCCCTCGTTGTTTCACAAACACTAGAGGATGTTAAAAGTAAAAGAATAAGTAATATCATAAAACCGATTTTCCGGTTTTGTGAAATTGCACTTGCTGGTATATTTTGCAAAATAAATATTGACCAAGGTTTTCCTCTCGTGTGAAGAATTCTGTTTAATTTTTGTTATTGCAGTTTTAAAATCTGAGAAAGTTTATTCTTTTTCCCTTTGAGTCTACGTTTATAAAAATTCTGCAACTCTTAACAGGCTAGTTGAAATTTAATTTCATGCCAGAAAACATTTTAGTGTCTGTTTTTAAAGCTTTTAAATGTAACATTAGTTTAGGACAACCAGTATGTATCGTACCTAAATAATTTTTAAAAATTAATGTTTTTCTTTAAAAAAAAAATTTTTTTTTTCACTTTTTTTTTTTTCGTTAACGAAATTATTGTTATTTTTGCTAAATTTATGAAAACTCTTAAACGAGTTTTTCTTTGTTGAAGTTCACAAATGATGTGGTTATTTTTAAGATTTTGTTGGCATAACTAATGATGCAAGCTTAATAAAATTGAAAATACGAGGGCGTGCAAAAATGTACAAAGAATAGAATGGAATAAAAAATAATAATAACAGGCGGCAATTCCACAGTTTACAATTATTTTTCAAATCCAGGTAATCGTGCATTCCGTTACAAACGAGCCTTTATTTAAATTTATAGTAATGAAATTTAATTGACAACATTTTTCTTTTTCTGAAAAAAAAATAACGACTTTTAAGAGGTGAAAAAAATGATGAATAAGAAGTTATCATAGATAGTGAGCGTAGCCGCTTAGTACTTTAAAATTTTTTTTAATACAATATTCATTAGAACCCTATTCAAGAAGCAATGCTTTTCACATGCTATCACGACATCAGAATAATTGTAATAAAAAAATAAAAAATTGAAATCTTATAACAGATTTAAATAAAATGGGTCATTGTTTATTTATTTTCTTCCCCACAGAATATGAGTAAGGGAGAAATGAAATTTGATATGAGGGAGGGGGGATGATATGAGCGGAAATCCTCTCTTCGAATGTGTTTTTCAGAAGGAAACTTATTTTCACGGCCACTCTTATTTGTTCTCAGACGGGTGACACAATACCAGCTGTCTTTTTATTTCTTTAAGTTATCGTTAAATGTTGGAACGCTCCAAAGGTGTCTTTGTTTTCCATTTGATTGGCGTTTTATATCAATATTTTAACGATCACAGTTTGCGGTTTTGAGTAAGTTACATATGTGTTCATTTTTTTTTTGTAATAAGTTACGCAAGATTTATTTTAATATGAGCGGAAATTACTGTGGAATATTTAGAGAAATAAAGTATCTTATTTATCGGAAATTCAATTATATCGGATTATTCGTAGGCACTGTCACTATGTGGCATGAACTTGACTTATGAAAATGACTCCAGCTTCATCAACACTAGTTTACATATTTTTATTATTATTTATTAGTTTAAATTATTGTATACTGTTATTCAAAATGTTGGGGGGAAAAAGTATTTTTTATTTTTATTTTCATCTTGAATGCAATTGTTCAACACGTTTTGTTTCTGTAGGAGCAGTGACATCTTCTTGGCATCTCGATAGTTGATTCAGCTTGCTTCAAGCTTGAAGATCAATGATCAATCGTTGATGACCGGAGATCAATGATCACTTCGTTTGAAAGTGCAGATAATCGATAATAAAAAAAGAAAAATGTGTCTTGAAACAGATTACTTTTAAAATTAAAACAATTTCGAAATTTCAAAGAAACGAAAATTCATGTCACTCCCAAAAACACTTAATGCTAAAATTAAAAGTTTAGCCTAACCTTGGGGGGAAAATATTGCTAACAGGTATGTGCCACTGATCTACCTAATTAAATATGCATATCTCTGATCTACTATCGGAAGAACTAAATTTCGAACTTCGGGATATTCCAACGAAAGGAAAATAAACATATTTCGGAAGTAAAGGCTCAAGAAATTATAAACTATATGAATAAAAAAAATATAAAACAAGGGAAAACATAATTCCTATTCATTCAGCAATGTATTAGAGAGAAAAAGAAAAAATGGACACCTGCATTTTTACCTAAAATAAATATTGTTCTCGATCTTTCATCCTAAATAATTAATGTAACCTATGTATATCATATTTATTTCTATGGATTAATTAAATCACAGTTTCTACGAATTTATGTAATAAAAAGTTATTTTAAATCACCGAAAGTGAACGACTATTTACATTACCGATGAAGTTTTTCAATCGCATTCAATGTTACCATACTATAAGAATATTTAAATCGCACACAAATTGGAATAACGATTTAAAAATTATGCATTTCTTACATACAAAAATAAATAAGAAAGCTTTCTTTGTTTTTATTGATATCCCAACGTTCCATGTTGTTTTCAGACTCAGGATTTAAAAGATTTATATTATTCTTAGATATGACTCTTAAAAAGTCATCTTTCATCCCAGCATCCTCATTAATAGATGATATCATTTCAAGCGGAAAATATACATCTTGCGCCATCTAGTGAGCAACGCACAAAAACAGTAACCGAAGTAGAAAACTCAAATAATGAAGTGTCTATTTTTTTTCGCGGGATTCAATGTCAAGGCAATTATTTCATGTTTATTTAGATAAAAAGACTGCAGTTAGGATATCTTGTTCCGCTTTTATTGCAAATCATTTATTTCATATTTTATTAGTAATAATATTGATTTACGCTTTTTATTCTTTCGATTGAGGTTATAACAACTTAGGATATGTCACAACGGCGTCATTTCTTTTTGTTAATAAAACCGGATTTGCTCAAATCCATCCACAGAGAAGGAATTAAAGAGTTTAGAATTGATTTAATCCTACTTATGGACAGCAAGGTTGATATGTATCTGGCAAAGATTAAGAAAAACATTTCTATTCTAACATTTCTATTTTCTTTTCAGGAAAAGTAACAATTTGTGACTAATACATTTTTTTTAACATTATAAATTATATATATTTAATAGTAAAGCGTTTTTGTGAATAAATCTATGTTATATTTGTTAATAAATAGTGCTAACCTTGGATAGTTAACTTGAAATTGTGACAGCACTATCCTGAGATAGGAAAACACAGTCACAAGCAGTAATGATTTTATTTATTATTGTTTCGAATTGGCTAATTTAAAAATTATAACTTTATAACCGAATGTGCAAATGAGATTTTCCTCGAAACTCCTTTTAAAGAAGCAACAAATGAATTAAAAAAAAGGTTGGATAAAAATCCCCTAAAAATCATCAATTTCGAGTTCAACATTCATTCATTGATTCACAAAATTATTTTATTAAATTCAAATAATTTATTGAGTTAACTATGTGATCCATATACCGGACGTATGACTCTGGCTTTAAATATAACTCAGAAGATACGGGAACTACTTGACAGAACATTTACACTATCTGGTTTTTGTAAAACACCTGTGAATGAAAAAAACTCGTATTTGCATTAAAAAAAACCTTTCACAGTAGTTTGCTCATTGTCTATGATCGATGCAAACCGTAGAACGTTTACCAACCTTATGCGAGAATTAGGGAAAAGAAGAGCTACATTGTATAAGTCTAAATTTAATTGCGACGCATATTCTTGCCAATATTTAAAATATTTACACAAAACTGGTAAAAATATCCCAACAAATTATATATGTAAAACTGGTGCTTGGAAAATATTATCGAAAACACAGGATGAATGTATTTCTAAAAATTTCGTTAAACTTAAGAAAAACATCCTGTTATTTCAGCAATCTTAAAAGATTAAATTGCGGATGGTTTTATTTATTTTATCAATATTTAATCACTTTGACAACAATAATCGATGAAAATCCGGAAATTCGAGAACTGTAGGCGTAATAAATGGTAAATGTCCAGGATTTGGCAAGATAAACACATAACTTTCGATTTGATGGATAGCTTATGAGCAGAGATCACAGACTGTGCGACACATTTTCCGAAACGATCCATCATTTTAGTCTTTCTTGCTTTCAATTCATTTACTCGTTGCCATTCGCCCATGAAAAATTTTTCCTTGAAATTAATGATTATCGTTTTTAAACCAATAGAAATTTATTTTTTTTTATACAAAAGCGCACATTGCAATGCATCTTTTTTTACGAGTTCAATTTAAAATATGTTTAAAAAAATTATGTAAAGTTGAAATGCAAAAAGAAAAAAAAAATTTGTGTAATGTAAATGAAATAAAAAAATTCCCTCTGGTAATGAGACTTGGTGTCAAACTTAGTCACGTTTTTTATCATTCCAATTTTGAAAAAAGTGATTATTTTTATTTTAGCATTAATAACATATACTCTGACACAAATCTCTTACGCAACTATGAATAATAAGATACCTGCAAATGACGTTGTTTGGGTATCTCGATTCTGATGGGTTGTTGAAACGTGACATTTATTTACGTTAACAACTGTTTGTTCCATTGTATTTCAAGTAAGCCAACCCCATTAAGTATCAGTTCTCTTAAGTGACACATTCTATATTCTTTCACAAATATCTAAATTCTTTCGGTATATATCTGTTACTTAACACAAAGACAAGCACGAAGCCATGTAGAACATAAGCAAACTAATTATGCATCGAAGTTGCTAGGTACAAAAAACAAAAATATATCACAGTTACAATAAAATATATAAATAAATAATAAATCCAAGTTAAGTAAAACACGTAAACGAGAAAGAATTATATTTCAGCTAATTCGATATGCGATACAGTGCTGTTTTTAATTAACTTAGCGTTAATTAACATCCTAACTAAAGTGGAGATACTTAGCTCAACTTTAACGATCAGCTGGCGCTGACGTCATAGGTCACATGTGTGGGTATCTGTGATTTTCTTTTTGAAGTGCAAGTACCAAATTGCTGTATCAAATAATGTGAAAAGTACATTTGCTTCAAAAAATATGTAATTATTAATTGTATTATAAACTGTAATTATTTTTTATTCTATAAGATTTTACCATTTTCATATTTTTGGAAGCAAATGAAGTTTTCATATTATCAAGTGTATCTTTCAGGTCCAGTTTCTTGGGACTAATTCATATTCAATATTTATTTATTTTTTTTGTTAAAATTTATTTTAATTCGAAGATAAAAACAGCTTTCATTGTTTCATTAAATGGTTTAAAAAATCTTTCTGTTCACAAAATGAGCTAACAGTGAATTTTAGTTGGCATACCTGTTAACCGAAATATTTTTATTTGGCGTGATAATTAAAAGGAAACAAAGCTCAAGAAAGTCATAATAACCAAAAGACATGTAAAAAAATCGTTAGGAAGTTTTAATGACGGGAAAACAGACTTAGATGATTTTGTATTAACCAATGCCAATTTATGCTCCAGAAAAAAAAAAATTTACCACACTAATAGGTTTGCTAAATACAGCTTATTTCCTCAAAGGAGAAAAAACTAGATCATAGCAATATAACTATAAAAAAACAGTTTGAAATAATTTTATTAAAATATTTAAATACTGATAGTAAACCGTATCGTAACATTTTATTATACATTAAAATTAGAAGACCTCAAATCAAAAATACCAAATCAGTTATATTAAGGCTAATATCTTCTAACATTAACTTCAAGTAAGTTTTAACACTTAGTACTTTCAATAAGACATTAAAATTATTCTCCAATTTTTCACAACTAACGAACTAAAAACTGTTTCTGCCAACAATGAACCATCATAATAGTGTTCTGACATGCCATTTTTAAAAAATATCGTTTTTAAAAGAATACAGTCTTCAAATGCGTTTTTATAGAATCGTTTTCTAATTTTCTTTGTAAAACTTGGATAAGGACATTAACATAAATGGTACCATTTGGAATTGTCTTGTAAATTTTTCTTTTAACTTTAATTGCTGAATAAAATAAGGTAAATATCAAGAAACTTTTATAGCGTAACTTATTATTATAGAGCAGCAGTTTATAAATAAATGGTGTTTTCTCAGAATTGTTTTCTAACTTTTGTTTTTGAATAAAATAAGACTTAACAATAGGCACATTGGACGGGAAATTAATCTTCGGGTGTATTTAAGAAATTGTGCAAAATACTAAAATTAATTTTATTAAATTTCTTTTA
Organism: Parasteatoda lunata; assembly: GCA_949128135.1. Lineage (NCBI taxonomy): Eukaryota > Metazoa > Arthropoda > Arachnida > Araneae > Theridiidae > Parasteatoda > Parasteatoda lunata. Next base: position 10,684,145 of record OX421973.1, on the reverse strand, counting down.
GAAACAAAATGGTGTTTTTCTTTAGTTTACCTTTAGAAAATATCATTTGTTCAAGGTTAACAAAGCAGTTCAGTATTCGAGTTCGATAACATATCTATTTATAAGCAATGCAAACATAATAATCAGAACAAGGAACATCTTATTTTGGAATATATTTAAACCAGTTTCAAGGTTAATCAACGGTAGGCAAGAAGTTAAATATATAATGCGAGATAATTGTTTATCTATTATTTATCATTAACTCATGCTCCATATTGCTGCACTCGATTTAGAAAGCCCTTTTGAGAACAAGGTTAAAAAGAGAACAGATTCTGTTTGAAGTTGTTCAGTATTTTTGTAGAAAATGCAGTTTAGTCAAATATTTATGTTTAAAAAAGTTAGCGAAAATGTTTGAGAGATATTTAAAATGTTGAGAATGTTTTGATTGTATACAGTTAAAACATCATAAGAAAACCGCTAAAACTTTATAAAAATAACGCTAAAAATGATATTAAATATTTGTAGCCTATATTAAAATATTATTACTCCGTTCCAGCTTCAGAGAAAAAAATAAAAAGTCTTTTTTTCTTGTCTTTTTCTTTAGTTAAAAAAAACATTTGATTAAGAATCAGATTACAATAAATTATTTAACAGACCCTTACCGAAGAGCCAGAAACAAAGCAAATTTTACCATATTCTGGTAGTTTTAACCATTTTTTCCCTCAGTGCAACTATGAAAAAAAAGTCACAAAATGTCAATATTCTTTTTTTTTTTTAATTAAAAACCGTTCGTGACCTAATTATTTACTATCTTAAAAGTTACTCCAACTATTGCATTGCTTGGGCTCATAAACATTTGCAAAAATTGAGAATTAATAAATGATTGTAATAATTTTGATCTAAGTAGAAAAATCTCGTCTAGATGGAGATTTTTTTAAAAAGTTTGATACTTTCATTTAAACATTAAAGCTATTCTTTTCTTTGATCACTGTTTCGATTTTTAAATTTATAGTTATATCGCTCATTCGGTTTTAAAGCACTTAAACTTTAGTTAGCTGTTTTTTTAATATTATCCTTAAAGAAAGTGCTTCAAAGAAAAACCTTATGATTAAAATTATACAATTTAAAAGAATTTCGTAGTTTTAGATAAATAAAAACTAAGAAAAAAATAATAATGTGTGTGAAGTGCAATTCTGCTTTTTCGCCTAAAAATATTGAAAGCGAAACAATGAACTATATTTGGTATGAATTACCTTAATTCGCCATCCAAAACATTAGTTCAAAATTAGAATTTATGGAAACCATTAGACTATTCAAAACAAAAAATGAATCAGGTATATTTTCTAATGTCACAAAGCTCAAGTCAAATTAAAATATATAAAAAAAAAAACAAAAAAAAAAACGTTTTGGGCACATAGTTCAGAAAAATTAAACTTTCTCTCCGCAAAAATTAATATCAAGACTTTTTTTTTCATTAAAAGCTCTTTTTTTTTCTTCTTCTAAATAATACCTGAAAACTCTTCTACTCTCCCCCCCCCCTTTTTTTTTTCTTCAGGGAAATGGGGGAGCATTGAATTTCATCTAGACAGGCAGGTGAAAAATTATAATTTCCCACTTAATTGTGAGAAATTATATTTAGAAATTATAAGGGTTTTATGTACAAAAAGTGCAAATTAGTATTTATTTACTCTTCTGATTTATCTATCTAAACAAGTGAGACATTGTTACCTACTTATTTTTTTAGCTGAATCGTATGAAACTATACAATCAATAGAATAGTCAATAGTTCAAAAATTGCGAGCATTTTCATACATAAAAAGTACTATTTTTGGCATGATTTATGTACACTATTTACTTTACTATCTTGAGGTTATCTGAACTTGTGAGGTACATTTTCCAATAAAACTTTTTATTCTGAATTGAATGAGAGAAAATTTGAGTTGATAGGACAAATAGTTTTGAAGTAAAAAGAATTCTCTTTATAATGAGTGCAATTCAAAAATATTACAATTTATAAACAAAATAATTTCAACTTTAAAATATTAGCCTTTTTGACTCGCGTTTATTACTCAATTAAATAGAGTATTCTTATTCAATTAGACAAGGGAAAAAAATACATAAGTAAATAAATATATCTCACTTGTCTGATTAGCAATGTAAGATGTGTAAATAATGCAATTACTAAATTGTACTTTTTGTACATAAAACGCGTGCAACTTTTAATCAAATAGTCTGATTGTCTCGGGATGGGTCTCTTTGAATTCCGTGTAAAAACTTGCATCAGAAACTATGTCTTGCACTTTCATATAGTCCCTAGATAGTAATGCAAAGAGTGTACAAAAGTACGTGTAAAAAGATGTACTTCTAATCTGTATATTCTATTGATTCTTGTATAGTCTCATTCGATTCAGCGTGAAAAAAATACATAGGATAAAATGACGCACTTGTTCATACTTCAATGTCAGATGCATAATTAGTTGTAAGCACAAAATTGTACTTTTTGTACATACAATCCTTATAACTTCTAAACTATTGGCCCGTCTCGTGATTGGTCTCATTCGACTTTACTCTTTTTTGTATAAATGATAAACAATTCTCCCCCCTAAATCACTATCAATTCACTCTTTAATAAGGAAATTATATATATATATATATATATATATATATATATATATATATATATATATATATATAATTACTGAACTAACATTATGGAACTCTTTAGTATGATAATATATCATTCACCTGATTATACAATTATTTAATTCAGGCGTGATATATATGTTGAGTGACTGAATTTGGAGAACATACAGGATGACTTCAATCGGATGTTATCCGCGTGCCTTTTTTCATTTTTTATTTATTTAATTTTTTTTTTTCCTTTCCATTATTCTCCCTTTTATGCGTTTTCAGACGTTTCCCTCCATTAACTACATCAGATTGTGTGTACAACATCTGCCGACACGCTCTTGAAAAAAAGAAGAAAAAACTTTCATAGCTTTTTTTGCCGATTCAGCGGTTCTTTATTTAAACAGGCCGAGAGGAAAATAGCTATGCTGAATCTCGAAGCTGAAATCGAACAAAATTGTACACTGGAAAATCCAAATTTTGCATAAATCAGTGTTTCCAATTCTCAAGGAAATTTGCTACAACCGGTTTGATTTTTTTTTTTTTTTCGGTCGCAAAATTCACGTATTTAAATTCTGAATAAAAAATAAAATAATCTTTTTAAAGAAGTTGCTAATAAACAAGAAAAATTGGAATGGTGACTTACCAAACTATTTTCAAGTTTCAGATATTACATTGTATTAAATTAACACAATATCGAAACGCAATTAGTTTTCTGAAAAATTATAAAGGCTAACATTTAAAAAAAAATTGCACTAGTTGTACGATAAAACTCTAGAAAAATTTTGCTTTAAAAGATGTAAGGGAAGATTAATAATTTGTATTGTGGGTAGTTGACTTTTAGCAATAAAAACGGCAATTGTTAAAATCAATCCTTTGTCTAAAAACACTTTCTTAAAAAAAAAATAATAATAAAAATAAGAAGCTTGCTTATCGCGAAAATTTTTGGGGGAAGTAATATATAGTATTTAAAAAATTATTATTTTAACAAAAATGGTTTCAGTACAGCAATCTCGACAAAATTCAAATCTAGTGATTTTAAATTACACTAAGCTTTAATAAATTTACCAATATAAGCAGGTCAATTTTATTTTAAATTAAAAGTTGTAGAAAATCAAAATTTTAGAAAAATCATAAAATGAAATCTGTTTTACAGAATTGTGTATATCAACATTAATGTATGACAAGGGATATTTTTCACCTTCTATAATTATGTTTTTTGTTTCGCTTCTATCAATATAGTGTGGAACGTATTGGTTTCATTGATTTAATCTAACTTGGATTTATTGATCCATCAAATTAGCTGGCTCTTGTCAGTTTATCAAGTTAATAAAATTTGGTACGGTTGCGATTTTATTATATTGTAATGAAAAGGCAATAAAAAATTGTTTATATAATACAAATATCCCTAATTTAAAATGTTTCTTTGAATTGATTATTATTGTTATTCATTAATGTCCTGTTCAATATAGTTGGAAAAAAATCTCAAGTTCGGAGATGGAAAAAATCAAGATTTGCGCACCTCACTAAACGTACGACTGGATTTAAGATCTGAAAAAGTGACTTCTTATGATAAAAAATATGTGCAAGGTACAACTTTAAGAACGATAACGAAGAAAACAGTGCGGCTGCTGATTACCGTGGCTCTGAATAACTTACGCAGTCGTTGAAATTTTCGGCTGGCGAGTTTTTCCACTAGCTGAAAATGTTTTTTCTACGCTTCAACAATTCGCATTTCCTGAAATTGAAGAATTTTACGCATATCTTCACGAAAGCAAATTTCTCCGCCTTCTTTTTTTCCGGAAAAAAAAAAAGAAAAAAAACCTTTCGCGTGGAAATGGTAGTCACGTAGAAAAAAATTATATTATTTGTCAGGCCTGATTTAAAGAATCGAAAAGTCGTCTGCATTCCTTACAAAATTTATTGTAAGCATAAGAGGTTATTAAACTTTCCAACAAAATGCTAACAAATATTCCATCTACGTTTTAAAAAAAAACTAATTAACTTCAGATCAATTTTTATTTTAAGAAAGTTTTAAAAGATAAGAAAAGATAAGTAGACCTTGCACTGCAGAAATATTTTACTATATCTTAAATAAGTAAAGAATAAATGTTACGTTATTATTAGGATATTTCTAAATGAGTAGCTCAGATGCGACTACTCATTTACAGACCAGGCTGCATCAAAAAAAATTTTAAATAAATCATATTTTCTATCAATTTCAAATTATTATTGTTAATAATATTTTTAAATTTCAAAAGCATGTTATTTATAAGAGCTATTAAACTATCGCGAGTTAATTAAACCTTCAATTTATAAATAAAATTAATTATTTCATTAATAATAATTTAGAAATATTATACTTATTATTAGAAAAGATTATTAGTTATTATCTATTATTTCAATTATATGAAAAGCAAGTTAGTTTATAATATGAAAACGTTTTACAACGAAAGTTTTTTCTTAAGACATTAAAAATTCAGTGTTTCGTATAAACTTTAAAACTATTGCAATGAATTAAACTTTTAATTTAGGAAAGAAATTAAAAACTGTATTATAAATAATTTGGAAGTTATTAGAATTATTACTAGATAAATTAATTAGGTATCTATTATTTCAACTTCATAAAAAAATTATATATATATATATATATATATATATATATATATATATATATATATATATATATATATATATATATATATATATATATATATATATATATATAGAGAGAGAGAGAGAGAGAGAGAGAGAGGATAAGAGAACGAATTTTGAAGATCGTTTCGTTAAGGAAGCTTATATATATATATATATATATATATATATATATATATATATATATATATATATATATATATATATATATATATATATAGAGAGAGAGAGAGAGAGAGAGAGAGAGAGAGAGAGAGAGAGAGAGAGAGAGAGAGAGAGAGAGAGAGAGAGAGAGAGAGAGAGAGAGAGAGAGAGAAAGAGAGAGGATAAGAGAACGAATTTTGAAGATCGTTTCGTTAAGGAAGCTATTGCATTGAATTAGGGGAAAAGAACTTGGAAAAAAAGCACCGAAAATAAAATCGAAAAAAAGAGTACCGGAAAAAAGCACTACTTTTAAAATTTTATAATTGTTTTGATTCAGACCGTCAGAGTTTTATGTAATTAAATATATATTTGAATGTATAATTAGACACTTCTTTTAAAAATATAAGTTTGCGGGAACAAACGTAATATAGAGTAGAGTATTATTTGTATATGAATCTAATCTTTGCACAACGTGTGTAATTATTGGAATTTAGAAACATTTTTGAGCTACTTAAGAGTCCTAATTATTTTGTTTAAAGTTTCTTTCAATGAACTTTAAATTAATTGATTAATAACATCTAATTGGTTAATAATTTAATCGATTAATAATAATTTAAAAAAAAAAAAATCATTAGAACATTTTTTTACATTACAATACATTTTATTTACATTAAATCAGAGTTCAAAGGCACGAATAAAATCAAATGTTAAATTCCGTTCTTTTTTTTTTCTCCAGTTTTCTTTTTTCTTTTCCTGTCCACTAAAGTTGTTAAATATTTACTAAAAGAGCTTAAAGCTCAATCTCTATTTATATCAATTGTAATCTTTGCGGTCACACCTGTAGTGAACATTCAATTATATTGTATAAACACCCACTTTAAACAAAAACAATTTCAGTCTATGAAAGAAATTTTAATTCGAGTCAACCTTTAAAAAAACTACAGTGAATAGAGTTCTTACGTTAAAAGCGACTGCGTTCACTTTTGTTACACTCTCTAACAGCCTTCTCAGCGAATGTATTTAATGGATAATTCCTGACAAGAACACTAAGAATTAGATTACAGAAGAGCAACATATCGTGTTCTGTTAAACGAAAACCTCCATAATCGATTTACCTTTAAAAACCTGATATATGAATAAGTAAAATTACTCTCCTATATGTCGCACTGGCGACTTCGACATAAATATTCCAATTTCCGAAAAATAATAAAAATGCATATAAAACCTAAAAAAAAAAAAAAAAAAAAGACAGTACTAAATTATTTTTAATGACACAAATCGAATTACTGAAAGAGGAGAAAGCAGTGTATTTTATCATCCTTGAAATCCTCCCTCATCAATTTCAACATGATTGATTGTTCGAAGTTACAAGGCAACAAAAATGATTTTTTTCCATCTACCTTCGATTATAAAAATTAGCTTTAGAACCAGGAAGTGAAAAAAAGCCCAGGATTGTTCCATAAAATATTGATTTGTAATATCACATTAACAGCTATTAAATGCGTTCGGAAAAAAAAAAGTAATTCCACAATGGCGTGAAAAGAGCAATCTTTTTGTGTTCTCTTAAACTGTTTTGGCGCAATCTACTTTATGACAATTGCTTTCAGACTTACGCTTCCATACTTTTTTTTTTTTACCATCTATAGCATAGTGACCGATAAAGAGCGGGTAATGGAAAGTACTTTCTCTTCATGCCAAGATAATCTTTGGCTACCATCATGCGTGTAGCGAAACGAAATTATTTATTTCCCTCGGGTACAGTTTGCAACTTATGAATGGAGACACGAAAAGAGACTACCTTTTTGGTAAAAATTTGCAACAGATGCTTATTTGCGAGGGATTTGCAAGATTGAATCTTAAATAATTCTTGGCAAATAAGCATTCTGACGCCAAATTAGAGAGAGATAATCGTGTCTGTAAGGCACTGTAAATAAAATTATCATTTTCTCAATAATATTTTATTCGATAAACAGTCTGTTTTATACGTTTATTGCTCTTGGGTAAACATTGACGCTCAAACATAAAATGCATCATATATTCTACTAAATCATAGAGAATATAAAAATAAATTGAAATCAAATACTTATAGATACAGATACCAAAAAATCAAACTTCTAATGCGGTAAAGAAAACCCATTAAATTGGTTTCCATAAAATGAAAACTCAATAAAATTACAAGTGGATGTAGGTAGCAAACAATTAGATATGAGTCTGATGCTCCAGCAAGATTATCACATCATCCACAGATTATTTTCCATCTCAGATTTTGTTCAGATGAAGTTATAAAAAAATTTTTTTTTAAAGATTTATAACATCTGGATTATATTTTTCATCTCATATTCATAAAAAAACAAACAAACCCTAAAACATTAATGAGAGAAGAAACGTTTAAATTCTTAAATTAAAAACTACTATTTATTTGTAAAATTTGCAAATCTGCAGATATATAAAGAAAAGAAAAATGATGTCTTCCCAAACATTTTAAAGAACGTTCTTTTAATGAATTGGAATTCTGAAAGATAAAAGAATTTGAAAGCAAGAAAAATTTTAAAAATGAATTTCTAATTTCCGAAAACTCAAGTTGCCTGTTTATAATTTATATAGGGACATTTTCCATTTTTTAATTATCAACTATTTTTTTTATTAACTAAAATTGCGTAAATTTTCTAAACTCAAATAATAAATTTTTAACAACATGTTTAATATACAATTTCACTTACCTTTGCTAATTTTACTGTAAACCAAATTTTTACAATAAGGGCAAGTTTAAATTTATGTGGATAGTGCTTTAAATTGACTTCGTAAACTCTAATTAAAATTGCTTAAAATTGACTTCGGGAAGACGAGTAGAAGCAGCTACTTATGTGCAATGTTCCACCACTTGATATAATATCGCTTGCTAGAAATATATATTTCAAAATCACAGACTTCCCTTGTTCTTTTGCTGTATAGACTCTATCTTAACAGTGTAGCTACACTACTCTCGGAACAGAAGCAGAGAAATAGAAGCATTTGCGATAATTAAAAAAAATCTGCCATAAAGATATTTACTCAAAAAAGCTTTTTCTATTCATTATTTCCTTATACGTAGCGATTGGGGTAACTTTCTTCTTCTTTTCTTTTTTTTTTAATACAAATATGCATGACTTTCGGAGATAAAAATTTTTTTTTATGTTGACATTGAGCTATTTTGTTTATTAAATTATTATTTAAGGTCAATGATATTTAGGTTTCATCATATATAATCGATTTTCTTTTTTTTCTCCCCTTCGGTGCTGTTAATTTGCTCCGGCATTTTGGTAATTTTGGTCAAATTTTAGGGTCTCTTAATCGGTATTTTACGGGTTATCTGTGTTTAATATCTATATACTCAAACGGGCATGTAAGGGTAAAAAATACATGCCCAATCGGAACTTTTACATGCTGGGCAATATAATTTTGGAGCCATGATTTAGAACAGACTTTAACAGTCACCTAGTACATTTAAAGAAGAAAAAAAAAAAAAAAAAAAAAAACACGTTAAAAACTCTTATTGTCTCTTTATTTATTCAGTTTTGATTTTTTTAAAAAAACAGTAATAACACAAGTTTTTTTCATGCTGTATTTGCAATTGTAAATTTTTCATCGTGTTATCATTGGCATGGTTTTTCGAAACTCAGTCGCCAAAGAAAATAAAAAAGCCACACTATTTAAGTATCTTGATTTTAAACTCTATATAAATATCATCCTGCCATAAAGAATTGCCTGGGCTTTAGAACGGACAAATGACTTAAAATTTTAAAAGCTATTAAACTTTTTTTTGAAAAAATCCCCAATTTAGCGACATTTTTGAACTTACAGGAAAATTATCAAAATCGCTGCCTTATTCTCAGCTATTGGAGATTTTTAAGAGCCCAAATAATGCAGCACTGGAGTAAATTTTTAAATATTAAAAAATTAGACCGCTTTTCATTTTCATGAAACTGTGCTTTCTTCCATATTGACGATTCGCGCCATTTTCAAAATAAGTATAGACAGTGTAAGCTTTAGATAGGCTAAATTTGACCTAACAGTCATGAGTAACTGTTGCAAGCTCACATCAATTATGAAAATAGCATATTATTCGCAAAAAATTATCATTTCATATTACAACTGAGCCTTCGAAAAATAGCCTCAAACAGGGGATAAGTAGAATTAAATACAATAAAAAAATAAAATAAACAAAAAATATATATATATAATATATTGATTGTTTAATATGCATAAAAAAAACAGCCCTACCCAAAATATTCCGATGACTCAAGATGTTCAAAGCCATATGGGAAAATAGAATCCTTCTATAAGTGATATACCGAAAACCATATTTATAACCTCGTTCCAGAACATTCTGCGAATAACTTCGCTTTTATCATTCATAAGCTGCGTGTTTTGACTGCATAGCATCCATACAAAGACACAATACCAACTTTTTTTTCCTTCCTTTTAGCGTTTAACTTCACATTAGGCTAACGGGATTTTTCGATTGACAGTTAGAGCGCCTTTCAATATTCCCCCAAATCGTCTTTGTGGTACGTTTTCTTCGCCAATTTCCCGCACCGCGGCTCAAAGCTTTCCTACTGTCTGTCCAATAAACTAAAACGCTCTGCATTTTTTTATGAAATTTTTATTAGTCATTCTTCGATCTATACGTGTTTTTTGGTCCCTTCCATCTAACCCCTCCGTAAAAGTTGTAAATTCTTAACTGCAAGCTGAGAAAACGATTTTGAACAAGTTTTTTTTCTTTTACATGCAGCAAAACGTTTTTTTTTTTTTTTTTTTTCCTAGAACAGTTATTATTCAGAAAAGAACAGTTTTTTCAGAACCAACAGAACAGTTATTGAATTTCCAGCGTAAATTATAGCGATATTCCAATTTTAAAAAAATTTTAGGGGAAAAAAAAAAAACATTATCCTATAAATTATCGATCTGTTTTAGAAAATTTATCTTCGCAAAAGTTTTTTCATTGCCTAATTTTAACTGATTTTTTTATTTTATTTCATTCGAGATTTTAAAGAAAAACTTAACAGAAAATAGAAGAAGAAAATAACTAAAGTGTTAACATTCTTTTGACACGTATTGCTTAACAACAAATAATAATTGACACACTAGCATCTTTATTAGCCGCCAAGTTTAAATGCAGTTTCATAATTATTTAAATATATAATTGAAAAACGTCATAAAACAAAATTGAAATCAAATGTAGGCAATAGCATTAAAATAAAATTTGTATCCTTCACCAGTATATTATTTTACGTATAATATGTAGACGCTTCAACAACAAAATGAACATCGCCTTTTCAATAAAAGCCACTTAGTCAGCAACTTCATTTTCAAAAACTTCGTATAAATTTGACAAAAGATTTTGAATAGAATAACATAAAGTTTTGTTACATTTTTTTATAATACCTAGGTAGAACATCATGTATGGGGAATAATTTTTGTCGAGTTCATTCTTTTTCTCACTAAACTATGACATTCATCAGATCGAAAAAAGACACTTCATTTTTTACAGCACACTTCCTATTTCAGCAAGCATGCATTACCATAACTGCTTTTCTTTTCTTACCATAGATCTCTTAAAATTTCGGTTTCCTTTATAACCCTTGATATTTGAAACCCCTTTTCACAAACATTAATACTGCTCTTTTTTATGAACCATTTTTTTTTCCAACTTCTTTTTTTATTCTACCTATCCACAGCAAACGATTTTCTTCCTCGCATTTCTGATAACGGAGAGTGGCAACGTGAAAGCATGTAACTTCAAAGGCGGGAACATTATCTCCTTGTTAAAACCGTTCAACGAACCTCCCTGTGACACGCTAATTGGACGCCGGGAAAGCGTGAGAGAACAAAAAGTAAAAAAATAAATTCTTAAAAGGTATCATAAGGGGGTGGCCCGCACCTCATACAGATGATGATCATCAAGTGCTAGAAGATGTTTTAATTAAGTATCAGCACATTACAAGAGTCGAGACAACTCGAAATCTAATGAAGCTCGTAAATTCCCCCTTTTTCCTCCTTATTTCTTGATTCTAATGGAAAATGACTGGTATTTTAATATTTTCTCTTACGAGGTGATCTTTCATCTGAAATTTATTTTTCTTCTCCCGGAGATGATTAATGTTAATACAAGAGGAAATATAGCACTATATCGTTCGTTCTTCACAGATTAAAAGAATTTAAACTTTCTGCATGTATGTGATTTTTAAATTATTAGTAATATTTCGAATAAGAAATGAAACACTGCCTATTAATCACTGTAATGCAGACAGACTAGTACGATATTTTGGTAAAATCCTCATCAGCAAATAATAATTAAACTTAATAAACGTTAAGACCCTTTATTGTTTCCCCACATAATTTAAATTGTATTATATTTTATAATTTATATTGTATTAAAAAATATTGTATATTTAAAATAAAATACAACAAAAAGTTTTTTTATTTATTTATTTATATAATTTTTTTTTTTTTAATGTTTGAATAGTTTGGGAAATGTTATCAGCAAAGTCAGATATTCAATATAATACTTAGACAATAAAATACCAATTTAATGATATTATACACGTTATCTTTGCATTAAATGTAACGTTAAAAGCCATAAAAAAGAATGAAATAACAAATAAAGTCTACATATACCAGGCATTAGTAAGTACTTGTAGTTTTGTTTGTGCATATATATATATATATATATGATTGCATGAACTATATGGTGTGATAAATAAAAGCTACCAAAATTCATAATAGTTTAATAAATAGAAAAGGTAGGAGAACTTACAGAGTCAATTTGCAGCACTATCTTAAAAAATTCATTATTTAACTACGATTTCAATGAAGTCGAGCAGAAATTATCCTTTTAAAATTTAAGCTCAATCAAGCAATTATCAGAATTTGCAAACATTAAGTATAATAGAGCTATATGCAAAAATTTTACTCTGTGTGGCTTAAATTTGATTTGAATTTTATCCAGTTATAATTTAGTTTAGCCTTAGCGGAGGAAAAAAGATGCTTTCCTTAGGCGAATTAAGTAAAAATATCGCAAAAACCAATAATAATTTTTTTAAATATCTTATGTCTTATCTTTTTATTTATTTATTTTTTTGTTGTGAAGAGTAAAATCAGCATGAAATATTTTAATTATTTAAAAACGCCCATTTTAAATATTTAATGTTAAGTTAATGTTAAGTTATGTTAATGTTAAAATTAAATATTTAATGTTTTTTATCGACGTACAAAGTAAAAGCATTCTTAAGTTCACAAAAATTTATAATAATTTATTAAAAAATATTCAAAGTCTTTGTTTTGTGAAGAGTAAATCAGCATAAAATAATTTAATTATTCAAAAATATCCGTGTTGCTTAAAGTATTTAAGCAGCAGGAGACAAATTCATATGCAAGTCTTTTTTAATCTCCTTGCCAAACTGTTGACCTGAGCATCTGTTTTTCGTTTCCTTCTTTGTTCTTTGCAAAACAGCTTCTGCCTTTTGTTTTCACCTTTCTCTGATTTATTTGACGCGCTGTGATTTGAATACGAACCATACAGCTTGCAAAACCCTCGCATGCGTGCAAATACATAAACTAACCCACTTTTTGCTTTAGCCCGGCTGACGGGCCTTGAAGTTGGAAAACTTGTCAGATGTTTTGTAGTTGATGGAGAGCTCTTATCTCCTGTTTGATGAATATTAAAGCGCAGAGGGTTACTTCGAAGAATAATAAAAGAATTTATTTTAAGAAAGAAACTGTTATTTCTTCCGTAGTTGGTTAGGCAAATATAGTCTAGAAAAACTGGGTCAATCTTGTTAAAATTTGGACACAAGTGAAAAATATTCACAAAAAAAATTTTGCATGGAAAACAAAACTATTTTCATCGAAATTCAAATGTTTATTTAATTTGTTTTTGAAGATATTAAAGATATTTCGTATTGATTATTAAAAAATATTACAGTGGGAAAAAAAATAACAAATTATTAAAAAAAATTGTGTTCATATGACCGAAGAACTTTCTAATTCGAGAGAAGAACCAGTGTTTCAGCATGTATATAATGTATATTATTTAAGAATATACATTGTAAAATATACTAGGAATATTTGCAAATTATCAAAAATGCCCTACTTAAATTTTTTTCACCTTTTCTAGTTGGCAAAACATTATTTTGGTAATATTCATTAAACATTTCCATAGAGCAGGGTTTCCCAAACTTATGACTTTTGTGTACTCTTTCTAAATTTTTCGTAACGCTGTGTACCACTAATAAAAAAATGAATGTATTTTTTACTGTAAGAAAATTGCACAAAAGTTAAAAGTCACAACTGGCTGTTTATACCACTAATTATTAACTGTTAACTCAGCAAAAAATAGCCAATAGAAAAATACGTCATCGTAAATTTTCATGGTTAGCTTTATTTTTAAATAAATTTTTTTGAAATTTTGGTTTTTTTGCAAGATATTTCGTATAAGAACGCGTACCCCCCCCCCCCCCCCCCCGCTGAACTGTTCCCGTACCCCTGGGGATACGCGCACCATAAAATACATTTAATCCTTTTTTCATTACTGTGCAGAGCGACATCTGTTGGATTTTAAGAAATTATTATTATTAACATTAAGAAATATTATTAAAGCTTCACTCCACTTAGGTTGAATTTCTTGAAGTTTTTCTCTGCTCTATAATAAAAATATGGTGGACTGGAAAAGTTATCCGTATAGGCAGATTTACCGTTTTTAATTTTATCTTCGCCTAAGAAATAATTCTGAATTTAACTTAAATTTTCATAAAACTTAAAAGCCCTATAAATCTGAGAGATAAAATAATGATTTTAATCTGATACAGATCTGAGATCACCTATGATTAATAAGATAAAATTAAAATACAATATTGCAAATTGTCTCATAAAATGGCTGGATTCGACAATCTATAAAATTGAACAGCGAAACAAACAATTTGTAATTATAAATGAATTAATAATTTCATAATTACCGTCACATTTTATTACATCTAATATGTATCGACAACGAGCATTGTAGTTATAAACGAATCAAGCTTTGTATTTAAATCAAAAATGGTACAAAATTGTAAACTTTTGCTCATCAAATTAAAATTAAACTGTCTGATCAACCTGTAATTGAATGCTTCACTAACGAGTCTTAGAATTTAAAAAAAATTTAATACCATTAAACTTGATAGACTAACAGTAATATATTACAAATAAATTTCTGAAGAAATAATTATTTAAACTATTAAATGATTTTAAAAAAATAACTATTGAATAATAAATGATTTACTTCAAAGGCAAAAGATTTTGTGAAAAATCTGCTCATAACTTTATGAATATAAAATTTGCGTAGAACCATCTTTCTGCTAGGGTTTTATTCTATGGACGTGTGAAAATTAGGATCTGTTTTTGAAAAAGAAAATGAAAACCATGCCTTTTAAGAACTCGTACACTGGTAGAATTTTTATTTTAAAAATACGGTAAAAATAAGTAGTCTGTTTGCCTATTAACCATATAGTTTATGGTTTGAAATCTTTTCGCTATAATGATTTCGAAACCCTTTACAATTACTACGGTTAAAAAACGTGAGTAAAAAACTGCGGTTTTGTGACCATTTACAACTAGCATACTTTCTAAACCTTAAAATAAAACTTAACGAACATTCAAGCGCCATTTATGCGTGAATGATAGTTTCATATTATAATAGTCCAGGGTCACCGGTTAGAGAATGCAGGACACTAGAAACTCTTCGTGTATTGAAAGAATGGGAGAAATATTGTAGTATCAACGCTGAGATTCGAACCCTTGTTCAGGCGGTCATATGATTAACCAATCAGCTCTCTCGGCTACAATATGTATCCAGCTGCATGAAACAAAATGGCTTTATAAGGTTGACCTAGTTGGCGCGGATAGAATTCTGGTTGTTTTACCGAATTGGGGAAAAAACTATGAATAAGCGTTTTTTTTTTCCCTTACACTTATTAGCTCGAATATCATTTTTTTAGGGTTATTCGACTGCTTTGGTTGAATATGGTAAAATAACAATTAAATAAATTATTTTTTAACCATTTTTGCTGAGGAATTTCTAATAGTGAAGTTTCAAAATTATGAATTAAAATAATCCGTTTTCGGGGGGGGGGGATTTCGTGAAGGGTTAATTATTAAGAGAATAATACTGTAAAAAGTCCTTCTCAAAGGTTAAAATATTTTGCCAAGGTTCTGTTTTTAGGGTAAGATAATTCATAAAGTTTTCAGGGCGCTGAACTCACGCTCGTCAGAACAGGAGTTTGAATACAGCCGGCCGAAGACTCCCCATATAGTAAAAAAAAAAAAATTAAAAAAATATATGGGGATTGGTGCACGTTGAATCTGTCGGGTCACAAAGTCCTCCATGTTCCCATAACAAAGTATATCCCTTGAAGTACTGAATTGGGGATTAATCGTTCTTTGGTTCAGGTCAAAATTACGATCTGTGGATGAATGAATGGATATTCGAATGGGTTTCCCTATAAACGGGTGTAGCAGAAATTGAATTATTGGTCATAGATGGCGCCGCAGGAAAATGAGAAGAATCGCACCCCTTGACTTAATGGCCTACGACAACAACAACAACAATATATTTAGAGTCTAGATTTTCACTAAAAAATCATTTTTACTATATATGAAGGGAATTTTTATGGATCCAAATTTTATGGATCTCAAATATATAATCAACATCCATATTTTTTAAAAAATAAATAGACACTTTATTTATTCATTTTTTGAGATTATTATTCATATACTTTTATGCAATTAATCATATTGGTAAGAGATTCAATGGAGAGAAAATTGAATGTGTAATAGAAAAGCTAAATATTCTTTAGCCAATTAAGAAATACGACATAAATGGTTTGCATTTAGGGTTGAGCTTTAAAATAAATATGCGCTGTTGTTTGATGAAGGTCAATTTACTTTAGAAGGCAATGACTTCGGAGCAAGTAACTTCAGTAAAGAAAAAAAATATTTAAACATTTACAATTTTGGATGGTCTGATTCGGAACGGCTTTTTCTGTTTTCATATAAACGTGAATTAATCAAATTTTCATTTAAAAAGAAGAACCCCATTACAAATCCATTTTATAAAAGATGAAAGAAAATAATACCTTACATTTTCAGGCTTGATTCAAATTCCTAAATTAAAGTTTATTCACAAATTTGTTTATTCATAGAATAATCACGATGCAGAGAAACTTCCATTTTTTACAGGTAAAAGATACAAAAAATTAAAAATCAATCAAAATTGAACAATAAGAAATTTCCGCAAATTTTTTTTTAAATTAAAAGACATACATAAATTATCCAGATTATCAGGAAAACCATTAGGAATACTAGAAAATCTATATAATGAAAACTCTTGGTTTTATAAAACTTAACAAAAAACTCCATATTTCATAATAACTGAAAAGTGAATCATGTTTATAAGTTGAAGACAGAAACATTTCATATTTTTAAGAGAAATTTTTTTATCATTAACCTTTTGACGCAGAGGGGATACCGGTGTCCTTTTTGTATATTTTTTTCTGGCGCTCTAATTAAAAGCAAAAACAGATTTCTTTATTTTTTAATTATAAAAAGTCGGTTAGACTATTGGAATTATATTTGTTATAAAATATAAAAATAAGAAGTTGGAATTTTATTCCCTCTGACATTCAAAAACTTATCAGTAATTTATTTTGTAAATTTTAAAAATTTTCAATAATGAAAAATTGTTTCTCTTAGATTCAAATAACTGCAAATAATATGTAAATTTGAAAATGTATAACTCGGAAGTGAGCCCAGTTAGGAAGATTTTATCTTTAACGCAGAAAAAGACACCGGTGTTTCATAATGTATTTTTGATAACTAAAAGTCATAAACTATAATATTTTTTATTTATTTTGACATAAATTAATACAAAATTTATGGAAAATATGTTTAATGAAAATTATGCCCCAAAAGATCTAAACCAAAATAATAAATGTATAAACGACTGTAAGAACAAGAACCATCAATCCTATATTCAATTAATCTGAAGGTTAAATAAGAAAAGAGAAACAAATTCGCCAAAAAGACAAATGTAAAAAATTTGTAATCATCATTTTCAGCCAATTCTCAATAATATACAAAATAACTATCTTAGCAAATAAGTATTCGTAATCATTGGAGATAACATAATCAAATTTAAGATACTCGCACCACCAACCGAGAGGGAAGATTAACATGTTCATTAGCGGAAAAGGGATTTTAGAGTGACAGAGGGATAATTAGATGCCACGGAGAACGGAAACTAAAGCAGTTATCCCTAATGAGGAATAGCATCGACCACACAATCGACGGCTGTATTTGTCTTCATTTAAAGAAAACAGTCTGTATCACAACTATTCTACAATTGAAATAGGAGAATTTTTTTTCCCCTATGATTTATCTATAAATTTTAGGACTTGCAATATAATCTGAGAATTTCTAAATGAGAACAAGACTTAAAAATTCAATTGAAAAAAAAAGAATAGATCTCTTAATCGCTTACAATGTCTTAAATTACGATTCTTTTATTTTTATGATAAAAAGTAAGTGATTTTCCATTTATTCCAACCTAATCATACAATTTGATATTTTGCTTCAAATATCAATGAAATTACTAAAAAAAAAATGAATTACTGAAAAAACGTTATGAAATGGCTTCACAAAAAACATCATATATTTTAAATAAACATTTTCGGGGGTAGGGTAAGACTAAGGGTTCATTTTACTTATTCTTTTATTTTTGACAGGTATATAAAATAATTTTGCGTATGGATGAAAATTGTCAAAAATTTTATGTATCGCCCAATACATGTCAACTAAATTAAATTCAGCGCCAAAAATAGTATTACATATTTATTAGTATTTTAGCTTTAATTTAATTTTTTTTTTTCATTTGGAATCTAATTTTGATTTTAATAAAGAAATTTGTTCCCAAAATTTAATAATTATATCAATGCAGTTAAAAACCGAAAGGTTTGTAATCTAATAAAAAGCTGTTCTGCGAACGTTTCGAAAAAAAAAACGCAATTCGACTTTTAATCTAAAAAAAAATCGTTCGTGTAAATATTAAAAAAAAATAATAATAAATAAATATAAAAAGAACTAAACATTTAAAAAATTTTCTGAAAATAAATTAAAGTGCAATATATGAAAAACCCAAGTTGGTCTTGTGTGAGTTTATTTAATTAGATAAATAGCATCGCACGAAGCTGAGTTTAACTTATTAAGTAATCTAAAAAAAGATTTATATAAATTATTTTATTTTCAACGGCTTTTTACGCAGTTCATACATAATTCGAATGCCTTCATCTTTTGTTAATAAAATGCAAATTTAAAACAAGTTGTTGTGGAATACTGCAGTTGAAAGAGCTTTTTATTTATGACTCTATCTCCTATCCTATAAATAGTAGCTGTACTACAAGAATATTCATTAATTTTTTCTACATCCAAGGAAGTGTAATTGCTATTAAACCTAGTTATATTGTTTATTTTTGAAGTTCCTTTGAAATTCGTTTTTATTTTATTTTAAATAGCTGTTAATAGAGTACATGTAAACTAATCTAATTATTATTATCATTAATAATTATTATTATTATTTTTACTATTATTATTTTTAATTCAATGTATTATTCAAATCTAACAAAATATACAAAATCAAATCTAAAATACATTATACATAATTTTATAACAGATACATAATTAGATTTTATAACAGATTTATATACATTATGCATCAGGTATATACATTTTATTTAATCAGATTTAAGTATATTTCTTAAATCAATTTGAAATTTAAAATATTTTTATAACTGCCATAAAACCTCAAGATCATTGCTGACAAAATTTTGCTGCCGAAATTTTTAATGTTGGAAACAAAATAACATGCATGGAATTATTAAAAGCAATTAATATTTTATGAATATGGTCAAATATAAAATAATCCTTTCATGAGAATGATCAAACAAAACTCTCATTTCAAGACATTATAAGGAACCAATTTAAATATTAAATGATAATTGCGTGAAATTGGCAATTAAATAGACTTTGTCACAATAAACTTTCTTACAATTTATTGGTTATTTCAGCTATAATAGGAGCATTAAAAAAATAATTTTAAAAGATAATTATATCAAATAAAATAGTATTAAAACTTTAAAACAGCTTTTAAAGAAAATAAGAAAATTAAATGAGACCACAAAATAATTTTTTTCTAATCTTCGTTTACAATAACAATTAAACACGGCAGTTAAGGAATTAAAAAAAATAGAATAGCCTTAAAACCACATTTAAATTACTTTTGGATTAAACTACTATCGCATGTTGGGCATAAAACAAACATTACAACTGTTTTTATATTAAATTAGTACAACTTAAAACAGAATAGAATCAATTGTGATTAACGAGACAATTGAGTATTCCCCCTTATCGATGAACTCGATGCTTTATAACTTAATCACTGCTGATGACACGATCAAAGCACAAAGGATTAAATAGGTTTAAGATATAAAAAGTTTCTATTATTACAAAACAATGATTTCCTCCGGTGAACGAGACAGAGCATTTACCTTGGATTTGGCGTAGTTACTTTTTACTCATGTCGAAACACATTAAAGAAAAACATTTTATGTAAAAAGATAAAAATATTAGATTTGAAAATTATCCAAGAATTAACCGAAACCCAGCGATAACTTGGCGATATAAATTTCGCACCCTGCTCACACGGACCACAGTGCTGATGCAAAATATCCTCAGTGGAAGATGGATCATGGGTTAGAGTCCCCTTGCCATCAGGCTAATCTTGGGAGGTTTTCGTGGTTTTTTCTCCATGCAACGCAAATGCAACTTAATTCTATTAATAATTCCTACACAAAGGCAAATTTCTCCCAATACCAATCCAGGATGTCTTCTGCACTGTGTTCAATACGGAGTTGAATATTAGCAGTACGGAGCATAGTACGGAGTTGAATATTAGCAGTCGTAAACCCAAAATTAGGGTAGGCTGTTGAACGACGATTATAAAGTATAAAATAATTAACTTTAAAAATAAATAATTTTAAAGTTTACGGCGTCTTCCAATGAAATGGTGGCTTAAAAAATAATTAATAATGATTTTAGGCAAAATTTTATAAATACGTTGTCTATCGCAATATCTTTAAACAATAATAACTAGCTATGATAATATATATAATAAACGAGAAAACTGTAAATTGATAATTATTGTAAAATTTTTAAGTAAAAAATATTTTTTTAAACATTAAAAAATTTCTAGTTCATTAAAAACATTTAGTTTTTAGTTTACAAATACGTGCATTAAAAACTTTCAATTAAATTTTCAAATTTTCTATGCAAAATTGATTTTTCGTTTCGATGTGATATTAATTTTCCATTTAAATTGAGTTTCCGAAAATTCGACTAGCGGAAAACAATAAATTAGAGCTCCACTAACTAGTGCTTCCCTGCTGTCACCTTATGTTAGCAGCAAAACAGCTTTTACAGTAAAAGAGACACCGAAGTGAAGTTCTTTTTATTGTAAGTTCCTATTATCCTTTGATTACCTTTGTCACAACAATCGTAATATAATGATGTCTTACTTTTTTGAAGAAAAGTTCCTTTTAATTTTATATTACTTTGTCAATATAATCAATATACTACACTTTGAAAAATTCCCAATTAAATTACGGTAAAAAGTACGAGCATCCGGGGTGCATTATCGGTAGAATTATTTTTACCGTGAAATCCGTTTTTACCGTAAAATTTTATACCGACTGCTTTACAGGAATAATTATTTAACGACAGTGATTTTACAATAAATATTACTGTAAAAATTACCACGTATAAGATTTTATGTAAATTTTACGGTAGAAAGTACCGACACCCTGGGTGCCAGTGCAATTTACTGTAATTTGTTCCGGAATATTTTACAGTGAATGATGATATTTCCTTATCTTGATTGATGCAGTATTTTATAATCTTTTACATCTCAAATGCAAACAATTGCGATTAAGCATTTTAGAGCAATTGATTTTTATAAAAATAGAATTTTTTAGAACGTTGCGCACTTTAACAGTTTCAAACTAATAAGAAAACGAGAAAAGAACAAAAATGCTATCAAAATGTGAGAAATTACTTTTAAGAGAAGCAGCTATACACTGCGGAAAAAATTATCAGATTTTCACGTACTTAGGACTCAATGATTTGATGGCCAAACCCGCTAATTAATGAGTGCAGACTGCAGACGATAGTTTAATTTATAAAATAAGACACAAAAAAAGTACTCTTTCCGTTTAACTTACCGTTTATTTACGGATTTAGATTACTGATTCTCAAGAAATGGGGTTTCACTGTAACCTGGAAAATATAGTCTCAATAGTTTGGTCAGTAGGGCGTTTGAAAGTTGGGACCTCTTTATATTAATTTCACTCCTTGTGTATTAACTTTTACACACAATTATAAATTTAGTTTATCCAAATATAATACTATGCAAAAAATAATTTTTAATCAATATAGATTATTTAATGATACTTGACTTGAAAATAGTTGAAATGCACAAAATTTTACTTTTTTTTTAAGGAATGTTATTTTTAATAACGGAATACAGAATTTGAACGGAAATCAGTACATTAGTTCTTGAGAAATTAAATTTCAAGTAAACGAATTTTTAAAAATTTGATAATTATGAAACTATTTGACTGGTTTCGCACAAATTTTGTATTTTGCCTTTAAAAATCCCATTCTTTAAAAATGATGCAAAATTGTGTATACGTTACAATTTAAACCTTCGACTATTATTGCATTAAACGATAAATACTTATTTAAAAAATTGTTTCGCTTAGAATTGATCTGTCGACCACTAAGGATATTATACGTCAGCACTAAGGTCGATGCGAGCCGGGTGCAGAAACCGCTGGGATTTCAACGGCCCATTGTTTATTTTATAACCGTCGATGAACAGCCGACCCAATTTTGGACTAACGACTTCCAAAGTTCAACTCCATAGCCTTGTAATTTTGTACCTAATACAGAAGACAAGGGAACTCCTGGATCAAGTATTAGTAGAAATTTGCCTTAGAGGCGTTTCTAATAATTTCCTTTCGTGTGTTCCGTTTTCTTCAGCAATCAAACAGATTATGATGTTCTATACAGCCGCCCTACTAGATAGTGATTCGTCTGATTTTGGTAGCGTTTTTATTTTTTCGTCGCTTAAACAATAGTTTGTGACCCCCTAATGTGCAAACTTTTTTGCTTTCATTTCTGGAATGCGCTTTCAAAAAATATGTATCAAATCATCCTGTACATATGATTTAGAATTAAAATATTTTGTGGTAAGGAAAGAAACACTAGAAATCACATGAGATGTCAAGAAAGTATAAGGAGAAGGTGTTCTGAATAATGCTTTAGGGTTAAATGATCTCCAAACAAGTTATCTTTTAATTTTATATGTTAAGTAACTATCGTGCGTAAAGTTTACAATAAAAATACTAAAACACACATAAAATTAACATGATGGAAATAACCCCATTTCCTTTAATTAACTTCAATTACGTCGTTATTAGCAATTTCTAGTCTCTTGGTAATCAACCCATAAGTAAAAGTTAATTGTGTTAATGAACTAAAACATCTTGTTATGTATTTTCCTTTCAGGCATGTCATTTTCCCTTTTTGTTGTTTTCTTCTTGAAAGAACTCCGCCCCATTTTCTCTTGATGCCATCAACTAAATTGTGAGGCAGAAATTTATGCCAAAATATTCCACTTTCTCCAGCGTTGTTTTGTTCCTCCAAGAAAGCGGAAAATAAATAAAGGTCAACATTCAATACCCCGCGGAAAAATCCGGTTGGACGGAGAATCGATAATTATCCGGATCTCCTGAATTCCGCAAATGAAAGGAGCCATTTGTTTATGAAAGGGTCTACTGTCTTCAAAGGAAAAAAAAAATATTTCAAACATTTTGTTTGTTATTTTTCGTTAGATAACTTTTGACTTAAGATTCCCATATGTATGTAAATGACTCGCATAAACTCTGACAGCAAAATTTATAAACAAATTTACATAAATCAAAACTATGAAAAGTTAGAGACTTCTGTTTTAAAATAAATCCAAAAATATTTAAATTTCCTATAACAATAAAAAATTATTATTTAAACTCACATAAGCATTATAAAATACAATAATTTGAAGTGTAGAAGTAAAAATAACAGTTTTACACTCTAGTACAAAATAAATAAGTAAACTCTTAACAGAAAAAAAAGGCTTTGAATTCTACTAACTGGAAATTTTAATTCGAAATTTTATTCAATGTTTAGAGAATTCTAAAAAAGGACTGAATTGTGAAACTAACTAAGCTAAAGAATTATACAATACGATTAAAAGAACTATAGAACAGTAGAAATTGTAAAAAATCACCTCGTGATTAGATATATAAATATTTTTGTACTATTTTAAGTGTATTAAAAAACTTATGAGCAAAGAAACTGTAAATTTTAATCACAGTAAAACTGCTTTCATTTATTTTAAAATAGCAGTATGAAAGTTGTAGATTTTACGCTGTAGTTGTAGATTATATCTTCTAAAGTTATAATCATTGCGAGTTTTTGTTCTTTTTTTTTTTTAAAAAAAGAAAAGGAAAAAAAAAAAAACTAGGACTCAATAAAAAAAAAATTTAGCTACAGGAAAAAATTTTAGCCGATTTTTCTATGCATATTCTGCAGCAAATGTACGCTTCATATTTTTCAGTTCAGTTATAAATTTCTGTTAAGAATTTTGTCGAAATATATTTATAATTACAGTAAGGCTTGTTATATACGTTTCGTAAACAATGATAACAATACGCATAATAACGCAATATACGCAATAAACGTATATATATATATATACATATCCAAACAAAATATGAAAGATCAAGCAAGCAGGATATCAACCCTTGTCCTAAATAGGAAGGGGGGATCATCGTTTACCTTCAAATGTGGATGCCGGATATAAATGAGTACATATGATATTTAACAATGTCTAATGTAAATTTTTGTAAAAAAAATTATAAAAAGTGTGCTAATAATTAAAAACGCGTCAAATTAATGATTAAAAATAAATTAATATTATCGATGCAAAACCAAAATCAAAGAAAATCAGTTTAATTCAAGTGTCATAGATTCAATTTAATTTGATCAAATTAAAGGTCGAGTCTTGTTTTTATCTCTGAAGGTAGGCAATAAGTAAATTAAGAAGTATATAAATACGGAAAAAGTAAGAATTACATGAAAAGATACCATATAAAATGAAGGATTATTTTTTAAATAAAACAATTTAAGAAACTTTATTTACTGATGGCATTATCAAGGAAAAACATTTAATGAAACCATTTATAATTTTTTTAAAATACGTTTAGGAATTTACCTTAAAAAAATAAGAGAAATAAAGTAAATGTATGAGTAATATTACATAATATTAAATTTATGAAATAAAATATAGTTCATTACATAATTTAATATTATTACTTTCACAGTACTATTATTTATTTAAATAAAATAATATTTAAAAAAAAAAAAAATAGGAAAGAAAGAATTTTACAATACATATTTTATTTACTTTACATGTTGACAGCTCTATTCAATGCTTTAAATGCAAAGACGATTAAAGTTATAGTGTATTGAAATTGATTCTAGATTTTTAACATTAAATAAATCAATTTATTCTGACAATATTCTTTTGCAAATTTGGTAAATTAATTGCTCTATATTGATGAATACGTAAATGTAAATTAATATAAGAAAGCAAAATCCTTCCGAATGTTCGTCAAAATATATGCAGGTTTAAAAATATGTCATTTAAAATTTATAACTGTTTAATTTTATTTTTTAAACTTAAAAATAGTTATAGTTATGTCAGCCATTTAAGAAAAATTAGAATGGTAAAAAAATATTATTTTTCAATTGCATTAATCAGTAAATAAATTTAAAAAACTTTACAATTCATTTACATTCAACAATGGCTAAATACTAAATTTTAATTGATATCAGGGCAATATTTTCCATTCAAAAGAAAATCACTAACTATTAAATGCAATAATTTGTTTGCCGTTTGGATACTGACATCAATATGTAAATGAAAACATCTAATTACAATGTAAATACAAAACTGCGGCTGTATTTTGTTACTTGCCCAAATTCGGTAATCGAATAAAATAATTAATATTCTAATTCATATTACATTGACAATTATTAATTTAATAATAATTAACAATAACGAATCGAGACTCTACTTTTCGTCAAACAAATCATTAACTTATAAAATGAAAACATTAGCTCCCGATTGAGTTTTTACTGACAATATATAATTGAAAACATTTAATTACTATGTAAACACGAAACTGCGGCTGTATTTTGTCGTCTGCTCAAAGAGCGAGTTCAAAACATTACGAGGTAAGGTAGAATAGGTAAGATAAGGGTCAAGAGAAGCACGTGAAACACTAGATGACAGCAGACGACTTTTTAAATAAATGAAATTATACAATCCAGTAAAAAAGTAAGCTAATCGATACTCACATTATTCTGATAGATGAATTGTTATAATCCGAAAAATTTATCCAGCAGGTAAGTCACGAGTAGATATCATCCCAAATACAACTCCTTGAAGGTGCGCAAGGAAACTGCCGTGCCGCACGCTTTTCTACTTCATGACTCATTCCACACACCAAGTCATTTACTTTTATCGTTCTGCGCACGGCTGGTGCGCAACTTTACTATTTCCGGCGAAGGATTGCTAGATGGAGTAATGCGTATACTACGATTTCCATTTCGGGTTGGCTGACAGATGTTTTTCCTTTATCCTTTCTTTGGCGTTATTTTTTTCGAATACTTGGCTTCGAACTAAGCTGTAGCAATTTATTACAAAATTTCAACTTGAAATCTTTATTGATTGATTAATTTTTTAATCGAATTGATGTTGAAATTGGCATATAATGTAAACGTTTAAATAATAAGATAATAAATTTGTCGGTAAACAGAAAAAAAAGACCATTTTTGTTTTGGATGAAGGATTGGATAAACAACTGGATAAAAGCTACAACTTAAGAAATGGATTAAATGGTGTTGAAACTTACTTAACTTAAACCATCTTTTATATTATAATTTAGCATAAAGTCGACAACTAATTCGGCATTTAACTTTTGTTCGGCTTTAAAGAACGAGTATCAGAGAATGAGTATAAGTTAATTGGTATTCACACAGACTCATGTAATACTTTCTTACAATAAACAGAAAGATTTTCATAAATTTTGTATCATTTAAAAAAAAATTTATCAGAATATTTATTGTTCGAAAGTTATTTTTTGAAGGTCAAGTGTTGATTTCTTGTAGTTATTACACATAAAATTTTTGATGTAAGATACAAGGAAAAATATATATAAGGTTCAAATATTTTCAAAATTTTAATTTTATTTGTTACTTTTATTTTATAAACAATAAATCAAGGATTCACTATAGTGTTCCTCAGTTTAGTTTAACATAAAAAATGTAATACTAAAAATGAATTTAATTTAACCTACTTAACTTAATAAGTTTACTTGTTACACTTTTCTCCAAGCAAGCACTTGTTTTTGGATAGTTTTTGTTCGAACTAATTACTCTTTCAAAAATAATGTTTCATGGCAAAAAATGGCAATAAAGGTAGAAGTTTTTTTAATAAAGAAGAACATTTTTTTCATGTAATAATTACATAGTCCAAAAATAGTTTAATTAGATAAATAATTCAATTTTATTAAGGTTTATTCTGGATATATTTCATTAAACAGTTATAAATTTATTTATTTATTACTGAGTCAATTCTATTTTCATTATTAAGAAGTTTTATGTTAATAAGTTTCATATGTAATCTTGTGCGATCCGGAAAATATCCAAAAGTGATCCGTTAATTATTTTTCTTTTAAAAATCTCATTTTAAATTATTTTAAAAACATTCAAAAATTGGCAGTTTGGTAATCTGCTTAAAAATCCTCTCTTGTAAAATTCCAGATGATGCAAATATATTCCGCATGCAAAACTAACATTAACTAAAAACCTAATTAATTTTTAATATTAATTGAAACTATCGAAGATGAAAACGGAATAAAAAACAGTGTCTTCAAAATGTGCCTTATCATGTATTTCCTTTATTCAGTTCATTTACATGCGTTTCAGTAATTATAACATTAAAAATGATTGTCATAAAAAAAAATAATAGTTATAGTGTTGCCAATAGATGAAGAAATACCAGACCAGAGTTTATGATAAGAGAAATGATCTAAATTATTAATATTGTATTTAAATTGATCTTTTAAAAGATATTTGCATTGGCAAAGTTAGAAGTAATTTATAAACAAAAATCACGGGGAAAACTAAACACTTTAAATATTAAATTTTTTTTCCACTTTTCCGTCCCGCAATGTACTGAATATTTTGAAATATTATAAAGTACCTACTTTTTTTTACTTAAAATGTGATTAGAGAGAGCGCAAAAGCAGTATAAAATCTGCATTCTTATTTTCTTTAAAAAATATATATATTTAAAATAATTATTTAAATAAGGCATCTTTATTATTGATAGAACTTAAAAACTTGTTCAAATGACAAATGAAAGTTGCAAGAAATAAATTATTACAGTTGAATTAGCCACTAATAGTAAACTGATTGAGATAATTGATTCCAAACAGTTAATAACAGTCGCTGACAGATTGCAAATGAAAAATTATTTGTTAAATAAAACTCGAATATCGAACAGTGAATCGAATATCGGTTAATTGAATGGATTATTTTGAATCAACGGTTTGCAATCGCTTTTTTAGAATTTTGTTTGAAATTGCTTGAAATTTTCTTACATAATTTTGATAATTATTTTTGCCTAAATTAAAATTGTTTGTGATATTGGAAATTCGAGCTAATTATTTGAATATCTGCAGCTCATTTGTTTGAAAAATAGTCACTAGTTCGAAGATCTCTATTCGAATTGAATAATTAGAAAACCACTTAAATATAAATTCTTTAGTTTAATTCTAATTAGTAAGATGATTCGTTTTCTCCAAACTTCAATTATTAGTAAGGAAAATCACAAATAATTAGTTCAAAAAATTATTATTATTATTTTTATTTATTATTATTTTTTTTTTATCACCATGGTTGAAGTCCTTTTTAGTATTTATTTCTACATAGCTCATTACATAAAATGATCCATTTAAACTTTTCTACCAATTTCAAAACACAAAAATAATTTTCACGGATGTTATTATCATGGTACTGTAGACTATCGATTAACCGGAAGATCGGGAAATGCTTCACCCCTGCACAGTGGGCCAGGATCCCAGGTTTCGTGGCCAAAATTAGTATTTCGATGAAATTTGTTTCAAAATTTGGGGGGTTTTATGCGCAGGTAAATTGAATTCATAGTTGAAATTTTGAAATGCACTAAAAATACCCCAAAAAACAAAATGGCGGCTTAAATATGGCGAGCAAAAATAAAAAATAATAATATAGTACGTTTAAATAATTAAATATAGCAATGAAAATATAATAATTTTTGTAATTTTATATTAAAAATGAAAAGCAAATTATATTTCCGAAGTAATATTACAAAATAACGCGAAAACATGGAAAAAAAAACATAAATTTTGTTTTTTGGTATATTTAGTCCACCTTTGCAATATGGGCCAAATGGGGCAGGTTTTTTCGAAAGAAGAAACATCAAAGAAGACAAAAAAAAAAAAAAAAAAAAAAAAAAAAAAATTACCTAATTACCTCGTGGAACTTTTTGAAACTAAGTTTCGAAAGTCATTCAAACATTGTAAAATGTCAAAAGATAAGATATGATAAACTATAAGTTTGTGTCAAGAGTATTAACTAATACAACAAATTTAGAAATTGTACTATAATTTCAGACTAATTACTCTGATAAAAATGTAACAGTAAGGTGAAATTCCTCTATATATTTCTGAAATAAAAATTTAAAAGCTACATTTGCTACATTAAAGCTACATTAAAATTTAAAAGCTACAATACATAAAAAAAAATTTTAATGTATTTTTCATTACACTGTACTCTCGTCGGTTCAAAAAGTAAATTATAATGTTTGGAATAATTATGAAAACTTAATTTGGCGCGATATTAAAACTGCCTACACATATTTTAGTTGAAAATTTAATTTTGACTTTTGGCCAAAGATCATGGTCTTCTGGCCCACTGTGCCCTGATAGGCAAATATTCTAAGTAATCAAAACTATGCAAATTATGATATTAAAAAATTAAAGAACACTCAAAATTATTCGAAGACATTTAATAATTCGAATTGCATGACTTAATTGCATGAGAGGAAGCATGAACTTAAATGGTATTTTAGTAGTATTATGCTTGACCTCTATTGACTCTTTAAACCAGTGATTCTCTATCTGTGATCCCCCCACACATAGTTCTTTCAGCGTATAAATAATAATTAAGTAAGAAAAACATTCGGATTTGTCTTATTTAAAATTGCAAAAAAAATTAGCGAGTTGAAATTCGAACAAATATAAACAAATACAATAATAAAGGAAATTCATTAAGGAAAAGATTAGAACCCAATAATAAGTGTGACATTTTCAATCTTCCTTTTAAATACCTAAAAATAAGCTTCGTAAATAATTAAAACCAAATATACTTTTATTAAATATCTTTCAAAGAAATAAAAGAACTGCTTCGAAATTAATACCTTTTCATAAGTTCCCTTTCAGAATCTACGAATACCACCTTTTCATTGTTATACATCTGCATTTTCATAGTTATACAGTGGTCGTAAAACTACATTATTTTTGTAGTTTACTAAAAATTGGCTTATGTTAAACATGAAGAATTATTCAGAAATATTTAATCATGTTTACATAAACCGGTTTGTTATTCTAAAATATTTGTTTTCGAATTTGTTCATCTAATTCATCTTTTTATGCCTTTCTAGACAGCGAATATTTAATTTGAGAAATGCTAGGAAGTTATCGATTAGATTCAATTTCGTGAAGTGTTTAATGCTCATTTATTTCTTCTAAAAAATTAAGTACATCGAAAATATGTTCCCTTCCTTTGAAACAACATCAATGTTTCACAAGTGTGTGTGTACATTCGTATGTGAAAGTGTGAGCAAAGTGATAAATTACACATTATTCGTAATGGCTAACTCAAATATTAGTTAACTCTAAATACTCAATTCTTGTTAACTCACAGTCATGGGGGCATTTTAAATTGCGTCCATTGACAGATCAGCGAAGTTTTTCACCCATCAAATTCGATAAATTAGTTGCGTTAGAACTCTGTTTCCTTACTATGCAAACGTAAAAAGTAGTTGCCAGGAATCGCTACAACCAAATGTTCTTTTTCTATCGTACTGCTCATTACACTACTTTTTTAAAAAAGTAGCACACTACTCTACATGCTTCAAACTACAAAAAAAGTAGCTCATACAGTAGTTTTATTACTTGCAGTGCCACTTATTACACCACTTCCGACCACAGATCTGAAGTTTCATAACAACAAAATTTAATATTCAATATTTTATTTTACTCATTATCATTTATTTTACACTTTTAATACCGTCATAAATACATAAATACATAATGTAACTACAATATTAATTAGCACGTAGAAGATCTAAGCCTATAAAGGATTTCATTCATTCTAGCGTATGTAACGCGACATTGTTTACATTCAGTAAGGCATCTAGTGGTCTAAAGGTATAAAAAAGGTTGAAAATAACTGGATTAAACCACAAAACCATGGCGTAATCGAAAGCTTCATACGTAAGATTTTTAAGTATTTTTTGTTTGGAAGGGGAAGGCCATTACGAATATTTTTATTAAAAGATTAAATTGATAAAATATACTACAAGTATGCACAATGTCCACATCATAATGCCCTTATACAAGGACGCCAATTTTTGACTATACCGGACAAAAATTTCCAAAAACAAATTATTTCACCATAATCCTGGGATACTAAATGGGTTTGCAGCATATCTAAACATTTTTTTATAACCCAAATAAAAAATTCAGACATGAGAGAATTAATGGCGTTAATGGATGTAGTTTTGAAGGATTAAAGTTAAGATTTTT
Organism: Parasteatoda lunata; assembly: GCA_949128135.1. NCBI lineage: Eukaryota > Metazoa > Arthropoda > Arachnida > Araneae > Theridiidae > Parasteatoda > Parasteatoda lunata. Next base: position 10,652,595 of record OX421973.1, on the reverse strand, counting down.
GTCCCATTTAAAGTTTGCACAGCCATTAATCATTTATTCGGTTCAGGCAAAATTGTGATTTTTCAGAATTATCTGTGGGATTTTTTATGGCTATATCTAGAAAAACAGTGAATAAAAACTGTATTCGAAACACAATTACGGAACATAACGCATATTTTCCCAAATTATCACTAAACCGGAATTTTTACAAACCTCACCCTATAAGGCTTATTTTTTTTCTGTTTTATTCAATAACTTTCCACAGTCTCGCGAATAATTGCGAGACGCAAAGTAAAATTCGTGATCGTTCTGTTGACAAATCCAGCTGTCGCAATAAATCTGTACTGTGTCGCATTATGCAAAAATGCGGAGTATTTTCTGCGCTGAAAGAATTTTCCAAAAAGTACAATGGTTTATTGTCAGACATATCTACACATATTTTAAAATTTCAGACAACGGAATAATTGAGGGGAGATTATAGTGATTCACATCTCAAATATAATCACTAATGAATAATTCATAATATAAAATTTAATTGAGGAGGAAAGAATGCCAAAAACCAATAGTTGAATTTTTATATATTTTTTTCTAATACTAAAAATTTTTATTAAAATATTTATTATGCACATGTTAAATTTTTGACTATATCACATAGAGCAGCACAATTTAATTTTGTCGGTCAATTTTCATACATTAATTTTTAAAAAAATATTTTTTGGCATTTAACTGAACAAATCTTGTTATTTACCCCATAAAGCGCCTAAATTTAGTTTTGTAAGATATTTTTTTTTTAATTCTATAAATCTTAGTTTTTCTTTTCTTTTAAACTTCTAGCGTTTTACAAAGCACATATTTAATCTTGTTATTTACCCCACAGAGCACCTAAATTTAGTTTTGTAAGATAATTTTTTTTAATTCTATAAATCTTAGTTTTTCTTTTCTTTTATATTTCTAGCGTTTTACAAAGCACATATTTAATCTTGTTATTTACCCCACAGAGCACCTAAATTTAGTTTTGTAAGATAATTTTTTTTAATTCTATAAATCTTAGTTTTTCTTTTCTTTTATATTTCTAGCGTTTTACAAAGCACATATTTAATCGTGTTATTTACCCCACAGAGCACCTAAATTTAGTTTAGTAAGATAATTTTTTTTTAATTCTATAAATCTTAGTTTTTCTTTTCTTTTATATTTCTAGCGTTTTACAAAGCACATATTTAATCTTGTTATTTACCCCACAGAGCACCTAAATTCAGTTTTGTAAGGATAATTTTTTTTAATTCTATAAATCTTAGTTTTTCTTTTCTTTTATATTTCTAGCGTTTTACAAAGCACATATTTAATCTTGTTATTTACCCCACAGAGCACCTAAATTTAGTTTTGTAAGAAAAATTTTTTTAATTCTATAAATCATAGTTTTTCTTTTCTTTTATATTTCTAGCGTTTTACAAAGCACATATTTAATCTTGTTATTTACCCCACAGAGCACCTAAATTTAGTTTTGTAAGATAATTTTTTTTAATTCTATAAATCTTAGTTTTTTCTTTCTTTTATATTTTTAGAGTTTTATTAAGAACATATTAAATAAAATTTGCATTTTGAACAAAAAGTTATTTTTATTTATTACAATATCATCTTACATGAGGACATAGGGAATGAAATAAGTTTTGCACCGAGCGAGACTATTCAACCCCTATCGTTCTGGCAAATTATGCAATTTCCGAAGTTAAGGAAGTTTTCAAATATCCTCCATCATATGATAAGAGCAGATCGGGAAGGTTGATTAGAACTGCTTTTATCCACTACAACTGCTATGAACTTATCTCTATAGAGCGGACGCTTGAGAAATTTGCATCCAGCGGGCCGCATCCCGTCACAAAAGGTTTTATCTATCTCTCATTCCTGGGCAAAGTGCTTTCGTAAAATTATCACCAAGAACTAAGTTTTATCTATTTATTTACTAACTAACCCTGTCTGTTCCAGAAACTTATTATTCATTCTAGAAATTTAAAAATCTTCTAACCAGCTTAGTTTAAAATTTTAAAAAATGCAAGGAAAAGTGTCTTTAATTTTCTTTTAAATTAAAACTTATTAATAATTTATATAAAATACAGTAATTTACAATTTATGTTAATTATTAATATCATCATCATCATCATAGTTGGCCAGACAGCCCAATGTGAGCCAATGCCTTCAGCTGAAGATTTCTCCATGACGACTTCCGATTTATCTTTGATCTCCAATTCTTTTCATTAATTGCTAGAAAATCAGACTCCACTGAGTCAGCCAATCTCAACCGCGGCCTTCCCCGCTTTCTTTTTCCAGTGGGTCTAAAAAGCAGTATCTTTTTTATTGTGTTGTCATCACTCATTCGAATTACGTGGGCGATCCAGTTCATTCGATTTATTTTTATGTATTTTATAATATCAGGCAGTTTATAAATCTTGTAAAGTTCAAAGTTAAATCTCCTTCTCCAGTTATTGTTTTCATTAACACCACCAAGTATACCCCGCAAAATCTTTCTCTCGAATATTGCGATACAATTTTCCTCCAGTTTTGTCATTGTCCAAGCTTCAGAAGCGTAGGTCAAGACTGGCGGGACAAGAGTTTTGTAGATTAAGAAATTTGTTTTTCTAGAAAGAAACCTAGATTTAATAAATCTTTCCAGCCCATAGACAGCCCTATTCGCTGGTTAAGGCACTGAGCTTTCCTTGTGAAGGACCCGATTTTATGTCTGATGGTAACTTGAAGTCCACTTAGCTTTAAATCGATGGCTACCAGTTTGTTTAGAAAGTAAAGACAGTCGGTCCGTAACGCGGCCACCCCCCCCCCTCCTCTTACAGCTATCTTACTGTTGCTTTCTGAGTATTGTCTGCCAAAAAGACGATTCAACTTTTGAAATTACCGTTCAATTTCGAATAAATTTTTTTTTTAATTGAAAATTTGTTGGTTTTGGAATTATTTCATAAATTGAAAATTTCATGATAAATCTAAGAATAATCCTTCAAATTCAGTTTATTTTTTATAACTTTACCATCATGCGTAAAAATTACTTTGGATTTGAAAATTAAAAAGAATTTTTAATAAGATTAATTACAGCAATTACCTTCGCATAAATAAAAATAAATCTTCAAACATTTCATCGAAATAAGTATTGAACTTAGCTAAGATGACGAAAAAATGCAATTCCCATCTTCGAATAACTAGGAATTTCCATTAGTAATAACTAAAAAGGATGTTTCCTGAAGGCTCTGACGTCACATGCAGTAACAGTTTGTGCGAAAAATATGTTATTTTTTTTAACTGCTGTGAGTTTACAATAGTTTTGTATTACTGTTAGGTCAAATTTTACTTATCTTTAGCCAGCACCTATTATGAAAATGGTACAAAATGTCAATAAAATAAAACAACAGACAAAATATAGAAACAAAAGAAAAGGGTTTGTGATATATTTTTTAATATTTAAAAAGCTACTCCAACGTTGAATTGTTTGGGATCATAAAAATATTTTACATAATTTTTATCTGGGTGGAAAAATTTCACTAAACGGCAATTTTTAAAAAAGTTTGAAGCCTTCAAAATCTTTAAGTTATTTAACTGTTTGTTAAAAAGCCATTCATTTGTTCATTATCTAGGCTCATTATTTACGTTCTTTGATGTAATGAATGAGCCTAGAGAAATTGATACCTTCACAGCTAGACAGTATATTAAAATTAGATGTTTAAAATTGTTGCTTTGTCTTGAGTAAGAGACACTTAAAATGTGGCGTTTTGAATTTCTCCAAGAAAGGAATTCAAAAAACACAGTTAAATGGTTTAAATAATTTTTGAAATAATAAACTTGAATAAATAGATTTAAAAATCGGAAACAAATCAAAATTTCAAATAAAAAAATCACAATAAAGAATCAAATCATCGACTCAAGTAATCGATTTAGCATCATATTCTTCTTAGAATAAAACCATATCAAATTTATTTGAATGAGGCGAATTAATTTGAATCACATTTTTAATGAAGTGATTATAATCGTAGACTTAAATTAATCTAATCAATTAATCGACATTTGAGTCAATGTTCGATGAGACTGATTAATTGAATCTCTTGATTATAAGCAGTGTCAAATTCTAATCAATTGATTAAGACTAATGATCAGAATTAGTTAAAGTTCAGTTACGGGATTTATTCGCATCAGAATTAGAAATAGCCAGCTGGTAAACTAACTGATGTGGATTTGCTATACATAACAATAATATAATACTAGTAAACTTCTTTTCCATTATAGTATTAATTTGAATAAAATTAAACATGTTAAAGTTTCCAAACCAAATAATTTTCAAAGGGTATTAAAAACTATAAGTGAAATTTTGTAAATTTTATAAGTTTTTGAAAATTTATAAGCACTGTAAACTTTTAAAAAGCATAGTTTCAAAACAGTTTTTAAAACAATTTTCAAAAATTGTTCAAGTGATTTTTTTTTCTGGTGGCGTATTATTATAGTTAGTAGCAGAGATTGAAGTATTTTAGTTTAAAAGATTGATTTTGATGTCTGAAAACTGATTTTTTTTTTTATCTAATCTTTATAATTAAGATAAATAATTTAAGGCTAGTAAGTCTCCCCTGACATTTTAGTATTAATTTGCATAAAATGAAATTTGCACGAAAGTTCATACTAAATTATTTTCCAAATTTGTTCCAAACAATTTTCGAAAACAATGCATTTTTTAAAACGATTTTCAAAAATTGTACATAATTAACTTTCTTTTCGGTAAATGTATTTGAGATAAAATACTAACTGAAATTAAAATATTTATTTAAACTAATTCTATTATTTTGGCAGATTTCACGAAATAAACTGTACAATAGAGATGAACAATCCTTTAATTATTGGTAATGTTTGATGTTAATTTCTTCAGACAATGGAAAAAATGTATACATAGAAATTGGTCATAAATAGCTTTTGGTGAATGATTCTAGAACTTCATAAAAATTTCTAAAAAAGAAGGAAAAAAAAACAATAATTATTCCAAGTTCCAATAGAAATCACTCGAACTATAGGAGTTAATATGATGATAGTCATTTGATAGTTAATTTAGAATCAAAAATGTTTATTAAGTTATAAGAAACAAATTTTTCCAAAACTTTTTTGTCTAGAAGTTAAAAAAAATTATTTAAATTTAGTAACTATATTTAATTTTATATGCTTTAATTTATTAAAAATTTTGAGTTATTTATTATTAAATGAAGTGAATTTAAAATTATTTTAGAAAGATTCGTAATTACTAAAAATCATTATGGGTACTTTAGTTACAAATTTTGATATCTTTGAAACATGGAACTTTTATTAAAACAAGAAATGAAAATTTATTAAAGTTTATCTAAAAAAATGTGTTTCCCTTTTTGAAATAATTAAGAAAAGTATATTATAATTTTAAGCAGTTAAAATTACTTAAAATCCTCCTGACAGTGTCGTTAGAATGCTTTAAATAAACAATTAAATAAAATTTTAATTTTGATATTTTCCATTATTGTTAGCCCGAGTTGTAAGCACTAATGAAGGTTTCTATTTCTTCATTCATATGGAGAGTACAAAAAAAAAAAAAAAAAAAAAAAATTATTAATTAATTAATAAAAAAACGGAAAGTCCAGAAAAGCTCAGGATTGACTTCAATCATCAAAGGGTGACCTTAAATATGCTGATTAATTAGCGCAGACTTCTGCATTTTGCAGGTAGAAACATCAAAACACTGCAGATCGAAACATTTTGGCACACGATTAAAGTCGTTTATCCAAAGAACAATCCGTTGGGAAAATGGTATGTTTATGGTATTTTGATTCTGATAAGGTGGGGCCCTCGAACCATTAAGACTTTTAGCATGTGAAAATCCGACCATTAGTTTAAAAGTTATTCAAGGAGTGCCATTTTGCTTTTTTTTTTATTTATTTATCTTTGTACGAATTATGTTTAATATATTCCTGAAAGTATCATCACCTAAAAGCTGTTTTATTTTCAGTTACGAAATTTTTATTTTTAGTTAGACCACGGGTACGGCTGCTGTTAAGAATCATATATCTTACACCCCCTTCCCCTCAAAGCTATTTTATGTCCAGTTAAAAAAAAAATCGAAAACATCTGTTCAATTCAATTAATACACGATGATATCGCGAGAAATGATTTCAGACGACTTTCAGCGAAATCTAATAAAAATTGGGAGAACTAAATTTCTTTATAGTATGCTACTTAAAAAGAAGCCAAATACAGTTGTTTATAACCTGCAGCAACCATATGGCAGAAGATTTACGTCATATTTTATACCGCGAATTTACGTGACAAAACCAGTCAAGAATTCACTTGTGATGTCGCCGCACGTTTGTAACCGGTTTTATGGACATTAAAAACAATACGAGCTGTGACGTAAGTTCTGACTAACAAAAATAAGTTTCGTATTTCGGAAAGAGAAAAAACGGTATAGTAATTGCATTCCAAAACTTTCAAGGAAATGAGTTTAAATTATCGCTTGCTATCCTATCGAAAAGTGTATAATGGAAGAATGGCAATTTTTAGTTAGTTGATTTGTACTAGAATTCGTAAAAGTGCAGATCATAAGTTTTGTTTTCAGAATAAATTTGCAGTTCCTTCAATAGTTCATTTGAATCTAAGTAGAAATTCGATATTATTTATGAGTTTTTTATTTTAATTTTATTTTTTTATGGTTTAATTTTATCTTTGTGGTTTTCCTAAATTATTTGCAGTAAATCACTTGCCCTAGTTATATGACAGAAATAAACTATCGTCTATCGGAGATTTTTAACTCGTTTATTTTATTGCAAACAATTTTAATTTTTTATGCTCTTAGTCGTTAAATACGTACAATCCGATGCATATTTAAACTGAATGGCTTAAGATAAATCTGATACCTATTAAAAATCTAAGAAAATTTATATTTTCGAATCATCTGTTCTAAAAAAGTACCAAACAGAACTTCCAACCAACATTTAGGGGAAAAAAGTAGTCGTATAATTTAAGATTTTAACCTCTTTTCCAATTTATATGCTAAATGGATTATTTTGTAGCTTCTGCAATTACTCAGAATGTTCACAAAAAACAACAAAATAAAGTTTGCATTGTAGAATTTACGAAAGAATTTGGGAACCATTAAAAAATTAAACACAATAAATTAGTTTTTGGTCACCTTGCGTACGGATAAGAGTAATCAATTCGTAAACCTAGCATGCGGACAGAGTTCCTTAATCGTCACCCTTAATACATATTTCTAGAATCTTTACCGAAAATTAAGATCTCATTCTATACACATTAAGGATCATTAAAGAATATTTAAACTAGAAAAAAATACGGTGTTAAAACGTAAAAAATCATTACTGATGAAAGCGAATTAACATTAATTAAGGCGAATTAATTAAAGCGAATTAAAAACATAAAAAATCTATTTAATATCTGGATGAAGCTTGAAGTTGTTTATAATAATCGCCTGTTATAAACTGTGCATAAGCTGCATGTACATAAAACCCATAAAATAACTTTTAAAAAAACAACAGCAAAGAAATGGGAAAAAATGCATAAATTTTTAAAAGATATGAAGAAAATTTGTTAATAAATAAAATATTAAAAAAAATTATTAAAAAGCTGGAAACAAAACAATTAGATCTTATTGTTTTTTATTGTTTTCCCGCATTTTAAATTTTCATTAATTTTTTTAAAATTTTTATACTTTTTTAAAAATAGTTTATTTATTAATTATATATTCTCTCTAAATATATTAATAGTATCACATTATATCAAATTAAATTTTTTTCCTTATCAAAGTCGAATCAGATGCAGTGATTTAATTGATGCAAGCAGATTAAAATGTACGTAACAGTTCATAAACGCACATGCGCAACAATTTTATTTTACATTATAACCGTCGTTGAACAGCTGTCCCAATTTTAGGCTTACGACTACTAATGTTCAACTCCGTAGTCTTGTAATTTTGAACTCAATCCAGGCGACAAGGGAATTCCTGGATCAAGTATTGGGAGAAGTTTGCCTTCCTGGAAGACTTGTTGATGGAACTAACCCTCATTTGCCTTACATGGGGAGGAAAACCACGAAAACTCCCACAGTTATCCTGACGACAAGGGAACTCTAACCTATGATTCGTCAACTACTGAGGTTATTTTACGTCAACACTGTGGTTGGTATGAACCGGGAGTGAAATTCGTATCAATCAGCCATCGCTGGGATTCGAACCCGGTTCACCTCATTGGAAGGAGAGGAGAACAGAGCCATCACGGCTCCGATCAGATCTTTCTGTATCTGTTTCTTCCTGTATCTCATGCACGTGGACTTTCTTTGGATCCTCCTCAGGGATGTTTCCCAGACATACGCCAATAGCAAATTGTGCAACTTTAGTGTAACGTAAATAAGGTACCTATTGGCGATCGAAATGGGCTGCAGGTGGCGTAGAGCAGAACTCTCTACCTATGGCAACACTTCACATGCTTTCCCCATTAGCGTTTGGAAAGTCACAGAGGAAGGAAGTACGTTAGTTTCTCTCTTGATTTTCATATAGACTAAAATCTTTTAAGTTAGAAAACTATATGGAGCTGAAAACTGCATTAAACATTGCTTTAAAGAAAAGTATCACGTGAATTTAAAAAATATTTTTATTAAATAAAAAGGAAAAATATTAAGAAAAGGGAAAATATCGTAGTACAATCCTATACAACTGAAAAGAAGAGGAGAGGGGAGGGAGAAGGGCTAAAGGCATGAAACCGGTCTCTCCCCAGAAGGTGTATTCGAGTGTTGCGATCGCGAATCTACCATGCCCTGCTTACGATCGTCTTTCGTGGCCCTAGACGCGCGTACGAATGTTTAGAAACTACATGCAAGATGAAGTTCTTGCTCATGCTCGAATCGCATTTACATTCAAGTGCATATGTAAATCGCATGCAGTGAGAGACCGCTCTGTTACGAGTAATAATCAGAAGATCAAGGATCTAAATTGTAGAATGTATTCGCATCAATTTATATTGATGCAGTCCAGAACAGAATTTTTTTTCTTCAATTCAATACCCTCTTTATTTCTTCCTGCTTGCAGACATACAGTGAGAAAGACCAAATATACGCACTTGCGGGGACATTATTCATGTCAGGAAACATTTTTCGTGAAATCATATAATTTCACTGTCATATTTACAGGGAAATTAAACTAATAACATTCATTTAATCATGTTGGTTAAAAAGATGTTGCAGTTTTAGTTGGTTTTTTCTTGTGTTTACAAACAAATATAATTAAATTAAGATTTTAATAATGTCGGGAACATTCTCGCTGTATGTGAAAACATCATTAATGCGAATTTGGAGATGCGAATGTGAACCTGATTCGTCAACTATATTCACCTGCACAATAGTCACCAATCAGGTTCACCTTTTTTTCTAGATGGTGATTGGAAGTGCGTAAACCACATTTAGTGAGACCGACCCTGTCCTCGAGAGCATGCAGGGAGAATTCTCACTGCATGCGGTTTTTTGCCCTGACTTCTGTTCACTAACAAGAAAGTAAAAAACCTGATTGGTGGGTTTTTCAAGAGAGAATGTATTTCACCAATCAGGCAAGAATAATAACTAATCAGGCTTTTATTCTCTCTCCGCGACGATCAGAAGTGCGTGAAGCGCATAAAATGAGAATATAGTATCAGTGCAAAAGGAACAAAGCACTATTTATAATGCACTATATTTCTTAATAAGCTTAATACTGAGAACTGACACATATTATTGTAATTAACGATTATAAAAAGGGATCATTTCTTAAAAATGCAAACATTGCAAAACTTACAAAACAATATATTAACCAGGGGCCTCCCTGGCCGAGTGGTATCGCCGGTCAAAACGCTCTGTTAAGCGTGGAGGTAGCGGGTTCGAATCCCGACGTAACCCTGGATGTATTCTTTGTGATGTCTTTCTCTGAATTGTTCTCTGAATTGTGTTTCTCTGAATTGTTCAAATGTATGTAATTTCAATAAACAATAAATCAATATTAACTATTTTTCGGTTTGGCAACGTTACAATGTTAAGTTGTAAACAAAAATTTTACAAAAAGAGTTTCTAAAGCGTCTTTTAAATATAATTTTTTATTATGGCTGCAAAAGCTAAATCAGAATCTGTGGTACCTCCTGAGGAGACAGATTTATTGGTCATTAAACCGTTGGGTGCTGGGCAAGAAGTGGGCAGATCATGTATTATTTTAGATTTCAAAGGAAAAAAAATAATGTTAGATTGCGGAATTCACCCCGGTTTATCCGGCATCGATGCTTTACCCTTTGTAGACAACATTGATGCTGACGAAGTTGACTTATTGCTCATTAGTCATTTTCATTTAGATCATTCTGGTGCATTACCGTGGTTTTTACTCAAGACTGCTTTCAAAGGACGATGTTTTATGACACATGCTACCAAAGCTATATACCGGTACCTTTTAGCCGATTATATTAAAGTCAGCAATATTGGTACAGAGCAGATGTTATACACCGAATCCGATCTCGAGGCGAGTATGGAAAAAATTGAAACTATCAATTTTCACGAAGAAAAAGAGGTGAATGGTGTAAGATTTTGGTGTTATAATGCCGGCCACGTTTTAGGTGCTGCTATGTTCATGATTGAAATCGCTGGTGTGAAGGTGCTTTACACAGGTGATTTTTCACGACAAGAAGATCGTCACTTGATGGCTGCCGAAATACCAAGTGTCCAACCTGAAGTTCTAATTATTGAATCTACATATGGTGTTCATATTCACGAGAAGCGTGATGAAAGAGAAGCCAGATTCACTGGACTTGTTCATGATATTGTGAATCGTGGAGGACGTTGTTTGATTCCTGTTTTTGCTCTAGGAAGAGCGCAAGAATTATTGTTAATATTAGATGAATATTGGTCAAATCATCCTGAATTACATGATATTCCAATATATTATGCATCTTCTTTAGCAAAGAAGTGCATGGCTGTATATCAAACTTATATCAATGCTATGAATGATAAAATTAAGAGACAAATTGCAATTAACAACCCTTTTGTCTTCAAACATATATCAAACTTAAAAAGCATTGATCACTTTGATGACATTGGGCCTTGCGTTGTCATGGCTAGCCCAGGTATGATGCAAAGCGGTTTGTCTCGAGAACTATTTGAAAGTTGGTGTACCGATCCTAAAAATGGCACCATCATTGCCGGTTATTGTGTCGAGGGAACGCTCGCAAAACATATATTATCAGAGCCGGAAGAAATCACTACGATGTCGGGTCAAAAGCTGCCATTAAAAATGTCTGTTGATTATATTTCCTTTTCTGCTCATACGGATTATCAACAAACCAGTGAATTCATTCGTATTCTTAAGCCACCTCACATTGTCCTTGTTCATGGAGAACAAAATGAAATGGCTAGGTTAAAAGCTGCAATCATTCGTGAATACGAAGATGATCCTGATGCCCATATAGAAGTGTATAATCCTAGAAATGCCCAAGGAGTGGAATTATACTTTAGAGGTGAAAAAACTGCTAAAGTGATGGGATCTTTAGCAATGACAGTTCCTGAAGCAGGCAGTAAATTATCTGGTGTATTAGTGAAAAGGAATTTTAGCTACCACCTCTTAGCTCCATCTGATCTGTTGAAGTATACAGATATGGTTATAAGTACAGTTAGTCAAAGATTAAGTGTACCTTACACTGGTACACTACAAGTACTTCATTATTATTTGCAACAATTAACTGGTGATGCAAAACTCATTCCAGATTTTAAAAAGTTTGGCGGAAAGCTAATACTTTTGGTGTTTGATGCTATAACAATTTTCCAGGAATCCAAGATTGTTGTGTTAGAATGGAATGCTAGTCCAGTCAATGATATGTATGCAGATGCTGTAGTTGCTATTATTTTGAAAGCTGAAAAATCAGACTTAACCGCAAAGACTCTTCCTACAAATATCAAAGTTGATAAAATGCATTTTACGGAATGTCTGATGGAGATGTTAGCCGAAATGTTTGGTGAGGAGTCTGTGAGTAAGATTGTTCGCAGTGATAAGTTGTCTGTTATTGTCAATGATAAATGTGCTGTGGTTAATGTTCGAACTTTAGAGGTAAAATGTGAAGAGGATGAGACTTTGCAACAAATGGTTTCTACAGCTGTTACTAAACTACATAATTGTTTGCTTCCTCAGCGACTAATAATAGATATGCCACCCGACATAGAATAGGTTAAAATATTTGGTTTTAATCTTTTGCATCGCAAGTGATAGTTATAATTTCGGAGATTTGGTGCATATTGATCATAGTTGTTTTTTGATAATTTTTGCTTTAGTTCCCGATAAGGTAAACAAAGGTTTTCATAATTGCTGACAAAATTAAAAAAAAAAAAAAAATGTATAAGAAAGTTGGGTGCTTTGCCTAATAGAGACAACTAAGTATGATAAAATAATTCAAAAATTATAAATAGCAAACAAATTTTGTTGCCTGTTTGTAAAATAATAAGAATAACAACAATAATTAAATTATGTAAAATATCAATTTAATGAAATGATAACGTAATAAAATAAGAGCTCACTACTGCATAATAAATAATTAACTATAATGTTTTATAAAATTAAAATAATTAAAAAGATTTGCTGATGACAAAAACAGCTTTTTTTATTTCATTGCTTACAGCTAAGCTGATAATTCACCTGTTAACCAAACCTTATACTGAGGCCTTTTATTTCAAAATTACCAACAAAAAAAAAACCTTCATTGTTGTATTTTGTTAAGTCTAAAAGAAGGCAATACAAATTCTCTATAATTTTAAAATAAAAATTTTTTTTTTTCTCCATAAGATTATCATATCAAGTTTTATGGAAGAAAAAAAGGTATTCATAGAGATGTAAATAATTGATCCCATTTATTTAATCTTGTGTTACAATTTAAAGTGATGATTGATAGAATTTAACAATTACAGAGATTATGATATCGGTACCTACAGCAAATTTCTCGTGAAATTTTGGTGGCAACTATATAGTGGTGTGTAAAAATTAAAAAAAAAAAACATTAAAAAGGGTAAACTTTAAGATAAAAATGACTATATGTACCAGCATATAGTAAAGGTATCAGCATATACGCAAAGTTATCAGCATATATGTTTTTATTGCTAGTGCTAGCTCAAGAGCCTTGGCAGTAGCTTCTAAACAATTGCAGTTGGCATGAGCATAAACTAATAGGTGAATAGCCCCAATGATCTATAGTTTATATTAAATATGGTATATTTTTTGTAGTTTTGTTTTATATTACAGCTACAATATAAATGAATGAAACTTAAAATGTGTTTTTTATTGTTTAAAAGTGTTTTATTTTTGGTTTATATTAAAATACATAAACTTAATTTTTTGTTACTTTTTTATTCAGAATAATCCTGAATAGTTGGTGTTCATTTGTCTGATTTATATACAAAATAAAAACATACATTATTACAACTATTTTAAGTGTGTCTCATTTGTGCCTATTTATCATATTCTTATTAGTTTCATGTACATACCTTTACCTTCACTAAAAGCGTATGATTTTTTTTATAAATATTATCTGCAATTACTTTGGAAAACTTAGTATAACATCAGTTATTTTTAACTCTCTTAAAAATATAAGTCTCGCAGAATTTCTTCTGATTTCATTGACAATGTGATATTTTATTTTTCTTGCACTGATAAAGAAATACATTTTTCTTACTAAAAGTGAAAACCATACTTAAAATTGCACTTGCATTCTGAAAAGACAAAAGAAACAATATAAATTATATATTTCAATTTTTTTAGCAAAACCAGAGCAATAATTTTCAACAAGTAAAATGTACATGCATCACTCACAATAAAAGATCATTTCTATGTGATCATTCATTGCAGTAAAACTATTTCTATTTTTTTAAATTATGAGAAAAGTAGTTTGTCTATTAATAAAAGTTTTTCCTGTGAAGATAATTAGGGTTCCCGCCAATATGGCGATTCAAATGGGATATTCAAATGAAATAGCTGAAAGTATCTGGTACAAAAATTTTTACATTTAAATGTTTTGTGCTGTGCTTTGCATTCATGTATATGCCTGACAATGTAATTGTTCATCAACTAAACAATATTTTTGCTCTTTCAGAATTGACTTTATTTATAATTTTTAAATAATTAATTATTAATATAATATTTTTTGTTCTTACTTTCTATGTTTTTCTTCCTTTATTTACTTGGTCTCAGTATTTTAATTTCGACTAATAATTTAGATTTTTTTCACTCAATTTTAGTAAATACTAATCTTTAATCATTATAGGGTAATGAAATTAATTAATTTGAGGGTATAACAGCTGACCATTAATTATTTTTTATGGATACCATAACATGATGCATGTAATTGTAATGTTTTACTTAGTAATTTCTCAAGTTTGTCTACCATTTTATGTTTTTGGACCACTGAATGAATACCTAGGTAGTCCTATTGGACCACTAAATTTTCATCGCTCGTGTGAACTCTAAAGATAATGAATATATACTGATAATAAAAATAGAAAATTAGTAAATATTATACAAATTATAAAAAAGTTTTCATGATATAATTTTTTTTATGAATTTCTTTTCTTATTCATTGTTATTTTAAAATAGCTATGTGGTCACAAGTAAAAAAGAGAAAAACATCTTTGTTATTTTAATTGTTGATTTAACAGATTGTAAAAAAAAAAAAAAAATTTGCTTGTTTAGTTTCCAGTTATTTTACATTTTTATTACTTATATCATGTGGCATTTCATACTTCATGTGTGGTTGAGAATCTTCTGGTGACAGAAAAACATTTTATGTCCTGCTACTTCACATACGACTTAAATGGTAATCATGAAAAATCTAAATAAGCCATGTTATTTTTTCCTAACCCGTTTTACAATCATATCTTTGTAATTTACATCCAATTTATAATTTGAAAAATAATAAGAATGAAGGTATTATATGGTCCAATTTTATTTATATAAACCATAAATTACCTTTATTAATAAAAGTATATTTTATTCCTACCTATAATATATTTATTTCAAACATCAATAAGAATATTTTTTGTTGTAACTTAACTTCATGCTTATATTTACACAGGGCTGATTGTGCTCCGGAAAAATTCCGGATTTTTCGCTAATCGTGATCCGGAAGTTTCCGGAGATCGAAGGTTCTGACGTTTCAAAAAATCTTTGATCACAAAAATTTGCGAAAATCACATTTTCAAAGGTGGAACTTAAAAACACAGTTTATTTTATTTGTAAAGGAGAGACAGATACTTTATAAGCTTATATTCAAGATTAATATTCATTTTTTATCAGTAAATATTTATTACAATCATAAACTCAAGAAAGAAAAACATATTTGTAAATTTTAGGTAAACTAAGAAATATTGAGACAAAGGAAAAAACAGTGTTTAAATTTTTTTTCTTCTAATTTTTCGATTTAAACTTTTTTTTCTAACTCAAGAAATTTTCCGGAATTTTGACTTGGGCTCTCAATCACCCCTGTTTATAAGCATCAGTAGGGCCATACTAGGATTTAAAAAAAAAAAAAAAAATAGTGCTGAAAATTTTAGCTCCTAAAAGTTATGTATTTTTAAAGAAATATATATATTTTATCTAGTCTTCGTAAAATAACGGGTTACATTATATATATATGTTAATTATTTTTTTTCAGCACCTCATTTTTCATTAATTTTTTTATGAAATTTTTTTTTATAAATTAAATAAACTCAAAGATACCGTATTTTCATAAATTAAAGTTATTATTAAAAAGAATTCTAAGGAAAGTTTAGAATGTACACCTACATCCTATTTATTACACCTTAAATCAGTAAATTGACAAGGAAACAACATACAGTGATGCCAATTTTCTAGCTATAATTCGGATTCCTGCCCTATAAAAAAAAAAAGAATTTCCAATTTTTAACCAACACTTTTCGCTTTCATTTGAAACTTTTAATTCTTTAAAATTATTAAGTGATGAAGGTATCTCGCACTTGTTTTATTTTGATTTAAAAATAAAACTTCATCCATGATTGTTATACGAAAATTTAAACGTGTTGACTTGGGGGACCTATCACAAAAAGCAATTTAAGGCATCATATTTATTTTACTTGCGTTTGCTGTTTCAGAATTTTAGAAAATCTTTAATAATGATGAAAAAAAAAGAAATCTTCCCAACTATGATATATTACATGGATAATTTAAAATGACAGTAATAAGACATATATCATCATTTCAGTAATTTATTATAATTGTTCACTCTTGTTTAAATAGCTTTTGAATACGATATTTAAAAAGAATAATTATTATTTTATAATAAAGAAATGTAGTTTTGAAAAATTAAAGCACAAAAAGAAGCTTTTCACATTATTATAGGTTCAAAGTCTATTTTGTAAACAAGATATTAATAAAAGAGCAAAAAAATAAATAAATACTTTCACGCATTAAAAGAGAACATTAATTTTCTGAAAGTTTTAATTTAATAGAACATTGAAATTTTTTTATCAAATAAAAATAATTTAATCAAAGAAAAAAGTAATATCTTTCATTTTTGGAATCAGCTTGATATAAGTCAAGTGATTTTTTGAAGAGAAATCAGTGATTATTCAAGTTTACAAAGCATTTTATTATAGGATTTTTAAAAAATTTTATTAATTTTCAAAAGTTTTAAAATTTATTGTTATATTAGTAGCTATATTAATAAATTACATTACTACTTAGTGTGCAGCACTTTTGAAATGACATTTTAAAAATCTTGAAAATTTTTATAATTATTCAGAAAGTAAATTTCAAACAAAGCGAATATTCGATGCAGTTTTTATATTTATGCATCTCTAAAGAGTAGTTATTAACTATGGGTTGTTTTGGAAAAAGCATGATCAAAATCGTAACAAATCCTAAATTTCAAAACACTATCTTTAAATTAATATTTCACTGTTTGTATCTTAAAGTATATATTATATCCCCAAGATGTATACTATTTTACAAAGTTTTCAAAATTAAAATGGTGAAAATATTTTATTTAACCAAACGATTTTTAGTCTTTCAGAAATTGGAGGGGGGGGGGTTATTTCCTCATTTGCAATACAATTATATTATATTTCATTTCGATTCTAATGAGAGAATTCACTTTTTTGGGAAAGAATTGTGGCAAATTGAGTAAAAAATCATTGGTTGTGTTAACAATGTGAAATAATGTTTAAATGTAGTTTCAAATTCGGCTGTTGCGGAATTCAGACTCGCGATAGGCCATGACTGCCTGGCCAACCACCTCCACCGAATTTTTATTTTCAGGAGTCCTAATTGCCCACTTTGTGAAAGAAACGAAATCATGGACAGGAACCATTTGTTGGGATGTGGAGCCAAAGAATATAGAGGTCAGATTATACAGAATGTTGAGGCCAGATAATATATTCTTTGACAGGGCTCTGCGTGGGGGCTCCGAGGTGAAGCGATACTGGGGCGCTTGACATCTGCTGATGGGACATAGACTTTTTTTTCAAATCTTATTCTGTGCCTTTTTCTTCCTGTCCTTTTTTATAAGAGTTTGTCATTGAAAATTAAAAAAAAAAAAAAAAATCAAAATCCAACTATGTTTCTATTAATTCTATTTTTTACCATAATTTTTAATAAAAATAATAAATCTTTAGTAGTATATATTGTTGTAGTTCATTGACGTTGCGCTAGAGCTGCACAATGGGCTATTGGCGACGGTCTGGGAAACATCTCTGGGGATGATCTGGAGACATGCCATCACAATTTTGATCCTCTGCAGAGGGGATGGCACCCCCGCTTTGGTAGCTCGAGCACTTTACGGTAGAACAGTTTAACGGGACCAATACCGCACACCCTCGGTCCCTACGCTGACTGATCCAAGTGGTCAACCACCCGCACACTGACCGCTGCCATTGATGCTTGACTTCGGTGATCTGTTGGGAACCGTGTCTTAACGATTAGTCCACTGCGGAACCGTAGTATATATATATGTAATATTTAAATAACATAATTCAAAGTTTCTATAATACCCGCCTTGAAAAACAAACGTAATTATAAATATGTGTGTCAAGTCTATAACATAAGGACAGTTTTACCCTATCTTTATTATAAATCATTGCAATGAATGAGGGTTAAGGAGAAAGTGATCTTAATAAATATATTTGCACTATCTGCTATTTAAAAAAAATTCGTTTGAGCTAAAGGTAGGACTACAATTAGAGAAAATTTTTTGATTATTTATAACATGAAACTGCCGAGAGAAAAACAAAGTAGTTTTTTCTTACTAAAATACATTTTTGTATGCAAGACTTAGTTTGAATCTATTAAAAGCTTTGATGAAAAACTGATGTTGCTAAAAATTAGTAGGTAAAGAACGCCATTTTGTAACTGCCATATAATTTTAACCGAAACTGGAGCAAGAGACATCAGTTCACAGGATGATGCCTGCAATGTAGAACCCATAGATTCTCCCTTTTTATTTTCTCTTTCTTTTGTATTCAATAAATATTTACGTGTGTTAATTATTTTTGTTATAATTAAGCTTTCATTGAAAAATTTTTCTTTGTTGTAAATTGTTTGCGGTATGCTAAATTCTTTAATAGAACTATTCTGTTTATTTATTTATTTGTGCCGCGAAATACGATTACCTCACGTTACCTAACCGGGCACAATGCTAGGTTTTTACTAATTATATAAAATTATTTAATATATAAGTTTTTATATTAAATTTATATTGATAAAAATATGAAGAGTTACGTCTTAAATAATGAAGAGGGGGCGTTTCGTAATTACCTCCCTTATCATTTATTTTCAAAATTATTGTCAAAAATTTTACCAAATTGCGACATATTAAGTGTCGCGAATCAATTTTTAATCTAAGATGGAACAAAAACACAATTGAATCATTGATTAAGAAGTCGAAATAAAAAACATCAAAAGAAGTTTGAATGTCCAGTGAAATTTGGAGGCTACTGATTACCTTTCCTCTTGCTATTTCTTCAGTTTTTTTATATTTTCTGTACTGTCTACCTCAGTAATGATTTATTAGGTTATGGTAGCGCTTCTTTTTTTCTCGTTTTAATATTAACATGCTTGTTCCGTAGTCACCGTCTTTAACCTGATGCATTATTGTTTTTGAACCCTTGTTTAATAATGTGAACAGTAGGAGCTGCAAATGAATTAAAAAAATGTGAGGAATTATGATAGAGATCAATTATTATGAATGCGAAGGGGAAAAGAAACACATTCTTAATGCATTTTTTCCATCGCCTTTCAGTTCCAACATCCCACTATTGATTCTGTTGTTGCTTTTCTCCCATGGCTTAGACAAACTAAAGTCCAGGAGACCATGTCCAACAATTAAATCAAATACTACATCCACTTCATTCAACATCTGCCTCATCGAGGCACCAATACATTCCAAGATATGAGCGGGAGAAGCGATCAGGAGCTCAGCGAACTTATATTTTTAGGAGGGGGAAAATTCTTATTTTGACCGAATCATAAATTAGCGCCTACAGTTATTCTAGCATAAAGGGACATCAAAAGCGACTTTAAAAAATTTCTTGGTGATGAAGCTTTAAGTTATAAATAATATAGTTGGGGCCGTAATGGCTCAGGGATATCGCACTTTCCCGTTCCAATGAGGTGAAACGGGTTCGAATCCCAGCGATGGCTCGTCGATGCGAATATCTGCATCTGGCTTGCACGGACCATGGGTTAGAGTCCCCTACTGTCAGGCTAACTGTGGGAGGTTTTCGTAGTTTTCCTCTCCAAGTAACGCAAATGCGGGTTAGTTTCATCAAAAGATAAATTTCTCCCAAAAAACTTGATCCAGGACTCTCCTTGTCTTCCGCATTGGGTTCAAAATTACAAGGCTACGGAGTTTGAATATTAGTAGATGTAAACCCCAAAAATTGGGTCGGCTGTTCAACGAGGGTTATGAAGTAAAATTAAAATAACTTATTTGTCAACTCTTCCTATTTTCCATGGAAGATTTTACTTTTATATTTTAAGTGTTAGCAAAATGTATACTTTGATATTTTATTCAGTGTTTAATAAATTTGATTTTAAATGTTCTTGCTCATCATTATACCTAATCAATTTAACCATATATATTAACTATCTGACAATCCATAATGTGGTGCTAAAGAAATGTATGATGGCAGTTTAGAAATTAGATATAATTTGTTTGGTATAAAATATACAAATAAACGTATGGCCACAACAATAATTCCGGAAACCGCGGAGGACGTGCAGGTCATAGATAAAGGTAAAGAAATTCAATAGTAAGAGGAGAATTAGCAATCCATCTAAATTAGATGATGAATATTATCTGCTTTGGAATTTTGCTCTCAGACAACTAACTACTATAACGTATTTACAGTTTGAAAAATACTTTGTTCACAAATTTCTTTTATGCACGATACAAAAAGTTATTATTATAAGCTAATGTTTCGGTTCGGATGAAACTAACTTCCATATGCATTTGGAAATAAGACCACAAAGACAAGTGATTGACAATGGCAAGGAGGGGATTAGATTTAAGACAAAATTGTGAAATGGGTACTTTAAACTAAACTGTACTATACTTTAAACTAAGCATCCTTTTTTTCCATAGCCATTTAAAAATGTCAAATGAACGTTTAATAGTTTCCTTTGTGTTTCCTATCAAATAAATAAAAGTGAGAATATGAAATTTTACCGAATGGCTTCACAGTATTTGCCAAATAGTGAAAATATTTGGAAGGTCGCGGCACCGTTAGAAGCGATGGCAAAACTGCGGCAAACACAGCATAAGTCTTCTCGTTTCCGTTAAAAATGAGACTCTTTAATCTGATTAACCAAAATGATGATGATTCTTCAGTGTTTAAACGCATTTCGTTTTTTTTTGTTGTTTTTTTTTCATCGCTTATATATTTCGTTGCAATCTCGCGTAATGCTTAGTTTTTATTTGTTTCATCATCGACAAGAGTTCTAAAGATAAAGTGACAGTAATTCATACCTTGAGCCGAGGTGGCTCAGGGGATAGAGCGATCGTCTCCCAATGAGGTGGCCCAGATTCGAATCCCAGCGGTGGCTGGTTGACACGAATTCGACTGCCGGCTAGCACCGACCACAGTGCTAACGTAAAATATATTCAAGTGGTAGGCGGATCATGGGTTAGAGTCTCCTTGGCGTCAGGTAAACCGTGGGAGGTTTTCCGGCTTGCACTGACCACAGTGCTGACGTGAAATATCCTCAGTGGTAGACGGATCATGGGTTAGAGTCCCCTTGCCGTCAGGCTAACCGTGGGAGGTTCTCGTGGTCTTCCTCTCCATGTAACGCAAATGCGGGTTAGCTCCATCAAAAAGTCCTCCACGAAGGCAAATTTCTCCCAATACTCGATCCAGGAGTTCCCTTGTCTTCTGGATTGGGTTCAAAATTACAAGGCTACGGAGTTGAACATTAGTAGCCGTAAACCCATTAAGTTGGGTCGGCTGTTCAACGACGGTTATAAAATAAAATAAAAAGTTCCACAAAGAGTCCACGAAGGCTAGTTAGTCCAATGCTTGATCCAAGAGTTCCCTTGTCTTCTGTTTGCTATTCCCCTTCTGGGTTGGGTTCAAATTTACAAGGCAATGGAGAATATTGATAGCCGTAAATTCAGATTTGGTCGCCAAGCTCAACGCCGGTTATAAAATAAAGTAAAACTAATCCATACTCAGAACTGCGGAATTGGAGTTGAAGAAAGTTTTGTAGGAGTCGAAGAAATTTGTTCGACTCAAAATCTGGTTCATAAAAAGTTGGGTACAGGTTAAAAAAAAAGAAGAAAGTTAAGGGAAAGGAATTCCGTTATGAAAAATACTTAAATAAAAATGTATAATTTAGTGAACAAAAATACTGCTCAAACGAATATTAAAGCAATAATTTAAATTATACCTTAGTCACATTTCTGGCGTTTTTGAGCCTATATTTTATTAAACTATTGTAAAAGAGCACAGAAATATTTGGGAAAAAATCTATGTCATTAATAAGTTATCTTTCGATTCATAAATTCCAAAACTAAGTTACTTATGTAAGTTAATGTATAATTTATAATAATGTGCGAAGAATGTTCAGTGAAGAACATCCTTGCAAATTTTTTCTTCTCGATTTTTTAATTAACCCAAACTTACGTTTACCCTTAATCCAAACTTACATCTTCTTATGTAAGGGGTCACAGTACCTTTGCAACAATTTTTTTAAATAAAGGTATAATCATTCATTTTGTGGATGCTTTGCATGCTCATTTAACTTATAATCAATAATTTATCTTCAAAACATAATTAAACTGTTTAACTTTTTTAAAATTTTAAAAAAAGTTGAAAAAATTCACAATTTTTAAATCCCTAAGGCTTTTTTATTTTAACATATTTTCAAAAATTTTCTTCTTCTTCTTGCTTAGAATATACATCTTAATAATTTTGTGCATTCATTTGTTGAATCATCAATTAGAATATTTTTAATAGATTATTTTGTAAAAAAGTAGAAAAAAAAGGTTAAAAATTCCTGTTAGGTACATATAACATGCTGTAAAAATTGTAATACCTCCTAAAATGCTTATTCCATGCACAGTTTAAATAATTGTATTATACTTAAGATAAAAAAGTTTACTTCAAAGTTCTATCTTAAATAGAAAAAATTCCTTAGGGATTTAACTAAGATTAAAACACAAAATTATCATCTATGAGAAAAGGCACTTTAAAGTCTGTCTGCTAAGCAAGCTTCTGTATTAGGACTATCTAAAATCATTCATAACTTTTTTAAAATTGTAGATAGAGAGATGATGTTTTTTTCAGTGCATTTGAAATAGTTTGAAGTTTTATTATAAGCAATAAAAAAAAATTCGATAGTTTGGTCATTTTTTGGGTACTGTGACCCCTTACACCACATTTTTTTTCTGGGTTTTTCCTTATTGAGTTTTATGAAGATAATAATATATTCGGATGGGGCAAAATTAACGGTGATGACCAAACCCGGCCTCTGGGTGACTAAATATAGCGAATGGTGATTAAATAATTGTCAACCAATTGTCACATTTTTTCGTCAAAAATGCACTCCACCTGCGCTTTCTTCTATTATTATTTTTTTAAATAAATAAGGAATTATAATTAATAATATTCCAAAAATTACTTGATTTCACGAATTTCTTTTCATCTTAGAAATGAACCTTGTAATATTAACCATATTCTGAGAAATGCTTTAAAAGTGATGTCCTACTTTATGAACTTGTTAATGTTAAAATTATCAAAAGTGAAATTATGAAAAGTGAAAACTATTAAAAATGCTATAACTTGCTACTGGAGAGTAGCAAAATTATGGACATTAACAGTGGCTCACCCAGAAAATCATTCTAGGGGGGGGGGGTTAAAATTGATAATCCTAGTTTTATTTTTTCATAATGTCAAACGCTGAATAATTAAATAATTTAGAGCCGTGATGGTTCAGGAGACAGAGCGTTCGCCTTCCAATGTGGTGAACCAGGGTAGAATTACAGCGATGGCTGGGTGATGCAAATTCAGCTTCCGCCTTGCACTGACCACAGTGCTGACGTAAAGTATCCTCAGTGGTAGATGGATCACGGGTTAGAGTCCCCTTGCCGTCAGGCTAATTGTGGGAGATTTGCGTTGTTTTTCTCTGCATTTAACGCAAATGCGGGTTAAAAAATACTCTGATTAACTTTTTATCTAATGATCGGATTTTCCTGTACTAGGACTCAATGGTTCAAAGAGGTACCCTCAAATATGCACATTAATCTTAATAGTTTGTTTCCCGCTCTTAAAGATGTATAAAAAGTATTTAAAAAAATACCTATCAAACTGTTTTGATAATATGTTCTGCTTTCGTTCTCAAATAAAAATTAGTTTTAAGGTGAAATTTTTTGTATAGATGAATTTCAGATAATCGAATTAATAATAAAGAAAAATACTTTTCTATGCGGTTTCTAGGGGGGGGGGGTTAACCCTGAGAACTCTAAACTGAGTGCGCCACTGGACACAAATACGGCTACCTAAAAAGGAGGAATTTCTATACTCCACGAAATTGTTCTAGAAGTCTGAAAAGATAGTGTTTTTAAATAACTTGAATAGAACGAAAGAAATCAGTGCTGAATTTCTTAAGTAAGTTAATAATTAACGAAAATGTCATGATTGTGAAATTACACGTGTGCAGTTAAAAATTACTGTTTATCTTATAAACAAATAAACAATTTTAAACAAATAAACAATTTATCTTATACACAAATAAAAAAAAAAAAATTATAGTCACTTGGAGGGTCCCCCTCAATTGTTAGAAATCGCTTAAAGTCCTCCTCAATATTTAACTCAAATAAAGAGAAAATTCCTATATTAAAAGACTAGCATTTTTGAGATTTTCTGACTGCAAGACTAAAATTTCAGAATTTCCTCATCGATTTAAATTCATCAAAGTTAAAAACGAGAAAGTGATATAAATAATCGATCTTTCTGCTACTATTTAGCAGACATAAGAATTTCTTTCTTTTTTTTTAAGTGCAAAATTTAAAGAGCTTTTGTGAAATGTTTTTTAATTTCACTCCCCCTTAAAAAATTGAACCCCCGCCCATGGTAACCAAACTGATGTTTTCGCTTTAAGTTTTGAGTAAATTCTATTTTGACAAAGAAACATTTTAGGTACGTCGAACAAAAGTATAGTTGTCCTGCTTACAAGTATAAAAACTTTTGAGAACTATTCATTTAAAGCTCTTAATTTTAAATCTATAGACGCATTAATATATGAATTTCGCTTTATTTATTTATTTTTGTATAATTTTATTAATTGTTCATCTTATCGAAATAAGCAGAAATAAAGAACGAGTTCTGAGACGGGTTCAGATTCATTTCTTGTATGCACGCTTTATAGTATAATAAATTTATAGCATAATACTTTTTTATGGAGACATTTGTTAGCAAACAAATCCGTTGCTTAGATACCATACGCAAAATTTGGTATCGACAACAATAACAGAAAAAAAAAATTAAAATTAAATAAATAAATAAATTCTACTTATTGTTTAACAGCAAAGAAGAATGTGATAAACTGCTCTGGAACAGTGGATTGATTCACAAGATTTCTCTTTTACCAGAGAATATCCTCTTGTAAGGTATACGGCCGCTCAAGAGATGATGAGATGAAATATTACATAATTTCCTCTAATTTGTTTTAGTTAAAAATTTAAAATTAGTCAACTGGTTGTTTACGTTAATTTTCAATTATTACAATAACAGTCAAAACTTTCTTTCATGGTATTTTTTTTCTTATCTTGGAAGAAGTCTCTAAAAATCTGATTTGATTATGACAAAAAATACATATTATAAAAATTTAATTATTATTGCTATGATTAAAAGTAATATTATTGTAATTAAAAAGCAATAAAATTGGGTTTACAATCTACTTGAATAATTCATACGATTTTAAATTTTACGGTATAAAATGAATATGTTGTTTTCGAACTTTGAGTTTAGAGAACGTATTTTGGCCGAACTATTTTATTGGAACAAACTGGTTGTTTTGTTACTTCTTATAATTTTTTGCAAATGCAGCGGCGATTAGAAAAATATAAACAAGAAAAAAAAAAGAAGAAAAGAACATCCTTTTTATGTGTAAAATTAGTAATGAACAAGGCTAAAATGTTGATGATAAATCAGGGTCGGATTTAAGCTTGGCAGGTCCCCATGCTACTGAAAAAGATGGGGCCCTTATAAGTTCAATTCTATTTATATACACCTGAGGAAAACTATCATTATTTTTTTATTGAGTATTAACATTAAATTATTTAAAAAAATTCTTTACGTTACATTTTGCTTTGTTGCTCAAAATCTACTTAGAAACATGAAATTATGAAGGTGTGTAGGAAATATGCGAAGAGTTAAAAAGAAATACAATTTGATTAATAGTTTTATTTTTTTTATGACCGCCGTTGAAAAACTGACTCAATTTTGAGTTTACAACTACCCATGTTTAACTACGTAGCCTTGTAATTTTGAACTCAATGCAGAAGACAATTGAACTCCTTCCTGGGTCAGTACCCAAAGGTATTGATTTGTTAAGAACTTACTGGACTTTGTGACCCAGACAGATTTAACATGCACCAGTCACCATTTTATACATGGGTATTCTTCTGCCGGCTGGATTCGAACTCCCATTCTCACGAACACGAGTCCAAAGCCGTACCAACCAAGCTATTGCGGCCAAATTACTAGTTTATTTTATAACAGTCATTAAACAGCCCACCCAATTTCGAGTTTCCACTACTAATGTTCAACTCCTTAGCCTTGTAATTTTGAACCCAATCCAGCAAAAAAGAAAATTCCAGGATCAAGTATTTGATGAAATTTTTGCCTTCGTGGAGGACGTTTTGATGGAACCAATCCGCATTTGAGCTACATGGAGAGAAAAACCACGAATGCCTCCCACTAGGGGCGCCCATATGTTTGAATTTAGGGGGGGGGGCTCAGAAAAAAAATAACAAATAGCTTAATGAATTAAAAAATTAATGAAAGGAAATTTTATCTATTTAAATATTTTTAACTTAATTAGCTGATTAACTAATTAATTTCACTTTTAATTATACATGATTAATCAAATACGCATATGTTTCATTACGCATATATTTTCTAGGGAGAGGCCCGGGCCCCTTCGGCCCTCCCCTATGGGCGCCGATGCCTCCCACGGTTAGTCTGACTGCAAGGGGACTCTAACCCATGAACCGTCTACCACTGAGGATATTTTACGACAGCACTGTGGTCGATGCAAGCCGGGTGTAGAATTCATATCGACCCGCAGACATCACTGGCATTCGAACTCGGTTCACGTAATTCGGAGGCTCTATCCTTGAGTCCATCTTCACTGAGAAATAACTCTGAGGGAGATACCAATTTTCAAATTTTATTGATTTGCTTAGATTTAGTCATCTTCAAAATGTAAATGGCAATCGTAATTTTTGTGTAGAAAAATGGAAATAAACTGTTTTTCCTCTTATCTGCTCTGATTAATGAAAAGCGAGGGTTAGTGAGCAAAGTGAACAAGGGGCGGAGCCCTCTAGTTTTTTAAATAATTATTAAATTATTAGTTTTTAACATGCATACTTTAAAAAACACACTTTGACTTCTGCACTTATTTTAAATATTAATATTACAGATAAATTATTTTTATAAAACAATGCAATTAAACTAAGTATACCAAATTCATTTAATTTTCTTCTGTATGTCTAAATAAATATTTCGATGCTATGAATTTAGAAATAGTATAAAGAATTCGACATTAATACCTTACTTTTTATTTACATAAAAAGTGTGTAGCCAACAATTAATTTATATTTTTAAACACTTCTATTAGATTTTGAAAAGCATCCGAAAATGCAAAAAAGAAAGAAAAATTATAATGGGCTTTATAGGGCCCCAGCTCCGAATAAGACTTTAAGAAAAGGAAGAAAAAAAGTGGGATCTGGGGGCCCTTGCCACCTCAGGGCCCCAAACGTAAATCCGGCCTTGTGATAAATGCATTTTTGATCGTTTTTTACCGTCATAAGGCATTATATTTCATTATCATAATTTTTCTTGGCCATTCCTTCATGTTTAAGATTTTTCCTTTTTTATGAATATTGAAAGATAACTTTCATTTTAAGAGCATTTTGCTCTTGAATTTAGCTATTTTTTTTTAAAAATTACAGTAAACTTTGCACTCAATTTTGTTATTTTAAATATGTTTCAATTACAAGTGTAACGTCGAATGGAATTTTTAAAGATAGAAAAAATTGTTTTAGGACAAGACAATAGGCGAATTAAGAATGTCAAAAAACATACGATAATACAATACTACTCTAATGCTTTCTTGAAGATTGTACCTTAGTAAGAAATACTTTTCTTTATCAGGTATTAATTTAAATACTATTTTATCCATAAATTATATATAAATTTTTATTGCTACTTTAATTTTTTTTTTTTGAAGAATGTTATATAAAACACGTTTTTAAAAATTTAACGTGCATTATCTTTCTTTTTTAAGGTTAATTTTAAGAGTTTATAGAGTTTTTTTTAAGAATTTATAGTTCTGAATTCTAGCCTTGGTAATGAGTAACTTAGTTACATTTTTCAAATATTTATAGCAATGATACTATCATGTGATCCCTCATTAGCTTAAGTATTTTAGAAAAATATTTTTTACCTGAGAAAAGGGTCACTTTGAATAACTTAAGTTTACTTTTGAAATCGTAAGACGATTTTGAAATTGCATATTTATCGTATCGTTTGGGATAAAAAAAATTTTTTTTAAATTTTATAATTTTGACTCTTATTTCTTTCAAAAATAAACTAATTTTCTCTTTTATAATATTAATTCTAAAATATTTTACTTAGATTGATGTCGTTTGCGTACAAGTTAGGAAACGATTTATGAAAACTATATATTCCATTGTTTCGAAAAATGTTCTTTTATTTTTTATTAAAGAACAGTTTTAAACTAAATTTTTTATTTTCTTCTTTCAATACATTTTTGGCGATTCTTCTGCTGCGTAAATTTTGAAAACAATTTGGCGAATTTCGACGATTCCCGCGTAAATGAATTTTTCTCCACGATCGAGACCAAGTACCGGCTGCAGCTATGATTTCCCATGATGCCTTTTTCCAAACACGTTTTCCCTAACCATTTTCCAGTATTCAGCTTTTGGCGTTCTGAGTTGGTGTCATGGCGGTCGCACAAGCACCAAACACAAATATGGCGATAGTTCCAATGCAAACTAATGTTGTTGTTACTCAACAACAACAAACTTATGCTCACACAACTATGGAAGATTTAAATACAATAACAGCACTTGTTCCTGCTGATGAAGTAGGGCCCCCTCCCGCTAAAAAAGGTAGAGAATCAACTGGAAAATGGAAAGGATACGATAGCAAGCGAGTCTTCAAGAAAGAATGGGAAGAACGTTATGGTAAGTATTTCAGCCGCTACTTTGGCGAGCGAGATCGATGTCGTTTCGGCACGGGTTATCGTAATGGCGGCTGGTTAGGCTTCGGGGCGACGCCCAGGACGCCAATCCTTAAGGTAACACTAAAATTACGCCAAATGAAGAAGTTGATAGCGCAATATGAAGAGTGTTATGTTTGTGCACATTGGTCATTGTTTATCATTGATTATTAGTGTAATTAAATTAAATACACTATTTAAATTATGTAACAATTGGAACATTAAAATGGCGACATCGTTGTCTCTAGAAAGAATTCTTCAAGTCCACTGTAATTTAAGCAGTGATGACAAATATTTGAAAATACAAAGTTATTGAACATTTTGGCAAATGATGTAATTGTTATTATTTTAAAAACTAAGAATTTGAGTAATTTTAATCATTTTAATTATAAATCGACCTTCAACCATTT
The DNA here is from genome assembly GCA_949128135.1 of Parasteatoda lunata. Lineage (NCBI taxonomy): Eukaryota > Metazoa > Arthropoda > Arachnida > Araneae > Theridiidae > Parasteatoda > Parasteatoda lunata. The sequence continues at coordinate 10,623,174 of OX421973.1, read as the reverse complement.
ATGATATGTTATTCCATATCAAAAGAATTACTTAAGCCTAAATTCTACACGTACATGAAAATTATTTAGAACAATTAGAAAAATTCACATTACATTTTTATTCTTTTTGAAATTTTTTTCCCGTTTTTTTAATAAATTTTCTGTTACATTTTTCATAAATAAATGTTTTGTAACATTGTTTATAAATTATTAAACAAAATTCTAATTCTTTCATTTTATATTAAAATAAAATATTACCTAAGCTTGCAATTTAATTAAAATTTAAAAACTTAGTACACAAGAACTTTGGCAATAAATAACATTTTTGTCAAAAGTAATTCTTGTTTTGCTCTTTAAACTTTATAATTTTTAATAAAAAATCCTTCTGCACATGTAGGTTGTAATTTAATATATATAGATATTTTGTATCAAAATTCAAGGAATATCTGCACTTTCATAATTTAAAAGAGTCACTATTAATTTCTACCAAATCTGTATATAGTAAATGTAAGTTATCAGACCAACTTAACACTAAAAAATATTTCATAATAGCACATTGTCTGATTTAAAATTTTGCTTTATAATAGCGAGACAAAAATCTGTTAAAAATTGTAAGTTAGGTATATTTATTGTTTAGAATTACGGAGTTACACTACTAAATCTTAACACTAATGTAAATAACTTCTGAACTCATTTTTAATTGTCCAACACAGTTAGTAATCCGGAAGTATCAAAATATGTCTTCGGCATTTGAAATTTATTGATTTACTCTTGGTTTACCTGAACTGAACTAACTTTTCTCTAAACTTTTAAAATACCAATAACAGCAGTTTTTATGAAAAGTTTCTCCTGCGGTATCGAGTATATTTTTAAGCAAAGAGTGTGTTGCTTTATATAGATATTTTTTAACAATGTAACAGACATAATTTTTCAAATAAATTAAAATATTAACAAAAGCAAAATGTATTAAAATTAATCAACAAACAAACGTAGTAAGTTTGTTCAATATATATATATACATACATATAGCACAATAAAGAGAAGAAAAAAAATTAAAAAATGAAAAAGTTTTATTTACTGTGCATAAGCTGCAAATGTATAGAACTCATAAAATAAGTTAAAAATATAGAGAAAACATGGAAAATAATAAAGATTAATGAAAAGAAAAATTATAAAAAATTACTAAAAATGTTTTTATTTATTTAAAAAAGAATTATTAAAGACCTGGAAAACAAAATAATGAAAAGATAATCTCTTCATCAACTCACATGATAATATAGTACTCCTTTTCGCTTATATAATCGTGTGAGCTGACGAAGAGATTATATCTTTTCATTATTTTGTTTTCTGTTTTTTTAAATATTTTTTTTCATCGTTTAATTAAAAATTTTCCATGTTTTCTCTATATTTTTAACTAAGTTTTTGACCCATTCACAAACCCCAATAAGAAATAGGCTCAAATATATTTTTTTATAAACATAATCAATATCTGCCATTATTTTAGTTGCTATTTTTAAAACTGTTTAAAAACATATACAAAAATATATACAATGTAAATATTAATACATAATATGTAAATATACATAACCTTACTTTCAAAACTTAGTATATTTAGATAAATATGCATGTAACTTAAAATTATTATAATTTTTCTTGCTTCAACCTTAAGAAAAATCACTTTTTTTAAAACAATAATTTTAGCTTTTCATATGTTATTTGATTTGAATTAAACAGGTGCAGAATGCAGGCTGGAAAAACTTTGTCTTTCTTTTAATAAATAAGTTTTCAAATGTGAATAAAATAAACACAAATAAGTATTATAAAAAAATATTAAAAATAGAATTTTTTAATTCTTTTCAGATGATTATTTTTGTTTTGGAAAATATGCAAATGGATGTGAATTAAAATATATTGTTCGTTTGTTTGATATATTGAATAAAATATTTTGTTTGTTAAAATACTAAGTTTGTTCGCAGTTATATTTTAATGCTACAAAATAATAATTTAAATATAAAAATTCATTAAATTTTAAACCAGGATAAAATACTGAATAAAATGAAATTAATCATAACATATTTTACTTTATAAATTTTATTTAATAGAAGTTTACATGATTGATTAATTATTTTGTTGATCATAGCAAAACTAATTCTAAATACATAGTTTAAAGAGAGATTCGAAAAACTATCAAGAAAATTGTTCAATAAAAAGTAGTTATGTAGTTAGTTGATCTATAAAAAACTTTATTTTAAGAAAAAAAAGATTAAAAAAAAAAAAAAGAGAGAGAGAGGCAAAAACTTAAATATTTAAAAACAAATAAATAAAACAGAAAACAGCATATTTCTTTGACCCTAATATTATGCTTTTATTTCCAGTCAAAGAAAGAATTTTATTATGAAAGTTTTCTTTTTAAATAAAATTGTTCCTTTTGAATTAAAATTTAAACCTAAAAAGTGTTTAACTTGGTAATATCTTAAAAAGCTCAATAATGCCCCCTCCCCCAAAAAAAACCACACAATAAATCCCACCTGGGTTGGATTTCTTTAAAAAAAACCTAGGTTTTTTAAAACTCTGTATATATAAAGTTGCCAAAGTTAATGCTTCATTTTACTACCCAACTATGTTCAATTTTTCTTTACATTTTACCAGCATATAAGAATCGGGGGGTCTGTCCAGGATGAATTTACTACCATTTAGCGGTACCTTCACAAATTCAACTTTAGAAAAAACGGTAGTTTCACAAATTCAATTTTAGGAAAAACGGTAGTTTCACAAAATACTTTTTCTTAAAATTTTATTTTTGTATCCCTTAAGAAACGATAAATCCATATTTTCAGCATATTTTTGTGTTGATTTTTAAATATAATTTCTAATTTTTCACAAATTATGTCTAAATTTTCACAAAATAGGTACCTTTCAGAAAAACCTATACAGACCCCTGAGAATTTTCTTATTATTAGATTCTATTTTTACAGATTATTGGTGATTTCCAGCAGTAATGGAAGGATGGTTTGTGCAACAAAATCAATGAATTTTTGACTGTAACCAAAATTGTTACCCATTTTTTACCAGAGTTTTATGTTCTTTATAGCTAATTACAGAAAATGTCAAACCTAGAAATTTTCAGCTAATAACTTTTTAAAAAAAACTGAAATTTAAAAAACTAACGGAAGGACATTTTTTGGACAAGATTATCACATATTTTTCATCTAAATTCAGCTAAGCTATTAAAGGAAAATTTTCGGAGCAATAAGAATGCATAAAGATGGTTTTAATTATTATAATTTAAGCTGGTTTTTTTAAAAAAAATAATTATATTAACCATTGAAAAAAGTTGCTTTTTAACGGTAACAAAAGGATGAAAAGTTCCAATTCACAATGATTTATTCAGCTAGAAAGGCATTCTGAAATTTAAAACAATTTACAATCCTTTTTTCAGCTAATAAGACACTATGAAATTTAAATCTGGGTGCATAATTATCATTCCTTCAATATATTGCTTTCTCAAATAGGATATTTCTATATATTCATCTTCTATACGAAGTATCTGTCCTGCATAGTTTTTTTTTATGATATTTTTCCTTTCCATTCTACTAACATAAATTGCCCAACTGTTTATATATGCTTTAGTTTATTCTCATGGCTTGGTGTATTTGACTCTTCTATACCTTCACCTTTAGCAAAAGTTTTACTATAAAACATCTTTAAAAAAAAAAAAATTGCAATTTTAGGAAAATAAAATTTATTTAAAAAATTATATATATATATAGTAAATTTATAGCAATAAAAAAAATATTTACATTACAAATATGCATAAAATAGTCTGATATCGACCAAGATTTCTCTAAAATATCTTAAACCATTTGACCATTTTTTTGTTGTTATATCATCTAAGAATGTTTTTACTATCTTTTCTCTTTCATTGTATAAAAATCATAATTGATAGTTTTATTACAATTATTCTTTTCACTTATTATTTAAAAATATTTAATAAATTTTTTTCTTTCTGAAATGCAGAAAATTATTAGTACAAAGTTCAAAAGAAAGTTAATCTTAATTGCATTTTAATAATTAAAATAAGAGTTTGTGTCATAATAACCAACTGTTATTTATCTTAACAACACCCAAAATACTGACTTAACTTCAAAAGTTGTCCTTATAAAATTTGTGCACATTTTTAACTTTTTTAAATAATGGAGAATGGCTAAATCAAGTCTACAGATATAGTTCTGGTAGAAAAGTTACACATGAAACTAAATAATTCATGCCACTAGTAAACTGTATTAAAATAAATCTTTTTCTAATTTGCTATAAGCATTGTTGCTAATTTGCCACAAGCATTTCACAAGCTAAAGGAGTTTAAATATATTTATATTTAATCTTAAAAAATTAAGTTATTTTCTATCTTATTTATTTTATAAAATGCCATTAAAAGCAGAACAATAGAAAAATGTAGTTTTGTAGGTCAAATAGTTCAAGTTGCAGCTGCTAAAAATTATGAAACAGGAAGGGGGAAAAAAATTTAGCCTTCGAAATTTTAAAAATGTGCAACTGAGAAATAAATGGTGTAACAAATCTGAAATTTAGAATTTGCCATCAAATTTACCAGTTCTACTAATGAGCCAAAAAAGACAATTTATTAAAAACCACTGAAATTTTGACTATCAGTTAACCTTTTGCCATGTGCTTGTTTACTTTGATGTTTAATCCAGTCCTGAGTACAGCAGGAAAATGACTTCAGTCCACTCGAGAAAATTTTATGAAAATATACAAACTTAATTTTCTTTTTTTTTGAAAATGTATTAAAACTAAATCAAGATAAAAACCAGATGTACAAAGGTGCATAACAGTTTTAAAGAGCGAAAATATGAATGATTACTTAAGACTAGATAAATTTTTCATTCATTTGGAGGAAATAGGTTTTTTCTTAAACTAAACAAAAAAAATTTCTCCCTTATATATTTATAGTCTATAATATTATATATATCTATAATATTTTATAGAGTTTTGAAGAACGCCCAGTGGGGAGCCTTCGCTCTGGCATGCCACAGGTCCTTGGCTCAAACCAGGCAAGGTTGACTCAGCCTTTCATCTGTGGGTCGATAAAACGAGTACCAAGCATGGTTGGGTATTAAACACTGGGGATTCCGCGTTCGGCTGACCACCCAACCGGAACATGTGCTCTTGCACTCCAGACCTTAAGGTAAAAAAAACTGAGATGTGCACAGTAGGCCGGCCCTCTATGGGCTTTTGCGCCACAGAGCTTGGAGTGATACATTTAAATAAAGCAGCTTGATGACTGAACAGATTGCAAACTTATTATATTTGATTTTATGTAATGTTAATTTGAAGTCATCTTTCTCTGTACTCGTCGAATATCATTAATAATTAAAGTTTATCCAAGTTTACTTTTAGTTGAGTTATAATTTATTAGAATTATCTTGATTGGCTTAAATTGTGCAAAAATTGAATAAATGTAATATTAAATATCATTGTCCAAATCAATAATTTTTAAAAGTAGATTTTTTGAAATTATTAATTAACTTTTATTGTTTAAAAATATGTTTACAGCATGGGTGACGGCTGTTCCCGAGGATCCAACTCTTGCATACTGCAAAATTTGTGGAAAAAAAATCAGAGCTCACAAAGGAGATATAGAAAAACATCAAAAAACGAAAAGACATTTGAAAAAACAGACAACATCAGATATCTTAGCTGACTTAATACCTATCTCATGTGGTGAGTCAGATCTTGCAATAAATGGTTTGTATTAATAACAGGAGTTATTGTTTTTGTTAGTTTTTTTAAAAATAGTTTTAGTTTAAATTGTTTCATTTTTGTCATAAAATTTTCTTTTTTGCCTTTTCTTATATAATTTTAATTATTTTTTCAAGAAATTGTGATTTTATTTTTAATAACTTAATTTATGTAGTGCATCAACTTTGTTATGTATTTGAGTTAATTCACACATTATAAATATTTGCATTATATTTATTATTTGTATTTTATATTATTTTTATGTACTTTTTATTATTTAATTTGGGTTATGTTTTAGTTTTCTATATTTGAATTATTTAGTATAGATATAACTAGCTATTGTGCCAAAAACAATTATCTAAACACTTATAAGTATAAATTTAATATTTTCATACTTAGATTATTTGCAATTGCTTTCACTTTAGAAATGTAAAGTTATGTTAAATGATTTTGAAATTTTTTTAAAAGTTTAATAGTTTTAAAGTTATGTTAAAGATTGGTATCTATGGTTTAAGAGCTATACTGTTGTGCAATAGAAAAATCTATGTGCGTGACAAAAAATTCAATATTGCGATTTTTATATAGCTGGCATTTTTGTATAATAAGCTACATTACTGCAAAAAGAATTCATCAGAAATTATTTTTTTTATCGTATTGTTAAGTTTTAATATAGAACAATAGTGAGGGGAATAAAATGGTTGTAAAGCAGTTTTTCTTAAAATCTCTCGTGATGGATTTAAGGTTTTTTCTTTTTCAATTAAACAATTTACAGTTATGATTTTAAAAAAATTTTAAACTGTCAAACCTTCCACAAATTAAGAAATTATTTTTTATTTTTTGAAGTCTTATTAAGTAATTTTCATTATCTTTTGAGTTATATTTTCTTCATAAATCCAACTTTTTAAATTATTTAAATCTAACTTGACTCTTTGCCATTTAGCTTTTTTTCTGTTTTTGGAATTTTAAAACTAAAACCCATAAGATAAAAGTTTCCTGTGCTGCAACACATGAAGACCATGCTCTATTCATCCATTCCGAAGCATTTTGCTTTTATGCTGTAAAAAAAAAAAATCAATTTCTTTGAATTTAAACCAATAAGAAATGGCACATGGAGTGCTATGCAAAAAATATTTAATTATTCATTTAAATAAACTTTTGCTTGAATCTAGAAAGATACATTTCATTAACCCTTTTTTGATGGGTCTGATTCGAGTGATTTCATTGTAAACAAACGTGTTTTTATCATCAAACTTATTTTAACTATTGCTGTGAATGTTATGGTTTTTTAAATTCTTTTTTTTATTGCGATGAAGGCTTGCAAAATGCAAGAAGGAAATGTGTGATTTTGTTTCACTATATATATTTTATGTGTTAAAGAAAAATATTTTTCTTTTTCTCTTAAAAGTTTGAAAATGTTACTTTTATGCATAAAAATGAGTCATTTATTTATCTTCTATTTACAAAAAATATATTAAGTACGAAAAAAACAACAACTATATATTGAGAAAAAGAATTTCAAATAAATTCTTCCTCTAGCATGTCTGTAATACACACAAACTTTTAACTAAATTCAAATTTCCCTATTTTTTATGATAATGTAATGTGTAACTTAAGGACAAAATTTTATCTTAATACTAATATAAAAAGTTTAACTATAAAAATTATCTGAAAATATTATTTTTTGAAAATAATTATTTAGTTTTTAAAAATAGTATAATTATTGCCTTGTTGTATTTAAATCACGTGATGAATTGGCATTCTCTTTTTTAATTTTTTTGTAAAATGTAAATAAAATGTGAATTATTAAATATTCACATTTTATTTACATTTTTACAGAAAGTTTTCATTCTTAAAATCATATAATTTTTATTTCACTAGTTTCAATACCAACTTTTTTTTTTAAAGAGATTTTTCATTTCATGAAAATTTAATTTTTTATATTAATCAAAACTAATTATTTTTATTAATTCTAATAAATGAACAATATAAATGTTTATTTATATCTTGGAAAAACTTACATAAATTTATTATTTAAAATTTTTTTTAGGTATATTCTCAAAAGTTCCGTAATAATAAATATTTACTTCCGTAATAATAAATATTTACTCAACTACCGTAATAATAAATATTTTTATATATTGGTTTAAAATTCTATATATTCTATAATAATTCTTTTATTGTCAATAATATATTTTTTTATTTGTTATTTTATTAACTCTTTATGTTTTTTTTAAATTAAGTTTTGTTATTTGTTAAATTTTTATTTGCTTTACCACTAAAATTTGTTCTAACTAGAATTCTCATTTTTATTTAGAAAACCTAGATGGAACCAAAAATAATGACATTGAAAGCAATGGTGATGCAAGAGTTGTACCCCCACAGGCACAAGTAAGTATTAAAATAGTGATTTTTTCCCTCTAATATATCAAGTTATTTATGAAATATTACTATTTATTACACAGAGGTACTGTTTGTCTACAATAGGTACTCTGCCATACATTCGTCTAGAGGTGTGGCGGTGACTATGGTAACGAGGTATGATTATTTCAAGTAGGCGTGCGGGATCCCTCTTTAGGACTGGTTTCAATGAGAGAAAATGAGATTTCTTTCTTCAGTCTATTGTGTTAACCCTGTTCAAAATGCCCTCTTGTTTCCATAGCACCAGACTGCCGTAGACTTTGTGGCAGGCAGAGTACCTATCTTAACAGTTTATTATACAGAAGGACCAACTGATATAAGACCCCAGCGTAATTTTATTAGAAGAGTTGTGTTTCATTACTGAACAGCTTGTCGAAATTTGTTATTTAATCTATTAAGTAATATAATGTATCTCCAATCGAATTGAGAATTTGCAAAGTATGAAAATTAAAAATTTTTGATAGGAATAAATAATTAAATTAAAATGTCAGACATTTTGTTTATTAAATTCTTGAGATGGCAGATCATTTTTTGTAGTCTATTATAACCTTTTGCGTAGCACTTTAAATTATTTATATATAGTTATTTAAAAATAATTTTGATACATGAAGGGGATAAATAAAAGCTACTTTATTTTGTGGATTTTACTTTTTATAGCTCAAAAGGTAAATAGTAACCTTCAATTAGCAGGTTGTGTCTCTTAGTTTACTCTCTCCCCACCTAAAAAAAGAACAGATGGAATAGATAAAATAATTTTTAAGAGTTATTTATTTTAAGAAAAAATATACTTTAAACATTATCAATTAGAAAACATGTCAGTTTGTTTTTGAAGCATCTAAAGAATAAAGTGTTTCAGACATTATTACTTGTGTATTAGTTCTGTCTTTTTCTAATCTTATGCATGGCAGGTTTCTTTCTTGAAGTGTGATTATATTCCGGGTGAACCCCGGAATTCTGCGTTTCTCAAGACCATTAGTTCTTGAACTTTCGCATATCAAAAACATAATGCGACAAAATTTTCATGGAATTCCGCTGTCTAAAATATTAATTTTGAACCTTTCACTAAATACTGTTACTTTATGTCCTGTAACGTTTACATACATGTGATTTTGGCAATTTCACAGATTATCGCCATTTTTAATATTTGGAACTTCGCCGGAATTCGCTATTATCCGCATTTACCTAGTTTAAAAGTTACACCTTACAATTCGTGTTCACATGATTTAAAAACCAACATCTCCATATTCGTGCAATATTAAAATCCAATATCGTTATTCATATTCACGCTATTTCAAAATGCAACATTGTGATTCGTGTAAGAAATAATATTTTTCCTTTATTAATTACTATAAAGGTGTGATATTCTTCATTGGTTGGCAATTTAATTATAAATCTTATTTAAAAAAATTATGTTAAGTATGAAACATGTACGGTAAATTAAATGATATCTTGCACGTAAAATTTTCAGGGTTTTTCTCTTAGTGTCACAATAACCCATGTTTCTTCTTTGTTATAAGTTTTTTTTTTCTTCTTATGCTATTGAATGAGAAAGTAGGGCAAAACAGGGAAATGAAATTTCAGCATAATTTTCGCTCAGGAGCTCAATGTTTGGAGGGCTTATTGTTCTTACCTTTTAACATGCACTTCTGTGAAAAAGGAAAATATATTTTCCTTTTTAATTTTACATAGTCCTATTTTAATTAATATTTGTGTAATTTTGTTAAAAGAAAGGTGGAATAGTTAATTACAAATTTCATCATAGCTAGCACATAACTTATAACTCACAATAGTAATACAAAAGATGACCCTTTGGCTCCATGTTGGATACCAGATATCAAGTCTATATCTTTTTTAATTAATTAATTTATTTGTTATTATTTTTAATATTAGTCAGCTATTTCAACTTTGTTCTTAACTTTATTTTTTAATTTTCCAATTATCCTTTTTTCCAGTGCATTTTTAACATCATTTTTTGATCCAATACTTTAACATATTTGCTAATTTAATCTTCTTCAAAAGGGAGGTAATATATTAAAAAAATATTGAAACACATGCATTGTTTTTCAGTTAATGGAAAATCAGCAAAACTAATTTTTTTTTACTTTATCAAAATTAGTTAAATAAAGCTCCCCCCTTTTCTTTTTTTTTCTTTTTATGAACTATTCAATTGTAACTGCAGTAAGTTTTTTCAGTATTCAGTAGTTTATTTTAGTAGTATTTTTCAATATTCACTTACAGTACTTTTTAATATTTTAAAATTAAACATACATAAAGACCCAATAAAGCTTAGTTATATTGTTGTTATGTTTAAAATATCCCAAATTCTTGATGTATTTTTGTTACAAGTCTTGACTCAATTTTACTAATTAGTAAAATTGATTAATCAGATTTATGGCTTTGTATCTAATCAAATCACAAGTCTAAATAATTATTTCTAGCGTAACTTGTAATATAATTCTATCTTTTCTTTATCTACCACATAAACAGTGCCATTGTACTTAAACTAATTGATTTTGAAAATTTTATTTCATTTCCCAAAAATGAACTTTTCAGAATTTTTAATACAAATAGACTTTTTTTTTAAATTTCAAATTTTGTTTAAAATAAGTCATTAAATATTTTTATTCTAATTTATTGTGTTTTAATTCTTTAAATCTTTAAATATTATAAGTTGTACAAATGTTTAATATTATCACATAATAATGTTTATTATTGTAATATGAAGTATAAGGTTGAAAAATAATTTATATTGTGTTCAACATAATAACATTTGATCCATTTAACTTGCATTTGATTTATGTTGTAAGGTGCATAATTATGGTATATTTACACCATGTCCAACTTTCTAATTGCATTTTTAGGTGGTACCTTTTTATTTCTATAATTTAGCGTAATTAATAGGACATTTAAATTTTTTATTCTGTTGAATGCTTTGCAAATAATTATATATTTCCAGGGGTCTGTTTAGAAGATTCACAAAATATCTTTTTATAAAAACGAACTCTTCACAAAATATTTTAACTTAAAAACGGACCCTTCACAAAATGATTTTTCTTTTAATCGGACCCTGTGCAAATTTGTTTATCTTCATTATTGTTTTGCTAATAAAATAAACCCTTCCCAGGGGTGAAAACAAGAAAGATGGATGTAAACAAATTAAGTTTTGTCTTTGGCAGACGATGCAATGAATATTCTGCGTTCAGCAGTATAGGCCAAATACCAAATATTTGTATGTTGCATCTCTAATTTAGAAGCAGCAATTGCTGTTTATTTTTGAAAATTAAATTTTTTTACTATAATTTGGCAGTGCTGAGCATAATCTTGTATATATTTATAATTTAAAAAATTCTTGAAAAAGTTTTTTGCAATAACAGGACCCTATTTGCACAAATTCATAAAAGCAGGACCCTGGTTGAAAGAATGCGACTTAAAATTTATTTTATATTCACAAATTACGAGTAATTTTTTCACAATTTTACAAAAACGGGCCTTTCACAAAATGTCTCGACAGATCCCTGATTTCTCTTATGTGATAATATAAATCAGGCCATATTACATAGTAACATTTTAAATTTTTTTAAAAAAAAGACATTTTAATGGTGTATATTTTGTAATTTATGTTTGCAATATTATTGTATTTTATTTGGGATATCTATTTTTATATTTTCAATGTCATTTATATGCCAATGGAAGTCATTCTATGCCTTTGTGATGCTTTCAAATTATGATATATATTAAGTAGACTAGTTTGGAAAAGTCTAACTCAGTAAATCCTTAAGTCAAATCTTTTCAATTTTTTTACCTTCGTTGAAAAATAGTTCATGTTTTTGAAACAAATAAAACCATTAGTAACAATAATAAAACCTGCATAGTTAATAATCAAAGTGATCACGTTGTTACGACTAATACATATTTTAGCTGAACTATCTTGTCAAAAACTTTTTGTAATTGAAAGTTCTGAAAAAATAAAAACGTAGATTCTGCAAATGAGGAACTAGAATAGATTTCATAGTGAGCAAATCAGACTTAGCTTACAAGCCAAACCATATAAGATAGTTACAAGAGATTTGAGAGTGAGAGCAAGTAAGAGGCAGGCGAAACTCAATAGTAAATTAAAATTCATAAAGTGTTTAACAAATTGGAATTGGTTAAATTACAAATGATAAGTTTTCATCTTTTTTTGAGATTGATTTTATTCAATTTTCTTCATCTTGTGTATTTAGTTAGAGTAATAACATCTGTATTAATCTCTCCCCCTGTGGCAGAATTTTTTCTGAGTTTCTGTAACTTACCTCTCTAACACTAATAACTTTGTGCAAGATACTTAAAAATAACCTATATACATGTTGCTAATTTAAAGTAAGAGAATCATTAACTTCAAAAAATGAATAAATAAAAAAATAGGATCAAATAAAATAAGTTTTTAATTGAATATGTAATATTTTTTTATTCTAATATTATGGGCGATTTTGTAGGAAGATAAGACACTAATTATTTCCTTTTTCGCATTTTGTAATTCTTCATCACATTTAAAAAAAAAAAAAATCGCGAATTCTGTAGCAGTAACTGCCAAAAAAGAGATCAACAGCGAAATCACCCGAATTGGACTCTTCAATAGGGGTTACTAAATGCGTGTTTTCATTTCAAAATTCAGTTGTTGAAATAAATAATGTCGTTTTAGAAATATCGGATTTTGAAAGCTATGTGGTAATCAGTAGTAATAACTGCATGAAAAAATAGAACGAAAAATTCTACAGAAAAGAAAACCAAATTTTTTACTTCATTATTCTTTATTTTTCATTATTCTCCAATGAGAATAGGAAAATCATAAGCATTTTTTTCTACTCCAATGTGCGAGAAAGGCATCTTTTGAATATAAATCTGAAGAAAAGCTAAATTCTTTCGAAAATTTCTGCAAAAAAGAAAAGCTAAATTTTTTACTTCCCAAAGGAAAAATCTTTCTGCAAAAACCCGGTAATATTCTGTGGCCGTGTGGCCACGATTCTGAAACGGGGATCTCTCCTTTAAACTGATGACTTAGATTAGAACAACTTTGGCATTTATTGTGTTTTTTCAAAGAATTTACACTTTAAACGGATGTGGTAAAGTGTGCTATTTAAAGTGTAACATGATGTGTTAATTCACTATATTTTTAATGGGACATATTTTGTTAGACAAAAATGTTCATTTCTTTTTATGCATTGAATAATTTCATAGTTGTAAAATACAGTTAAAATTTTAACACACAATTTGTTTTGGAAACATTGAAATTATTAATGAATAGTAAATTTTAAATTCATTTTTCATAGGAACACAAAGTTTTTTGAGCTGTGTGATGGTTAACAGTCTGACTTTCTTTCACTCTTGTCTCACTTTTTAATATCAGAATTCTGTATACTGATGTTTCTGTTAATCAAACTGAGGTTTCTATGGTTAATTTTGTGGCATGCGATTCTGCCCATTAATTTACACACTTATAATAACCACTTCATTTTTATATTGTATTAATTTTATAATTAAAACTTTGTTAGTTGCATTGCTTTATTTTTAGATAAAATTAAAATGTTTCTACTGCATTTTTCTAATTTTTGATTATATCAATCCTCTTGTTAAAAGTTGTAACAGCCTGTGATAACATATTATTTTTAAAAACAGGGTTCATATTTGTCCTAATTTTCCTGATAAAAATATTTTTCCCCATTTTTAGTTTTTTGTTTTGATATTCCTGATTTTATTTGAAGAATCGAAAGATTTAGATTTTTATTTGTCATATTTTTTATTTTAATTAATAATGATTGTAATAATTGCGAAATTTGGATAAATTAAACTTAGGATCTGTTAGCTAATTTTATACGTGGTTCAGGTATATAGCCCTACCTACAGGATGCACTGTTTCAACCTTTTTGGGAATTAAATCATTTTGTGAAAAAAAATTTTTCAATAGTCTTTTATTATTTAATTTTTTGGGTATTAAGTCAAGTGTCATACACTTTTTTATTATTGTTTGCAAATGCAATAACAAATCTTATAGGTTGGAGTTTTCTAGTTTCACAATTCCAATCAACAATTCAGTATTCATATGCATTTTTAAATGGAAGAATACAGGGCTGATTCTCTAAATTACATTGGTACAAAAATGTTAAGCAGCAAATTCATTGTGTTATTGTTTTTGAGATTGTTGAAACCCTACTTTAGAATTATTTGGTTTAGGACGTTATGAACTAGATTACAAATTTTAAATAAATGTTGGTATGAGGAAAAGAATTGACTAACTGACACTGGTTATTTTATTTAGTTCTTTATTTCTTGATACCAAACTATAAATATGAAGAAACTTGGTTAAAGATAATTACTATCCAAATTTCTGTATTCTATTCTCCCGGGTGAGGAAGGCATACAAATATATTCAAAATCATTAACTTTAATGGAGAGTCATATTGTATAAGTAATAATTTTTTTAAATTCTTGATACTTAAGTTTGATACTTGTCTAGCTATGAAGCATCTTTTAAGAAAAAATATGCATTGTTATTTGATAAATTAGTTACTTACAAAATTATTATTTAATAAATTAACCAATTAACTGTTTTACAAGTAATTTTTTCAAAAAAAAAAAAAAAAAAAAAAAAAAAAAATAATAAATTAAAAAAAAAAAAAAAAAGGATTTTTATTTCTTATGCATTTTTATTCACCCACCTTTTTTTTTCCTCTACAAATTTCATGCTTGTTTAAAAATTTAAATTCAAATCTGGTTGTTAAAAATACTGCATAAAATAAACTCACTTTGTCACATTTAAAAAGGGGGAAAAAAAGAAAGAAAGAAAGAAAGTGGTAAAATGATTTTATTCTTTGAGACGTGAATTGCATTTGAATGTCATATGTTCTAGATCTCAATGATTTCAACACTGCATGTAAATAATAATAATAATTATCATTACAGGTTGCTGATGGCCAGCAACAGATCATCTACTTCACAGAATCTGCTGTTGATTCAGCTCACCAAGCTGCAAACAGTGTCATTGACAAGCTTGTTGAAAAATACCACCAGAGAAGATTGGACAACCTAAAAATAGAGCACGAAGCCATTCTTCAACTGTACAAAGATCAGTTACTTCTATCACAGAGAGAGACTCAATCAAAAGTAGAGGCAGATTCAGAAAAAGCTCAGTACGAGAGAGACGAGCACGAGGCTAGGTTAAGATTCATGCAAGAAGAACACAACGCTAGGTTAAAGGCCATCGAGGAAGAACATAATGCTAAATTGAGGGCCATTGAACAAGAATTAGTGTTTTCACAGCAAGAATACGAGAAGAAAATGCGCTTGCTAGATGTACAGTTATCATCAATGAAGTAGCCTCATTTGTTGTTGCCATATTATGTATACATTTTACAGACGACTGACAGTTCACCAATATTTGGTGGCATACATTTTGTACAAAAGATAAACCATATTTCCATTAAGATAATGGAGAAGATATCATTGGAGCTTAAACTTTCATGAAAAAGAATGTATCTTGCCCCTTCTTTTATTCATGGTTTCTCATTGCTTTCATACAGTCATTCTCCTTACAACAAAATGTAATTGCATTTATTTAACAGAGATTATTCAAACTTATTAATCCATTAATGTTCTTAGCTCCTTATATATATATATATATATAAAAACATTGGCTCATATCAGTTATATTTTCAACATAAAATATTTTTAAATATTCTTTTCTTTAAAATTTTATTAATGGCAGTATATATCTAACTTTCAGTCGATAATGTTGCCTTCTTTAAATTTAAGTCTGACTAAAAAGTAGTTCTGAAGTGTTACATTTATTTAATTCTTTTTTTTGAACTTGTTAACTAGTATTCAGTTAATGCTTAAGTTTATAACACTTATATAATTGTAAGAGTATTTATTGCAATCTCACATTGGTTTAAATTTTAACAATATTGTGTTTGTATTATGTTTTCAAATATAAAAAAAAGTTTTCCTGATTTTTTAAAAGTATTAATTTACAACTTTTTTTTTTTTTTTAAATGTGACATGGACATTAATGTATTAATATTTATTTATCATAATTGACTATTTTATTTAATAAAATGAGAAATTTATATCTTATCCTAAGTATTGTACATTTTTTCTTTGTTTTGCTTTTTTATTCTCTGTTGCTTACCATAATCTTGTTTTTTAAAAACTTTTTTAGTGAATGATAGATATGAAAGTATTTTTATTTTGCCTGAATTCTGTCTAAAATTCTCTCAAGTTATGTTCCTTGCCTATATTATTAGATAAAACTATATTTATATACTTTTATCTTTTAAGTTTATGTTCCCAAAACTTTTTGGTTTTCTGTTAACATATTTATCAAAAAAGCAATTACTTATTACTTGCAATATTTCCATTTTTGTTTTGTTACATCAATAATTATAAATTAGTTTTTTGGGCTCTCTAAATATTTTAAGTTATTTTCAAAAATCAACAATTAATGATAGAGAATGTTTAATACATAATTAAATCATGATTTTAATGTAAACAAACAGCATTCAAAGAAATTATTTTGCTATTAATTTAGAATAAGCAAAAAAAACAAAAAAACAAAAAAATCTTAGAGTTGTATTATATTAGTAAAACATATTAAATTAACTTTATACAAACTCATTTTGTATGAAGGTAATAGTTTTTTTTTGCCAGTCTTTAATTATATTTTTTAGTTAGTTGAAATTTATTTTTAAAAAATTTCTGAATTTTTCCTTTTTTTATTTTGTTGTAAACATTTTTTTATTATTTTTGTTTTATCGCATATTATTATTCTTAACCTCAAAAATTTATTAAATCTATCCAAGTATTAGCTATAAAAATCATTTAAAAAACTATCTATTACAATTTGAAATTTTTTTTCCCAATTGTTTAGAAATTTTTTAAATTTATTCTTATTGAAAACATTCTTTCATTTAAATTTACCTTTAGAAAACTTGTTAAGCACAAATTTATATTGTTATATTTCTGCTTAAATCTTCTGTTAAAGCAATGCATTACTGTTCATTTTAAAAAAAGCTTCTTTTTTTGTAAATAGTTTTTTCTTTTAATTGTACTTTTATTGATTTTTCTATGCTATTTTATTTCAATTGTAAAAAGTTTTCATTAAGAATTATTATTTGGACCTTTTTTTTACTTTTAAGATTTTCTTTTTTATTCATAATTTACTGAATGCTTTAAATGCTTTACTGCGTTTTTCTTTGCATAAGTTTATCTTTGATTTTTTATTAGATTAATATTTGTCTTATTTCTACCTGAATTAGAGTTTCTTAATTGCTATTTTACTAGTTTTAATTATATCTACTGAAATTTCTCTACCTTAAATTTCATTTTAAGTGTCAAAAAATATGATTAATTTATTACATTTTTATTGAGTGTTCAGCCTTAAAATTCCTGAAAAATTCTTTTCCTACTTTTTAGCAAGTGTGACATTTATTACGTGAGGTAATGAACTAAACGATCTCGCTTCATTTAATCAAATAAGTATAAGAAAAATAATTTAAAACAATAGAAATATCAAAATGCAATGATGCATTACTATTCACAGCAATCATAATTGTTTGTATAATTCAAGTATGTTTTGAGCTGCAATTTTGATTGCTGTAGTTATTTTCGATTTTAAGGCTGAACAATCAGTATTTGTTCTTAGGAGAATGGCTGTCTTTACTGACCCCTCTTTATTTCGTATTGCATCATTGTATGCTGATATTTTTCAATGTTCTTGTCAGCAGACTGAGAGTTAAGTTTGAAGCGAGAGTGATAGACATTACCAACACGAATATGTTGCACTTTCTAAAAAGCTGGAAAAGAAAGAAAGCCTATCTTGTTTATGTTGTTTCAAACTTTTATATTATGTTTATATTTCCATTTATTTATGACATAAAACTTATGCAGAGTTAGTATTTAAGTTTAAGTATGTATGTATATCAATTGTCCTTTTTCTCATGTGTTCTAATAGTCAGCTTAAAATATTAGTTTTTTTCTTCTTCTTTAAAAAAAAAAAAAAAAAAAAAATTCCTTTAACTATTTTTAAGTGTAAATAATAATAATAAAAAATGTTGAAGGAATAAGGTAATATGTTCACTATTTTAGAAAAATATCTTCTTTTTTTTAAAAATATAATTTAAAGTATAAACCAGATTATTTTTTATTGATAAAATAAAGTTTGTAATGTAAACATTCTTGTAATATATAGATTGTAATTTTTGTAATATTATTATTTATTCACAAGCATGAACTTAGAAAATATTGTTTAATATAATTTCTTATTTTTTTTGTCTTAGAAGAAAGAAGACAATATATTTTATAATCAAAATATAATTAACCTGATAATATAGTGAATAAAACTAGAGTCAGTTGGTATTTAGCAAATATTAGTAATATTTCTTTTTTGACCTTATGTTTTATTTGATTTTTTCCTATAATTTGACTGTTGCCTTATCAATAGTTTAATTCTTAAATGTACCTAAATATTTATTCCCCCCCCCCCCTCTATTTATAGAATGAATTTTCGTCCGCATTTTTTTTTTAAAACAAAAACATGTTATAAATTGTAATAACTATATAGCTTTAGTAATTATCTAATTAAATATATGTAGCTTTCTCGGTATTTTATTTCCTACGAAAAAAGTTATTTGAAGATTTAAAAGAAACATTATTATTTTTTAAAGCTTTTCATTAGTTTATTCTAGTTTGGCTGCTGATAATCATTCACAAAGAAAAGTTTCTATTACACAGTCTGTTATTTCTGACTAGCTTTGCCTATTGATAACAAATTTCTATTTTATGAAATACCTAAAATAAATTGTTTCATGCATTATGTTCTTGGCCTACAAATCCTTGAACTATGCTAATTACCTGTTCTGTAAAACTCTGGTTCACTAAATAAAACCACTATTTTTTTTTGCATTGTTTCATTTCAATTTTCTTATTTCTGTAAAATATTTTGATTTAATATTTATTTTAAGTCAGTGTAATTTTTCAAATAGTGAATTCTTTCCTTTTTTAATAAATACAAGGTTTTCAAAATAATTTTCGATGCAACTTTTTCAAATACTTTACATACAGTATATGGGTGATTCTCACGAAATATGACAATTCACTGTCCCTTGCTCCAAGATCTAATACTATAATACTAAAAGAAGTTTTTTAAAAAAAAATTAATAAATAGCATTGCTGTTAGCATTTTAAAATGATTTTGCATTAGCATTGACTGTTTTGTACAGTTAAAAAATTTAATTGAACTTCAAAATGTCATTTTCCGGGCATGTCCCAAACAATGTTTCCGATAATAACTAGCTTCAAAACTTCCTATAAATTTTCCAATACCTAAATTTTTTTATCTGAACCGGTGTAAGCATTTCTAGAATATACGCAGAGGGTATTATTTACAAAAACTTCGTTTCAATTAATTTTTTCTGTCAATAATTTGTTTGTCCCAAGAAAATCTGTCATTTTCCTGGATTCTTTTATTTAGTGGTTTATAGCCAAAATAGATAGAGCCAGCAATCAATATCTAACGTTAATAGATTGATTCGATACCCTCCTATATGAACATGTCTTGTTGCATGAATAAAGAACCAATTTTCTGGTTCAAAATCTTTTATAAAAAATTTTTTCAAGTTGAGTAGGTTTCTTGAAACCATTAATAACATAAACCACATAGATTTATCTGAGTTATTTTAAGGAATCCTGTTGTTTTCTGCAGAATATAAACGTCTTAGGTCAAAATTTTTAATTAAAGTAAAGTTATATGCTATAAAATGTCAAATTTGTCATTATCCTGGCTTATGAATGCCAGGACATTGAAGTGTTACCAGATTTTTTTTTTTTTTAACTGCTAATACTGTAAGAAGGGAAAGCAAATATTTACCCAATACCAAGTTTATGTATGATTGTAATATGCTTGGATGTAATCAAATTTATTTATTTAATAATTGATTATTATCCAAAATTTTATTCTGTACACATCGGCAAAAATTTTTTTTTTGATTCTTTCTACAGTGGATAAAAAGAATTATTTTAAGCAATTTATGGTCCTTCTAATATAAAGGCTTAAGTTGAGTTACTTACTATTAACTTAAAATATGTCATTTTCCTGGCATTCAAGATTTGGGGAATTTCTATTTTATTTTTTCCCCCGAGCAAATGTCAATAAACTACACTGCTGTCTGTAAGTGTAACTAAAGAAATATACAAAATTTTTTTTAGATTCTTTTGACGACTTTAAATTTGAAGAAATTTTTTGGTCCGAATTGTCATATTTCGTGAGAATCATCTATATATTGATCTTAAAGGTCTACTTGGGGGCCTTTCTTTTAACTGGAGTTGGAATGTCGGATCTCGATTAAAATACTTACAAAGTTTCCAGAGCGTATTGATATTAAAATGTAGTTATTGTTAGTTACAAATTATGCAATTTTTTTTCTCTATGTCCCATTAGAGTTGTTGTCATCGGCTGTTAGGGCAAAGGGGGTGCGATTGTTCTTGTTTTCCAGTGATGCCACTTATGGCCAAGAAATTTGACTTCTGCCACACCCATTTATAAGGAAGACCCATACATTTATTCATTCATTTACAGATTGTAATTTTGTCCTGAACCAGAGAATGATCAAAGATTCATACATTTATTCATTCGTTTACAGATCGTAATTTTGACCTGAACCAGAGAATGGTCAATCTGCAATTCAGTACCCCCAGAAGTTTGATTTGCTATGGAAATATGGAGGACTTTGTGATCCGACAGATATAATGTGCATCAGTCATCATTTACTGCACAGGGAGTCTTGGGTCGGCTGGAATCGAAACCGCGTTCTCACAAACGTGAGTCTAGCACCTTGCCAACCAGGCTATCCCGGTTTCCATAAGAGTTAAAAGTATTTTAATTTAAGTTGCATCTTATGTTATGACTTAATTGGACAGTTGAAAAATTTTAACAGACATATTATTGCAGAATAGAAATTGCAAGAATTTATTATAGGAAAAGTGTTGATAATTATTAACTAATATCTCGCACAAACATAAAGAAAATTTTTGACTGATATTCATATTAACAAACTAAACTAGGAAACTATTACAAATGATAAATTAAAGAGTTCTCTTAACGCATCTGTGATTACCTAAGTCATTGGGAAGTAAATTAGCTATTTTGCTGAATAAGTATCTGATGCTGATTTTTTTTTTTTTTTTTTTTTTTTTTTTATTGATACTTTCTAGTGATTTTTTTCTCAATAAGTTACTTCATTTAGTGAAGTTATGGATCTCATATTATACAGTTTTTATTTTGATGGTAAGTTTTTAAACCATTACTTTTATATTTAAGACTACCCTTTCTTCGCATGTGGTGGAGAATAACAATATATCAGCTCTAAAAAACACTACGAATGCCTGCACAATAAAGCTAAAATAATTACAGTTTTTAAAATTTATTTTGCCCTTCCTGGTGGCTTTATGTTATTATATTTTATATCCGTCGTTGAACAGCCGACCCAATTTTTGGGTTTACGACCACTAATGTTCAACTCCATAGCCTTGTAATTTTGAATCAATCCAAGAGACAAGGAAACTCCTGGATCAGTACACCCAGAGGTATTGATTTGTTATGGGAACATGGAAGACTTTCTGATTCGACAAGTTTAACGTGCTTCAAGTCACCATTTATTACACGGGGAGTTTTCGGCCGACGGCGATCGAACCCACGAATTCTTGGACATGGGCCCAGCGCCCGACCGACCAGGCTATCCCTGCCTACGTTATTATGTTAAGCAAGACACACTTTTATAGTTCATTCTATTAATATGATTAAGTTTATTCTGAATAATCTTACATGAAGGCTGTTACTCAAGGCCAACTCAGGGTAGTCGAATCGATCACGCGATTTTCTCCGGTACTTCTTCCTTTACAGGGACCGTAAAAACCCTCTTTCACAGTGTCTGAAATTTACCAAAATGGGCTTCAGGTGGTGTAGAGCAGAACTCTCTAACCTATGGCAACACTTCACATGCTTTCCCGTGGAGAGTCATAGAGGAAGGAAGTACGTTAGTTTCTCTCTTGATTTTCATATAGATTAAAATCTTTTAAGTTGGAAAACTATATGGAACTGAAAACTATATTAAAGATAGTTCTAAAGAAAAGTATCAGGGAAATTTAAAAAATATTTTTATTAAATAAAGAGGAAAAATATCAAGAAAAAGGAAACATTCCTATACAACCGAAAAGAGGAGGAGAGGGAAGGGAGAAGGGCCAAAGGCTCTCCCCAGATGGCGTATTCGAGCGTTGCGATCGCCAATGGTATTAAGCAAATATATAATGCATTTTGCGCATATTCGTACTTTTGGTGCTCATTGAAGCTGCGCCAATTGCCATAATTTCAGTAGTGCCCATGGATGGTGTTTTCAGTAGAAATGTAAACAATAACAATCTCGAGCTGCATCCCTGCTCTAGTTCCGGTTAAAAAGTTTGCAGCTGCTTACTACATGTTATTCTGCGAGGCAATATTTTCAAACGGATAATTTTGTTTTCAATAAAATAAATAAAATAGATAATTTCTGAGCTCAAATCTGCCGTATTTCATAACTTATTAATGTTATTATGTAATTCTGGTGTGTTTGAAGTTAAAATTTGTTTTAGTTATTTAGAGATATAGTGTTAAAAAAGGTGACATGATTACTAGATTTTAATAACTCGCTTTTTTGGCAGTCTTGATTTGGCCTGTTTCCATTGGTTTATTACTGTTTGTTCGTGTTGCAAACTATGTAACATTTTATGTTAGTGTTAGCATATTGTTCGAGGAGCAAGATTAATTTATACATTATAATTCAGGTTTAAATTTGAAAGTTGGCATACATTATTGACACGTTGTGAGCCAAATGTCTTTGAAATAAACCAGAAACAGTAACCCGGAAGCATAAGCGGCACCTAGCTTTCAGCGCTTCCTAGTGTAGAAAACACCATCCATTGTCAAGCAAAATTAAGCATCATTGGTGTCATAAGAATGTGATGATTTTTTTACATTTCTCCTAAATGAATTCATTATTAATTTTGCTTTATATTACATAGATTATTTTTTTTAAAATTCCAGTTTGTAATTATTACCAAAATTTATTAAGCATCATTGCCCTTTGGCGTCAATAGTTGGGTCATTTTTTACGCTTTCTTAAACGGATTAGTACTATTAGTCATTAATAGCGTCAATAATATATGTCATTTTTTTACGTTTCTCTTAAACGAATTAGTACCATTTCTGCATAATTTGTTTTGTGACCAATTTAATTTTTAAAAATTCAATTTGTACATATTACCAAAATTTAAGTAATCCTCATTGGAGTAATAAAAGTTTGGTCTCCCTAAAAAAATATATACCTTTCCTCCGTTAATTTTGCCTTCTAGAACATACCTTATTTTTTGTTTAACATATTGTAAAACCTATTAACAAATTAATTTAGCATTAATGGTGTCTATAATAGTATTTTTTGTATACTTCTTCTATACCGATTGGTACTATTTTCTCCATTAATTTTATTTTTCACTGTATGACTTTAATTTTTTTATTTCAATTACTGATGATTTTAAATTATTTAGTTTTATTGATTCATGTAAAGAGCGTGCAAAAAAAATTCCCTTTTTTTAAACTAGAGCTATAAGCTAGCAAATATCACTATGTTATCCTTAAAATATTTGAAAGAAAGAAAATCACCTGCAAGAGTTACCAATGGCGAGTTCTGAGCCAAGGCATAGTGTATACGGCTCTATCGAACGAACTGATAGAAAATTTCGAACTAATTTTAGGATCGGGGGTAAAATCTGCTCCTCAGCCGCTGTCCAAATTTCAGGATGATAGAACAAACTTTTCTTGAGTTATAAGAGGGACACAGACAAACTAACTCTTAATTTTATTATAATAGAAAAGTGTCTTCCCGCCTCGTTAGTTTTTCATACTTTCTATTATGTTTTTATTTTTGATAGATAATTATTAATTTCTTAAGAAATATCATTTAATTTAATGAATAGGTTCGTTCCACAGGGCAGTAGGTCACCGAAGTAAATCATTGGGCGGGTGGGTGACCACTTTGATCAGACTACGAGATTGTGCGGTATCAGTCCTACAGTGTTGAAATCAAAGTTGAAAATGATATGCATGAGAAAGAAAATAACCCAATTTACATTAAGTTTGTCTTAAATTTGTGCTTAATTTGCGTTGTTGATCTTAATTAAAGCTTTGTCATTATTTTTTTGTTTTTTTTTTGTTAAAGAAAATTATTTTTATTTATTCTGTGCAAATTTTAATGTATATTTTTGTGAGATAAGTAAGTTCATAATATTTTTTTTAATAATATTTATTTAGTTACTTGAACGAATTCGCAATTTTGGCATAGGGTGTAAATTATTGTTTAGGTCATTGTCTGTTTGTTAATTATTTACAAAAAAAGCTATCGCTGCACAAAATATTTCGTATTTTTACTTAGTTAAGTTATATATCTCTGAAATAATTGTGGAAAATTCTTTCTAAAAATAATTATTTATATGCATTTAATATTTTTAAGGAAAGTTAGTGAGCATTTCTCTAAAGTTGGTGAAAATTAAATATGATAGTAAGTTTTTATCACTTAATTATTATTAAATGATCAAACTTTAAAAGATACAACTTAATTGAAAGAATTTGAAATGTTCATCCTCGTGCTCTTAATTTTGTGTATTGTGAAAGGCAAGAAATGAATCGACCATCAGTGTTGAGTTGGATATTGATTCGATGATTCAAATCATTGAATTGATTCGGTGGAGCCGCGATGAGACAGAGCGTTCGCTTTCTAATGAGGTGAACCGGGTTCGAATCCCAGTGCTGTCTGATCGATGCGAATTCCTCAACCGGCTTGCACCGACCACAGTGCTGACGTAAAATATCCTCAGTGGTAGACGAATCACGGGTTAGATCCTCTTACCGTCTCCTTACTCCTTACCGTCATGCTAACCATGGGAGGTTTTCGTGGTTTTCCTCTCCGTGTAACGCAAATGTGGATTAGTTCCATCAAAAAGTCCTCCACGAAAGCAAATTTCACCCAATACTTGATCCGGGAGTTTCCTTGTCTTCTGGATTGGGTTCAAAATTACTAGGCTACTTAGTTGTACATTAGTAAGCGTAAAACCGAAAATTGGGTCAGCTGTTCAACGACGGTTATAAAATAAAATAAAACTGATTAAGTGATTCGAATCAGTTATCACCGAATGAATTCAGTGATTCGAGTAATAATTGTATCCCTGAATTGATAGGTACTGATCCATCCAGTTTAAAGTTTGGTACTGTTCAATCAGTACCTGTATTAGTAATGTATAGCTGTATCAGTAATATACAGAATGTTTACGAAATAGAAAAGCTTTAATGCTAGTATGTACATTTCATATTTCTAAGGAAATGTTTAAAGAATCTTGAGGGACCATCAATAAATTGCAAACGGAAAATAGTGCTTTTAAATACCCTATGCCAAAATATGTAGCAAAAATTTGTTCTTGTAAGAATTATTTTGGTTTTATATGCAATGATTGTGCAAAATTTCGTAAGCCAGCTTAAATGTTTATTGAGATATGGACAATTTTATAAAAAAAGTAGTTTTTTTTTGTCTTACGTTTTTCTGCTATCACTTTAAAAATGTTCAATAATACTAGACAAAAATTTTTAAAGAAATTGAGAATTTATTAAAAAATTTTTGTTTTAAAATTCGATAAAAAAAAAATTCGTCGAAAACTTTGCAATATATAAGTAATTTAAGTAGTTCTATTATACTGCGCATGAGTGGGAACATAATGAAATATTTTTTTTTTCAAAATTTTGTAGTGAATCGTATTTTTCAATCAATGAAAAAAAAATCCGATCTGAATACCTTAAAAATTTAAGTTAAAATTTTTCCCGCGCATGCGCAGTATAAAAAATTACTTTAATTGCTCATATCTTGCGCAGTTTTAAACACATTCTTTTCAAATTTTACAGCAATAGCTTTGTAATTAATTTTAAATTGCTCGAAAAATTTTGTTTAATTTTATTGAATATTTTTAAAGTTATAGCAAAAGAAAAAAAAAAGAAAAAAAGAAAGAAAAAAAAAATGTCAGGCAAAAAAAAAAAAAACGACAGCCCACAGAGGGCCAAGGCCTACTGTGCCCATCTCAGTTTTCTTGACCTTGGGCTCTGGGGTGCAAGAGCAGATGTTCCGGTTAGGTGGTCAGCCGAACGTGGAACCCCCAGTGTTTAGTTCCCAAACATGCTTGGTACACATTTATCGACCCACTGAAGGGATGAAAGGCTGAGTCAACCTTGCCCGGCCCGAGGGTGAGAATGTCCATACTTTCATAAGCTGGGTTCTCGAAATTTTGTGTAATTATCGCATATAATAACCAAAATTATAGTTAAAAATGTATTACTACATTTTTTGGCATAGGATGTTCCAAAACTTTATTTTCCGTTTGTAATTTATTGTTCAGTCCTTCAAACCTCTAAAAGCTTTAAACTTCATGCTAAGTGTGAGAAATCACATAACCTAAACACTTCTAAATTTGTAAAATGATTATCTAAGTATTTTTTTGAGAAAGATAAAAAAAATGTTTTAGTATAGAAGTGTTTCCATTATTTTGTCCAACCCCTGTATATCATTATTGGTTCTCAACCAGTGATTGATTCGAACCATCAAAGTGAACTGATTCTAGTGATTCAAATCACCCCGATGATTCGTTTTGCCCAACTCTACTTCACTGTTCATGAAATAATTTTTTACGGGGGTTAAGTGTTTCATCAGTGCGCGCTTTCTTAAACTATGCTAGAAAATATATGCATAATACATTTTACATATTTTTTACAATTTTATTTTTCAGCAGGAAACTTCTATAAAATACATTCTCCCACTCGTACCGGACGGTGAGGTCTTTTACAAAGGTAAATAATACAGAATAACAATTCATACAAACCAAAACACATAACCAGAAACTCATACATCTAAAACACTAAATGAAAAAAAAAAGTTTTGCTGTTTCTCTAAACCCTTGGACAAGAAACAGTTGCACGATTGAAATCAATAAGTTTTTCTTGTATCAAAAAGATATATGAATATTTTTGAAAATTTTATGAAATAACTAAGTTACAAACATTCCTTTGTAATTGCTCACATTTTTCTACCCCATTAGAAAATTTTCTAGAAACCACGATTGTGAATTCTCTAAAATTCATTAATTTATTCAAAGGTAAAATAAAATATGAAAAACATTCTTTGAAACTCATAGGTTGATTAGCATGTTTTAAACGACTTAATATTTTATTGTTTATTTAGTGATTTGATATTTTAATGTTCGAAAAGATTTTTTCTTATCTCTAATATTTATGCATTAAGTAATTCTGAAAAATGACAGCGATTCATAAGAATAACAGCGTGTCTTAATCCAATTTTGTTTATCTCTTTTCAATATTTGTTTTAAAAGGTATAAGTATATTTTTATGTTTACCAAATAGATTTGATTAGTCATAAAAGCTTTTAGAGCAAACAATCTTAATATCTCGTTTCTTCTTTTTATTTTATGGACAGATGTTAAAACTATTCCTTTCGAATGTTTCTTTCTATTTTGCAGATATTGCAATTTTATAATATGTAATATAAGGAAGGATTAAAATTCTAATTTTTAAATCAGATTTTTCTTTAACATTTTCAATATTAATCCAACTTTTTAAATTTAAAATTGTGTTAAGTAAAATTTTATTTAAAACTATCAAATTTGCATCGCAAAATAATTTTAATTTTGTTCCTTATGCTTTTGGTTAAGAAGATAATTTGTTTTAGGAAAGATAATTGAGATTGCAGATTTAAAAAACCTGATAAAGATTAATCACGCGGGAGAAAAAAAAAAAGCTATCTAAGAATACGTTTGTTCACAAAAGCTCTAATTTCAATTTAGTAACAAAGATTAAATGTGTGGATAAAATTCTTTCCTTGAGTCATCCTTTAAGTCCATTTTTCATAGTATTTATTTTTCCGGCACATTAATTGCCTTCATCGAAAAATAAATCCCTTGAATTCATTATGAAAATCTGAACAATTATTACTTTATGACAATTGTTGTAAGGGATACAAAACTGATAGCAAACGAACGAATAAATGAACGTACTATTTTAACAGATATACGTGCTTTATAGTCTAGTTCCGTAGTTTCAAAGGACCAGTTCAAAGGATTTGTAAACTAGTTTTTTGGAACTAGTTTTTTGGAACAAGAGACCCTTAAAACCTAATCAATCCATTCATTTGTTTTATCCTCACATTTCCAACAAGCAAAAACGTAAACTGTATAAATGTTATACAGTGTCGTTTGCTTTTCTGCATTTTTGTAAAATTGACAAGAAACCTAATTCAAACTTTTGAATTAGTTTAGGAGAGTTTACAGTAAATAACCTTGGTAACTAATTGGAAAACAAACTGAAAGATTAGGCGCCTCTTACTGTTATCCAGGTCAATTACAGCACTGTACAGAGTATATAAACAAACAAGTTCAAAGTGAAAGTTACAGCAAAGGCTTATACAAAAGGAGACATTATTTTCTCTTCATACAATTATTAATAATACAGAACCAGCTGCCGATGAAGTTTGAAGACAATTCTGTTTTCTAGAGAAAAAAAGCAAAGAAGAAAATATATTAGAACTCAGTAAACACACATTGGCTATGTTTTAAAAACTACTTTAAAATGTTTGATTCAAAAGGTAAAATTTTACTCTCTCATCTTCTCAAAAACATGAGTTATACATATTTCTTTTATGTGGCAACATCTCGGGTATTTCTCTATCTATTGGCTACACCATAGTTGTTATTCATTTTGTTAGGTTTTCTTAAGTAATAATTTAAGTAGTGTTGAATGGGATACTTTCAAGTGACGTAGTGTGGGTATCTCGATCCTGATGGGTTGTTGAAACGTGGTATTTGTTTACGTCAGCAAACTGCTCTTTTCATTATAATTCTAGTAAGCTTAACCCGTCAAGTATCAATTCTTTTAAGTGACTCATTCTATATACTTTCGCAAAGATTTAAATTCTTTCACTCTATATTTCTTATTTAACACAAAGACATGCGCGAAGCCATGTAGAACTTAAACATACTAATTATATAATCGAAGTTGCTAGGTTCACAAAGCAAAAATATATCAGGGTTACAACAAAAGCAAAAAATAAATCTAAGTTTAGTAAAAGACGTAGACGAGAAAGAATTATATTTCAACAAATTTGATGTGTGATATGGCTCTGTATTTAATTAACTTCACGTTCATTTACATTCTAACTTATGTGAAGAAATTTAGCTCAATTTTAACACGCCATTGGGGTTGTAAACGATCAACTGGCGCTGACGTCATGGATAACATGTCAGGGTATATGTGATTTTCTTCTTGAAGTGCAAGTACCCAATTGTTAGTTATTTAGAATAGGTTAAGAATAGGGTATATGTGATTTTAGATGTAGAAATTATCTTATCTATTAAAATTCTGGTTCACGATAGAGATGTAAATAATTTTAATACTTCTGCTGCCTTCTCTTACTTATCTCATACAGTGGTTTGTGTGATTTAATAGCTGCCGGTAGATTTTAAATTATGACTAAAATTCAATACATAAAGAACTTTAACCATATCGCAGACATCTTTTGAAAATAGTTAAAATTGAAATCAAAGTACTTCCGCGGGGCAAATCAGTTGGCAACAGCTAGACTGTAAAAAAATAAATAAAATAAAATAAAAAAAAGAAGAAAAAAAATTGGTTAATGTATTGTTTACGACTCAACTAGGTGTTAGAATTGAAGAAGGGGTTTTAAATTTTGAATACTTAAATATAGTTGTGAGCGAATTCAGCTTTGTAAAAATTTATATGTTGTAACAACGTAATTTTGAAAGGTGACCAACCTGATCCTTAAATAATATTACTGTAAATAATATTACATTATTCGGGATCTAATTATGTCTGTTGAGGGAAAAAATAATATGATATAAGGTAAAAATGGATGTATATATATTTGAAGTAATTTCTATAGAAACATATTTCGTTTCATTAAATAAACATAGTTATAAAGTTTTCAACAACAACAGAATTCGTAACCTTATTATTAGCGGCTAATCGTGGGAGGCTTTCGTGGCAGAAATAAGTTTAAATCAAACTTTTAAAAATGAAACTTTTTGTTTTACTATCAGTGTATCACATGTTAGATATTTTCGACCTAAACTGTGCATTCAATTCAACATCAGCGACTAAATTATACTTTTTTCAGACATTAATATTATCTGTTCTTGCAATAATATACTCAAATCAAGTGCAATTCATTTGATTGCAAAAAGGGATTTTCTTGCGTAATATACAACCGACGTAGGTCTAAGAAGTAAATCTCCAAAAGTCTAAGAAGAGAAGAGGTCCTGAAGAAGAACAAAGTAAAAGCGAGACATTTTAAAACAATCTTTCAGAACTGCGATTTAAGGATTTCATTTAGCAAAGAGTTTTTTGTAAAATGGAAACATGTTTTTCTCAAATTGCCATTGTTGCGCAAAACTGGGAAAGTTCGTTGAGCAACAAGCATGATCAGAGTTTATAGTAGTACCGCGTTTTAGTGTTATGTAATGTGAAGTGCAATGCAAAAGAAGTGTTTATTTTTTATAATTTCACTTTTAAGCAAAATAGTTTTTTTTAAACAAATTTTTCAGTTTGCCATTTCTTTGTGAATTTTATGATCCCGCAGTGGACTAATCGTTAAGACACGGTTCCCAGCAGATCACCGAAGTCAAGCATCAGTTGCTGCGGGTGGTCAGTGTGCGGGTGGGTAACCACTTGGATCAGTCTGTGCAAGGACCGAGGGTGGGCGGTATGGGTCCTCGTTAAACTGTTCTACCGTGAAGTGCTCGACTTCGCGTGCATGTCGTCGGGTTACCGAAACGGGGGTGCCATCCCCTCTGCAGAGGATCAAAATTGTGACGGCATGTTTTCGGATCATCCTCAGGGATGTTTCCCAGACCGTCGCCAATAGCCCATTGTGACGTAAATGAACTACAACAATTGTGAATTTTATGAGAAAACGAGAATTACCTGGTTTAGAAAACTTGAACACGATGATTCTCCCTGTCACAGGCAATGATGCTTCCTCCTGTGGTAACTGCAAGTCCTTCTAAGCCTTTGAACTCACCATCACTTGTACCCCACGTACCGAAACATCGAAGAAATGTACCATCTGGCTGGAAGATTTGTATTCGATTGTTGCCACTGTCACTCACTATGATATAGCCTTGGTCATCTACAGCAATTCCTTTTGGGAATTTAAAGTGACCCTCGCTGGATCCCTCTGACCCGAATGTTGTTAGACTGCGACCATTCACATCAAATATTTGGACTCGGTGGTTGTTGGTATCAGTGACAACAACGCGGTTGGTGTTGGTGACCGCAATGTAGTGGGGGTGTTCTAGTTGACCTGGACGACTTCCGAGGCTGCCAAATTTTCCGACGAATGTTCCGTCAGATTGGAACACCTAAAAGGAAAATAATCAAGGAACTTATATATTTTATGAAAAGAAAAAAGTTTTGCTATTTATTTTCGATTCATTTTGTAAAAAGCATAGACATAAGGGTTTTGAAGGTTTTGAAGTCAAAGAGCTCGCCATCATTTTTGAAGAAATTAAAATAAAACATTTTCTCATTGAGATAATGTTTTTAGTAAGCTTTTTGGTGGTTCATAAATGTTTTAATATATTTTTAGCAAAAATATTTTTGAGCCTTTAATTAATTAAATAGTATTTCGGATGTTGCTGTTGTAGGCCATTAAGGTGCTATTGTTCTTGTTTTTCAGTGGATCTGAAGGATCTATGACCAAGAATACGACTTCTGTCACATTCATACGTCACACCCGTTTATAGGGCGGACCCATTCATTCTTCCACAGATCGTAATTTTGACCTGAACCAATCTCCAATTCAGTACCCCCAGAGGTATAATTTGTTATGGGAGCATGGAGGACTTTGTGACCCAAACAATTCAACGTGCCCTAGTCACCGTTTACTAAACAAGGAGTTTCCGGTAGGATGAGTTCTAACTACTATTCTCACGATCGTGAGTCCAGTACCTTGCCAACCAGGCTACCCCGACTCCCTAGTATTTCAGTCCAAGATGAATGCCAACCAGATAATTTCTGTGGATAAGAACAGAAATTTAATATCTTACTCTTAAAAACTGTTTCTAATATATTTATCTGATATACATACAAGTCGCCGATGTTGGTCAACTAGTCCACCTTCAAGAGCTCACTGCTTAGCGGTTCCATATTGCGCATTGCAGTAGAGCCCACGATGACTTCAACAACGTTGCTCTAATTTTTTGCGAAAATTGGAGGTGTAAGAATCGTTGCAGGGGCTAATCGCTTTACTTCCTTTTTACTCTCATACAGTGAATTAAAAAGACTACTTTATGTATTTTTGGATTCAAGATTTGAAGGATCAGTTACCTTTTCACGAGAAATTGTTTTAAAGGTATATACAACAACTAAGTAAGCAATTTTCTTTTCCCTTTTTTTAAATTTTGTGAGAAAAATATTGTTCTTTGTTTTTTAAATTTTGTTTTCACTTAAAAAATGCTACAACTAAATCCTAACTCTTAAATATTTCGTTGAATTATTTATTTATTATGATAATCAAAATTATTTGAAATCGAATGTAATAAATAGATAATCAATTATTTAAGTACATTTTGTAAGCATTTTAAATATTCAAGGAAATTCATTATTAAAAGCCAGTTCTTTTAAACGAGCCTGTTCAATGACAGTTCTTCTAAAGGAATATATGAAGAAAAAAATTTAAATTTTCTTATAAGATTTTCTATATATCGGATTTATGTAAAATTTTAGATCTAAGTGGGTAATCTTTTTTCGAATTACAAGTAAAAAGTCACTTAATTTAATATTTTTAATTTTTTAAAATGGTTTTCGATTATTAATTTTGAAATGAACTCTGTCAAATAAGATTTTTTTTTTATCTAATCTATTTTCTCATTGTAATCAGAGCCTGACTAAGGCAGGG
Organism: Parasteatoda lunata; assembly: GCA_949128135.1. Classification (NCBI taxonomy): domain Eukaryota; kingdom Metazoa; phylum Arthropoda; class Arachnida; order Araneae; family Theridiidae; genus Parasteatoda; species Parasteatoda lunata. The sequence continues at coordinate 10,589,941 of OX421973.1, read as the reverse complement.
GCATAAGGGGCAGCCTTCCTGGGCCCCCACATCTAAGGGGGCCCCCAAACCGAAAAGTTTATATTACATTTCCTTCTTTAATGAACTTTTTTTAAACAAAATATCAGTACAGTGTAAAATCCGTCAGTTTTATGTTAGCTTCTTCATTAATCTATCGTATGAACACAATCTATATTTCGTAAATCCATGGCTTTCTAGGGCAGAATGCAGCTTAAATTTCACAACTATGATAGACACATTTGACCCATCAAAAGCCTGTATTTTTACATTTCACAAAATGCAATATGCTTACAAAAATACAGGCTTCTGATTGGCTTAATTGAGCCATCGTAATTATAAATTTTTGCTGATTTCTGCACTAATGTCAGCAAGGATATGAATTTTTTTTCACAGCTAGATGAGAAAGTTAACAATCAGAAAACTACATTTAGCATGATGGACATAGAATTGTAAGAAAATCAATAACAAGGACAGAATGATATTTCGTCTGACCATTGGAGGGGGTGGACTTTATAGCTATTTTAGGTTCCAGTCATTTTACTTGATATTTTTAATGAGGGGAAAAATTTAAATATCTCCACAAAGTTAGGTTCGTCATTGCTGAAATAGTGAAGCAGAGGGGGCCCCTCAAAGAGATTTTTGCCCCGGGTCCCAATTAGGCTAAGTCGGGCCCTGATTGTAATGAACATGAAAAAAAGTGGCACACTTTTCTGATTTCGTGATAAATACGAAATGAGCAAATCTTATTTTATTGTGATAATTCCGAGGTAAAATACAATGCGTATATAAAAAGTAACAGAATTGCACAATTGGATTACATAAGCTAACTCTTGAAGTTACGCCAAAACGTGACGCAGTCTCTGGTTTTTCGCTTAAAATTAAATCCCTTCGTGTGGGTGGTTGACAAATATAGTATCTTTATCAATTATATATATTTTTAAAAATATTAATTTTTATGTTAGATGTATCCTCCCGTAACAATCATTTTAAGAAAAAATATTCTATCATTTTCATTGTATAACTGTTGCTAATAAAAATGTAATGGGAACTCTAACAAAATATTTCTCTGAGAAAAAGATAATGATCTCATTTTTTGTCGGGGCATTCTTATTGGCCAGAAAAGTGGTATAAGAGCTTTAATTGAAAAAAAATAAAATAAAATTCAGAGATATTAGGCTGTAGTCAAATTAAAAATAATAAAATTGAAAAAGAAACTTGAAACTGTCACCTGAAATTTAAATATACAAAACCGGAGATTTCACAACTAGATATATTTCTTTTAAAATATAAAACGTGGGAATAAATACGAATATTAGTAAAATGTATGTTATTTTCTTACTTTTTCATCAACATTTTAAATTTTTAAAGGACTGCGCAAACTCTGCCTATACCTGTCACCAAAATATACGTAACTTTCTCTAATGTTCTTAACAAATACTAATTAATGTAGATTCTGTATAAATTATAAATCTAGATTTGTGATTTTTTAAAAAAAAAAAATTTAAAAGTGCGTTCACTCATAAAGTATTCTGCGTACTATTCAAATCTTTAAAAGGGATACAAGTTTTTCATGCTTATTTTATCACATCTGCCTTCGCTGATTAAGAATACTTAAATTTTGATTGTAGTTTTTGTTTTTCCTGCGCCTAAATATTAATTTGTGACCTCCATTTGTATAAGATTTTATCTTTATTTTTGAGAAAGAGTCTAAAAATATATATTAAGGATAGTCTTTACGGAGCATCTTGTATATTTGAATAAATCTTTTCGCATACTACAGTCCGTTTAAAAGTAATAATATCTGCAGGATCCTATAACTAATTCTAAAATTTAAATGAAATGTTTCTAGGGTACATTTTATGGCAGAAATAATAAAACTGAAGTGTGATCAGGGATGAATTCAGCGATTGTGTATCGCTTTTTTAACTAGAAAGATATTAAGAATTTTTTTTATTTTTTAAAAACTATAATGTTCAAAATTTAAATTATAAATATGTCAAAATATTGAATTTTTTTTTTAAAAAAAATCCTTATTTTATTTAAATAAATATGTGTTTGTTTTATAATTCAAATTACTTCTACTATACTATATTACTTATTATACTACTTCTAATGCACTACTACTATTATACTACTCTACTATATAATACTACTTCTAAAAAATAATGGACACTTTTCTAAGTGTTCTTGACTAGTTTGAATACCATCGCTGTAGTTTGATAATTGGGAGATTTTTTTCATACATGAAGTATCCAGCAAGTACACATATGTATCTGCGCAGCACAGAGTCATTACAGAATCTTTAACAGTGATTCTCAAATGATGCTGCATGGAACTCTTGGGTTCCGTGAAAAAATTAAAGAGATTACGTAAGTTAGCACTTTTTATAACAAGTGATGATTCTTGAAACCTCTGCTTATTTTTAGAACTAATCTATTATTCATAATTTATTAAATCTTTCTGTTGCTATTAAAAAATTATTTACAATAAAATGCCAATGACATGGAAATGGCATTTAAAAAAAAAAAAAAAAATAATATAATATTTCTAATAACAATATACTGAACAAATTAGGAAACGAACAAACACTTATAAAATATTGTATTAGTATTTCCTATCGCTCTCTCCAAATCAAGATAAAATAACTAAATTCTTTAATGAAGAAATATGTTTCCTTAATAACCCTAATAACCATTTCGAAGTAAACCATAATTCGTTTTTTTTTTTTTTTAAATTCATTTTCGGTTTATTTTATTTAATTCAAGTTCATAATCAAACTAGACTAAAAATTTAAGCACAAGGCTTAAAAATTCAACTGTTGCACATAAATCTTAATTTAAGATTATTTATAATGAAAAGATGAAAAATATTCATTCTTCTAAATAAATATTTTAAAAACAAAGTAGTCTTTTAGAAGTTAATGCGTTCACAGTTACATTAATTACTTTTTTTATGAAGTCGGTTTTCCGTCGAAGGAAGGTTGATTTTTAACGGTTCTGTCGTCGAATGTAATTGAGAACCGCTGCTCTACAGAACTTGCGCTGAACGTACTCTTCGTGAACGTGTAGGATGCTACGTAAAGAAAAGCAAAGTTCTCAAACACAGCACCCTTCTCCGCTCGGTAAACTTCTTCCCTCTGCATAATAATCTATATTTTTCACCCTTCTCCAATCGATGAACTTGAAGTAGCACAGTGGTAATTTATTTCAACGGAAATAAATCGTTTTTCTAAAAAAAGAGACATGCAAAATCTCTCCATTATAGAGATTTTGCACATTTCTCCATCTATAAGTATTAAAAGAAACTTACTTGTACTCGGTGGTTCTCTTTATCACAGACATAGATGAATCCCAGGCTGTCTGTAGCTATACCCCAAGGGTAATTGAAGCGACCATCTGTCCGGCCTTCGCAGCCGAATGCCCGGAGAAATCGGCCCGTCGGATCGAATAGCTGGACGCGGTAGTTGTAGCGATCCGACACGATGAATTGTCCTATCCGGTTCACTGACACTCCCGCTGGGCAATCGAACTCCCCGTCGCCACTGCCGTAAGTGCCAAACTCAAATGAGAATTTACCAATTGAATCAAATACCTGCAGAAGCGAGAGAAAAACATAAAAACCGTGGTGGTAACTTTTTTTTCCTTCTAAATTAACACTAAAACCTCATTTTTAAACATTTCCAGGCAATGAATTTAATGCCTCTCCAACTCTTTGTGATATGTATGAATATAAAAAAAAAAAAAAAAAACTTAATCATCAAATTATGTTTATTTCGTATAACGGAAAAAGAAATGAATGAAATAACGCGATTTAGAAAATATTTCCAATACATTAAAAAAAAAAAAAAAAAAAAAAAAAAAAAATCGTTTTTATGATAAGTGATAGTCAAGGATATAAAGACTTTCTTTTTAAATAAAAACCTCCCTATGAATATTTTATAAAAATAATTTTTTTTTTAATTCATTCTGAAATATTCAATTTAAAATTATATACATTCTTTTAGACAAAAAATAATTTTTTTTTTCAATTTCCCCCACGAAACTCATCACTAATGCGATACCCATTATCAAATCAAAAGTGTTATTAAACTAACTTAAAATTAGTTTGAAAAAAGAGAACTAAGTGTTAACACGTTAATTGAAAATCTCCGTAACTGGAGCGATATAAGTTGATTCTTATTAAATAGTTCATTTTTTGGCAGAACGCTTTTAAACCTTAAGATACTTAAAATTCTTCGCATTTAAAAAAGGTGAATTTGGTAGTTTTTATTTTAGGCATAAAAACAAACCAGTTATTTGTATAATGTAAATATCTGATGAAATTCGTCATTGTTTTATGTTGAAATTCCAAAAACTGATTGAATTGTTCCTTTTTGACGCAATAGAATTATGAAAACGAAATCCGTGAAGATCAGAATAGGATATTTTGAAAATACTTTTATGACATTTAAAAGAAGAAATTGTCCTGACAAAAGTTTTAAGTAAAAAAAAATTCTGATTTTTTTCCTAGGCAAATTTTTAAATAATCACAAAATATTTCACCTTATTATATTTAAATTACACGGAAAAAAAAGTCCTTGGAAACCTCTCTTTGCAAACCTCTTTTTTAAAAACCTGGTTGGAATATTGCTGAGCTCATTCAGTCTATGTTTTATTCAAATTCAATGTTTCAAGAAAACACCCTAGATATCTTTATTACAATGGGTATTCTTGTGGCTATCAGAAATAGTTGTTTTTTTAAATAATTTGGTTACATCCCCAAGACTGTTTGGTTTTAGATAAGAATCTTTTGAGAATATAGATATTAACTTTTAGGATTAATCATTAAATAATCGTTGATCTTTGAAATTTCTTATAATTTCATTAATCGTCTAAATTTTCATTCATAGTATAGTGAGGTTTTAGTGCCTGTAGAGATTTTTTGGTATATTTCATAATACTTATTTTTATTTATAAAATAACTGGCAGCACCGTGGTTTAATTACGTAACCATTTTTTTACTTAACAAACTTGTTCACAAGTCCTGATTAAAATAATATCCTTTACATGTGGAAACAGAAGTATATTAATACAGTTACTTATTCTAGGAATACAAGTGTAATTCTATATTTTAAACAAAACTTCGATTTTGAAACTAAGTTTAAATTCAAATTTAGTGTTAAATGTAAAAACAATTATTAAGAATTATGTTTTGGTAAGTTCGAGATTGAATAAAAATATTGAAGTTTTTCTTGATGTTTGAAATCTATGAATAAAATGAATAGTATGTAAAGAAAAAAATAATATAAAATCTGCCTTAAAAAATCATGAAAAATCTAAATCTTAAACAAAAGATTTTCTCCCGAATTTTAAAAGATTTAATTGATTAAAATGTATGCTTATTGTGTATGTGACATAAAAATGTAAATTGGAATGTTATATAAATTAGAATGCATGTTTGTAACGTTAAAATGTAAATTGGAATGTTACATAAATTGGTATGTATGTTTATAACATTAAATGTAAATTGGATTGTCACATAAATTCGTATGTATGTTTATAACGTTAAAATATCAGTTGGAATGTCACATAAATTTGCATGTATTCTTATAACATTACACGTAAATTGGATTGTTATAATTAATTTACTAAACGTTAAAATTTATAATTAATCTATTAACGTTAAAATGTAACGTTAAAATTTATGTTAATTTATGTAAATTGGAATGTTTAGTATGCATGTATATAACGTAAAACTGTAAACGATGTGAAAACAGTTAAATTGATTTAACTGATCTCATTTAATTCTTTTTAGCCATTTAGAAATATGTTTGCAATTCATTTGTGTAATATACTTTTTTTTTTTTAGTCAGCTGAAACATTTTTTTAAAATTTGTGTATGTGTCCAAGGAATATTATTAAAAAAACAAGACTTGTGTATAGAGCAGCCCGATAGCTATTAGCTGCATTGTCTCAAGGCAAGTAAAGAAGCAAAATAAGAAGTTAGGAAGTGTTGCGAGAAAAGATAAAGACAGATTCCTTACGATATGTTTTGTTAATAAGGTTAGAAATTGTTCCTTATGCACCAAAAATTATTTTAAGTTCCACCACAGTTTTGTTTTTCTGTGCTCTTGCACACATACACATTCATAAGGCAAGAATATAGTCAAGCAGTTTTATATGCATTAAAAATTATTCAGCAAGCAATGCATGTATAAATAAAACAAAGAATTATGCATTTAGAAGATTGTTGTCTTTCAATGTTAAAGTATCAGAATACTCTTCAATCATATTTTTTATAAGATGAATGTTAAGGCAAAAATCGGATTGCAGAGATCTATTAGATGCATGATAAATAAAATATATTGATATCAATTTACATGTCATAGAAAAATTGTCTTGCAATGTTTTATTTATTTTTATTAAGTATACTTTTAGAGCTTCCAACTATTACGAGATTTTATTTTTATCCTTCACCCTTTGACGCAGTTGGGAGACCAGTTCCTCTTTTATATATATTTTTTTCTGACGATTTAATTACAATCAAAAATATATTTTGGAATTTTTAATTTTAAAAATATCTGTTAGATTATAAGAATTATGTTTATATAAGAATATAAATTTTTTAAAAAAAAAGTAGTTTGAAATTTTTGTTTCATTCATATTAAAAAATTAATCACTAATTGATTTTGTAAATAAAAGAAATTTCAAAGATGAATAACTGTTTTTCTTAGATATGAATAATTCCAAGTGTAAATTTGAAAACTGATTGTTTGAAAGTGAGCCGTGTTTGGAAGATTTTTACCATCAACACAGACACCGACTTTTCATGCCGTATTTCAAAACCATAAATTAATAAAATGCTAATTATAATATTTTCTCTGATTTTGACCTACATTTTATACAAAATAATGAAAAAATTATGAAAAAAAAAATGTTTAATAAAAGTTCTACGTCAAAGGGTTAAAGTGAGAGCAAATTTTATGCATTTCTCGTTAGTTTTTAGATTTATAAATTTCATTTAAAATGATTTTGAACACCACTACATTTTAATAAATTAAGTATATAAATGCATGTATAGTATGAATATAACAGTGTGGTGCTTTATCTAACTAAAACGAATATCTTTGTCTAAAAATATAATTTAAATGTTATTTCATTATTATTGTGTAAATATAAATTAATTGACTTTAAGAGAATGAAAGTTAGCAGATATCTACTATTTAATAAAAAAAATAAATAACAATTTTAATGAAAAAAAAACTATAAGAAAACAACTTGTTTTCTGGTTTTAAATTTTTGTTTTTCAATAAAATAAACTACATCGCACCGCTTTTTAAATTAAAAAATTGTTCTATATTAATGAATTTTAAGTTGTGCAAAATTTAAAAGCTTGTTTTAATACATTTTTTCTTAAATACGGAGTTATTTTGTAATTTTTAAAAATACGGAGTTTCTTTTTAATACTTTAACATTAGAAGACATACTATGAAATAATAGAAAGATAAAATTATATCATTATGTTAAATATTGAAAGAAAAGTAAAATATTAAATTATAAAAACATGGCAATTTCTAAATAAGAAGTTGTTAATACAATAATAATAAGACACCAATCATTGTTATAAATATTCCATTGCTTTAAAATATTCTATAGATTCTTTAAAACTTGATTGTTTTTCAGATCAGTGCAAAAGTTATGTTGTTTTGTTGAGGCAACATTAAAGAAATTGTATTACATTACAGTTTTACATTACAATTTCTTTCAGGTTATATTTCAATTAAAGTAAAACTTTTAAAGTTGATTATAATATTTCTTAAGAAAGCAGTTGGTTTTTTAAAATTTATTTATAGAAATGATTATTTTGTAAGCTTATATTCTGATAAAAATATTTAGATATATTCATGATTTTTCAAAACACTTTTAAGTAGTTAATTTTATAATGAATAAGCATTTATAATGATTTCTTGTGGTAGCAACTACATTTTCATAACTCGTCATTTCACTGGGGAATTTAAAATGGCCTTTAATTATGAAAGATCATGATCAGTCCTTTTTAAAATCGTACTATTTTCCTACATACAATTCTTTTAAATTGAAATGTACGTAGAAACACTCAATTAATCTTAATTCTTCTAAAACCGAATTCATTTTTCAGAGTTTGACTTTAAAAACGAGGAAAAGACAAACAGTTTTCTCATGGATATTATAAATTTGAAAACGTCGTACAATCATCAATATTTCAAAAGATTTGTTACAACTAGTACATAATTTTTTTTCAAAGAAAATATACATACACTCGAATTTAATTTTGCTAATAAACTTAACGTTAAAAAGGTAAATATCTTAAATGAAATTACTCTTAGCACTTTCGTAATTTTGCTACTTCTTATAAGCATTTCTAATACCCTGGGGACCCTGGATCAGAAGTAATAGCAATGTAATTTAATTAATTGAGTTTATCTAGGCTTTAAAAATATCAATTTGATCTACCATATTCTATTAATACTTTTTTTGCTACTGATTTTAATCAGTTTTAAGACCAGTGGGAACGCTGTATAAAAATAGCAGTATAATTTAATTAATTTAGTTGATCTAGGTTTTTAAAAGATATCTATATTAACTGTCACCTTCCATTAATCAGAATCTGAAATCAACCATATAAAAACTAATGGGATTATTAACAGAAATAAATATTTAGATTAATGAAAAATTTGGTTAGGCCGTAAACTAAAACTCTTTTCTTTTCATCTAATCTTTCTTTGTGTTATTTAACAGGAATAGCAACTCGCTCCGCTTTGGTTTATTAAATTAAAGAAACAAATTTTTTCTATCACTACAGATGATTAATTTTAACTCGACGTATAAAACGAAATTTTATTCCCTCTATCTCATGGTGAGGTTTTTAACGAGATTTAAAAATAAAATAAAGTTCTAAGAATTTTAGTTTTTATCCATCACTTTATAAAATATTTTTCGGAATGTGAAGCTATAGGCATCTCTGGACAATAAGAGATTAATAAATTTCAATAATGTTAGTTTCTTAAGAAATCCATTCGGTGTACTTTGAAATTGTGCTGTATCGGAGGATTATTATCTGAAATGTTCAAATAATTATTAAATAATTGTGATTTTGTAAAATCCTGTTTTTTTTTAACCCGATTAATGTAATATCAGTTCTTAGAAATCGAGAATTTTTTTTTGAAAAAAAGTCTACAATTCATGACGTTTGCATTAGTGACATACATCGTACATTTTACAAATTGTTGAAGAAGTACTCTTCTCATAATGCTAATCGTCAATATCAAGAATATATTTATTATTTGAACAGTTTATTTGCATGCAAAAAGGAAAGTAAACAAACACAATTTTTCCAAAAGTTTATGATTGTATTGATTTTCCACTAACAACCATTAGTTATTAAAATTGTGCTTCTTTGGGAAAGTTTTAACCATGATTTTTCATAATATAAAATTTTTTTATGAATAATTTATAAGTGAAATTGTAGAGACGGAATACTGTCTTGGAGTGAGATAAATAATTTAAATATTTCAATAAATGATGACTTAAAATTAATAAGAAGGCACCAATATTGAATGTTCTTAATAAACTTTCTTCATGAAATTTCGATAACTTAAAATTAAGAAGGCACCAATACGGAAACCTCCTAATAAACTTTCTGCAAGCAATGTATCTAGTTCTTGTCAAATAGGATTTCTATCTATGGCTTAGATGTTTAATTGAAAAATTCGCTTACCTGTATTCTGTGATTACTGCTATCAGCTACGACTATTGAGTTATCTGGTCCTACAGCAACCCCTCTTGGCCATGTAAAATTTGATGGATCCGATCCCCTGGATCCTATTTTCATCAGCATTCTGCGCTTTTGCATGTAAGTGCTTCTGGGATTTGAAAAAGCATAAGAGCTGGATAACATTGGTCCACTGGGCGATTCATCATCCGATGTCTCACTATCACTTTTCTGGTAGAGGGAATGAGAGCTTTTACTACGTGGAACAACACGACCTGTCGCATTGCTGCCATATTTATTGTTCAAATATTTCGCCCAGCAGCTGTTGCTGTTGGTCGTCGTTTCCAAATCGGACGGTCGCGTTCTTGTCATATCTTCAGACAACCTCTTTGAACGGGACCTGTAAGGTGTTGGAGAATCATCTTCCTCTTCATCATCAACGTAGAGACTAGAATCAATTCCCAATCCGATTTCATGTGAACTTCGGCTTCTGGCTAGAAATGGCCGTCTTCGAAATCGACTTGGAGTTGAATCATTACTGCTACCCTCTGATGAAATTCGGTCTTCAGTTGTATGTTTAGATGTGTTTACAACAGCGTCTGTGTTATTTAGGCTATGATAGTTTGTTGAAGAGCTCGCTGTGCTGCTGTCAGTTGTGTCTGTATCATCTGATCTCTTGCGTATCCTCGAAACTGTATTTGAATCACAGTTTACTGGAAACCTATGAGTGGTATTTGTTGAAACACTGCTAGGAACTTTTGTATTACCCTCTTCCTCTTCATCATCGTCTTCTTCATCTGTCTCTTTCGTAGTTGGATCATTTTGATCATCTGATTCACTTTCATAACTATCACTTACTTGAGATTTCGAATTTACTTGTTGAGTTTCCATTGATTTAGAGCACGATTGTTTGCCAGATTGAGCGTTGGTTAAGTCCGGTTTTGGAAAAACTTGATCTTCAGAATCTTTACTTTCATTTTCACTTTCACTGGAGCTGCTTGATTCTTCATCTTCTTCCTCCTCATCGTCTTCCTCATCTTCACTTTCTGTCGCGTTGTTATCTCGAGACTCTGTGGCTGTGCCAGTTATCTGTGCTGGTTCTTCATCTTCGTCATCGTCAGATTCAGATTCTTCATCACTATCATTTTCATGCATTTCAAGCAGTCGTGGTTCTGGTTCAGGAAGCCTTCTTTGTCGATTGAAGAAAGATGATTGAACTGGCTTTGGAGGTGGCTCTGTGGCAATCTGGTATGCTTCATCGTCATCGTCATCATCTTCATCAGAGTCTTCTGAATCTTGTTGACGTAATGGGGTCGCAGCTCGTGGTAGAAGTTTCTTGTCCAAGGGTTTCCGGCACGCTTCACCAGCATCTAATGATGTGGTCTTGACCAACGGTGAACGAGTGTACCTGCAAGTTTATTAGTTGATAGTTATTAGAATTACTGTAACTGAATCATATAGTCATGTCGAATATTTTAATAGTTTAGTAAAAGAAAGAGAATTTTTTAACTGATTCTTGGATAAATAAGTTGAGAAAATTTATTTCTAATGTGTACATGTTTTTCTCTTAATATAACAAAAAGAAAAGTTATAAGGTCAAACAATAGTAATTTCTTTTGACATGCCTTTTATTATTAAGTACCTGAATTTAAAAAACCACCAGAACAGGTTGTGCAAGTAATTTACTACAATAGTGATATCGATCAGAGTTTTACAGTTTACATATGGAAATATAAATTACGTACTATCAGTTTTGATTTATTGGAAAATCCTGAAAAGTAATTAGTTACTTTATTTTCATCCATTTTTACTGTCTATAATTATCTAATTTAATATGTCTTCTTTTACGGTTTTAAAAAAAGAATAAGAAAATAGAGTTGCTATCAACAATCATTGTCATAATAAAAAGGGCACGTCGTTATGGGGTACGACGGGGTATATTATTAACAGTCTATACTCTCGAGTTAGAGGCATCAGGGCATTTGAGGTAATGACTTACCACTGCCCAAAACATTCAAGACGATTAACATCGGAAAAATCTTCTAGACTACTACTACAGGAAAAGAATATGTTAGCAGAAGAATCAGAACTACCACAGGATTCATCATTACTTGTTGGTTCTAATGCTGAAATAGTTGGCAGGACAAAAGTCCTGCGACAGAGTGGGGAGTAGCGAAAAGTGGGGCTCCTGGCGCCATCACCTCGACAGGCAGATCTGGTTCCATCTAAGCTTCTGTATCTGTTATAATTCGGTCTTTCCTGACCAGTGGTATCATCCAGAATTAAAAGCCGATTGGGTGTAGTAGGCCTGCTACTAAAAAGGAGATTTGGAGAATGGCGATCGATGTCTTGTTTTGAGTCTTGGTTTTCAAGCAGTGAATTAGGTCTGTCATACCGTGTATCACTCCGGTGGCGGGTTGAACCGTATCTGCGGGGAGTGTGACCATCCCGAAGCCCCACCAATTCCTGACTATTCCCCAATGATGCATCTTTATTATCTAACTCTACATCAGTATTTGATACTTGCCTGGAGAACGTCCTTATGTCATTGGCTGGCTCATCAAAGCTGGTCGTGCCACTAAGACGCCTCTTGCTTCGAGAACTGTCTGAGTAATCTGAAGATTCAGGAGGAGCACTACTAGAATCAATGGATTCAGTATTTCTAACAGAATCAGAAACACTGCTTCTTCGAGATCCTACAGTAGATGATGCGTCCACTTGAGGAGTTTGAGGTGCGCTACTTGACGAGGCAGCAGCCTGCTGATTAGCTTTCTTTTGGCGATCAATATCATCCTCACTTTGCTGCCTAGAAGTCGGCCTTTTAGGCTGCGGAACAATTGGGGTAGTAACAGCTGGAGTTGAGGGGACTACTTCAGTGTTAGATGATTCTGTCTGTTGCAGTTTTTGCTTTACTTCATTTTGATGAAGTCTTTCCATTACTTTCGGTGAATCAAGCAGCCTCACTACTCCACTCAGTGGACCTTTGGTAGAATCATCGACGTCAAAAATACTTTCTCTCTGTTGCTGTTCGTCGGCGAATCTGACAGTTCGGCTTTGATGGGGCTCGGATTCAGAGTCTTCATAATCACGATTATATCGGTTACGATGACTATAATCATCGGAACCATCCCGCCACCGAGAGCTCAACCCAGTATCTTCTCTTGAGTATCGACTCGAGGAACGATCTTGATAGTCATAGTCTCTGGACCTTTCACTATATCGTCGATAACCGTCGGTATCTCGTCGATTCCTTCCTAACAAGGGAGAAGTTGGCCTCTCCCTTTCACTATCCATTCGTTGATTTATGTCAGAAAATGAACGGTTGTCACACCTCCTAGCAAACTGAGCAGCCAGCCGGTGGTCACTTTGACTTCTCATTAATGCATTTGTATTGGGAGGCATTAATGATTGTTGTGTAGGAACTGGATTCATGGGAGCATTAATTTTCAGCTCACCAAAATCTGCTATGTTTTTGTGCAATACATCTGGATCTGCTCGAGGTTGGAATTTTATCCTTCTACTGAAATCTGTATTATCAGAATCAAAAGTACGAAGGAAATCAAGCATTTTAAGGAATATCTGCTTATATTCAAGAAGCTCTACGTCAGACCACTCATAATCATCTTTTATGTATTTATCTACAAGTTCACAATTACTCGATATATTGTTTACCTCAATTTCTAAATCTTCCCTCAATTTAGTGATGGATTTCATTTCGGTTTGAGTATACACTTCTAAATCGTGTTTCAATTTACCTTCAGTCACTTTCAAATCTTTCGAATATCTTTTTACTATGTCATCAATTTCTTCTTTGACTTGTTTACAATTGATTTGAAGTTTTTCTGCATTTTTCTTAGTTTGACTCAATGCATCGGATAGTCTATGCAAACCTCTGCGTACTTGATTATTGATTCGGTTAATTTCTCGTCTCAAAATATCTACATGAGCCTCTTTGCAATCAGGGCATATTTTCTTATCGCAATGCGCGCATCGCTCTACGTTGGATTTTTCACTGCACACATTACATCGTTCCATCATCGAAGGGGGTGGTTCCGGTTCTTCCCCAGTGATATCCCTGTGCAATTCGAGGAACCTCATAAGAGTAACATTCGTTGGAAATTGCTGTATCCCCTGATATGGTATTCTGTGCTCAGCCCGGCATTCTGGACATTTAATTTGCCTACGAGCATAGTCAATCAATCCATCCAAACAGGGTTCCATACAAAATGTATGTTGGCATGGTAATAATTTGGGATTTCTATATCTATCTAAGCAAATAGCACAAGTCAGTAACTGATCTAATTGGCTCCAAGCTGATGCCATCTTTTATTATCTATTTTTCTTATTCTTCGAATAATTTACGTTACAGAATATTAATTATTATCATTTAGTATTGATACTATGGTGGGCTTTTTGAGCCAATCATCATTTTAAATTATAGCATAGCTGCTGATATATCTTTGTTAGAAAATTTAGTTCCCCTATTGCTTCACAAGTTTAACATATGTATGAAGTAAAAACAACACTCTGTCACACATTAGTATGTCACACACTTGGTTATAAAATGCAAGTTATAAAGAAGCGTTAGTTTTTTTTTTTTTTCTCACAGAAAGATATTGGTTAATTTTATTGAGCAGATTAAAGCAAGCAGTTACGATACGCTTGATTGTCCTTCTTCACACTTGTGATGGATGATGATTTGAAATAAAACAGACGTTCATGGTTCGCGTAGACTTGAGCTCGGCGGGTCAGTTTTTTGAATCATTCTTTTAGGTGATGTACTGCAACAGAGAGAACTTTAAGGAGCATCCGAGAGCTGGTATCATATCTGAAATCTTTCAGCTGTCTCTGATTCGAGAAATCTGATTAAAAGAAAGAAAACATATCTTAGAGAATAATTACTGCATTTAGAGATATACATTGCTCAATTATTAACGCCATTTCTGCACACAAGTGAGTTCAGCACTAACGCAAGTTGGATGGTTTTCTTCAATTTTTTGTAGCTAAATATCGGTAAAGGATTTATTCAATGTATGAAACGATTGTCGGTGTTTAAGACTATGTATGAAGATATTAAAGTATTATTAATGTTGCCCATTTTTTTCAGTTTTGAAATTAGTTCTAGTGTGAAAGAAAAGTAGAAAATATAGAATCTCTGAATCTAAATATATGATGGACCAACTTTATTATATAGACATATACTGTACCTATATATATATAGTAATATATATATATATATATATATATATATATATATATATATATATATATATATATATATACATACATATAGTAATATATATATATATATGTATATATATATATATATATATATATATATATATATATAATATATATATAATGCAGTAAAAAATTTTAATATCCTTATATATATATATATATATATATATATATATATATATATATATATATATATATATATATATATATATATATATATATATATATAAATAAGGATATTAAAATTTTTTTTACCAAATCTAAGTTTTCTTGACCTTGGGCTCTGGCTTCCGGTCAGGTGGTCAGCCGAACGCGGAACCCCCAGTGTTTAATAAACGGAAACTAAAACGGAAATATTCCAAAATCAGTATTTGGTTGGAATATGTTTTACAAAGTTTGTAAATAAAAATTTCATTTTCGCAGGGTCAGTTAAGATAATTAATCAATTTCTGTCATTTATTAGTTAGATAGAAATTTTAAATATACAATATATAAATTTTTAACAAGTGTCACATTTTTGCATTTTTCAAAAAGTTTTTTTTTCCCCCGCATTAATATTGCAACCCCTAATGAGTCACTCTATTTTTGACAAACAATCTAAAACTGTATATTAAAGGCAGTAATTATAGAAACAACTTCTTTCTCAGTGTTATTTATTACATTCAAATTGTATAAATGATAGTAGTATCAAACGTTCGATTGATAATATAGCTCTTTTTTAGACTCAAGTATCCAAGAAGAGAAGAAGCCCCCAATTTGGAATTTAATTAACGACGTAACTTGCAGAAAAGGTACTACGTAACAATTTATTCTATTTATTCATTTCTTAATGTAGCTGCAAATGAACTTTCGTGCAAACGAACTCTCTTTTTGAGAGCTGACCGATTATGAAAGGGTAGAATGTTTCGTTCGTAAAAGCATAAAGAAAATACTTTGGATCAGACACCTTTTACTGTTAACGCAATGGAGAAAACAAAGCAATCTCACCAAAGATCAGGATGTAGAAACAATTCTATTTTTGTGGGCGATAGCTTTTTTGGCTAACCTTGTTTTTGGATTTCTTTACCGAAGGGCAAATAATTGAATAAATAACTTAGCGGCAACTGTTCTTTGAACGTTTTCAACATCATCTTCCAATTTGTCATCAAGCTTTGCGAGGATAATCAGTTACAATGACAGTTAATGAGCTAGGATAAATTTAAGGACCAACACATGTACTGGCAATTTTTTATCCATAAGATAGTACTCTGAATTTTTGTGACAAGTCCGAAATAAATAAGCAATTAATGATTAATTTTTATTCGGTGAATGTTTTATGTTAGGATCCTGGAATGAAGCCTTAGAGAGCGCAGATCTCCGTTTTAAAGAAATGAAGCTTTCACCACAATTAATTAAAAAAATATTCCTACAAGCGAAGAGTTGAATGGGTTAAGGTACTAAATTACATTTTAAAATTTTTAAGATTAAGGTTTTCAATAGTAAAACGTTTAAATATCGATTTTAATTTCTTTTGTTTTGATTATGAAAACTTATAAGCTCACTAACAAAGCATTAAACTTGAAATAGTTGGCTTTCAGTCATGATTAAAAAAAAAATCTATAGTGGAGACCTTGAATGGAATTTTTTAGGGCTCATTAGGCTGTCACTTTTTGCTGGCGTTCTTGAAAAAAATAAACGCTGATGGGGACAAAAAATAGATGCCAAATCCAGCCCAGCACCAGGAAATATAGCAAGTAATTCATTTTATGCGTAAAGATTCGACCGTAGTATACTAAGCGATAGTAGAAGGATTAAAATAGATGACCTTTCAAGACTGGATATTTTTGTCGTAGAACAAATTGGCTACTCATTAATATTAGAATTTATCTTTTGTTCTGTGACAAGACAGAAATTGGATTGAAAGGTAAAAAAAAGTATCTAATTAGGCTGATTGATGCTGAATTGATCTGGTGAGAGTAGTGACAAATATAAACTTTTTATTTATTTATTTTAGGGCACAGTTATTATTTATTTATTATTGTAGTTCTATTAGTACATTTTTCTTAAATATACTCTATCATACACCTCAGATTATTTTTTAAGTAAGAAAAATAGGTCCATAATACAGCATGTTGCTGTACCTTGGACCAGTGGATGTTGTTCCTTGAATGGCACTCATTTCGAGTTCTGTTCTTCAAAACTTGTTAGTTGATTAAATTTGGATATTCAGGCAACTGAAACTCAGTTTTTCAAGTAGCTTTGCATGAGCTAAATAAAGTCAGATAAATTATAAACGTAATAACAAATATTTTATTGAAACATGTATTTGAAACATTTATAACTACATTAAGAACATAAACTTCTTTACATTTTGTGAGCGGGCAAGTTCAGTCAGAAATATGTTTGTACTGACAAGATTTGTTGCACATACCTTGGATCGGTCTAAAGTACATTACTGAGACAAGTCCAAGGTACATCAAATATATCCTTTTTTAATTTTGTTAGGCCTAACAAAAATAAATTATTTTTCTTTAAAATTTGTATTTTATCTTAAAGAGAATGACATTTTGGTACTCGTTTATCTTAGTTATTTTTTTGAATGTAAGTTATAGACTTCCATTTTCAAATCAAACTGATTGAGAAAAATTACTTAGCTAATAGAAATTTAAGAAATCGTTCTTGCACATGCTTAGAAAGACTGAAATGGTCCCAAATGCTGCAGATAGTATTTGTTGTTACAGGTGTCAACTATGTATTTATGCAGAAATTCTTCATTAAAGGTGCAACTATTTACTCTTGTCCAAGGTACAACACTACGAATTTAGCTATTTTGTTTTTGTTTATGGACGAACTTTTTGATGCAATTTAGTAAAAACATCAAATAATGAATTCAAATCAGTTTTGCAGTCGATTAAAAATTTGCAGAATTCCGTCCCCCCCCACTAAGAATTTACTTATTGAAATTCTGTTAAGGTGAAAAAATAACTTTTTTTTACTAATTGCCAATATTCAAAAGGAAAACTTTATTAGGTCGAAATGCCAATCAATAACTAATTTAAAAAATATTATCATTATTTATAACTTACACGAAAATAATATTCTTTGCATCAACGTCCTTCAATTTGACAAATATTTATATTAAAGGGTTTTTATCATGGACGATAAATACAATGAATTTGAAGAAAATTGAATATTGGTTTTAATGTAAAGTGTATGAGCTAAAAAAACAAATACATGAATTAAATAATAATAAATAATTATAAATTTTTAAACTAAATAAACAAAAATTCACCTTGCAATTGAACAGCAGAACAGCTTTTATCATTATTTGCAATCTTTTACTAAATTAATATCATCGTTATTCCACCAATTCTATAACTGTTTTGATTGAAAGTTCAAGTGGTAGAAAAACTATTATGATCATTTGAAAATATAAAGAATAAAAAAAATGATCACGAACTACTGAAACACCATTTAGATAAATTTTGGATTAAATAGTGAAATACTCTTTCTATATAAACTCGTTAACTTTTGAATTTCCATCTTGCAATTATGTTAAATGAGTTGTTTATATATACAGGGTGATTCATAAAAGATGGACAAAATTTTAGGAAGTGATAGTACACACCCAAACAAACAATTTTTATCAAAGAATGCAGGGTCGAAAACAAAACGCAAAACCGCTAGAGGGCGTCAAAGTTTATGTTCTTATATGAGGCAAAAACACACAAAGAGCGATGAAGTTAAGTTATAAAAGCAAATTCAATGGCATGTGATTACAATAAGTGTTCAAAACAGTGGCCGGCAGCGGCTATGCACGCAGTACAACGGCGAAAAAAAGATAGGCGAACATTCTGAAACACACCAGGCATATCACGAACTTTCCCTGCAGCGGCTGAAAGCTTGGCGACAAGTTCTTCTGCAGATTCCATGGGAGTCTCATTCATAAGAGCCTTCAGCTGTCCCCACAAAAAGAAATCGAGGCATGAAAGATCTGGCGAGCACGGTAGCCAAGCTATAGGATCACCTCGCCCAATCCATTGGTTTGGAAAGGTTAGATAGTTTCGTCCAGATAGTGTCGCACTTCTCGTACGTAATGAGCTGATGCTGCGTTCTGCTAATGCATCGTTGCATCTGCTAATGCATCGTTGCTAATGCATACTAAATGCATCGTTTGCATCATACTTTCCAAATGCGCCAGCACCTTTGTGTTTTGTTTTCGACCATGCATTCTTTGATAAAAATTGTTTGCTTGGGTGTGTACTATCACTTCCTAAAATTTTGCCCATCTTTTATGAATCACCCTGTATATATTTATTTTATAACCATCGTTGAACAGCCGACCCAATTTCATGGGTTTCATTTGCGTTACATGGAGAGGAAGACCACGAGAACCTCCCACGGTTAGCGTGACGGCAAGGGGACTCTAACCCATGATCAGTCTAACATTGAGGATATTTCACGTCAGCACTGTGGTAATTCGTATCGACTGGGATTCGAACCCGGTTCGCCTCATTGGAAGCCGAACGCCCTATCCCCTGAGCCATCACGGCTCACAAGCAACACATTTTTTTATTTTATTTTATAACCGTCGTTGAACAGCCGACCCAATTTCATGGGTTTACGACTACTAATGTTCAACTCCGTAGCCTGGTAATTTTGAACCAATCCAGAAGACAAGGAAACTCCTGGATCAGTACTCCCAGAGGTTTTGATTTGTTATGGGAACATGGAGGACTTTGAGACTCGACAGAATTAACGTGCATCAGTCACCATTTAGTACACGGGGAGTCTTCGGCCGGTGAGGATCGAACCCACGACCTCTTGGAGATGGGACCAGCGCCCTACCGATCAGGCTATCCCAGCCTTTAAAATTATTTATAGTCAATTTCTTTAAATTATCCAGTATAATATTACCTTGCGCCTATCCATTTTCTGGCCCATCCTTGATAATTAACAAATCAAACGCACTTCAGTAATGCAGCAAGAACGCACTTTAAAACTAAAGTCGTCTAGTTCCGGTATCTCAATTTGCGCTTATGTTTTCATGTTTTGCAATCTGGCAATCTTGTTACAAAAATATTTTAAATCATTCTTGAAAAATTTCCCGTTCATGTAAGTTCGTTTGATTTCGCTGCTCTCTTTATAGATTAGGTTTTATTCTGTTTTTTCTTTATATTTTATTTTCTGTTTTTGCGTGTTATTTTTACTTATTGTGCTCTATTTTATTTATTGTAATTTTCAAAAATTTTTTTGAGTGCTCCGCACTTTATTGATATATTTTGCTTTGGCTATATTAATACAATATTAGAAAGCACTCTTTTTTGCGGATATAATCGTGTGGGCTGATGAAAAGATTATATATATTTTTTTCCGGATTTTTAAAAGAATTCTTTCCTTTTTTTCCGGATTTTTTTTTCTTTTCCAGTTTTTGTTATTTTTATTTTTTATTAATTTTCTTTTCCCCCTTTTTTCATTTGTCTATAATTTACCTTTGTTTTATCTTCATTTCGAATATATATATACATATATATATATTATATTCGCTTCTAATTTATGATTTTAAAAGAGTAATCGCGTCCATGTTCGTATAAACCACATTAATACTCAAGCACAAATATTGTTAGATGCAAAAGACGTCTTTACGGAGAAAGCGGTCGTGCAAATGTAATAATTTTCTTCAGATTCAAATAAGATTGCTTCATTAATAATATACTATGGTAGAATGAACTAATTTGTTCTTTCCTCCCCCTCCCCCCCCAATATTAATAAAAAAAAACTTGCACGAGTTTAAACAATTGATGACGCTGACCTAACGAATTACGGAAACAAAATAATTTTTTTTGGAAGAATGCTGTTGGTTGTTGACATTTTTTTTCTTTCTGTACTCGTTGAAATAATTGTTTTGTACTCGTTAGAACAATTTTAAGTTGTGAGACTTGCTAAAATAAATAAAACATCACATACTACTATACCTTATTTAACACATTGCAGTTACATACAATTTATTGCAGTTACAGTGAAATCTATTAAGTTGACTACCTGTGTAAGAGGTCGTGACCTATTTTCAGGTGCCTAGTTTCAGGATCAGACCACCCGTGTCACCTGCTCAGAATCAGACCACCTGCGATTTCCCCTTTATAAGTTAACATTTTGTTTAATTCGAACAATAAATTTTGACCCATAAATGGCCAACTTACGCAGGTTTCACTACTTAAGCAACAGTTTTCTCTTCAAACAATTTTGTATGTTTTTGCCTTGACTTGACTTCAGAGTTCAAAAAGTAAATAGCCCGACATTCTCGGCCAGCCATGCAAATATTCAAAATCATAAAATACCGATTAAACATCCTCATATTATGTCTAAAATCGCCAATATGCCGGATGGGGTGACTAAACAAAACCGAAGAGGGGGAAAAAAAAAAGGAACATTTGTTATATATTTGATTAGACCTAAATATTACTGAATTTAATTATATAAAAGAGATTTTATTAAACTAAGTTAACTTGTTCTTTGTTATTCCCTTAGTCTTGCTTATTTTTATTTAAAAAGAATTACCTCTCACGGTGGTCATAACAAAATAGGTGTTTTAACATCGTTGTTGTATGAAACAAGTTGAAGAGCGTGCACTGAACGATAGTACATAATAATTCTAATAACAATTCTTTGCTAATAATAATTGCTCTGCATTTACTGTATCATAGTTTTGTTAGGAGAGGGATTCGAAGTCTGGATCCCATAATATTAATTCTATTTTTTGCGTATTTCGTCAGATCTCGAGAACTTTTTAAGCGAATTTAAAAAAATTTGCACAAAATTGTATAATTTGTTTATCTAAAGATAATAGATTTATCTTTATATAAAGATTTATCTAAAGATAAAGAAAGATAATTCCATACAAAAACTAATTTTTAATAAATATTTATCATTTATTATTATTTTAGTTAAAAATAGCCGAAAAAATTTTGAATTGTAAGGTATACATTCCCCCCCCCCATCAAGTACGTAATTTTACATGGAGAAATACAAATTTTGAGAAAAATCGTTTGAATAGTTCCTAAGAAATCGAATTTTAATAAGGTTGTATTTTTTAAGTTATTGAACAAATATGTATCTTTGTTTCTGTAAATGCTTAGAAAGACACTATTTAATTACAAGTCAGTTAAAAAGAACATGTTTTCATAGTGGAAACTTAAGCGCCGGGCAGATTTACCCTTTTGTGCCTGATAGTGTCCTTTTAAATGGCTTCTTTTTTACTCCTTTTATCAAAAATTTAAAAAAAGTAGTTCATTATTAAAATTTAATTTTCAGAAACTAGCTGTTCTGAGAAACATAACATATTAATAATTTGAATATTTATAATTGGATCTGAAATTAACGCACTTTGCTTTTTTAAGCTAAAGTTCAAGAAAAATAAGGTAAAAGAACGCAAGCGAATGATGAAAAGAATGAAGCTAAAGTAAGGTAAAAGAATGAAATATTTACTTGGTATAAACCAATTTGTATCACCAAATTTTCATATATAGGTGCTTTTTTTTATATAGACTGCTTTTTTGTGGTCAAGCATTTATCAGATAAATCACATTTATTAAAATAAAATAAAAATATTAAAATAGACATTCTACTACAGTTAATAAAAAAATCTTGCACTTAAATCAGAAAGTGAGCTTCTTCTAGTTCTTCTGTTTTAATTTAACGTTTCTTTTAAAAAGTGGGTTGCACAATGCGCATAACTCCCAACTCACAAGGTTTTCTCAGAAGAATTTGATTTCTAAATTTAAAGTCGATGGAAATTGGTGTAAAAAGATTGATGAAACAAAATATTCGAACTAATTCCAATCTACTAAATATATTTGAAAGTTACAACTAATAGATATAGAAGTTAAAACTAATTCACCTTCCTGCTTGTTCTTGATTTAAGAAATTTGATTTAAATTTATTTTGATCACAATTGCGTGAAAATAATTAAAGCAGATATACTGAACGCTTTATGATAATTTTATGGATATTCAGTCTCTGGCCAAATTATTCGACGCACTGTAAGATTCTATGTAAAATTTGAACTATCAGGTGATACTCTTCAGCTTTATTGTTTTTTCGCGGCTGAAACCAGTTTACACTTGTTTATGTTTGTGTAGCAATTGGTTAATATTATAATGCGATACGTAAAAAATAAATACACATAGGAAGTATATAAAAAATCTCTTCTATAAAAACCCATTACATTTATGTTTAAATATAAGATTATAAGAGTATTGCATACAAACTCGTGCAAAACATGCAATTATTAAAACACTGCAGTGCATCTAATAATTTGGTCTAATTATTATAATATACTAATATAATACCTGATATAATAAATATTCTATATTTATATAATATATCGTCCAATTTATCCAATTGTCTAATTTATATTATATATTGTCTAATTTAACCAACTGTTACCGGAACGTAAACAAGTACAAACCGGTTTCAGTCGCGCAAAAACAGTAAAACTGTATAGTATATACTGATAATTAAGATTTTACATAGAATCTTATAGGGCGTCGAATAATTTGTCCAGGGACTGTAAAACAATTTACACTCTCAATTATCAATGGAATTGTAATTTTATTTCTATCCTGAAAAACAGTCTACAAAAAGTTTCAACGTTGGCCGCTATGAATGTATCATTTTGTACCAAATTATAAAAAATGTTTTGTTTTTTTTAAAAATTTTTTAATATTTTTTTATTATAAAAATTCCTTTCTTCTATGGTTAAATGTTAAGATAAGAGAAAGTTAAAATTAGTATGCTTAAAGTGATCAAAAGTCATTTTCGTTTACATCGATAAAGTCTTTTTTGAAAGAAAAAAAATAGGATTCATCAATATTTTTAGTCACTGAAGAAAGCATAATTCTTATAAATGCATGATGTCGAACAAAACTGCTTTTTCATCGAAATGATTGCTTCAGTTTGGCTGACATATTGGCTGCTTTTCAAAATGGGATGATGCCAATAATTTCTTCCAACGAACTCCCACACATACTTAACAGACAGTATCTATTTTTCGAAGTGAAATAACCTTTATAATCAGATCAACCAGGTTATAATCGGCTGGATATATAAAACAATGAAGTGAGAAACAATGACAAGTCTCATTTTCAGAAATTTTTATAACTTTGTAAAATAAAAGGAGTCGCAAAATTTCTTCTGTTTTATTCCGTTTCGAAGAGCACTCAACGCCATTGCGACTATCAAAAAATAATTATCTTTAAAAGTATTTATAAATTTAATATGATTTATATAATTTTATTCGTGATTGAATTGATTTTTTGAATAAAATATTAAATGTATTTTAATGCCGTTCATAACATCGAAATTATTGTTAAACATTTAATGTATTTAGATATTGTTAATAATGTTTTATTTGGAATGGAGTGAACTTGATCTTGATTGAAAATTTTAATTATCACATTGGTTTAATGTCATACACTTAATTTATTATGGAATGGTATAATTACAAAAAAAAGTAATATTTATGATCTATTAAAGCAGAAAAACCTGATAAACTAATAAAAAGATACAAATAACCACTTTGAAATTTCACTACTAAGCAAAATCGAACAGTTAAAAATAGCACAAAATTAAATTACAAATGCTAATCTACGCATCTAAAAGAATATATCAGGCAATTAAAACTTTATAAAAAAAACTTTTATTAATTTCATTCCGGTAGTAGAATTTGCTTAAGTGGATCTGCAGCTCTTTTTTAATACTTTAAAATGTGTCTTCGACCTGAGACAGAGAATATTATTATGGAAAATCAGTTTCATTTTTCGAATTTATCTTGTTTAAATTTAAGTTGAGTTTTTAACAATGATATAAAAAAATGAATAAAACCCTAAACAGTTAAACCAACAGGTAGAAGAAAAAAACTTTACCTTTTGTTTTTGTCTCTGGATTCAACTATGTAATTCCCATATTTGTTTGTTAGTTAGTTTAAAAAAAAGAAAAAAAAACGAAAATTTAAAAGTACTTTTTTACTTTTAAAACGAAAATTTAAAAGTAAAATAAACTGCAGATGACATAATCATCTGCAAAACTCGCTGAAGTGTTGTAGGGTTCTCGTTTCCGGGCTTATCACAAATCACAGCCTACCCCATTAATACGCAGACACAAAAAGTCGTAAAATATGAAAAAAACAGTAGAACATATTTGTTTACTCGAGATAGATAGTTCTTTCTGTAACCTACCAGTTTAGTTTTGAAAATGTATTGCAACTTGATATCAGATCTATACCTAAATATTTATATAGTTAATCTATTATAGTAAATAGAACTATCTTTTCTCTTAAAAGCAAATTCAAATAGAGAACCACTTGAGCTACCACTTTTTTCTTCATTGTAAAAGGACCGATAAGGACCGTCTTTTTTAAAGAACATAGGCACAAATGGGTTAAACAGGAATGCCACAGGCGACGAAAAATTTAAAAAGTGTTAGAAGATCAATTCATTTTTATTTATTTATTATCCTTTTAATTAGTCAATCATAACTATCACTAGGACTTACATTTAAAATTATTCGCAGTTTAAAATTATTCGCAAAATCAGTTTTGCGTTCACCTTTAATCGTAAACTGAAAAAATATGAAAATAATAAGTTGCTAATTTTAATCTCCTTTAATAAAATTTTGAATTTTATCAGTCACCACTTTTTGCATTTTCAGTTGCCCGTGGCAACCCTGGTTAACATAACTGTAGTTGTTTGATTTATTGAAGTTCGTATCATGTGCTGTGCTTGTCCAATAAGAATACTCGAAATGTTCTATAGGACTTTAATAGAATAATTTTTATAAATGCATAATTGCAATTATGCAAGTTGCATAATTTTTATAAATGGGAGGCAAATAATACATATTTATGCAAGGAATTGAACTACTTTCACAATGGATCACATATTTATCAAGTTACTTGATTTTACTTTTTAAACGATTATAAAATATCAAATTACGATTTTTTTAAAATAAATCTATGCTGCATTTAATTTTACATATTGTTTTGTTATTGTTACGACATGTTTGCAAAACACGAGCCACGTGATCTTGCCCGTTAAAAATGTAGCTTCCGCTGATGCAAAACAATAATTTGGAAAATTTTTATATTTATTTTTTGTATAACATTTCTAACTTATTGCAGTATAGTAATTTAAACTTCAGAATAAAAGTTCCCCTTTTCAAAATAAGAGTTTTATTTTAATATAATAAACATAAAAATAACCGCAAAATAACCTTACATCTAATATTAAATTTGATAATAACGAAAACTTACTTATAAATAAAATTGGTACGAATAAAAATAGAAATTGAAAATTTTAATGCAAAAGAAACTTTTTAATGAACAAATTGATTGAATTTTGATAATTATATCGATAAGTGTCTGAAAAACTGCATAGATGATTTATAACAAATATTATTTGAAAAGTTGTTTCAGAACTTATAATTGGATTCATCTACTTTTATGAATTATTTTTATATCTTTAATTATTTATTTATGAAATAAATAAATATATAACTACATACGAAAATTATATCGCCCGCCATTGGTTAATTCAAGTCAAGTTCTGAACAAGTCTGGATTCACCTACTTGTTTTCCAAAATATCAGAGCATTCATCATTTGTGCAACATTCAGAGAAATAAAACATATTTTTATAGAAAAGCTATTGTTTTTCCTCCCCAATACTTTATTATTAAATAAAAACAACTTTAGGCAATATTTTTGCCTTTTAATTCTTGAAGAGTATCAACGAGCATCTTGAAGAGTATCAACGAGTATCTTGAAGAGTATCAACGAGTAGTTTTTCAGTAAAGTGTACTTTAGGTGACTTGAACGTATAATAATACAGTTATGCATTAAATTGCGTGCATTTGAATCAAAACTTCAGCTCGGTGGCTGATATATAAATAGAAAATTTTGTTTTCCACCAAATCATAGCACATTACAAAAAATTTTATTTGAAAATTCAGTTAACAATAGTAAACATGCAGAGCGATGAAAAATACTATATATCAATGTAAGAGTTCTTTCAATGTGAATTGCTAAACAGATTTGATAAAAAAAAAATAATTAATAGGTTGCTGAAAAAGTTATTGAGTGTGAAAGGTACTGAAGACCAGCTACAAATCCATCATACACTGATTAGTAAACATAAATTAAAAGATATTGTACATTAAAATATTAGAGAGAATAAACCTCATTTGCCACTTGATATATTTATATATTTATTTAATTCGTAACTGATCACCTATTATATCATTACTATCGTAGGTTATATATTTATTAAAATTGAGACTGGTCATTATTATCAAGGGATTATGTCTGTTAATTTTTTTATTTGTTAACATTACGCAACATCCAAGTATTTAAATAAAGCTAAGGGAAAAAAAAAATAGTTGTATTAAAGTATTGAAAAAAAAAACATTCATAATTCAGAGTTTTTTTTTCGGGCCTTGTGAAATTAAAGAAGTAATCATTTTATAATGAAACTAGTAAAATTGTCCCTATTTTTGGTAACATTGCAATATTTAAAGCTTATATGAGGCATGATAGTCATCACATAGGCATAGATTTCCGCAGAAGAGTGGTCAGTGGTCAAAAATATGTTCAAGTATCTAACGACTCTTGGACATATGAGTTAATTTTTTATGGGTCGTGGAACATCCACGTTAACCAAATATACTATGATTTTATAAACACTTCTAAAAAACTTCACCTTAAATATACAGCTTTACTTGTTTAAGCGTTCATAATTCATTCTTTATTTAAATCTCTTTTGAAATCTTAAGCCCTCAAAACATTTTATAAAAATAAACATGTATTTTATAAAAATAAACAATCATTTTATTTTATAAAAATAAAATGATTATCGAATCAAATAATCAAATAAAATGATAACGAATCAAAAATGATTAAATGAATTATCGAATCAAATAATAATTTATAACTTCATGCTGTTTTAATAATCAAAAAGCTTTAATAAACAACAATAGTGCCAGAGTCTGTTAATGTCAAAATAAATACATCGAAATTTTTTTAAAGACATAATAATTTACAAATTTAAGTTATATGTAAGCTCTTAGCTCGTTAGTAGTTTAATTTAAATTTACTCACGTTCGATATTTGACGGAGCTGGATCAATCCTATTTGCCTTGTCGTGAGTCTTGAAGAGTTGTGATGCCGCAGAAAACCTTCTTTAGGATCTTCCACGAAGGGCCGGCTGGCATCCAATGTCAGGCGCTATATTGGGATCACGGTACTCCAAAAATATCTCAAACAGCAACGCTCGTTGCTACGAGCTACTAAACTACCTTGCAAAAGTTCACCGTCTCAGAGCAGACTCCCTCACTTCTATTTTACGTCATTTGCTGATGTCGGAAGATTTCTTCGTCAAAAGAAAGAAGAAAAAATCGAGAAACGAATCCTTTCAGAAATTAATATTTAATCTCTGTGTCCCCATTACAGTATTACGTGAATACTACCATGGATTCATGTCTTCCGGGTCTGTAGGGTAACCCACAGCTTGGCAGTTGGCACTGGAATTGTGGGCGATTGTTTACACAAAGTAATTACGCCGGATGAAATTGTTTATAAAAAGCAATGAGAGAACATGACTTGGCAATAATGCCTGTGGCGAATTAGATGTAAATTTATCGAAGTTTTATTAAGGAAGGGTATTTTGTTTTAGACTAACTGACTTCTCCTTGCTGGTTAAATTAAAGAAATCGCAAGTTATCAATGAATCGGCATTCATTAACACTATGTAATCATGTATAAACTGTAAGGCATATATCATATCACGGAAAAGAAACTGAAACAATTTAATTCTTTCTCTGGTTGCTCTTTCTTTTTTTCGGTAACTTTACATCATTAGACTAACAAAATCGTGTTTTCAGAAATTCAATTTATGGAAAAAAGCAATGATCACTATATTACTCAGCACCGAAAATGATGCTGTGATAGCTACCTACACATGAAGTTAGTGAGCCCAATGAAACAATTTTTCCTATAAATTGACACTTAGGTACTTAAATTTTTTTTATATTTCCTTTACCGTTGACTTAATTTGATTTATAAAAATGCCTTTATAAAGTGTAACTATATAGTTAAAAATTTGATTCGCTTTAAAAATATACAAATTGGAAATAACAGTCAACCTATTTCAAGCGCTCAAATGCAGGTTCCCAGTTTCAAGACTTGCCAGACGTGAATGAGAAGAAACAAAAGTGATTTTAAAAATAAAGTTTTCATGGACAACATTGTTTCTGATAATTTTCGAAATGATTAATTGCTGTCGTCTTCATTTCTCTGGTGCGTAAATAACACAAGTAACCGAAAAAATAATTTTAGAACGAGGTTTAAACTCCCAATGAAATTCGTACTATGATTTAGTTGAACTGTAACAAGACTGATATTATTTTTAATCACGACTGATAACATCTTTAAAATTATGAAAATAAGAAGTCTTTGCAGCTTAAACAGGGCGTAATAATAATTCTTGGGGAAAAAAAAACTTTTTTACATGTCCTTCCCACCCAGAATAACTTTTGATCTAATTGATTGGATTTCATGTTCTAGGCCTCAATCTCAATGGTACAAGGGGGTCACTTCAAATATGATAATTAGTTAGAATAGCCGATATTTTAAATTATGAAATCGGACATAAAAACTTCCTTATTCTAAATAAACGGAACTTTTTTCCCGGATTATGATTTCTGACTCCCGACTTTCCGAAATGTAGGAGGTAGTCGATATCTGGAAAATGTGGTTCCGACGGTTTGGTCAGGAGAGCAGTATATTTTTTGCGTTTTTCACCATAACTCAAAAAATTTGTTAGCGAATTGAAAATGTTTTACACACAAATATAAAATTTATTTATTTGAAAATAAATTAAATCGACATCGATTGAATAGTTCTTGTTAAATCGAATTTCAATTATATGACATTTTTAAAATACAATTTTGGCGTACGTTTCGAAATAAATAGTCAAGGTGAAAGTTTGTTTTCGTCGCGCACGAAGCAGGATGACACAGGATGAAACATTCCCCAGGAACAGAAATTAACTTTTATAAAAAGACATATATGTTTTTAGTTGCATAATAAAGATAATTGTATTCTCATAAAAATATTTACAATTGAATTAACTAATTTTATAAAACTCGCTTCAACTGCAATAAGTCTTGTTCGAATTTATATTCTTCCTGTGCTGTTTGCATTTTTAATTAACAAACTAATTTTTTTAAGAAATATTATAAAGACGCATTCTAATTTAATGATTGTTACTTTATAT
This sequence comes from Parasteatoda lunata, assembly GCA_949128135.1. NCBI lineage: Eukaryota > Metazoa > Arthropoda > Arachnida > Araneae > Theridiidae > Parasteatoda > Parasteatoda lunata. The sequence continues at coordinate 10,559,667 of OX421973.1, read as the reverse complement.
TGCATCGTAAAAATAGATTTACTGACTACTTATGAGTATCATATCTTACTGAAATTATAAATTTTTGTGTTATTAAATAACACGTTTACACCGAGTAGTGTGAAAGAACATTTTTTGTGTTGTGAAACACCTAGATCCAAGAGTTATGTATAGTGTCGACTGGTATAACCTAGTTGGTAGGACATATAACCCATGAGTTTGATCCCCACCGGTTGAAGACGGTTTAGTAAATGGGGACTGGTGCACGTTAAATCTGTCGAGTCATGAAGTCCTCCGAATTCCCATAACAAATCAATACCTCTGGGGATAATAAATTGGATATTACTCGTTCGCTGGTTCAGGTCAAAATTAAGATCTGGGGATGAATGAATGGATGTATTAATGGGTCCGCCTTTTAAAAATGGGCTGCGACGTATGTGTGCTGAAGATGTATTCTTGGTCACAGGTGGCGCCATTAAAGGACAAGAGATGCATCTTCTGTCTTAAATTCTCTTGGTTTCACTAATATGACTTGCAGGCATTTGGTAAGTGGCTTAGAAACAACATGTATGGTGTTCTACTACTCTATTTTAGTGAATGGTAACTTTTTAGTACCATTTTTAGCGTTGAGATACATGTATGGTGTTTTATTACTTTATTTTAGTAAATGGTAACTTTTTAGTACCATTTTTAGCGTTGAGATACATGTATGCTGTTTTATTACTTTATTTTAGTAAATGGTAACTTTTTAGTACCATTTTTAGCGTTAAGATACATGTATGGTGTTTTATTACTCTATTTTAGTAAATGGTAACTTTTTAATACTATTTGTAGTATTGAGACAAACGAAATTTTTTACAAAGTACATGCATTTACGGTACACATTTTCAGAGTACATACATTTTCAAACGGTGAACTTTTGTTTTTGTAAATGTTTAGCAACACGGTGAGAACAACAAATTCCCGCGATTTCATACTCGATTGTAAACAATCTACTAGCGATATCCAAAAAATACCAAAATTGATATTTTCGGACACGAAATTAATTCTCAAATTACATGAATTTTTCGAAGCTTGGCTGAGGTTTTTTTCCTTTTTAGATTTAGCTTAGATTTGACTTCTCTCTTTAAAATGTGTATAAAGGTTTAATTTAGTGTTAAATTGTAATAATCTGTTCTTCAATGCACAATCCTATAAATAAAAGAACAAAGAATGAACTTTGAATTTCAATATTAAAGAACAAGTTGGTTATTCAACTCAATTCAAGGTGATGTTGTATCATAGTTTTTACGGTGAGGACATTATTCAAAGATAATTTAGTTTTAAAAACATAACGAACCACAATTCTTCTCATAAAGGTATTTTTCAAATAATTTTAATATTGAAATTCAAAATTTAACTAGTAGTGCCTGTACCTTATCATATGAATCTGTATATCATATTAGACGAGAAAAATTGAAGGAAATAAAATTTAACAACGATAAAATCTTAAGAGGAAAATGCACCTTTAAAATAAAGATGTAATGCAGTAATAGAATTAAAATATCTTACAGAAAATGTTAACCGTTTTTATAACCTGAGTAAAAAAGTACGTAATGAAATGATATAGTTATTACAAAATCACTTTATCTATTTAATTCTAATTTTGTTAAGTAGAAGCTATATAAATTTAAGGAAGCGCCTTTGAACGCACATACTTAAAAGGTTTTTTTTATTTGTCGTCTTAACTCAAAGATTTTAAATTAGAATTCACCGCATAATTTGTAAAACGCATTAATAAATAGCGTTAAATTAACGTACAAACGAATGGTTGAACTTATTTTAAGAATCCGAAAAACAAATTTCTAATAATATTTATCAGTATCTTTTCAAAATAGGATCTTAAAAAGATAGCAACCGTTTTAATCTTAAAAATATAATAAAAAAGAATTTCAGATTTTAATTATTTATGTTGAATTAAAAACCTTAATGATTAGGTATACTAGCTTTCTGGGAAAACTTAATTGGTCATAATGTTATTCATAGGTACGTTTGAAAATTCATCGCTGTGTCTTTCCAATTTAAAATTCTCCCAACAGAAATCTCCAATATAGATCACTAAGAGTAGAAATATTTTTATTTTTCAATTTGAATTCTAAAACAGAGATTATTTAAACATTGTTACATAAAATTTTACTACTAGTTTTTTCGTTTACCCAAGAGCTAAATTATGGCCATTACGTTATAAAGCTAAATTATGGCCATTTTCAAAAAAACAGTAACAAAATTTACACTGAAGGTTCAAAAACTACCTAAAATTTCTCAGGTCACTAGCTCAGGTCAGGAGTTGTAAATTTTTTGTTAAGTTTCACATAACTTCATGAATTTTCGATTGGTCACAGTACATAATGCTGCTACTAATTAGGAAAGAAGAAAAAAGCTGGCATATCATCAATTTTAACTCTATTCAGTTAAATATCCTCCCAAAAATCTTTTGAAAAGTAAAAAAAAAGCTACTAACATCAAAAACATAAGAATTCCCATGCGATAAGAAAAATAATACAAACTGTTTTGGAATGCAAGCAAATCAAATAAATTTCCCCCGAAATAAACAAAATTCGTAATAAAAGACAAGAAGAAAAAAACGGTGATATTTAGGAATATCAACCTGGGATTAAAGTTCTCGACCGACAGAAGCAAGTAATTGCTTTTTTCCGGATCACCCCCTGAAAAATATATGCTATCTTGGTTTTACAGAGATACCAACCTCGATACCTGCTCCGGACATGCTGATTAATGTTTTAAAAATCGGTAGAGAACTACAAATAAAGTGCGCAGATTTTCGGTTAATTTTGCCAACCTTTCAAAGAGTTCAACATGTAACAAAATAACGAATCACATCAGCGTTTAATTATTCAGAAGTTAGTGAAAACCACATAAATCGAATTTACTAAAAACCAAGAATCATATATAATAAGACTCAAAAGTATTTATCCGCGGTCCGGAGCAAGTTGGCATCTCTGGGTTTTAAATTTAAGTTCCACTCCCATAAAAACTTCGCTGTTTGCGATTGGTGCCCGTCAAAAGAATTTGATCGATACTTTAAATTATAACTTTAAATAAAATTACAACTATTTTTATGAATTATGGGAGAAATGCCGATATTATTAAAATGATGGAAAGCCCGAAATTGCATTCATGTTCGCATAGATTTAGATTTCAAAACATTTTTAATATAGAGAAACTACATTCTTCGTGTTAATTAACGGCATAAAGGTGGATTAAGAAGTTAATTTAAGTAAAATGAGAGTCTTTGATAATACCGGATTTCGGAAATTTATAATCGTAGTATGCAAGTTAATGCAAGTAGAATATTTTTAAGGGACCTGACAGTTTCAAATTTCATAGCAGCCAGTTTTTATGAAATAAAAAATAAAAATTTTGAAAAGTATGAAATTTTTTTAAAAAGCGTACAATTTTACTTTTGTATTTAATGTCATAATAAAATTTATGTTGTTTCTTTTTAAATGATGGATTGCAAATTTTGACCACCACTACAAGTAAATAAACCACAACGATTGTGTTTCGGCTCCTGCCAGGGTCACCCAAGTCGGACAGGTCAAAGAAGGGACACCAAACCAAAAAGAACATCTTAATCCTTCAAGTCAGAGTTGAGCATAGGGTTGACTAGCCTAACTTGCAAGTAAATAAATAATTTTAAATAAATAAATATAAATAAATAAATGAGTGTAAATAAATTTAAATAAATTAATATAAATAAATTTAAATGAATGAATTTAAATAAATAAATTGAATAAATTAAATAAATAAATCAATTAAATAATTAAATAAATTGATTAAATTAAATAAATAAATTTAAATAAATAAATTAAATAAATTAATTAAATAAATAAATAAATTAAATGAATAAATAAATTAAATAAATAAATTAAATAAATAAATTAAATAAATAAATAAATTAAATAATTTGAATAAATTATGTAAATCTCCGTTCAGAAGTCCCAAATGATGGTGATCTAGTTATGAGCCAGACTTTTGAAAAGTTCACTGGTAACCAAAAAAAGGGAAGACCTAACACCAAATGGATTGATTCCGGGAAAAATATCTTGAAAAACCTTGGGAGATGGATAGAGAAACCTAGCGCCTGATCGCGCCAAATAGAAACTTGTTGCACTAATTGGGACGTCTCTGACCTGTACTAGGTTGTCATGATGATGGCAGAAGACATCTAAATAAAATAAACATATGAATACATGATAACCAGATGATGGTATGTTTAAACTATCGAAAAATTAAAAAAATAATAGTAAAAAATGTAAAAAAAATCACAGCTCTGGCTATCAATTGCAAATCATAATTTTACTAATATTTGGGACAACCATCCTCTACAAGAGTGATAATTAAGAAATTCTCATACAAATTTACTTCAAACAAAGAAATGGGTAGTGGTGTTCAAAAATGTAATAAAATATTGACATTTATTCGAATTTCTTTTTTTAAAAATTTAAGACTTGTAGAAATCTGCACTCATAAGTGTCATCGATTCATTCCTTGAAGGGTTTGAAATGACTTGCAGTAAAGTTATTTCACTTGTTTGCAGCAATATTGTGATTGCGGAAGAAAGTGAAGAGGAGCAAAAACCTCATCCCGGTGCTCAGAAGAGATGTTACTATTTTCATCCAGCAGCGGTAGGAGGCAAACACAAGAAATAGGTCGGGGATTTCCTGGCCTTGAGCCATAGCCAACAGGCAGAAGGATAACTCTTGAGGGACTGTACAAGGATGATGGTCATTCTCGTCAGCATCCTTTTTCCAATGTCAGTTGATCTCCCAAGAGAATCATCCATCACTCAACCATAAACTCATCCATCACTTCTCTTCGCCGGAGCATCTTTTTATTCAAAAAATAGATGCCATTTTTGACCAGTTTTTTTTTTTTTTTTTTGAAAAAAATTTGGGTTTGTCAAAAAGAAGAAAAAAAAACTGAATAATAATTATAGATTTTTCGAATTATTATGTGGGATTTTAATAAATTATAATGCATTTATTTAAAGTCTTAATGTGCATTGAAAAAAAAGGGCGTTTTAAAATGTTAGATTAAGGTAACCCTTGCTTGGGGCTATTTTATTCCAGTCCAATCATTTTACTCACCTGTGGGTTTCATACATTGGTCCAATGCACCCACAAATATGTATTCTTCTAACAAAATAGCTGAAATGAAAGTGAACTGATTGAAAAATTGACTATCATTAAGTGATAAATAAATGTATTTGAAAAAATTTACATTTTAAAATATGTTCAATCGAAGTTGGAGAAGAAGGATATTTTGCTAAAAAAATTAAGCTTCAAATTAAATGTCATAATACAATTATACAATAATAAAATCATCTCAGAAATAAAAATAAAATGGTATTCAATATTATTGCTTATTCATAGGTCATAGACAAAGTTTATACCAATCTGTGGAGCTGCTTTTTGGCACTATGTTAGCTTGAATCAAAGTAACTGTAAAAATAAAAATAGTTTTTAAGCTAAACAAACAGAGGAAAAACTTATTAACTAAAATTCAAGTCAACCAATAGCTATTATAATTTTGCCAGATTGATTTAATCTCTTCTTAATCTATGTATATAAGCCCGTCAAAACTTAAAATTAGATAGTAAAGATTGTTAACTGTAAAACTTAAACGTGAAGTCACTTTTAGTTTGAAATGTTTTATGTATCTAAGAGATTAGTACGTTTGTAAGATCATCTCTGTATAAATTGTATTATAGTATGTTATACTCTGCATATCCTGTTTATTATGCATCGATATTACGAATTTATCTCGATATTGTAGTTGTATAATGAAACAATTTGTGCCAATTTCCCAATCGTAAATTGCCCTAATTTGTATGTTTGATGCTTAATGCAAAGCTCTCCGTAAACAAATTGTAAATTTAACATATCAACAAATGATTTATCAAACAAAAATGTATTATTGTTAATTGTAGAACTATTCAACAATGGTAGTGTATCACAGCATAACCTCATAGTGATTTGGCTCGAACTGTCCTTAAAATTTTTTTGATGAAAAAGTTAAAAAAAAAATTATTTTTATTAGCTTCCAATTTGATATTAAAAACACAAAAACTGTGTTTATGTTATCACATATGTTTATTTTAAAAAAAATAAGCGTAGTGTTAATACATTTTAATTTCTTACTTTTGCTACCACTTTTAAATTTTTTTAGGGATACTACGAGCCTTGTCTGGTGACTTTGACAACAGGAAAAACTGCCTACACATCATCTAACTAACTATGTAATGTCAATGTACTGTAAATGAAGTGTTCCGTTTGCGTAGAGTCGGTGAATGTGCTGCTCATACAGCTGGTTGAAAAGCTGAGGGTAGTGAGTTCGACACTGACGACCGACGAAACAACCGGAGTATATATACAACACGTTAAATCTTCTCATTGGTTGTTGTGTGGAAGTTTGAGAGAAAAGCACCAGCTTAGGTGCTGCTTCTGGACACGGTCAAAATTACGTTGCATTCCTTCCACGGTCGTAAAAAGATAAAGTCTTAAAAATGAAGCTAGGTGTTTGGCTATAGTTGGGAGGGTGATGTGTATGGAAGATCATCGTAAATGTCGTCTGAATCAGTGGTCGTTTCTGTCTATTACAAAATAAGCAGCTAGTATAGCTCTAGTTTGATGTTAAAAACCAAACTTTTTCTGAGCCAATCTTATTTCATATTGTTATTTTACACCAGTTTTTCACCAGCGTTATTTTCACCAATAACAATTAAAAATTTATATCAGTTCCTGTGTAACTGTTTTTTTATACAAAGACCATCGCTGGATTTTAATCTGTGTCCTAATGATGGATAGCACAACGTTAAGTATTTATCTTAAATAAATAGTCTGCAGTGACAAGGTAGAGTTGGGTGACCTTCTGAATAATGGTCTTCAGTCTAGATCAGTTAGAATGTGGCAGTAACATTTCATCTACTTTCATCAAAAACAGTTCATGGACACACTCACCGAGGTCGTCTTCAATTCGTCAAACTCTTCAAGAGGTATTTTAATGGAGCGTCAAGTCTTTGGGCACAATGAATGCCATTGTTTGCAGAGATTTGGCTCTTGGAGCGTCACGATCTACTTCCCAAAGGATTTGAAAACAAAGGGTGAATTTAGATCATTGGCGGGAATATCTTAAGCATCCAAGATCATGATATCACATCTGATGTAGGTGAAGTTGTACCATAATATCGTAAAAACGCTAACTTTATGTCTTACTTTTTTTTCTTGTAATGGATATAAATAAATAAAGTGGGGTGAGTGATTTCTCCTCTTCGATAATTCGATTTTGTGCTGAATTTTCAGTTTATATTATTATTTTCTTTGTCATCGTTTAGTTTTAACGCGCCCTTCTTCTCCGAAAGTTTTTTTTGCCCTGCAACTGTGATAAAGTAGAAACCACGTACTACCGTGCAATCGAAAAATCAACATAAACGACAAAAATCCAAAATGGAGATTTTTATACATTTGGCGTCTTTATATGGTAAGCTATATATTGCAAAAAATTCGAAAAAAAATTCGAAAAAAAATTTTGCATTATCATTATTTTGAAATTCTATTTTAGCGTTCATTTAGCAATATTAGCAATAGAAAGAAAATAGTTGTCAAGCCACTTTTCTCGGAATCAATCATGGAGCACGTTTTTTCAATTGTACTACAGTGTAATGATTTAGTTTCCCAGTCATAATTTTTTAATAACTTTTTATTTTGCATGTTTGAAATGTTGCGAAATAAATAAATAAACTGGGAAATAACTAAGAAGATGCGACTCGCACTTGTTCTATTTCAAAAAGACAGGAAATTCATTAAAATTTGGGACACAGTATATCAAAAGCTAAACATGCATAAAATTATATATATATATATATATATATATATATATATATATATATATATATATATATATATATATATATATATATATATATATATATATATATATATATATATATATATATATATATATATATATATATATATATTATTGAACAAATTTTGAACTTTTTTTCTTTAAATTGTAAAAAATCTACTGAGTTGAACTTGAAAAAATCTGTGTTACCAGCTGAACGCTTAATACCTGCTGTTAACAATAAATTTGAAGGAGAAAAAAAAAGAATACTAAAATTCTTAAATCTTGTGCGGATGCTTGACACTGTCCCTAAATAAGGGACAGTGGGTACTAATGAAGTAATAGTAAAATTGAGAAAGGCAAAAATTAAAAGAGAAAAGTAGAATTTTGTCAATCATTCAAGAAAATGACAGTGATGTTAAAACAACCACAAGTAAACCCACTTATAACAAATCATGGTATAACTATCAGCGTATAACTAAAACCTCAAGTGTAGCTGTTGCTTGAGCTATCTTATTTCTTTGGGTGTTTTTGTACATACGTGTATTTCAATTACTAAGTCACGTGAATTGCATTTAATGTGAATAGAGAAAAGAAGTTAAATTATAATTTTTCTCAAAGGAAAATTGGAAGTAGTGATTCATAGCTCAAGCTTTGTTTTACTCGTCTGAAAAACATTATTGTCAGAAGTAATTATATTTTAATTCACTTTCATATTTCAGACGTGAAATTTTATTTTTCGACTGGTATAAATATCAAATAATGTTTATTTATATATGAATATATTATTCAATTTACATGTATTTCCATGTTTTGCATTCAAATTCTGTACCATAAAACAGAAAATTAATTTATATCTTAAAAGTAAAAGGGAAAAAAGAAAAAACTTTAACCGCATTCACTCCAACCACAAAAGAAGAAATAACTTTCGGAAAAAAGCTAGGCACTTTGCCCGAATTTCTCAGTATTTATCACTTTTAAGAGATAATTAATAGCTATAATTAGAAAATTTTCAGACAAACGATAATCTGTTCGATTTCAAATAATCCACACTATCAACTCATAGTTATTTTGATTTTCACAGGCTGTTGCCAACTTCTAAACAGTAAATCGGTAATCTACTTGGTGAAAAATGGCTGCCACTTAAAAATCCCTTACTCCATTTGACGAGAAGGGATCTCACATCTAGTATGTGGAGCATTTAAAAAGATAACGAGCCAACCAACAGACCAAGCAAATTACCAGGAAGGAACAATGTATGAAAAACGAATAAAAGTGAAATATTTGAAGAATAAAAAAACGGAGAGAAGTCAATCACCTTCATAGCTTTGCAGGAGTTTTCGGGTATTTTGTCTGCTTCTTTGTATACCTGCCAAATTCAATTTCTGGAGTGCTCCGATATATTTTGAGAAACCGTCGTGCTTTGTTTCTAACTCTTCTAACTTTTTTACAAGAGTTTTTAAGACTTTTGAAAAACCCCGGCACAATGCAGGGTGGCATTGTCTTAAACTTCTGTGTTGATTTTTACAACTGAAAAAAAAAGGCATGATTGGAATGCATTACTGATTCGACTATTTAGGATTGCGGATACTGAAAATAAGATTTATTTTCTTTTTTTCTTCGGGAAGGGGGCGAGAAGAATGGTGAAAGAAGTCCCCTAATTAGTAATATTTTACTTTTATTATTTTTCCTTGATATTTATATATCCTTATATTTTCAATATTTCCCACATGAGTCGCGATGGCTCAGGAGATAGAGCGCTCGCCTTCCAATGAGGTAAACCGGGTTCGAATCCCACGATGGCTGGTCGATACGAATCAGCCTCCGGCTTGCACCGATCACAGTGCTGACATGAAATATCCTCAGTGGTAGACGGATCGTGGATTAGAGTCCCTTTGCCGTCAGGCTAACTGTGGAAGGTTCTCGTGGTTTTCCTCTCCATGTAAAGCAAAGGCGGGGTAGTTCCATCAAAAAGTCCTCCAGGAAAGAAAATTTCTCTCAATACTTGATCCAGGAGTTCCCTTGTCTTCTGTATTGGGTTCAAAATTACAAGGCTACGGAGTTGAATATTAGTAGTCATAAACCCGAAAATTGGGTCGGCTGTTCAACGACGGTTATAAAATAAAATAAAATATTTTACACATGATATCATGACTCAGCTAAAAATTTTGACGTTTATAATCAAATTAATTTAGAATTTATTTATAAAAAATTTAATGTCTGATGCATTAGTCATAATTCAATTGTCAGAGACAAGTATCAATACATGACTGAAATATATTAATATGTTTATTTTATATTTTTTGGAGCAATTGGTGGTGTGGTACATTTTAATTGAAATTTTTTAAATCAGAAGACAAAGGTAAACGCTACCATAAAAAAATTATTAAGCCATTTCATATTTTTTTTATGGTAGCGTTAGCAGAATACTGGAATCCTTGATAATTAGTCAAGGATGTAACATGATGTAAGACAATTCAGTAAAATGGTGTTATTTGCACTATTTCTGCTATTTTGTTTCTTCTGCATACATGATGTAAAGTCGTTTGCTTTAGAACATTGACTTACGGAATTGTTTACAAGGAAAAAATGACAAGTAAATGCTACTTTAAATAAGAAATATTCTAAAAATAATACTATTTACAAGAAATTGTTACTTTTTTAGACGTTTTTTTTTTCTCCACAAGCTTCCACTTTCTTTAAAAAAATGCATTATTAAAAGATATCGAACGAAATTTTATACTTTAGATAAACTAATATTTATATCGATTCTAATATTTTTATTTCTTAATAATTATTCTGTCTAATATTATCTGATTTATTCTTACTTATTCAAAGTGTAAATTGCAACTTTTTATCAACTATTAAACGTTAATTCCAGGTGTCAATTTTCAATAAACTATCTCATTTTTCAAGTAATCATTTCAAGTATATATATCATTTTCATCCATTTTGATTATTGAAACATATATTTGAAACCTATATATATTTGTTACATTTACTGATTGATGCTGTTATGAGTGCAACAATACTTTTATTTAAATTCCATACTCGTGGAAAAGGCTGTTTTCCCAGAAAACAGTTGTTTCGGTTCAACGTTAGTTTAACGCTAAACATCGAGGTAGAATATTTAACTCCCGGATACTGGTAAACACAAGAAAGGGTAGATTTATGCATCCCAGTTCCAAAAGGCGGCCACTACATCATTCCAAGCATCGTAGGGGAGTTGACGTTTTTATATTCAAGAAAGACTTGATGTTTTCAGCCTTGCCAGCCATTTCAGCAAGTAATTTCTTCTCCCCGACTACGCTTTAAATAGAGAGATAAAAGCTGAAAATGTATCACTTTTGAGAAAAAAAAGAGTCATAAACAGTTTTTCTCGTTCTTGAACTTACCTGGCTTTCATAAATTGATTGTCATCGTTGTTTTCACTCTTAAAATTTGCGTTAGGCTTAGCTTCAATTTCTGAAGCTATTTTCTTTGCCAGGGCATATATATTTGTTTACCGAATTTTTGCGTGGTTAGAAATACACTTTGTTGGAGTTCGTTGACCGGTCTTAATACGATACTTAGAACATCAGAGGATGTATTCGCATACTTTATCACAAAAATTCTTCAACCATAGCTAGATGGATGAAATTGTCTTAATGTTGGTATTTTACTATGTATAAAATGAATAATCCTAAGAAACTGAAGCAGGAATGTATACTCGATAATATACAAACTTCAGTTTTATTGTAATTTTTCATTAAAAAAATTTTTTTTAGTCCACATTAGCCCCTCGACACGGGGCTAGGGTAGACGCGTCTTACAACTTACTAGTTAATTTATTGAAGATTATAAAAAAGCAAGTAAAATAAAAATTGAACTAATCTTAGTCTAAAAGTATAATCTCGAGTAAATAATCGTAAAAATATTTATAAAAAAAGTCGAAGCTAAAAAAATACTTAAATTCCGTCTTCTCTGATTTTACCAAGATTTTTTTTTTTTTTTTTTTTTTTTGAATATTTAACGAAGTAGCAAATGTCACGATTTAATATTTCATTTTTGGTAAATTAAAGTTGATTACATTAATTTGACCACTACGATATTTAAACAATTAAAACAAAAATATAAAGCCGGATGGTAGTGCGAGATGGTCAAATTAGACTAACTTTTCTATAGTCTAAATTGTTTTTACATTTGCATTATATATATCGTAAGAATTTACAGTCACCTCCTGGAAATGTGTAAATATTGTAATAGGGTTCTTTTAGTTCTTTGAAAACATTTAATAGTAGAACCTTTAATAGTAGTTAATAATTGTATGTTTAGTAAATAGGCTCGAACAATAAATAATTTTGTAAAATAAACTCGGAGAAAAAAATCTGTTTTATTTGCTGTACTGTATGATAATGATATTTCTTGCATAAAAAAATAAATAAATAATAAAAAAATAAACAAATAATAATAAAATAATAATAATAATAATAATATATATATATATATATAAACACAGTTTTACGAACCTGCCATAATTTACAAAGATTCTTTGAGCAAAAAAAATGACTGAAATATTCCATTTGTCTACATTGACCTCCTCTCCTCTATTACTGAGCGGGGTGAAGTAAACCTTATTAAGAGGCCTTATTATTTCTCATTTGTGTATAATAAGAGTGTATATTAAACTTAAATTACTTATAAAACCGTGCCTTATTAACACTCTTCTTATAAAACCGTGTGGTGACCGGGTTTGAAAGAATAATCCCACTGAGGTTCATGTCATAAGACATGACTAAAATGGGTATACCCAGTGTTTGCGGATTATATCAGGAGACTGGCCCTCCAGGTTAGGGGTTGGGCTAACGACCCTACAGTGTAAAAAAACCATTGTTACGAAATCTCAAGAAGAAATAAACCACGGACTGACTACAAGGAAACGATATGGTAAAGGCTTTAAGGACTTGAAAATTGGATCATGGAATATTCGTTCTTTATACAGGAATAAAGGACTGCAAATGCTAATTGAGAAGATTGAAAAAGAGTTTTCAGTGCCAGACCAGTTGGCACATGAAAAAGAGGTAGGCCGAATTTGAGATGGATAGAATAGATGGCCTAGAGAAAGACCTTTTGGTCTTAAAAACTTTAAATTGGAAAACACCTGCAAAAAAAAAAAAAAAAAAAAGTTAGCCTGAAAAAAAAACTTCTTGAGAAGGCCAAGACCCACCCTGGCCTGTCGAGTCATAGATGATGATCATGACTCATCTTATTATACAAAAATGATAAATTCACTTCTTAAACCTACGTCTAATGCTTCTGCTTTTATGTTTTTAAATCAAAATGTTGACTTTAAAGCGATTAGTTTATACTTCGCATCAAGTTATAACGGTTTAAAATTTATTATTGAAATAGGAAAGAATGCTTATTTTACTTTTAAATAGAATATTAGGGTAGGCAGGACAGGTTCCGTGCTCGGGTACATTTACAGACACGTCTTGTAGTTTGAATGATGAATCTCGTTGGGTTGGTGGTACTTAAAATTGAACTCACAGACAGCATCATGAACATTAGCACTCATACCAATTTATAAATTAATCAAAAGGATGTGCATTAACGTGGAAAATTTTTACTGATTTAGTGCTATTTTAAGAGAATATTTTCTTCTTTTTTTATTGATATTTAGAATAGGGTAACTTATTACGAATTTTCCTGGAAAAGTGCAACACTTATGCAACCAACATACTCAAATATGTCATACCATATTATAAAGTTAAACAAAACAGGCATAGAAGCAAAATTTATTTAAATTTTGTAATTTTCTGCAAAAAAAATAAAATTGCCTTGGCATTAAGAGGCTACAAAGCTACAACATGAAATGATCTATTTGGCAATTAAAACGATTGCCAGATGACATTCAGACGAAACAATGGAAAATAGAAGATCTTTCTTTAATATCAGAATATCCACGACGTGATGCAGTGGACTCTTTTTTGCTACTAACCTAATCTACCAACAAGTCACGATTGTCCGGGGGAGCATCTTCTCTGAGTTGGTACTTTATCCCAACTTTTTCGCCCTCTCAGTGTTCTTAGAGAACTTGATCTTCATCGCTGTGGGGGCACTTCCTGGCTACGACCCTTGAAACTCCCGATAGTGGCGCTGCAGAGACTGTTTACGGCAATGACCTAGGTCATTTTTGTTCTTGTTAATTCCTTATTGCTATATTTTACTATATTGTTGTTTCTTGCCAGCCATTAGATCATTAGAAATATAAAAAAAATTTAAATTATCCTCTAAAGTTATTCGTTATGATTATTTTAAACTATTTAATTTAGTGGTTCCCAAAGTGTGCGACGGAGAGTTGCCATTACTTCAAAACTAAAGTTATGTTCAAGTCATGTTCATTTGTTTCATGTTCATCAATTAAATTCATTTGCTTCAGTTCGTTTACGAAAGTCTAAAGGAAAATTCTCGTTTCTTTTGCTACTTCACATCTACGTGAAGGTGGGTTTTCAACATTTACTGTTCTAAAGAGCTAATGTCATTAAAAAATAAATAACGAAGAAAAAGGAGTAGCTGTATCGAGCTTTTTACTAAGATTCCGAAAGTTTCGCAACGGGCATCACAAAACGAACTTACAAAATATTCGAGTGTTTTTAGTGATTTATCTTTATCTACACTTTCTCTTATAAATATTTTTATACATTATTATTAATTAGAATTTAAGTGCTTGCTTTCATTTTAAGAATAAACTGTATTAACTATTGTATGTTTATATTTTAACCTGCTCATTTCTATAGTTTTTGTTTTATAGTTAACACAAGTGCATACAGTATAAGTAAATAATAAATATCTTATAAGTGTCATTTTCCACAGATACTCTGTACAAAATGTACAAATGTACTCTGTACAAATGACAACGAGGTGATGATGGTAATGACTATTGAAGACAAACCAGGAAGGAGACAATTTTGTTCATCATTGAACTACTCCTATCAAGGATTCAGAATAATACTGCCGAAAGATAAACATGAAGTTGCAAAGTTGCAACACGAGTTCGTGAGGGAGGACAAACTGGTCACCAAACGAGGCTAGTATAGAAATATTTTATTAGCTTTCTTTAGTCGTTATTTCACATTTTAGGGTTACTAAAATATTCTATTTTCAAAATGCCGTGTACTGTTAATCAGTTGCGTTGCGTAGGAAGAAGACAAGTTCTTTACTAGTATCATCTGCTTTTCAGATTCAAATGAAGGGAGTGCAATTTAAGGTAGGCCTAAAACCATTCGCTAGTATCGTTTTGAGATCATCCCTAAAAACGAATTCCAAACTATCTTCGTCAGGCCACTCCTATATTTCTAGCGTGATTTTAACAATCATATCAACAGTTTAAATGTTCTGTATGGATTTAATCGTCTTCTAAAACTGAACAATTCAAGATTACCTAAAATGTTTTAATTATTTATGTTTGATCCATTCAAAGTAATTATTCAATAAATTTAAGATTATTGGACATTTATTTAAAAAAAACTGTTTTTTGTTTAGAGTTTTCTTAGTTAAGTCATAAACGATGGCGTGAATAAAGTTTTGTTTCACGCATTTAGTTAAAAAATATTCGAAAGAAAAGTCAAAAATATCATTAAAAAAGTGAAACTTTTGACCACTCTCCTTTCTAAAAAATTGAATCTACACTCTACTTTTTATTACAAATGTTAAAATTTACAATTTACAAATGAGTATAGTATTCCCAGAAGTTTTTGTGGGATTGAATTTTAATGAAGATATCCCATTTTTAAATTCATTAGTGGTTATTTTAATTTAGCGTACACTAATAATCTAAATAGACTTCTTAAACCATTTATTTTGAAAATTCAATCATTAGATTAAATGTCTGGATATTATGCTCTTTATTTTTTTATTATTGTGCTATATGAACTATGGTTTAAAAACGCTCCACTTTGACGTCAAATAAACTATTTACCAAAGTTCCTTTTGGCCCCGGTTACAATAGGGCTCCCCTATAAACTGAAATAGAAAAAACTTAGTTTATGCAGCAGATTTAAAGAATAAACATTCTACAACTTAGTGTTTTGTCATGTATTTAGTTACTTCAATTCATTTATTTTTTATCTTTATTCCATTTATTATAAATTTTATTATAAGTAAATAAAAATCTATAACTATAAATTTAACGAAAGTCATGTATGTAGTAAAAATCCGTAATACTTATCCTTATTTATTCTTCGATTAATTTAAAATGATTAATAGTACATGCCAAACATATAGATATGAATTCTATTAAATACATAAATAAATTTAAAAACAAGAAAAATAGTGATTAGTTCAAATATTTAAATCAAATCGTATTTTAGTTCAGATTCTAAAAAGACTTTGTGTTCATTAACTCTGGACACCCTTAATGAAACAGCATCAAAGCATTTTATCGAATTTAAATGAAATAAAAATAAAAAAACGATTAAAAATATTTTCACGAAGTCAATTAAAAGTAATAAAAGAAAACGTTAAGCTCATCGTCTTCTTCTATCTGATAGTAAGGTTTATTATCGCAGAAGGGCGCTGTATATGTGTTAGGGTAAAAGGCGTTGCCATTTTCCCTCGCTTTGAAAAAAAATGCTTCATCTCTAGCATTAGAGTGGAAACTATTCTTTCTCTGAGCTGAACTTTCTACATACTTACGAAAAGTTACTTACAATCTGCCTTTTTCCAGTATATCCAAAGATTATGAGAGTTTCGAAAAAACGGTGTTTTATAAGCAGCTCGATTTTCCCTTTTCCTCTCCGAAAATTTTACAAGAATTACACTTTTTCAAACATTTTGTTCGAACATTTTGTTTAACCATTTTGTTTCCTTTTAAAACATTTTCGCGGATGTGAGGAGAATAAAATCAGTTTGATTTTAACCGAAAAAAAGTCGAAGTTGTGTCTGCAAAATCGGCGAAAAGCTCTGTTGTAGAGCCAAGCTACCCGTCAGCAGAAAAGTGATAAGGCAGATGAAGTGAATTGGAAGAAAAAAGAAAATTCGTCTTTGGAACAGATGCCAGAAACTAATGATTGCAGAACCCGGGTGTTCGATGCTGTGTATGAAAACTGATGTATTTTCAACGGCAAGGACGATCGTCAGCTTAAAATTCTGAAAATAAACCATATACCTCTTCACTTTATAATTGAAAAGTTTCCTCAAGGATGAATTGGATAGAAAAAACACTAAGAGAATAAACAATACACTTTAACCACAAACATGATTGGTATTTTGGAGGTTATGTGTTTTTTCCTCTCCTTTCCCAAATTACTTCTAAATATAAGAAAATTTTTTACTTATCGTATCAATTTATCGATTCCCCTTTTGTTTTAAGACACCCTCTTTCGTTTTCAGACAATTTTTTTGTCTTACTTTTAAATGAAAATTAAATTAACTTTTTTGTCGCAAATGAACTCGTAAAATAAAATTTACAACATAAATATTATAACAAATATTAAAAAAAACACCAGGAAGGTAAGTCATTGATTGATTAAATGTAAGTTTTCATAATAAAAAGGTAGGAATTTTCTCAAAATAAGTGTCGAATGCTGTTATAAACTTATTCAAAAAGAAAGAAGAGAGAAAAACAAACAAACAAACAAGAGGTTGCATAAGAGTCATGACCCTTGAAAGACCAAAAAAGAAAGTAACTAACCATTCCTTACATACTTCTATTAGTATTCATATAGAAAAGATAACAAATTCTGGCCGTTACTGTTTTTTTTTTTTTTTTTTTTTTTTTTCCGGAGACATTAAAAACATCGAAAATGAGACATTTATTAATGACCCGCTAAACCTTTCATTCCAAAAATTGAAATTAAAATAACTGCTTAAAAGACACACAAGCAGTGCTAACTTATTCTTCATTGGAAAAAATAAGAAACAGTTATCCTAATATGAAGAATAATTATAGAAATAAATCTCGTAGAAGGTGGAATTAAAACCACTAAATGATCAATCCGTTGGATTCTAGAATGAGACTGAAAAGATTAACTTTTCAGATGAAGTTATCAATTCTCTGTGATTGATTTCAAATTGGGATGGGGACATTAATGTTCAAAGATTTTCTGTCAATAGTCGCGTCTCTTAATCTGATTTATTTAATTAAATTAAATTAAGTCATTAATTTATTTTTTAAATTTTGTTACCATTTTATGCATAAAATCTTTCTGGAAATTCAACTATTGTTTTTGATATTACTGGTCATGAAATATTTTCAAGAATCATAAATTCTTTAAAATACTGAGCAGCTTTAAAATTCAAGTTTCTATTTTAAAAAATTAACTTAAGTGTTCTTCAACCTTTTTTATGCATGCTCCAAACAAGGCTTCTTAAAAGTATTTTGCCCCCAAACCTATACATCATTTTTAACATTTCAAAATTGAAAACTTCACTCATTATCATTCGTTATTTTAATCATTAGAGGTTATTTATTATTTAAATTTAATGAGATCTTTCATTTGCTGCTAGCTGCAAGGAGGTTTTATGTCAGGTTCCAATTTAGTGAACTCCAGATTCAAGTTCCCTCGTTTCATAAGCATTTTAATATTCTTTTTAAGATGTAAATCATTTCTGGTATTAAATCCGTATTCAGCTAAATAGGACGAAGTAAACAATTATAATAATTCTCTTGCACATTTGGTTGCATTTAGATATTTGATTTTGATTGTTTCATAATGCTATACCATCACACACTAAATAAAGTTTTAATTAATTCCTTATTTTGTATTTCTGCGAGTTCTTCTTAATACACTATATGGCCAAAAGTCTCCGTACATCCAGTGGTATGGACTTCGAGCACATATTAATATGATGTTGGTCTCACTTTTGCAACGATGACAGCCTTCTGGGAAAATTTTCCATCAGTTTTTGATACGTGGCCATAGGAATTGACTTCCATCACAGCTTAAGTGAGTGCTTGAAGTAAGGAGAGTCTATTTGGCTAGCTACGTAATCTGAGCTCTAATACGTCCCAAAGGTGTTTTATGGGATTTAGATCAGGGCTCTGAGAAGTCCAGTCCAGTTTTTGAACACCCATTTCGTCAAACCACGTCTGTACAAGCCTCTATGTGTGAATGGAGCAGTTATCCTGCCGGAAGAGAAATGTGCCTTATCCGAAATATTGCTACAGAGTTAGGAGCGTAGCATTGTCCAGAATGTCCACATACATCTCACAGATCATGTTTCCAACCACAGGAACTAACGGACCCAGGTCGAACCACAAGAAACACCTCCACACCATTATGCTCCCACTACCGTAACTACCCGGATGTCAAGATACTTTTGACTACTCCGTAATCTGAGATATCACACAAATCCACTAACATTCGTAACATAACCACTTCATCCCAAGTAGGAAATCAATTTTTTCAATAAAGAAAATATTTCTTTTAAATAAACAAATTAAATTTGAAGAGGATAGAGAGTATCATCAGCAGGAGCCGCAGTAACTTAGGGAACAGAGCGTTCGCTTTCAAGGTTCGAATCCCAACGGTGGCTGGTGGATACGAATTCTGCTTCCAACTCGCACCGACCACAGTGCTGACGTAAAATATCCTCAGTAGCAGACAAATCATATCTTAGAATCCCCTTGCCCGTTGGGTAACCGTGGGAAGTTTTCGTGGTTTTCCTGCCCCTATAACGCCAATGCGAGTAAGTTCAAGCAAAAAGTCCTCCGTGAAGGCTAGTTTGCCACAATGCTTGATCCAGGAGTTCCCTTTTCTTCTGGTTCAGGTTAAAAATGACAAGGCTACGGATAGGAACTTTTGTAGTCTTAAACTCAGAATTGAATCGGTTGTTCAACGCCGGTTAGATAAAATAAAATAACATTAAAATAGAATTCAGCATGAATCTCCGGGTTAGATTAGGAGCCATGGCTGCGCAGGGGATAGAGGGCGATTTAGGCTTTATTACGCTATAATTATTATTATTACGTTCCTTTTCATTAAACGGAAAAAGCAATATACTTACATTTTTATACTACTAATTTTTTATCAGTAAAAGTTTCCATGCTTATATTTATGGTTAAAAAAATTATAAATCAGTCTCTACATAATGACATTTCTTAAATTTTATCGTTTTTTTTTTTTTTTTTCAGTATCATTATATTATAATCTAAAGAGCAAAGAATGTGAAAACAGCGTTTTCTGTGTTTTGATTATATCTGGAATAACGAGACATTTGTTTCTTCAAAAGTATAATTGATTCAAACAGAAATAGCACATAAAAAAAAATTATGGGATTGTTTACCTGAAAAAAATTAAATACTGGCTGTAAGAAAATTTCTTTTTTTATTTCCTTTTATTTTCAAGAGCTAATTATCCTTTATTTCCACTTCCTTTCTTTATTTTAACATGAATATTTACTTGTTAAGATTCTTCCGATCAAATAAATGTTATGACTGTTAATTAGTTACGGTAGTTAGGCATAGTTTATTTCTACTGCAAACAAAGGAGAAATTAAATGTTTTTACTACTAGCATTTTATATTTTCCGGCTAAGTATCATACATTCTACCGTTACCGTAAAGCACCAATTTTCTTTTATTTTCTACATCAAAGCAATTTTTACTTCACTTAACTTTCCTTCTACTACTTTCTACTACTACTTTCACTTAACTTTCAACTACTTTCTTTCTCACTTTCCTTGGATGAAAATAGATAAATCTTGAATAATAGACTCAGTATCAACTTGAGATATAAAGACATAGGTTATAGTATAAATATTGAATGAGAAAGAAAAGGTAATTATCTTTTTAAAGTATATGTGATATTCTTTAAAAAAATATCACTTATCACTCTTTCAAGCTTAAAGTTAACTTTAGAAAGAAGGAACAGATTATTTAAAAATATTTAAAAGAACAGTAAAAAAAATGAAATATTTGAAAAGATACTAAATGAAATAAAACTGTTAGGAAAATAAGTGTTTTAAAACCATTTGGAGTTAAAACTAAAAAAAAAATTCAACTAACAAAAGAACACTCTGCGGCGTTAAGAGAAAATGTTGTCAAATAATTTTATCCACTTCTGTCAGTTGTTCACTAAACAACTTATACAAGTTTGATAAAATACCTAAATTTGCATTATTGATAACATATTTCTCCCATAATGGCTAGGCAATAATCTTATCCAAAAAGAAATTCCTTCTGAAGGCAGAGTCCACTTGTATAGCATCTGTGTAACTTTTAATAATAAGACTCTATATAAAGCCTTTATATTTTTGCTTAAAAGTTTTAAAAGTTTTAGTACTTTGATTAACTTTGATTTGCGCTGGTACGAAGTACATGTTCATGCCAGCGACATTTCATTTCTTCATATGATGTGAGAGGCCCTTGGGCAACTGTACCAAAATTTATCCTATAAATCGAAAGTGAGGCATTAAATGTGGTAAAAAGAAATTTATGTAATAAAAAGAAATTTAGTTTAAAGTTAATGCTTGACCACTTATCGGAAAATACCTGTCCGTCCGTCATGATTTTTTTGTTTTGGCAGATTAGAGAATTATTTTTGTTTGTACAAAACAAACAACATTATCTATAATATGCATGTGTGACTAATCCCCTCACTGTCTAGCGGCAGCTAGAGATTATTCATGAGTCCATACACTCTAAAAAAATCCAGGACATGCAAAGGGTCCGTCGCGAAAGTCTCCTTAGAAATGCGAAGACAAGCCAGAATGTGCTCCGGGGACACACTTATCACTCCGCACTTTGCACAAACCGGGACTCCTCAGAAGCAACTCCTCATGTGGTCGCTGGCAAGTCTCGACAGCGCCGTATGGTCGGTTCTATCGCAGGAAAGGTCAATGGAGCCCCCAGGACATCTCCGCCAATACCAATCATGGGATGGAGGGACCCTCCAAGCCTTTAAGTCATTGATTTTCCAGATGGAGTAAAGCTCGTCAAAAGTCAATGAGGCAACTGAATACAATGGCTCAACCGAGGCCTGCTTTGCCAAATCGTCAGTGACCTCATTTCCGTAAATCCCCACATGCGAGGGAATCCATTGGAGGTGCAATTCGTGATCCACAGCAATATGTCTTAAGTAATTTCAAAATAGCGATGCTAGTGCGGTCGCCAACATTGAACCAGTCCTTCAAGTGCTGCAATGAACACTTACTATCAGACAAAATCCATACCGCTCCATAATTATTATCATTCAAAATGGCCTCAAGACCGGCCTCAATAGCCAACAGTTCTCTTCTAAACACCGATCAATTGTCCGGGTTTCTAATTTTAATTTTTCTGACTTCGCTATTAGGAGTCTTAATATATACTCCACTCCCGGATCGATGTTCTTCATTTTTGCTCCCATCTGTGTAAATTTTTATATCTACTTCAGGGATTTCGTTGATTATCTCAAGTGCCAACTGCCTCACAAGATCCGAGACTGTACTTTCTTTATTCACAGCCTGTTGTAGTTCGGTGTGAAAGAATACTCCCCTTAATCCCTCCGATGGATCAATACAATATTTCAGGGAGTGGCGTTCGACCTCCCGGCTGAATAAATTCAACTCCGTGGCCAGGTTCATTGGACTGTTTTTCTTTAATCTTTTGTTACTTTTCCACCCTCCTAGATAATCCGAGGTACGATTATGAGAGCCTTAACTTATAGTTTGTTAAAATATTTTTGTAAGTCAGCTCCACCTCTGTATCTCAAAGGCTGCAAGTCTGCCTCATATAAAACGATTTCATTAGGGATGAATGTAGTTAATTTACGTCACACTAGAGCTGCACAATGGGCTATTGGCGACGGTCTGGGAAACATCCCTGAGGATGATCCGAAGACATGCCATCACAATTTTGATCCTCTGCAGAGGGGATGGCACCCCTGCTTCGGTAGCCCAACGACCTGCACGCGAAGTTGAGCACTTTACGGTAGAACAGTTTAACGAGGACCCATACCGCACACCCTCGGTCCCTACGCAGACTGATCCAAGTGGTCACCCACCCGCACACTGACCGCAGCCAGTGATGCTTGACTTCGGTGATCTGCTGGGAACCGTGTCTTAACGATCAGTCCACTGCGGGACATTTCATTAGGGCAACTGTTTCTCAAACCAGTGATTATGCGTGCCGCGCTCAACTGAACTTTTTCTTGTTTCTGTAAGTTGGTATTTGAAGCGCAAAAATATACAGGTAATCCATATTCTAATATCGGTCTAATAAGGGCAATGTACGTACTTCTAAGTGTTTCAGCATTAGTGTCCCAATCTCTTCCTGAGATGTATTTGAGTATATTTAGTCTTCTCCTGCCTTTATAGATTAAGTTCTGTGTTTATTGCAGTTGAATTCGGCACCATATGCTATCATACATGACAGGAAAAAGGTGCATTATTTTGTTCTTATCGTGAAAATACGTTTTCTTATAGAACACCGAAGTCGAGCAATACTGGCTGGATCAAAAAGCTGGTAGATGACCACTTTGATCAATCTGCGTAGGGACCGAACATTCCTTGAGATACCAGAGAGGATGAAAATTATATGATGGCATGTTTTTGGATCATCCCCAGACCGTGTCCCATTGTGTGACGTTCATAAAGTACTATTACTATAATTCATAAAAGCAAAGTGTTATTTTGCATTCCTTTATTTATTTATCTACTTTTAGTCGAGGGACCTTCTGGACTTATAAATGTATTAGGAAAGGCCTTAAGTTATTCGTGATCACAATACTCTAGTATGCTAACTGAGTAGAAGACCGGTTCCTTGTTTTGAGCCCAGTGTCCGATTTATCATATGACCTGAAAGGCTCAGACCATATGATAAATCAGGCCCCCACATTTCTGGGAACCCCCAAAATACTACAAATGATTTCTTTTTGTGTTTTTCTCCAAGAATTGTCCTTTAGAATTATGAGTTAGCAAAAATTGTAATAAATATAAGCTCAAATTAACTAATACTCGCATTTTACTCATGCTATAAACAATTTAAAGACACTTCAGAATGAATAACAAGTAAATTTGGTTTAAAGTAAAGACCAGGAGGCCCCTGATATATCTGTGCTTAGAATCTTCACATTCCTAGATCATACCCAGCTAGAGCCTCCCTCACCCCTCTACCCCTCTCCTCATGCATGGGAGTATACATATTACGATGTTTCCCATTTCCATAATATTTTTTCGCATTTAGATTGTCAAAAATATTTTTTTAAATTTCTATTATTCTTTCTTTAAACACTATGCGCCATTATAGTCCAGTAGTTTGAGAATCGGATCTCCCTACTGTGACATCCACCGAGTACATGGATATACGTGCTCATAAAATCTAATGATTCTTAAACTCGGAGGACGGTCACTGAGCAGTATCATGAGAACAGGGATCTGGTGAAAATTTCCTTCCTCTTTAAATCTAAAATTGAGGAAGTGGCCTCAGGAAAGAGATTCCCCCTGCAGAGGATGAAAATTGTAATGTTATGTCTTCAAATCATACCCAGGGATGTTTCTCAGACCGTCACATGATTAATAGCTCATTATACGACTCCAGTGAAACGTAAATAAAACACTTATTTACCTTGAAGCATTAAGTTTAATGCAGTTTTGAGTTTTGTACAATTTCCCAAACTTGAAAATTTTTAGCTGGTTTGACAATCAAAATAGAAAAATAACGTACTTCTTATTCCTATGACTGTCTCGACGCTCATGGTGAAAGCATTCCTCCTGTAGCCGAATATAATCGCCAATTACATTTGGTACTAGGCTGAGATGTTGTCCCCTGAAGTAATTTAAATAGTGACATATTTTTAGGTCTTCATTCTGATTCATTATATACAATTCTATAAAAGCATGTTATTCCTAATGATAGAAATAAAACAAATCATTATAAGTAGATTCTAAGTTTATAATAAATTTTCTTAAATATGCTTTTAATATTTAATTAATATGTGATCACAGAGCCCTACTTTCCAAGGCCCTAGGGGAGTTTTCAATTTCAGGCTTATGGTCAGTCTGGAAATTAAAAAGGGGTTCATTGTTTAAATACTCTTTATTGATTACCCTTTCCAGACCTCTATGATCACTTGAGGCAATTCGCGTTAGGAATAGGGGCTACAGGTGGCGTAAAGCAGATCTCATTACCTATAGCAACATTTTGCATGCTATCACCATTAGTTGTCTAGTCATAGGAGAAGAAAGTACGTTAGTTTCTCTCTTGATTTTAAGTAGATTAAAAACTTTTAAGTTGGAAAACTATATTGAACATAGTTCTAAAAAGAAATGTAGTGGAAAATTTAAAAAAAAAATATTTTTGACAATTAAATACAAAAATATTAAGAAAGTGGTAAATATCGTAGTACATTCTTAGATTGCAACGCTCGAATACGCCATGTGGTGAAAGGACCGGTTCCACGCCTTTGGCCCTTCCCTCTCCTCCTGTTTTTAGTTGCATAGAAATGTAGTACGATATTTTCCCTTTCTTCATATAGTTTTCTAACTTAAAAGATTTTAATCTATTTGAAAATCAAGACTGGAACTAACGTTTCTATGACCTTCTTCTATGACTCTCCACTCGCTATTAGTGGAAGCATATGAAGTGTTGCCATAGGTAAAGAGTTCTGCTCTATGCCACCTGTATAAAGGCTCAAAACAGTTCTCTCTTGAAAAATGGCAACAGCGCAGCTGTAGGAATGATCTCTAATAAGAATTGGCGATCGCAACACTCGAATACGCCATCTGGGGAGAGACCGGTTTCATGCCTTTAGCCCTTCTCCCTTCCATATCTTCCTCTTTTCTGTTGTATAGGAATGTACTACGATATTTTCCCTTTTCTTAATATTTTTTCTTTTTATTCAATAAAAATATTTTTTAAAATTTCCGTGATACTTTTCTTTAGAGCTAAGTTTGATGTAGTTTTCAGTTCCGTATAGTTTTCCAACTTGAAAGATTTAAATCTATATGAAAATCAAGAGAGAAACTACCGTACTTCCTTCCTCTATGACTTACCACACGCTAATGGGGATGGGGAACGCATGCAAGTGTTGCCATAGGTAGAGAGTTCTGCTCTACGCCACCTGCAGCCCATTTCGATCGCCAATAGAAATAAATTATATCTCGGCTTCTGTGGGCTTTTTGCAGACTAGCTTTCTGCAAGTTGGCAATGAAATGCGAAATGAAACAGACAACACAGATACTCTAATTCCTTCTGAATAATTTTGCTTTAATCTTGATTTGTAACGATACATATTTCTCTTTTAAATGAGAAATCAATTCATACACTTTAATAAGGCGTAATTAAATACTGATTCTAAAAACAAGCACTAAAGTAAAACTGAAACCAAAAGTAAAACTGTAATTCTGCAGTGTCGCCATCTATACAATAAAATACTAACTATTTAAAAAAATAAATAAATGAATAAACAACAAATAACTTTATGATGATAAAGATAAATATTTTCATTTTGTGACATCCAATAAATTGCTCAAGATTGTGATTATTTCTTTCAGCGGTAAAACTGATTTTTATATTGAATTTTTAAGCTTTTTTCTTTTCTTTCTTTTTGTAATGGATGTTATTTCAAAAACACTTATTCGATTTAAAATATTAGGGTTAAAGTTTGTTGACATTTAATTCTCTTTCAAAGTATTATCTATTTCAAACATTTCTAAAGAAAAACAACTAACTTCAATCAATATGCACACTTATAAATTTTTGAGTAGAATTTAACTTTGGCCAATATTTTTCCTCAATGAAAACAAAAAACTAATTTTAATGTTTTAAAGTAATGCTTAAAATAAATGCTGATAATGTTAATGTTGTAAGTAAATAATTTTCTTTATTTATATAAAAAAAATAATTTTTAAATATGTGTAGAAAAAAAAATACATTTAAATTGTGGGCTTGTAAATAAGGATACATTTGAAGTTATATAACATTTCTGATGAAAGGTTTGCATCTGAAATATTTTAAAGCTTCTTTTTTTATGTTTAAATTTAATTATTTTCTTTTTACATTTTGAAACTTATATTTCTGAGCTTTTACATAAATTTATTCCCAAATTAGTATATTTAATCTTTTATACTTCACTCCTTCTTATGAATTTATTAAGTGCATTCAAATTATCGAAAAACAAGTAACTTTTACAACTTTTTAGTTTTCCCATTTCATTGTAATCCTCTTTAAAGCTAAGAATTGAGTGGTTTTTACAATTTGTGAACTTTTTGACAACAATGTAAAGCTTTAAAATGTTTTTTGCTATTATTTTTTATTATTATGCAATTAAATATGATAAATTATTTAAACTCTAAAAAATCTTTAGATAACCTTCATTTCTTGATCATTTAAACAAAAATAACTATTATATGAATTGTTTCTTTTCACGTTGTAGGAATACAATTACTTTATTTTAGAAACAATAATTTTTAAGAAATAATACAAACTTTGTACTGTAAAAGGGGTCATCCATAAATGATGGCACATATTTTTCAATATTTTCTACCCAATCCTTCTCTTTGTCACTAAGTGTCATATTTCACTTTATTCCTAGTTTCTCTTGTCACATGCCAGTCTAAATTATATAAGCATATACTAGCAGTTCAGAAACAAGGAACATATTTAAAATTTTTTCCTTAAATTCTAATTATGCGTTTTAACATTAGAAAAATTAAACATATACCTAGAACGACTGAAGGATCCAGTTTGGCCCTTTCCAAATTTTTCGTGTGTATATTAATTAAAGATCCCAAATTCTAAAATATAATCATCATTATTCTATTAAAAACATATTATAGACTTGATCTTCAAAATTCTATGGTATTTTATTCAACTTGGTCAACGAAAATATTCGATTAAGCTGAGCATTTACTTTTCAATTATAAGCATGCATTTTTCTTAGATAACGGAGTTTCCTTTTCTTTAAATAATTATAGATATCTCAAAATACTCTTGCTGTTTTTAATGAAACTTGGGCACTTTGTATATACCATATACTCAAAACTACCTGGAGTTATAGCTAACACATACAGAGCTCATTCTAGGCAGGGTAAACAGGGTGAAGCACCCTGCTGCCCTTTTAGTCAAAAGAATCCACCCTGTTGCCCCTGAAGTAAATTAGTGCCCTGATATAATAGATTCCATACCCTTTTTGCCCTATCTTTCCTCAACCCTTCTTTGTTTTTTCCCCAAACTCTACTATGGCTTTCTTAAACTTTCGTTATTTTCAACACTTTTTATTTAGTTTATCATTGCTGTGATACATAGATTTATATGAGAAAGGAAAAATAGCCATCACACCCCCTTGTTGCACTTGTCTTTGAAAGTTTGCAGTTACTTCCACTATCATTAAATCATAATTATTAATCATTTTAATTATTAAATCATAACAACAGACACTTAAAAACATACATTTATTATTTTATTAATATATACATGCATTTTAAATAAATTTCTAAGCTAATTAACCCATTAACTCGATATATATGCTAATTTATTAATAAAAACTAGTAATTAATATGATTGCTTTGCTACTTTTAGTTAAGGAAAAAAAAATTATTTTACTAATTGACAATGTTTTTGAATAGAACATGTAAATCCCAGAGAAAGAAATTGCCTTTTTAGAATAATAATGCCCTTTTTTTAAACTTTTGCACCCTGCCCTTTTTTCTGCCTAGAATGCGCTCTGAACACATATAAAGCTTGCGCATAAATAATTAAATATGCATTTAAATTAAATCAAATTATGAAAAATCGGAAGTACACAATGCTTTCGATATGTTATTTTTCGAATTACAGCTCAACAAAAAGCGAAAGAAACCAAATGAGTTCCATCTGTCTTTCTTGTGGTAATGACAATTGGGAGCACTACATTTGATGTTTGTTTATTTTGATGAATAATATGGAAAAATTTAAAAACTAATTCTATGAAAATGTTTATTCTGCCGATTTTAATTTTAACCAAAATGCATGATGTCCCACTTCTTGTCTTCTTCTTTGGGACAGATGTCCCAAACTGTCTCAATTTTAAAAATCCCCATCCTCCTCTCCAAGTGTGACATTAATTATGAACTGCCCCAAAGTGTAATTTTCTTGTAACCTCATCCTTTCTGTAACATTCTTATGTAACCTTAATTAAATCATTTAGATTTCAATGTAACATATAGGATATGGTAGTCGATACTAAATTATCTATTTCAAAAAAGAATTGATGTTTTCAGTGTAATTTTCTTTACTTTTTCATCAGCTTATAGGATTTAAATATGGCTGAAGACTCAGGAGGCAGCAGCACGGTTGGTTCTTGTTCAGATGAAACTTCAGACATTACCAGCCCATTTGTTGAAATAGATTTTCAAGATATTGAATTCTATGAAAGATGTGGTGGTGGTGCATTTGGTTGTGTTTACAGAGCTCTTTGGAAATCACTCAATAAAATTGTAGCTGTAAAAAAACTTTTGGTTTTAGAAAAAGAAGTAGGAAACCATTATTTTATATATATTTTTTTATTATTTTGTTATTATGTTTTTTGATTATGTAGTAAACGGAAACTATTTCTCTTAGGCACAAGTTTTGAGTCTCCTCAGTCACAAAAACATCATAAAGTTTTTTGGAGCCGTGACAATATCTCCTAACTATTGCATAATAACAGGTAAATCTAATTACTACTAAAACTGTTACTTTTATAGCTTTCCACAGGCCTGCCTTCTATTAGGCTTTTTGCAAAATATTTTACAAAGCAGTAGACATTTAAAAGCAAAAGCTTTTAGAATTTGGGGTAATTTTGCCTACATTTTAAAAACCTCATCACGAAGTAGCTATAATAAAGTGGTGTTGCTTGTGAACTTTAAATCATTTATGTGTAGTGGTTATGTGAAAATAAGTTTAATGAAAAATAATACATTAAGACTCGAACTTAGCTACCGCTAGAATAAATTTTCAGAAAAAGTGTTGAAAGTTGATAGCCCTGTTTCTATTTCATCATATACTTCATAGAGCCACAGTGACTCAGGAAATACGACTCTCGTCTTGTGATGAGGTGACTTAGGTTTGAATCCCACAGGTGGCTGGTAGAATGCAAATTCTGCTCCCTACTCACACTGACCACAGTGCTGACATAAATACCCTCAGTGGTAGATGGATCATGCGTTAGAATCCCCTTGTTATCGAGCTGTCATATCCGTGGGAGGTTTTCGTGGTTTTCTTCTCTATCTAATGCAAATGCAGGCTAGTTCCATCAAAAAGTTCTCAATGAAGGCTAGTTCATCCCAATGCTGAATCCAGCAGTTTTCTTGTCTTCTGGGTTGAGTTTAAAATTGCATGGCTATGAAGGTGAACATTGATAGTCGTAAACTCAGAATTGGCTGTTCAATCCCATTTATAAAATAAAATATATACTTCATAACAATTGTACCTCAATGTATATTTAGATATATACTATCTTCTTATTTATTTATTTCAAATCTATAATTGTCTCATATTAAATAAAATATATACTTCATAACAATTGTACCTCAATTTATTTAGATATATACTATTTTCTTCTTGTTTATTTATTTCAAATCTATAATTGTCTCATATAAAATAAAATATATACTTCATAACAATTGTACTTCAATGTATATTTAGATATACACTATTTTCTTCTTGTTTATTTATTTTAAATCTATAATTGCTTTATTTTGTGATATTTCAGAATATTCAGAAAATGGATCATTGTTTGCTTTTCTTGGTGAACAAGAAAACAATTCAATGTTAAATTTTGAGCAGATTCTATGTTGGAGCTGTGAAATAGCTGCTGGTATGACCTGATACACTATTATTCATTTTTGAAATTTTACTCATTATCTGTTTAATACATTTTTATAAAATAGTTTTTACATGACAAAAATGTATTTAACACTTAAACTGATTTACTATTTGGAAAAATTTGTATAAAAATTTTCTTACAAATTTCCATTGGCTAACATGTGCGTAAAACAGTTTTTTTTTTTTTTTTTTTTTTTTTTTTTTTTTTTGTTGCATGGTATAGCAAAATGATTGAACACTGAATTGACAGTTAAAGGATAAATATAATACTTGCTACAAATTTTAAATCAAAGCTATCTTTATCTTAGTCAGATTTATTTTCATAAGACTGTTTAATTTATATTATATGATTCAGATATTTACTTACTTATAGGCATGCATTATTTACATGAAGAAGCACCTGTAAAAGTTATTCATCGTGATTTGAAATCAAAAAATGGTAAATGGTAATTATACTTGTTTAATTAGCTCTTTTAAAAAGTAACTTTTAAAAATTTTAATAATTTTTCATTTAAACATTGTTTGAAAGGAAAAAAAAACCAATATTGTTAGTTTGCTTCCTTTGTACTTATTCACTACTTCAAAAAATAAATATTTAAAATAAATTGTCAAATGTTTTAAGGCAGTCTTAAATTTTTTAAAATTTTATTATGAATGCCAAAATTGTTTATCACCATTTAAAATTCTTCAATCCATTACATTTTGTATCAAAAATATAATAAATAGCATAAGAACTTTTTTTAAAAAATTTGAAATAACTTTGATTTTAATTTTCAAATGTAAATCGAGCATGTATTCAATACATAATATATCCTGTAAGTATATATTTGTTATACTGTGTTAATTTTATTAAAATATAATTTTAATTTTTATTATAGTTGTGATAAGTGCTGATTATGTATGTAAGGTATGTCAAACTTTTTTCTTTTAATTAGTGTTTTATGGTTTTCTTTAAAACTTACATATGTTAAATAAATATATAATTTTAAAGAATGCATGATTTTTTAGCTCATTGATTTGTAATAGCCACTGGATAAGTTTATGTTCAAGTTCTCCTAAAAGTACAAAAAAATAAAAACAGTAAGTACAGTGCGCAAAATAAAAAAAATGGACCACCCTGAGTAACTTTTGATCTAATGATTGGATTTTCACATTCTAGGACTCAATCTTGGAGATGACTCAAATATGCTAATTAATTAATGCAGACGTTATTAAGTTACAAAATCAGACACAAAAACATAGTTTCTCTGAATAAACACACCTTTTTTGACAAATTCGAATTTCTGACCCCGATAATATATATAGGGAGTAGCTGCAATTTAGGAAATATGATCTCAATAGTTTAATCAAAAAGCATGATCCAAAGTTTGGACTCCTTCATGTTAATTTTACTTCCTATGTATTTCATCATATCTTGAGAACTTTTTATGCAAATTGAAAAATTTTTGTACACAACTTTAAAATTCATTTATTCAAAGACAATTCCAAGCAAAAAATAACTTTTAATAAATATTTATAATTTTTTATTATGTTATTTAATATTAGTTAAGAAAATTTTGAATTGTAAGGTATGAATTTTTTTACATCATTTTAAAGAATATAAATTTTTGTGGCATAATTCAAAATTGGAGGGAAATTAGCATAATAGTTCTTGAGAATCAATTTTCATTTTAAAATTTGATTTGTCTAACACGATATAAAGTTAGACGGGCGGTCCGTTTTTTATTTTCCACACTGTACAATAATTTTTGTTGTATCAGTACTCCTGAATAATGATTTAAATTACAATATCGGTTGCTCTTCATGGATGCAAGTACAATAATATTGTAAATGAAACTGTATAAAAGATATAAAAAAGGAATTAGAAATTTCCTTTTTAACTGTTAGAATTCAAAGTCTTTCATATCCTCACATGACTTTGTTAAGCTTTTAAATTTAGGGTATAAAAGCCTCCAAGGTAAAAGGTGATAGCCCATATTTTAATAGTTTAGAGATAAACAGATTTATATTTTTATAAAATATATTGACTATATTTCAAATGGTCAAGGTAACCTGGTTAGCAGGACGCTGGATTCTTCTTTGTGAGAATGGGAGTTTGAATCCAGAAGGTCGAGGACTCCTCGTGTAATAAATGGTGACTGGTGCACGTCAAATCTGTTGAGTCACAAAGTCCTCTATGTTCCCATAACAAATCAATCAATACCTCTGGGGGTACTTAATTGGAGATTGGTCATTTTCTGGTTCAGGTCAAAATTACGATCTGTGGATGAATGAATGGGTCTCCCATATAAACGTGTGTGACGTATGGATGTTGCAGAAGTCAAATTCTTAGTCAAAAATGGTGCCACTGGAAAACAAGAACTATCGCGCTACAATGGCTGACAACAACAACAATGATATTTCAAATAAGAAAACTTATTGTTAAACATTTATTGTTTAAGAATTGCTAAACATTACTTAGAACTGAATGAATGCTACCTCTGGAAAGCTACTATTATAAGGCCTCCTAAGTCTTTTGAAAATTTCTTATAAATACAGCTTCATTAAAATGAAACATTTGATCAAATTTAACAAGAAATTAAGTTAAAGAAAAACCAGTACCTCACTTTTTCATCCACATATCTCTTTAATTTTTTAAAAATGATTTATTTAATGAACACCAAATTTATATTTTCTAATTTGAGGAAGAGCTAAACAAAATAATCTTAAAATGCAGACAGTTATTTATACATAGGCTTAAAAGTGAGCAAAGCCTTGCCTACTCCACTTAGTATTAAATACAAATGTTACTGCAGGTAACTAATTTAATGTTACTTTATTAATCGAAACATTACTTAATATTACATACCTGCCAGGTCTCCTATTTTTTAATGAAGACTCCTCTATTTTGCGACTATCTCCCGTTTATTCTCAAATTTCTTCGTATTTGTTGAAGAAATTAAAAAAAAAAAAAAAAACATTTTGGTGATAAAATATCCGCTGATGGCAAAATTACTTCTCTTATTCCTCAACATAGGGTGCTATTGTCAGTACTGCAGTATGTTAAGTGTTAATAGTTTAAGTAATTATAAATAATGGTTTAAAAAAATCTTCTTTAAATTAAGATTTATATACATATTTTTCACTTCTTTAAATGTAAGTGTGCATATTATTTCCGATTTCGAATTTCTCTTTTTGACTTGCATGATTATGCATGATGTATCAAAACTTTACTCATAGCCTAAGAAATATCTCTAGTAAAATATCCTTCATTTTATTTCTCCAATGGTAGCAGGTATGATATTAAAAAAAAATTAATTTATGACATGATTTAAACTTTTTTATTTCTATAAAAAATAGTGCTATAGTAAAAAGGGTGTTAACTATGGATTTTATTTTTCATTGAATTAGATTTGTGATTTTGGTGCTTCCCGTTTTATTGATAGCACAACTAAGATGTCTGTTGCAGGCACATTACCGTGGATGGCACCAGAGGTATAGAGTTACTCCTGATTGATTTCTATTTTATTTAAAGTATATGAAAATAATTAACTGATATTACTTCTCTCATTAGCAGGGTTAACTGTTATCAGGGTTTGTTGATTTAAATAAACTGATTTTTTAAAAAAAAAAAATTATTTAAATTAAATGGGGTTTTTTTAATAGAAATCTTTGAATAAAAAATTCTTTTTTAGAAGGCTTTTAATATGAGTTTGTTTAAATTTTTTATTGTTTTAAAAATTTATTGTAAAAACATTATTGTGTTAATAAATTTCAATTAGCAAAATTACCTTAGTAAATACTTGGTTTGTAATAAATTACAATATTTTTGAAATGACAATCCTCCAATGAAACTAAGAAATTACATTTTGAAAATCTTACTTTTTAGGGATTATACAGAATTCAAATAAGGAACAAAGTGAAAATTCAATGCAGTTTTTTTCTTCATACTTTTAAATCTGTAAAATATAGTTATTGAATATGATTTTTTTTTCTTCAAAAAACATGATGGTGCTGAAAATCCTGCCGATTCTTAGTCTTCAAAAACAATTTCAAGAAACTCATTTTATTTTATTAATGCAAATAAATTCCTTGATCTTAGAATATACCTAACATTAAAAGGAAATTTTCCTGATATGGCTTTAAAAAAGTTGTTTAAAGATAAATTCAGATTTTTTTCGTAGTGCAGCTTATGGGTAAATTAGGTTTTTCTATACTGAAATTTTTGTAAACCTGCAGTTAATGTAAGTACCTATTTATATGAGGCATCACAATTTTGTCTTTCCATTAGTTAGTTATAATCAAACATTTTTATTCCATTTTTTTTAATAATTTGGAATATAATAAATTTGCTTGTGTCACTGTAAAAAATTATTTTTACACAGTTCTATAGTTTCATATGTAATGTTACATATTCCAATTATAATTATATTTCTAAAATTAAATAATTTTAAACTTTGGTTTTGCATTTTTTTTTATTCGATTTAAATTTTAAAAAAATCTGATTTAAATCTATATACTAATTTGGTGATGTAGTCCACCTTTGTTACCACATTCATTTTGATCATTGAATTCATCTGGCATAATAAATAAAAAATAAATAAATATTTAAAAAATGTGTAATAAACTCTTTTTTTTTTATTAATGAGAGCTATAAGCTAACAAACATTGATTTTATCTTTATAATCTTTGATAAAATCTGTGTTTGTAATTTAATTTATACCAATAGTGAGTTTTGAGCCTATGAGAAAATTCCATTTTTCCAAAAGTCTCTCAAAAACAATTGAATTAAAATTTTTAAAGAATTTTTAGGACCAGAAACTAGAGTTGCTTCTTTCTTACATTACAGGATGCTAGAACTAATGGTTCTGAAGTTATAAAACAGACTCACAAAATTTTCATTTATTATAGATATGTTCCAGTTCTATGCATGTAAAAACTGAGGCAATTCATTATTTCAAATGCATAAATTTGTTCTTACCTAGGTCATTCAGTGCCTTCCTGTGTCTGAAAGTTGTGATGTTTGGTCATATGGTGTTGTTTTATGGGAACTCCTCACTCATGAAGTGCCTTTTAAAGGAATTGAAGGTTTTCAAGTTGCTTGGGCAGTCGTTGAAAAAGAAGAGGTTTTGTTCACTTCAGTATTCTAGTTAGTTTTTAGTCATCACACATTCAAAATGAGTCACATTTTAAAATTTTGATAAAATCTTTTTGTTTTAAAATATCATACTTGTCTCAATCAAATATATATATAAATATATACAGTAGAGTCCCGATTATCCGAGTTTATGGAGACCAGGACTAACTCGGATAACCGAAAAACTCGGTTAAAGGGAAGAGTATAAAAAATTAAAGAAAATGAGTTGGAATAAATGTAATATATTTAGCAAACACAAAATTTTTATGAGTACACCACATACAATTCATATTATAATTAAAAAACTTACTTTATACTTAAAGAGCATACTTTACGAGAATTAAAGAGTTTTTACTTAAAAGAGTCCTTAATCGTTTTTTGTCTTACATTACTTTGGTGCTTTTTTTAGAGATGACAGTAAGGTTTCTTGTTCTATATATTCAATTGCACTTGATAGCTTTTAGTCCATCTGTATGAGAGATTTTTATATGTTGATTTCCTCATCACTGTCTTCCTCTACTTTAGATTAATTTTCATTTTTGACAATATTAATGATAATTTTAACGGTAGTCTTGTGTTGTCCATCAACTTGTTTTCTTGATTGTTTGGAAGATAAAATTCAGAATTTTTTTCAGAGGTAATTTTGGAAATAAAAAATGAACTAGAGCAAAAGAATCCTTGAAATATTTAGATTGCTCAGTTGAAGCGATACTCGGATAATCCGGACTCTGCTGTATAATATTAAAAGTCTATTTAAAATTACACCAAGAAATGTTTACAAGGAGTGCTGGACATTTAATTTAATAATATTGATACCCAAAGTATCATCTTAAGAATGTTAACTGATTTATGGTATTTATTCTAAGACAATATGAACTAATTATTCTATAGATGTTCATGCAACAGATAATAAATAAGCCTATTTTTCTATTGTATTGGTAAATACTCATACAAATTATACTCTTCAATACTTTTAAATGGTAGTTGGTGAGCTGATTACAGATTATAGAAATTAGGTGAAATTTTATTATAGAAATTTTATTTTTTTGCTTAATAGATAGGACTTAATGACTTTTAATTAGTCTTAAAATTGATGCATATAAAAATTTAACGCTCACATAAATAAAACTGCTTAGAAAACACTACAAATAGGCCAAAGTTTTGATATTTTTTCAAAAAAATAACGGTACACATATTCTTAAATATATTTTATAAATTATAGATCTAAATATAAACTTAGTTTATTTTTAGTAAAAATTTTAGTAAAATAGTTATATTTATAAAAATAAGCAAATTGGACAGTAAAATATTTGTCTAAAGTTTTTATGACTAATTGAAAAAAAAAATTCATGTTATAAATAATTTTAATATTCTATAGAGATTAACTATTCCAAAATGCTGCCCTCCAAGATTTGCAGAATTAATGACAGCTTGCTGGAGAACTGATCCAAAGGTGATAATTTTTTTGCATTATTTTGATTGATTGTTTACATCACTTTATTCAATGTACTACGCATTTAAATTTTTTTAAGAGTATTTATTCTTTTATTAAACTACCACCATCTTTTCAATTTTATGATCCTTTTTAAACATAAAATTTCAAGTAATAGATGAGAACAAAATGAATTTTACTATATTTATTTTATTAATTGGATTTAAAATTATTTCATATTTGTTTACAATCTTTAATTTACATTTGCTAAATAATTAAATGGATGCATGCTACAAAATCTTTCTCTTTTCTTTGGGATATTTGATTTATCATTTGATATCAAATAAAATATTTCTTGCTATTTCCGAGTACAATAAATCACCTCGAAATATTTACTTTCAAATATTGTATTATAGATTAAAAGGGAAAAAATTCATAATTTGATCCATTATTGCAAAAGTATTTCTCTATTCTAAAGATATTTTAGTAAATCTTTGACTAAAAACACTTGATTTTTTTAAATACAGATAAATTATAACAAGATAAATGGTTTTGACATATACTTGGCATTAAATGGAATAATTGCACTTTGAAAAGTAAAAAGAACTATTTAAAAAGCAAATTTTTAAATTTATTTTTTGTGAAAAATATATGCATTATTTTTTTGCATTTATTTAATGCTGTAAAATTTGGAATCTAATTAATTGACGTAAAAAAATTTTATAATTGCTTTTCATCATTGCTTTAAGTAGCACTTTGTTATGAAATGGTATTTTAAATTTTAAGAAGTGTCTTTTTTAAAACTGTAAAGTAATTTTCTATCGATGTGTTTTTTATACTATAAATAACACAAAATTAGTTACTTAAATGCAAAAAAGCATTCAGATCCTAACACAAATAAAGTTCGAGTTCTGAGTCAACAAAATTTAGATTTACTGTAATTCAAAAATTATTACTTTAGTTTGAATTGAATGTTTACTTATTAAATACAGATTCCTTTGTCTTTATCTCTATGTCAAACATTAATTTGTTGAATTCACCTTTATCTATTTATCAAATTATTTTTTTAACTGTCATTTGTTATTTTTTTAAATTAAATTTATGGAATAAACATAATTTATAATATTTTTAGGAAAGGCCTTCTTTTTCTGAAATATTGAAAGTTTTATTCTGTATGCAAAATGATGGCAAGTATAACTTTGTATATGCTACCAATAATTTTGAACTAATTTAGCAGAAATAAATCTGCTGCTATGCTATGTGTATTTTAATGACCATGATACGTAAAATATTCATTTCAATTTAAGAACTTGAAATTGAAAGATTTTAGAATTTAATTTTGCATAGGTATCTAATGTAAATAGATATTTAATAGATATAGGTATTTAATGTAAAAATCTATTTGTATTCTATGTTAATTATATAATCCATCTTTTAGATGCTTTCTGTGATGAACTGTCTGTATATCTCAGCCAAAAAAGTGTCTGGAGGTAAAATGATATCTTTTTTAAAAATTATATAGACTTTATTAAAATTCTTTTAAATTATTTTTTAATTTATGTTTTTAAGTCACTGAAAACATTTGCAATCAATAATATGTGCTGATCATTTACTTGTAAAAAAAAAAATCTTTGAAGGAAATTAACATTCTGTTATTGCTTGATAATGGATTGTGTTTTGTACAAATGTAAACAAAAACAGTACAAACGTGGAAAAAAAAATCTCGACCTCCTTACCTTCAAGACTTTTGTTCAGACAGTTAGCAACTGCTTACTACATCTTATTGTATGAGGCAATATTTTTGTACAGATAATTTTATTTTCAATAAAAGAAGTAAATAATATAATATCTGGACTCGTATCTTCCCCATTTCATAATATGTTAATAATATTAAGTAATTCTGGTGAGTTTAAAGTGAAAATTTGTTTTAGTTATTTATAGATATACTGTTAAAAAAGGTGACATTGTTATATTTCGAAAAAATTTGTTTTTGGCAGTCCTCATTCGGCTTATTTTGATATATTTAATTGTTTTCATTACTTTGATATATTATTAGTATATTGTTGACAAGGTAATAAGTGTTTCATAAAAATTCCTATCTCATATTAATTGTAAGTTTTTATTACCTCTCAAGGCACATGTTTACTATCTTATTCACCATTTATGTTTATTATTATATAACTATATGTACTGTCTTTTCACATTATTTACTGTGCTCACTATTAACACATTGAGCCAAATGGCCTCAAAATACACCTGATACATGGGAATATATGGATATGGGGTGTATGGTATATTTGGCTATACCTGATATATGGGCATATATGGATATGGGGACCCAGAAATATGGATTGTAAGGAGCTGCAGGGCTTCCTAGTGTAGAAAACACAATCTATTAAAAGAATCTTTGAGAATAACATAAACTCTAAAATTCAGAGTTTTTCCAAATCATTATTCTCCATAATGAGCTAATACTATTTTGAATTGTACTTTAAATTTCTTCTATTTCTTTTGAATCTAAAATTATATATTCAATTTATTCTGTCCAATGCTCACTAGATTACTTTACATTTTTTATTGTTAGCTTAATGAATAATTTTTAATAACTTAGGATTTATAAATCTATTGTGTGAATGCAATGCCCACTAGATTATTTGTAAGTTATGATTATTAACCTAATGAATAGTTTTCGAATAATTCATAGTTTATAGATATTATAGAATGACCTGCCATGTTTATAAAACAAGAACAATAATTAAACATAAATTTTTAGAATATTCCTGATTTTTTTTATTTATAAAAATGGTTATAAATTAAAAGATTTACATTATTTGCAATCGGGAAATAAGGGCTAATTTTTTGCAATTAATGTGATGAGTCAATTTTTGATTACCTAATTATTTATATTTGTTGACATGAAATGGAAACCAAAATCATTTTATCTGTAAATCTTGTTTGTTAAATGTATGAGTTTTAAATTTCATATGAAATAATTGCTTGAAATGTCTGTGTTATGTTTTATAGAAAAGAAATTGAAGCAACTTTGGAGCTTATGAAAAAAGCAGAACATGATTTAAATCAAAAACAAAAACACCTAGAAGAATGGGAATTGAGATTACTTGAGAAAGAAAAAAAGTTAGAAAGAAAAAAGAAATATATGGTAAATTAATTGGAATTGTTAATATTCAGATAAAAATTAGAAGAAAAAAGTTTTTTGTTCATGAAATTGAATTTCTTAGTTTATAAATTTTATTATGTACAAGTAGTTAAATTATCTTTAACTACAATTTTCTATTTTATACATTTACTTAATTTAAAGAAAATTGATGGTAAACAAGTAAAGTACTAACTAATTTATTTCTTGATAAGAAAAAGAGTACTAACAGTGTGCGTATATTGCTTTGAGGAATCTATAAATTGCAAGTTAAGCTGCTATCACACTAATAGTTGATGTAAGTTTAAAAACTTAGTATACCATATAAAATATTATTTTATATCTTGATTAATAGTAAAATATCTTTTTTTCTATTTATTGGACAATTGGAGTGGAGAAATATTACTTGTAAAATTTGAATTTTACAAAAAGTAATATTTTTCTTCTTAAAAAAAAAATCCTGATTTTTCCTGACTGATTTTATATAATTTCCATGGACTTTGAAACCAATTGTTTAAAATGTATTATTAATTTTTCAGTTATGCCGAATTATAGTTATGCCTATTTATTATTCAGTTATGCATAATTAATTATGCCTAATGTATGTAATATATGATAAAATACTTATACATTGTTATATACATTTTATGTATAAGAATTTTCTTAATTATTTCAGTATTTTTTTTCGAAAAAATATTGGGCTTTTAGGTAGCTGAAAATCAAATTAATTTATTTTCGACTTTTTGGGTATTTTAATCAAATTTTCTAAAATTTCCCTGATTTTTCCGAATTGATAGAATGGCCACCCTGATAAATTCATTATATTTTGTACTAAATGTTTTAAAATCACGAGTGATGAACGTTTTGAATAGTTGAAACATTTTTTTTAAGGTCACAGTCAGAATTTCTGTGGAAATTCAAATTTTTAATTTTTATTTCTTTAGAAGTATTTGCTATCATAATTTCAAGACTTTATGAAAATAATAAAATGTTTTAACATAATTTTTTTTATTTTTTTTTTTTTTTTGGGGTAGCTACTGTAAATAAAAGTTAACTAGTTGTCATTTTATTATTTTGCTTGCTAATGTATATATCATTCCTTTCCAGCAATTATATGAATTGGATATTAATACTTGGACATCAGAGGATGTGGTAAGTGCATGTACATATTGAAGAATATAGATTTCGTATAAAAACTCACATTTGAAAAAATATATACTAAATTCTAACACTTCTTTCTTTTTTTATAGTGCTTGTGGATAAAACAGTTAGGCTTAGAAAGTAAGGTACTTTTTTTAAAAGTTATCAAATTCTTTTGCTTAAGTCTATATTTTTATTAATTTTTTTCGATTCTTTTCAGCTGATTCTATAGACCTTGATCAATATGCAGATTTGTTTCTAGAACAGCAAATTAATGGAAGGCGTCTTATATTAATGACCTCTGAAGACTTGAAAGATATTGGTGTATCAACTGTCGGCCATAGAATACATTTAATGGTATATTTGGTGGGATTTTCTTCCCATTAATTTCTAAATTCATATTCATTCATTCTGTTTATCAACTGAAATATTTCAACTTTTTATTGCTCTTAAAATTGAATCATCAAAGATTAATGTAATTATTTATTTATAT
This sequence comes from Parasteatoda lunata, assembly GCA_949128135.1. NCBI lineage: Eukaryota > Metazoa > Arthropoda > Arachnida > Araneae > Theridiidae > Parasteatoda > Parasteatoda lunata. The sequence goes on along the minus strand of OX421973.1, from coordinate 10,517,699 downwards.
AAATTGTTAGTACATTGTTTTATTTACTGACCATCTATTGAATCTGGCTCCTAAAAAAAAGCAACATTAATGATTAAGCCTCGAAGAATAGCTATACTTCTTACATTGCCATCATTGTTGGTTAATTAAATTATATGGTACTACTGAGATTTTTGACGCTGCGCGGAATTTTCCTGGTGAACTAAAAGTTATGTACCTTAAGTACAAAATTTCCTCTTTTAAAAATTTTTATTTTTCCCTATGATCTATATATGATTGTATATATTTATTATCATTATATTTAGTGTTTGCCATAAAGGAGAAATATGAATGATAAAATCCCATTTTAAAATAAATGGTTTTATAAATTTTTTTCATTGAAGCCAATGAAACTATTTTGTAAAAGCTGTACTTATGCTCTGGTTCATCATGAATTTAGTAATCATAAAATAACTTTTTAAAACTATAATTTTTTTTATCATATTGTGAAGCATGCAATAGCAGGATTGAAAAGAAAGACCCATTTTTAAAATGTGAAGTTGTGTGAAAGAAAAACCATAGCTTAATAGTTAAAAACAAAGAGAAATCATAAAGGATTAAAGTTTTATAAGCAGCTTGGCAAGTCTATTATACACTATTCAGCAAGAACTGTTAGTGAAGTAAACATAAAGTTTGTTGTTTATCTCAAATATTGCTGATTTTTGCCAGTTTGTCAATGAATAAGCAATTCTTTTAATATTGACTACTAATCAGATGAGTGCTGTTTGTCATTATGAAAGTCAGCAAAAAGTATTGTTGATTGCCAGGTTGCTTTGTTTACTTTCACAATTAGTTCCTTTGCTGAATAGACAGGGTTTCCACTCCACAGGAAAAACCTGGAACATACTGGGAATTTGAAAATCATCTAAAATAACAGGGAAAATGCGGAGAATTTCGAGTTTTTCTTTACAAACTGGGAAAATACAGGGAATTTTTCTAATATTTGATAATTTGTATTTCTTATTAAATATTTTTTGATTAATGTTTAGCATTAATATTTATTTTTATTTATTTAACATTCTGCAATTTTTTTAATCCAAGTTTTGGATAATTTGAATTTTTTTACACTTCCATCTGAGTTTAAATTTGAAAAAAAAAAGTGGACTGTATATTAGATGTTATTAAATATTTTATATTTGAATTTTAGGACGAAGTAAGTAAATTGAAGAATCATAATAAAAGGATGCTCCATTTTCCACCTTTAGAACAGGTATGTGTCATTTAAAAACAAATTACATAGTATGTGTATTGATTTTAGTTTTTATTATTCAGGCTCAGATTCCTAAAAATTGTCATGAGTAATTTTTTTTTCTTTTCTTTTTTTGACTTACAATTACAGGCGATTCTCTCAAACTCAAATATTACTAAAACTTTTTTTATGATATCCCAACTTTTTTTCCCTCTAAGATCTGCATGAAGTTTATGTTTATCATTTTCTCTTAGAACTTGTGTTAAGTATTTATTACTAAATATGTCTGTGCATAAGTTGAGAAGTTTTTAAGATAGATTCCACCTGAATGATCAGGATTAAAGTTTAATAATAATTTCTCCTTTTTTTGTTGTTGCTATATTGGGGTTTTTATTAAAGCTGTATCAAGTTAATCCGATAATCATTCTCTATGTTAGACGACAGTTCAGCGAAGTTCTTCTTCCAATTCAATTCGACCCAATACTGTCAGATTGACCATCTTATTCGGAAACCACGTCCGCCTCGGCTCTAAACCTCAGGACCACAAATGGAAGATGTACGTAGAAGTAGATGAAGGTGACAGCCCTTTAACTACTGTAGCTTGTATTAAAGAAGTTAGCTTTGAATGTGGCCATGCTGGTTTGCCTTTGTCCAGAATCACTCAGGTAATTTTGATCTTTTGTAGTACTTTCATTCAGCAATTTTTTTTTCTTTCATTCTCAGGTTATTTACTTTTTTCTTTTTCTAATAAAGAAATAGTTTATTTTTTGAACTATGTTTGTATATTGCATTAAAAATATTTATTACAGCCTCCTTTTGTTATGGATCGATGGTGTGTTGGAATACAACCTGATACTGTTGTTTCTTGCATTGTAACATATGAGGTAAATAAAAGTTACTGATTTTCTAGTTTATGTAATTTATTTGGTTGAAGTATTTCCAAATTTTTAATTTGAAAAGATGCTTTAATGTAATGTGCCGCAAGTTTTATTAATTTTTTACTTCTACTATAGAAATTAGGCGATAAAAGTCTTATTTATGCAAGGTATTATAATTGAATCTCGAGAAATCATTCAAGAAATCTTTAAATTTCAAGTCATTTTTTTTTCTTACAAAACAAACATTTCTTTGTTTTGGTTTGAGCAGTTTTGTTCATATGCTATCACTCAGCAATAATAAATAAATATTGAATTTTTAAGAATAATTTATTTAACCAGTCAATCATGCTGCATTTTCTGCATTATGTTAAGAGGCTTTTCAAATAAATAATTATTAAAATTGAAATAATTATTGCTGAGTGAAAGCATAATATTATTGAATTTTTAAAAATAATTTATTTAAATAATGTTTTAATAATAATGAATAATTTAACTAAACATGTGTTTTGTGCATAATTTTAGGAGACTTTTTCAAATGAATAATTATTAAAAATGAAATAATTATTAGTAATACTGCAAGAATACTGAAAGAATGTTTCAGTAGTCTTCTCATCAAAGCCTTTTGTATTATTTTCATTAAATTATTATTCCGATTATACATTATTTTATTAAATTATAATTCTGATGTTAATAGTATGTGGAAGAAACATTCTGCTCCTATTTCTATTGCAATATATGCTACTATTGCAAATGATTAAAAGTTTTTGCTGTTTTAAAATGTAAATTATTGTTCTATCTACATGTCCTTATTTTTCTAAAACAAAATATTTTGTCCTGATTTTTAGCTTTTTTCCCCTCATGTTCCTGATTTTGGGACATGTTTAGAAAGTTCAAATTTCTATAAATGCAAGTGTGTGCATTTTAAAATATTATATTTTAAAAATCGAAAGATTTTAGATATAACTGTGTTTTTATTTTAATTAATAATGTTAGTAAAAATCACAAAATTCAATTGTTCAAAATTATTCATATTCAGTCATCTTTAGAAAAAGAAACTCAGCTTTTTTGCTTTTTGAAGTTTTTTCTGGATGTGTCGAATTGCTAATTTCAAAGTGGTATTATATTAGAGATATACTTATTAATATTTTTGAATAAAAAATTTTTTTATTTTTTTTTTTTCAAATTGCTTTTAATCACTACTTTAATCTTTTTTTCATTTATTGAAAAATCGAAAGTGCTTTTAAATGTCCAGTTACTTTCAAAATTGTTACTTTTTCTTAGTTTTTTACTTTTTATATTGATGATTTTTGTTTCCAGATTACAATTTATATTCAGTTTTCTATTCATTTGTTTATTTTTGTATGCATTTATTTCTTACTATATAAATTATATACAATTAGGTTTAAGTAATTCATTGTTGCATGAAAATAATTATAATTATCAATTTTCTTTTAAACTTATTTCGATCTATTTTTATATCGAAGAATCTATTTTTGATGTTGGGAAGTTTCAAGATTTCTTACTAAGTGTACATATGAGTGAAATTAAACTATTATTTTAATTTACTTCTAATCAACTTTTTTCTATCTTAAATTTTTATTTCAAAATGTTAAGTGTAGCCCATTTTTTTTAAAATTATGGACAGTTAAAGAAATATTCCAAGCATAACAAAATTTTCCAGTCAATAGATTACATTATTTTTTTAACTCTATATTTCCCTTTCTTAAAAATTGTCTAGTCTGTGCATTGTACCAAAAAGTGTTCTGATTTTTATTTTGAACCACTACGAAGCATGCTTTATTTAATATTTTTACTATTTCTAGTCCAGTAAAATTTATTAGTAATTTTATCAAATTGTGATAATTAATTTTTTCCAGTCCATTGTTAAAAAGCCCAGATTTACGCAACATTTTCATCAAGTTGTGGCTGAAGGAAGTACTTCTCTTCAAAAGGAAATTGTTTTAATGCTTCGAGGTCCCCCACAAAATAGTAAACGACATCATCGTGCGCAACAATGCAGAAGTGCTCCCATTTTACCTGATGCTTGGCAAAATCGTTTCCACCCAGATTCCTTCTCTTTGCCAACAGGGAAAAAGGGTAATCTGTATATTTTGTATAAGTAAATTTATTTAATAATTTTCTTAGAGCTGCATTTATGTTATTTAGAAGAGTGTTATCTTTGCATAAACTTGATTACAGAGTATATTCCAGATGTATTTACAATAAATCAAAAGAATATTTCTTTCTCTAAAAAAATTCAAACTGTGTATAGGACTATAATTGCAATTTATTTATAAAGAATACAGAATAATTCAACAATGACAAGTTGGCAGGTGACGGAAAAGCTTTGCAGAACAGTTCACTTTTTCTTAGGCTAGAAGAGTTAAAAATGCAAAATATTATGTACAAATTTCTTTCGGTGAGATTTCCAAACTGGCATACCATTTCCAGTTTTTTGGTTGTCTACAATAGGAAGCTCTTTAAATAAGTTAGATTTTTTATTCATTTCTTTTCCACAAAAAGCCAAATAAGACGTCTATAGTCTCTTTCTCCCGATTTTCCATTTCTTTTATTTTCCCCTAATTTGCTAGAATAAGTTTTACTGTTTTGCTTTATTGTCACTCGTGATGGGGACCAATGCAAAACTTGAATTTCTTTTTAAGTTTCTTAGTTGGATAAACTAAAAAATCATGTATTAAATAAATAAAAAAAATACTTATTAAAAACCATGCAAATAATTAAGCATTCAAGAATTTTTGATAATTAAGCAGAATGATTTAAGCATGTACTGAATAAACATCGACAACAATTACAGATTGTCCATACTATTTCATCTTTATATTTAAACTGGCATTAAGTCTTAAAAATGTCTTTTTAAATCTTGGGTTTGTAAATTTCATTGAATTTGATTTTGTCTTAAATGCAAATAAATCAATCTAATATATAAAAGCAAGTTATAGAAACAAAAATGAGTGTAAGCCATTGCAATTGTTAAAAGTTAAATTTATCTTCAATTGCATTTCAATTAGTTTTTCACTACCATTCGGGAACTGAAAAAGCATAAGTTGGCAGATTTTCATTAAATATAAATTTTACTGTTTTAAAAATAATTATGAAAACACAGTGTTGCCACTCAAATCTGGGAAAAAAAATTCCCTTTGTTTTCCCTTTACATATTATGCAAAATATATTAAGAGGACACAATTACTGTGCTCTCATAATCTGTTTTGGGCTAATTATACTATTTTTAATTGCTGGAGAAGCTTAGAGTAGAAAAGGAACACCTGAACATACTTAAATAAAACAGTTTAGTAAAGCTGAAATATCATCCTTAACTATTCCATAGATTGCAGTTTGAGGAGTCACCACTTTTTTATAAGACGGAAATAAAAAAACAAAATTCCCTGTAGTTTGTAAAAAAAACTCAAAATTCCCTGCTAATTTTTAAATTCCCTGTACTTTCCAAGATTACCTTGTTCTCCCTCTGGAGTAATAACCTGGAAACATAACTAAACATTTATAATTTGTATAAAAATTTTTTTTTAGAAAATATGTATTATAATTCGTTTTTAAGCATTTTTAATCATTACTGCAATCAGAGAAGGATTTTATTGTAGTTTCAAATTAGAAGTTATCTGGAAATGTGTTGAGTATTTTTGTTCCATAATGGATTGCATCTATTACTGCAAAATATTTTGTAAACAAAACTCACAGCAAAATTTTTAAATTTTTTTTCTCGTCCCACTATTTAAATTTGTATAGTGGTTTCATTTTAATCTCAGTAATTTTCTGTGTGCATTATTTTTCTTTAAAAGCTTTATTATTTGTATTATTATATTGTAATTAAAAACTTACTTGGAATGACATGTTACGTAACTCATTGCAAACATACAAATTTATAAGATGTTGTTAAGCTTGTCACAGATGGCTGTATTCATAGACAATTAATTTGCTAATTCTTTAAATAAACAAATTTTCAGTTGAAAAATATATTTTGTAAAAGATTTTTGTTGTCACAATACGCTGTAAATCTTATGTTCTCAAATTCATTAAAATCTCACTTTACATATTCTGTGTACTAAGTCTTTCTTCTATCAAAGTTAACTAAGTTTTCTTTTCATTAAATATTTCTAGAAAGAGGAACTTGGGCTAGAGTTGTGGCTGGTGAAACTACCATACCACCCATGCAAAAATCAAAGTTTGGACACTTCGGAGATTCAGGTTCGAGCAGTGAAGGTGAAAGTATATTTGAAAGCATGAAAAGTATTGGGCGCCAGTTGCTGGAAGATGCTCAACCTAGGTCTAGGCTTAAGAAAGTGTCTTTCACTCTACATGAATCAAGCTCATCAGAATCTATAGGCAGTGACTCCACACAGTTTACAAAGAAGATTTTTCAGGAAAGGCGCTGCAGCACGCCGTCATGCCGTCCCCGTTTCAAATACCGTCATTCGGCTAGCGATTCTGGATTCCCGATGGGTAATGACATAAAAACTAGACTGGACAATGATGCCCGTTTCGTCAAGTTCCGGGAATGTCGTTTTCGACTTCAAAGTGAAGTGGATCGGTTTATGTCGGGTAAAAAAGAGGATACTTCCTTTGAATCCGTTACCAGAAAGGCAAAAGAGGCGTTTGATGAGCCTGTAGTGGAAGATTCTTTTGGGGATTTCCCCCTTCACTTCCGTAGACATCACAAAGGGATTTCTGGACGTGGCAGGGGCCATATTTTTCATACTGATAAGGGAGAACCCCAATTAAGAGCGTGGAGTTTAGATAGAAATGCACTGTGATTATCTTATTAATTTTTTCAGTTGATTGAATTTTTCATGCATACACTATGCTACGATAATAGACTGGGCAGAAAGTTTTTATAGAAAATTGTGGAATGTCCATCCACATTAAACTCATTTATGTGGGCATACTTTCAACATTCTTTGATGCAAATCTTTAAATACTTTTACCCATTAACAAATCATGAAGTTCAGTTCTGACACGGTTCCCTGTTTTTCACGTGACTATTTCATGAAAAGCAAACAAACGTGAATAAAGTACCACAATAGTTTTATTCTATAAACAAGAACTTTCCTAGTGTCTAGTCTCTGAATGGTGTTTTTTATTGTCAATGATCTTTTTTCGGTAGTGGTCTAAATTGGCCAATGGCCAAAGTACCATTTGGTGTTTAAATTTTGAGGAAGATTCTTGTTTATAGTATCCAAACTATCGCATTTTCATTTGTGTACTTTATTCACGTTGTTTTCTTCCACCTGGATAGCACAAAGTATACCCCATCCTCTTTTTTTGGACTACATAATACATAAATAGTACATAATAATAGTACATAATATTATTAATATAATTACATAATAATTTAACGTAGTACATAATTTTGCATAAATAGTCAATGAGTTATATGTTAAGGGTCCTAATAGACTATGAAAAATTATATGCATCTTTTATCTGTACCATTACTTGACGAGTGCTGAAATGTGAGGTAGGTTTTTGTCACTAAGCTTCTGTTCAGTCAATTATTGTAAAATATTGTATATTCAACCTGTCACTTTTAATTTAACATGGTATTTATTGCGTCCATTATTAGTGTTAGGTTAAATATTGCATGTTTGGAATTGGCAGACTCTTCTGTACAGTATATTCGACCTGTCACTTTTAATTTAACACTGCGTTCATTACGTCCATTATTAGAGTGAGATTAAATATTGCATGTTTGAAATTTGCAGGTTCTTTTGTACAATATTACTTGAGAAAATTGAGAAATTTCTGTAATATGTTAAGTTATTACTTCAATTTTATTATCTTCAGGCAGTAGAATTGTTGTATAAGCTAATGGTGGTACAAAATTCTAGTTCAAATATCAGAAAACGTTGTTAATTGAATTGTTTTAGTATTTGAAATTTCTGATTAATATCCTGTAATATTTGTTTTTTATTACAAATGATTGTTTTTTTTAAACTTGCAACAGGAAAACAAAATGTGAGACTTAATATAAAAAATTTAAAAAAAAATGCTAATCAAAATATGTAAACTAAATCTACATTACAAGTTTGCAGCTAATCAAATACAATCAACCAGCTAAAAATAAAATCATATTTTTCTGCGTACAAGAAAATATTTCCTAGACTTGGTACACACACCTGGGGGTACTTGAATTTGTATCTTACCATTGTTATAGCATATAAGGATTCAGCTGATATTATATTCATGGTCAAACTGATAATTCAACAAGTATATATATTTTTTTTTTCAAAAACCACAATGCAATGTATTTATTTCTTGCTTGTCTATTCTCTTAAAAGTGTACACTTACAAATAAAATATATATAAATCTACAGGAAATAATAAATTAAAATATTTCAATTAAGTGTTCATTATTGCATTTTTAAAGAATAAGTGAAAATTCAATATTGCTTAAAGAGTGGTCGCTGCCTCGTCAGCTATGCCTTTGGCAATATTAAAGGTGCAAAAAATAAATAACATGTAGTCGTGTTGGAAAAACAGTCATTTCTAGCAATGTGAACTGTAATTTTATTATTCTTTTGTCATTTGCACTTGCTATGCCTGCTCACTTTTTTATTTAGGTAATGTGTTTTTATGAAAAAATTATTTCTGATTCTAAGTATACAGTCTAATGAAATAAAGTTAAAATTAGATTTCATCTTTTTTTTTTCTTTTTCTTTCTTACATTCTTACTTATGCATCAAAAACTTTCTTAATTATGATAACACAAAAAATATGATTTTACATACATAAGTTTATTTTTTCAATGTAGTTTAAGAAATGAATAATTGAGTTAAAATAACTGCTAACTGTGTTTTTAGAGGAAAAAAGGAGTTTAATAGATCATAGAAATCGTGTTTTTCTTTAACTGCAATATGAATATATTAGCTTAGTGCTTCTATTTTTTTAAAAAGAAATCATAGTTTATACGCTTTATGATATCATAAACAGAGCTTTTAAGATGAAACTTCAAGATGATTTTGTTTTTAAGAACTGTTTCTAAGATGAAATTTTATCACATTTTCATCTTAAAAGCAGTTGCAGGCTTTGTATCTGGGCTACTCAACTAGTTATTGATATTATATTTTAACTCTCTGTTCTACATTATTTATTATTTTATTATAATGTGGGTTATGCATTATTAATTTATTATGCATTTTATTTCGTTATATTTGTATAACAAATTCTTCTAGTCAAAATTTACCTGAATTAAGTTTGAAATTAAATTATTGTGTCTTAATATGATTGTTATTTGTTGATTTTTCTTAATTTGTTTATAGCTTCTGAGAGTTTCATTGTATATATCTTTATGTAATAATAATCTATTCAGAAATATAGTTATTTATTTCCAATACAGTTTTGCTTAACTTATTTGAAAATTCGAATGCTGCTTTGTGCCATGCTTCAGGAATAAAAACAAAATATTTTTGTTATTAAAAAAATTTTTTTTTTAATTTTAAGCAAAATAATACGGCTAGATAAAATGTGTTCAAAGTTTATTTATTATAGACTAATGCTTCCACATTAGATGAAATATGAAAAGTTGCAGATTTATATAGGAACATACCGATGGATGTGTAAAATTTACTGCATTTATAAAATAAAAGAATCTTTTTAAGATAAAACTGCTGAAAAATATCACTTTCAATCTTTTTGTGGTTGTTCAAGTCTGTCTATTGTTGTAACTATTTCATTATTGCTACACTTTTGGGCTATTGTCGACTGCCTTAGTTTTAATAGTACCATAAAAGTGGCCAAAATATTTGTAATAGTGATCAGAATTAAACCTATAAATACAGATAATTTTACCAGTATTTAATTATTATTTAAAAACAATGAATAAATTTTTTTAAAAATGGAATCTGAATAAAAAGGCTTTTTTTTTTCTCCAGGGATGTGGACTTACTTTCACAAAAAAAGGCAGAGGGGGTGCATTTATTGGGAGCAAAGGGCAAGTAGGGTGGGTCGTTTTTCAAAAAATGCGGGGTACACTGTAGTAATTTTTTCAATTTTCAAAATAAGAATTCTATTACAACTGGTATAAAAAATTTTGAATTGAAATGTTTGGTAATGTAGTTACATTATACGTTTTATCTTGAACAATGAAAGCAAATGGATTAATTTATTATTATTTATTTTTAAAAATTTGAAGTAATGTGTTTAAAACGAGTTTTGTTTTGTACAAAATAAAAATTTATTTTGATTATCATTAAAAATAATTGTTTTTTTTTCTGAATCACTTAAGAAGATTAAAGAATATTTAAATATCATAACAAAAATCGATATACGACTTTAGAAAAAAAAAATGCTTTCAACTGATTTTGATTCTAAGCATCTTAATTTTTGAATGATTAAAATAATTTTTTAAAGTTGAAGTTTATAATTAAAAAAAAAAACTAATTCGATTTTTAAGTTGTCATAATCTAATAACATTTCATATCTGAATCACAATTAACTGCTATATGCTTATAAAAAATCAAATGCTCTTTTACATTTATTATTATATACCTATGTTTCTATTTTTAGTGCATTATTTGTCGTTATAATGTTGCAATGCTTGTGCCTTATGCTGATAAAATGCAATATATACTTGTAACAAACTATTTGTATTTTATAATATGTGACTTAATAGATAATAATATTTATTATGAAAATTGTAGAATTGATTTTTTATATGCATGATATAATGTATATTATAATAAAAATTATAATTATATCTGTTTTTAATTATGTTTTTACTTTAAAATTATTTAGCTTCATTATTTTACATTCTAGATTATAATCTTCGCAATTAGCAAAAAATTATATCTAAGCTCATAGGCCTGTCCTTTTGCGCAGCTTCTGTATTACTTGTTTTTAATGAAAAAAAAAAAAACAACAACTTGGAATGACATTATTATTTTCTCAAGGTGCATATCATTTTTAAAAAGAGCTTAAAGATACTTATTTTTGATTTACGTTTTCTAAAAGATCTTAAAGGTACTTTTTTTTATTGGGGGGTTGTAAAAAGTGCTTAATTTTCTATCTTTTAAAATGAGATATAGTTTCTTTGCTGCATCGGATGTCATCATAAATCTAAATAAAAACTTGATTTTCGCAATTTTCTCTGCAATATTTACCAGAAACTAGTTATTTTAAGTCTTTGAAAATGTTTTTGCTCTTTGTTGATTTTATGTTTATAAATTAAGAACTTTAAATGATCGAAAGAAATAATTTTTATCACTGCACTTATCCTAACTAGGATATTATTATTAATTTTTTTTTTTTTTTGGAAAGTGATTAAAAATATTTTTTGAGTGCCTATTTTTTTTTTTTTTTTGAAAAATTTGGCTGTGCACGCTGTTTGCGATATCTTTAAATATTGATTAACTGGACAATGCTTAAAAACTGATTTATAAAACAGGAGAGTCAGTTAGGATATGTATCTAGGTGAGTACTTTGTCATTGTGTTGAGAAAATTAATTAATGAAAAGAGAAGCAAGTGGATCTCCCCCTCCCTTACTTGATAATCAGGATTCTTAAAGTATCCAACCACCAAAACTCGTCAAATTATTAAATTATGATGAATCAGCCGATTAATGCCGACAATAGTTATTCGATTATAAAGTTAAGATAATTTAAATAAGTAAATGTACCTCTTTAAAGGCAAACGATATATTTTGAAAATAATAGGAAAGCATCATTAGCAGCGTCCAATGACATTTCTGCAGAGTCCTATGCAATTCTTAATCCTTACTTATGATAAAAGTTTTTCTCAACGTATACGTGACATCCTGTATATTTACTTATTTCCTATATTATTGCATTTTAAATACAAATGTAATTTGCAACCTTCATTTTGTTTTCTTACTATTGTATATCATGAAATTTTAGTCATACTTAAATTAAGTTTTAGAGAACATATGACTTATATTTTATGAAGAATTCCAAAATGTTTTGTGCTAATATCCCAGGAATTAAATGTTTCTAAAACTTTTACAAAAATTGTTGAGTATACAGTTAAAAATCTTCCAGTTTAATTGTCGTTATCTAAATTATCCTATAACAATATCATAAGTACATAAAACTTATCTCATGGAAAGACTTTTTATTACATTTAATTAAACTTTCATACTCCGTTTTGATGGAAAAAAATGTTTCAATCGAAATTTCAACTACTTGCTGACTAGCTTGAATGCTCATATTTCAACTGGAACTCTGTGTACCATAAAAACCCTTCTTTCAATCGTTTTCTGGAGATATTAGCAGGAATTGTTTTTTTTTTTTTTTTTTTTTTTTTTTTTTTTTTTTGTAGCAATTGAAATTTTGTACACTTTCTCATGAGGAACAATTATAAAACTGAAAAAAAAATATTACTAAAAAAGAAAGCATATTTTTTTAAGTGAAGTGTTTCATTTATTTTTGTCCCGCCTTAAATGAAGAATATTGGCTGCACAACTAACTTTCACTATAAACTTCTATAAGGTGCAGCAATTTGATTGAGTTCTGCAACAATCTGATCTAAATATAGGGGGTAGCCGCAATCTGGGAAATGTGGTCCCCATAGTTTGGTCAGGAGAGCGATTCAAAGTTTGGACCCCTTAATGTTAATTTCACTTTTTGCGTTTTCAGTCATATTTTAAAAACTAATGAAGCAATTCAAAAAAATATTGCACCAACTCATAAAACGCATTTACCCAAAGATAATTCCATGAAAAAAATAATTTTTAATAATTATTAATTATTTTTTATTATTTAATTAAAGAGAGGATGAAAAAGTTTTGAATTATAAGGTATGGATTTTTTTATACCATATTAATCTACATGCTTTTCAATTGAAAAATCTAAAGTTTCAACTGTTTTTATTTATTAGAAGATGAGAAAAATTAAAATTAATTATTTTAAAAAAAATAATTTGGCGACAATGAAAAAATGATTAAATGGGGCGATTAATATTAAAATGTGATAAACTTAGGAAGAACTTGATTTAGCGCGCGTGGCGTAAAATTTCATTCATATTTTTTTCGCTAATAATCGTTTGCTAATCTTTTTATTTTTATATTTTTTTAAAACTATAAAATACAATGTTTCTTTTTTAGTCCTCTAAAAATCTATTTGAAATTAAGTAAAGAAATTTGAATAAAACATTTTATTGAATAAAAAACATTTTATTCAACGAATGTCGAGTTTTATAAAAGCATGCTTTTGATAGAATATGATTATACACCAGATTGTGCTTATTTAATGTGATTATTTTTCAGTTTTTTTTTTCTCAATAACTGATACAATTACAATAATATACATACGTATGAATAGATTTGGAATAAAATATTTCTCAGTTTCTTGTATATATTTTTTATGAATATTAATAAAAATACGTAGTAAACATATTTAAGCATATCTCACATCATCGCAAATTTCTCAACATCTTATATATCGTGTTAATCTTAAAAGTAATTTTTTAATCACCTGTCCGGAAGTGTTTCGCAGAACTATTTTACCAACTATTTAATTAAATTTTAGCATTTTTAAAAATTTTATTCTTTACCCTACTACATTTATTATTGTGTAATGTTTAGACAAAAATTTGTGTTTTATATCCTAATTTTGCATTGTTTATTTTATCCTTCCTTACACACACACATATATACCCCCTATACATACATACATATATATATATGTTACGACCAAAGCCCAAATTCGGCCACTTCGCGAATTGGCCAAGAACACTGTAAATTGGCTGGCCAATATCCGATCTTTTCTTGATTTCGGGAATTGGCCGGATATAATTACATTTATTCGATGATATAATTACATTTATTCGATATTTTAATACTTACTGACGATAGATTAGAAGATAAATACCGGGCAGTGACACTTGACATTAAAAAAACATCAGTGTAGGATATACCGAGCCGTGGCACTTAACTAGACCTTTGGTAAATGTCCGAAATATATACTAGGTCTAGTTAAGTGCCACTGCCCGGTATACATTTGCCTGGGCATTCTTGAATGAGCACATCGCGTTTTGGCCGGAACATCGTGGCCACTTCGCGAAATGGCCGACCAAAGCGCGAAATAATTGATCGTTTCAATTATTTCGCACTTTGGCCGAGAGGTATGGCCAATTCGCGAAGTGGCTGGACTTCGGCCGTGACATATATATAGATATATCTCAAGATTTTACTCATGGCATTGAATTATTAAAATCGTAAGTAAGTTGCCAAAAATTCGAAAGAAAAAAAAAAGGACTCTAATACATTAGTACAGTCATTATTTGATTAAACTCTTATTTTAATAATGCTAAATTTAGAGTACAATAGTGGAATTGTCCGACTTTGCCTATAGTTCAAATCAAAAGTTTCATCATTGCCATCTGTATGCATTTTTTTTCTTTGAATAAAATAGATATAAACGACGAGATTGCAACAAATACACTAACAAAAACTGATGTGATTCTAAGAAAAATTGATTTTTCAAAAAAATATACCTGGTCTGTGATGACTGTACAATCTGAAAATATTGTTCACTTAAAGGACTGCCGGTGAAATATGACTTTCGGGACAATCACAGTAGCATTGATCATTCATTTTTATCCCAACGCTCAGTGAAGAGTTGGTGAAAGTTCGGCGAGAATTTGGCGGTTCTCTGTCTTTACTCCATTTGTTCTTATCTTTTCCTTGGGTTCTATCGATTTTTGGATTATCTATATCCAGTCTCTTGGGATTCTTAAAAAGAATAAAAACAGTATTTTGACATATTTGGCTATAAATGTTTCAAATTTCTTCATAATGTGAAATACTTAGAGCAATGTTTAATAAGTCATTTTTTTTTAATTATTCAAGGAGTTGTTTGTGGTGAGTAACACCACGATTTCCATATCGAAAATAACGTGCTTCTGTGTATTGTACTGAAATTCAGTAGAAATTCTGGAAACATGTTAATTATTTATCTGCAAACAATCCTAAATTATACTTTTTTTCTTCTTTCTAACCGTCGTTGAACAGCCGACCCAATTTTGGGATTACGACTACTTATGTTCAATTCCGTAACCTTGTAATTTTAAACCCAATCCAGAAGACAACGGAACTTCTAGATCAAGTATTGGGAGAAATTTGCCTTCGTGGACGACTTTTTGATGGAACTAACCCACATTTGCGTTACATGAAAAGAAAAACCATGGTTAGTCTGACGTCAAGGGGACCCTAACCCACGATCCGTCTACCATTTGAGGATATTTTACGTTAGCACTGTGATCGGTGCGGAATTCGTATCTATAAGCCATCGTTGGGATTCGAATCCGATTCTCCCCATTGGAAGTCTAACGTTCTATCCCCTGAGCCACCACGACTCTATAATATAGTTTGGTGTAAAAAAAGATGTGTGGCTTTCCACAGTATTATTTAAAGCAGGACTTTTTTGAACTTCTCAAAATTTAATAAAATTTTAATCTATCTTTTTTCCCCCTTCAATAAAGAGATTTTAAAATACGCATCTAGTATAAAATATCGGGTTGAGTAAAAAGTTTTCCGCCAAAATAAAACAATCCTGTAAAAAGATAAATACATAGAAAATCATCAAAGCTATTGAGGATAGTAATCTCAATTCAAATCAACAATAGTCTGCCAACGTTTTGGCAACTTTTCAATCCCTTCTGCGAAGAACTGGAGGGTGCGCGAGTCCAGAAAGCGATCGACCTCATTTATGACCTCCTCATTTGAACGGAAGATTGTGCCATCAAGATGCAGCTGCAGATGTGAAAACAGATAGTAATCCGAAGGAGCCATGTCTGGGCTGTATGGCGGATGTTGCATCAAATCCCACTCCAGCCGGTCATTGCACTGACATGTGGCCGGACATTATCTTGATGAAAGAGAACCACCTTCCTTCTGAACTCGTTTTTTCATTTTTCGCGAATGGCATCGCTAACTTTGATTAGCATATTGCTGTATATTGTACTGTTGATAGTCTGCCCGCTTTTCAGGTACTCCTTGTATATAATTCCACGACAATCCCATCAGATACAGAGAAGGACCTTCTTGTTAGTTAGCGTTCGTCTTGCAACCGAACCTGCTGCTTCCCCGGGTGCTGACCACCCTCCTTTACGGCTAGTATTGTTGTAGTATACCCATTTTTCATCACAGGTCACAATTCTATCCAGAATGTTCTGTTTTCCTTGATCTCTGAGCAGAACCAAACAAACCGCTTCTCTTTTGCTCCTGTCTTCAGCAGTCAATTCGTGAGGCACCCAGCGGTTAAACTTAAATGTTAGATTTATGCGTTTGAGGGCATTTACTATTGTTTTTTTGGCAAACGTCAAGCTCTAACACAATGGTTCGTGTTGAAACATTTCTGTCTTGATCAATAATTTGCTTTAATTGGTCACAATCAACCTCAATAGAGTGGCCAGAACGTGGTTCATCTTCAATGTTGAAATTTCCACAATTAAACTTTCGAAACCAAAATTTTACTGTGTCATGAGAAACAGTATTGAAACCTAAACTTTCACACATTTTCTTGTGGCATTCAGTTGCACTGAGTTTATTTCGGAACTCATAGTACATAATCGTTCTGATCTGTTTACGTGATAGCTCCATTTTAAACAATTTTTTGGTGCACAAGATGATAAAATTTTGACAAACCAATTAGCTCCAACTTTCAGCTTTAAAATGCAAAAACCCGCTTCAAAAAAGGTTAACTACCACGGGAATGGCTGCTGATGGCACGGAGGTATCTCCCCTTGGCGGAAAACTTTTTACTCAACCCGATATTACTGGTATTTGTTGAACGCATACAAGTACACTGAATACTAATCCTATTATTCCTATAAATACGGCATAAGCATGAAACTGAAATATTTCGGTTAATTACTATGTAATAAAATTGCTATAAATATTAATGATTAATCAAACTATGATATATCTCAATAAGTAGAATAGATTTTAAATATAAATTAATAAGCAGAAGTGGAAAAGAAAAATACTTATATTATCTTTTATAACAGACATTTAGTGCTCTTTAAGACACAGTGCTATCATAATCTTCAGGCGACATATTTAACGAATATATAATAAATAGGATAGATTTGAATGATATTACAGTGATTCAAAGCTCAGCTTGTAGCGGAAGATACGATGTCTGCTCACACCGACCACAACGCTGGCGTAAAATATCCTCAGTGATAGACGGATCATAATTTAATCCTCTTGGCTAACCATGAGCGGTTTTCCTCTCCATGTAATGCGCGTTAGTTCCTTCATAGAGTCCTCTTGTCTCAATGCTTGATCTAGGTGTTTCCTTGTCTTCAAGGTTGGGTACATTGGAATATTGATAGTCATAAACTCAGAATTGGGTCGGTAGTTCATCGCCGGTAATAAAATAAAAAAACACTATTCTAAAAAATTTTAGAAAATTTATTAGAAACTTTTTAAAATATTTCATGAAATGAAATTTTGTTTTCTTACCCGTGGTGAAGGATTAGGATTTTGAGAGACCAGGTTAGATCTGGGTTGTGGAATGGGTCCTGGCAAAGAGTTGGGAGGAGGATTTGTTGGTCTTACAAATGGCTTCCTTTGCACCGGTGGCAGGACAGGAAGGGGTATTTTGCGGTAGAGATTCAATTCATACATGTTCGGTGCTTTACCACATTCGAAATGGAACCACCAATCACAAACGAAAAATCGCTGGTGAAAAATAGTTCCATTCACACAAAGAAAGCTGGCGTTCCGCCCATCTGGAAAGCAAACGTGGTAGGCCTAAAAAAGTAATTAAAATGAAAGAAACTGGATTAGTTGATTCTAAAGAAATGTATATTTTTGCTCTATTTCTTTCTGATCTATACACACAACCAGGACCATATATATATATATATATATATATATATATATATATATATATATATATATATATATATATATATATATATATATATATATATATATAAGTTCAAAAAGAGATAAAGCAAAGGAGGATTACAGACAAATGAAAAAAGGGGGAAAAAGAAAATTATTAAAAAAAAAAAAAAAAAAAAAAAAATAATAATAAAAAAAAAAAGGATAGAATTCTTTTTAAAAAAATCCTGGGGAAAAAAAAGATATAATCTTTTCATCAGCCCACACGATTATATCTGCAAAAAAGAGTGCTTTCTATCCTTTGTTCCTTTGTTTTATCTTCCTTTGTTTTATCTCTTTTTGAACTTATTTAATGAGTTCTATTTACTTGCAGCTTATGCGCGCAATAAATGAAACTTATTGTTTTCATAATTTTCTTCGTGTTTTTTTGTATTTATTTATTATGCTATATATATATATATATATATATATATATATATATAGATATAGATAGATAGATAGATAAATTCTGAAAATTATGATCAGTTCAAATTAATTTAAAAACTTATAAAATCAAAAGTTTTTTAAAACTACGTTCTTAAAGAGAAAAAAGGAAGAAAATATAATTCTATTTTTTAATCAGACCAAAAACGTAGGAACCCTCACTTTCAAAACACGTCGGGAGATTTTTGGTAATGCTAAAAGTTTATTATGAAAGTGGAACGTCCTTCGTTTTTGGTCTGATAAAAAAATAGAATTTTATAATAGTAAAAATTCTCTTCGTTTAGGTTTAATTTAAAAGAAAAAGGAATATGAGTGCCATTTAATTTAAAATGGTAAAAAAGGGAGAATGATTACAACTTAGGGACAAATTTTTTGCCAAAAATTTTATACAAATACCCGATCTCGCCTAATTCGGGTGTGGACATATCTAATCTGAAATTAGTTTTTCTCCTAAAGATAACGATTTTTTTAAAAACGTAATTTTTAGTCTATCTTTTGTCGAAATGTGCCAGTTTAAAAACGTTATATATAACAGGGGTCGCATAAATGCTACGAGAAACTTCTAGGAGAGTTAGAATCATCATCATAATTAAAATTGCGTTGGAACTCATGTCGGAAGTGTCATAGTACACGGCTAGGGGCGCTTCTATGTTATAACCTGTTCAGAAACACATGATGAAACAGTTCATAAAAAGAAAGCATCCCTAGCGGCCCACAGAAAAATAAGCCTCTAAGAACTGGCAATGGCTTTGTATGCACGGAAAGAGAGAAAGCTGAGGTATTTGCTGATTGTATGGAAGAACAGTTCTCATTAAATCAAAACTTCAATCCTCATAATGATAGGATAGTGAATGAAAGCGTTGATAGTTTTATGAACGAAAACAGAGAACCACAGCTGATAGATAGTACTGACATTCAAGAAGTAAAAGCGTTAATAGTAAAGCTACATAATAAAAAAGCCCCTGTCTTAGATAATGTTAATAACAAAATGGTCAAAGCCCTACCAGACCAGTATGTAGAATATCTAACAAAGATATTTAACGCATGTTTATCGCTAAACTATTTTCCGGCAATATGGAAGACTGCAAATATTATTCTTTTTCCTAAACCAAACAAAGACTTACTATCTCCAACTAGCTATCGACCTATAAGTTTGCTTTACACTCTTGGAAAGATACTGGAAAGAATAGTATATACAAGGCTCAAACCATACTTAAGTTGTCTACCAGATGAGCAGTACGGGTTCAGGGCGAAACTCGATACGACTAAACAATTGTTACGTATAGTTGACTATGTTGGCAGAGGATTGCACCTAAAACAGACTTCGGCTTTGTTGATGCTAGATATAAGTAAAGCATTTGATAGAGTGTGGCACAAAGGAATAATTTATAAATTGATTGAGCTTGAATTCCCTAAAGGCCTAATAAAATTTATAAGCAGTTATATGGCAGAACGAAATTTTCAAATTAGAATGAAGAATGCATGCTCCACGGTGAGGAGTATTAGAGCAGGCGTACCGCAAGGTAGCATACTCGGACCGATCTTGTATATCCTTTTTACACATGATTTCCCAATCGATCGGGGCGATTGGAATAGTCTAACGGCATTCTATGCAGATGACACAGGTGTCATAGTAAAATCTAGTAACCCGAACATGGCTATAGAGAAACTGCAAGAAAAGATCTATGATTATGAAGAATGTGTTTAGATTGGAAATTCGAAGTAAATGCTCAAAAGTCCCAACTATTGATTATCCAGAAGAACAAGAAATCAATTAGAGAGCATAATGACCTAGTACTTTTTAACCAAGTGATACCAAGGGTAAACAAAGCTACCTACTTAGGTCTAGTCATTAACAATAGAATAACGTGGTCGGATCATGTGAAAAATGTCAAAAATAAAATCAATGCTGCAATTTTAAAACTGCAATCCATTATGTATAGTGAAAAATTGAGCTTGAAGTTAAAGAGGTTACTGTACACCTCCATGATTAGACCGATCATGGCCTATGCCTCGCCAGCATGGTGTAATGTATCAGAGCGTGAGCTTGGGAAACTCACAGCAACGCAGAACAAGATCCTTAGAAAACTAACTGGCGCAGAGTGGTATCAAAGAAATGTAGACATACACTCAGACCTAGAGTTGGACAGTTTCGATCATTACTTTAACAAACAAAATCGAAACTTTTTTAAAAAGGCGTTAGACTGCACAGCAGCAAATTTCGACTCTATTTTTGAGTTCGAAAATTTAGCTGAGGACGCCTCCCTGAGGCCAGTTGCTCACTTTTTTACAAGTGATGTAACACTGACCATGTGAGACAAACTCAATGGCATTATTAATGGCAAAAATAAAAATATTGGATATGGCAATTTAACTCGGACATGACATGTAAATATTATAAATATTATTCAAGCGTTGACAAAATCAATTAGATTTGTATTTATGAACTGACTAAGCTTTGAAAAGGGGCACTATTATATAGATTGAATAAAGAGCGCACTGCAAAGTGCAATATCATGACAAACTTCTCACTAGAAGTTAAGAAATCTCTCTTGGCACTAACTAACAATTGATATGGCTATAATAAACCATAAATGGCACCACATGAATATGACAATTTCTGACTAGAAATGCTTAGATGCGTTGACAAAATCAATTTGATTTTATATTAGGGGAAAATGATTTAGAAAGAATGAATTTGATTGATTTGGTAAGGATGAGATGTGTGAAAATAATTGTACCAGGGGTGTACAATATTTGACAAATTTCATACTGAAGTACAAAATTTAGTTAGAAAGAATGATTTCGAAAAATATGTGAGAATGAAATGGATGACATGTGTGAAAAGAATTGTACCAGGGGCGTACAATTTTGGACAAACTTCATACTGAAGTTTAATTATTATTTAGAAAGATTGATTTCGAAAGATTTGTGAGAATGAAATGGATGAGGTGTGTGAAACAATTGTACCAGGGGCGTACAATATTTGACAAACTTCATACTGAAGTTCAAATTTATATTACTTCTTATAATTCTTATGTATTTATTTATTGTCATTGCATGTATCATTACATGTTCCACTCGAGCAATGTGCTCATTACTTATTCTCTACTTTCATTTTTAGGAATTCAAGGACCACAAGGAAACACCTCAACGATCCGCATCACAAGATGAAGGGGTAAAGGGCCGTTCCGGCCTCAGGCACCTCGACCAACCAACAGGACAGGACAGAGCAGGCGTACGAAGATATTTCCGGGCATGGATTTCCATGGAATTTTAGTCTTGATACTGTGCCCTAACTCCCATAGAAGTTTGTAGCAACATTTTTTGCGACCCCGTATTTTATATAGCGTTTTTAAACTTGTATATTTTCATATAAGATAGACTAAAAATGACATTTAAAAAAAAAACCTGCAACTTGGGGCGAGATACCGATTGTAGATTTGATTTCAGTGACGTGAAAATATCCAAGATCCTTAAAAAAAATCGTATGCAACATAAAAAAAAAAAAAAAAAATAAATAAATAAATAAATAAAAACTTCCTCAAAGTTAGTATTGAGAGAATAATTATGAAAATATTTATAAATAAAATCTTAAACTGAGCGCGTGATAATTTCAATACCTGACACCCAGCTTCAACGTCTCCAAAATATCCAGCATAATCATAATCAGAACATCGGAAGCTTGTCCCTTCAGGTACTGTAGCATGCACTGGATAATCTAACCCAGCTTGCCCTGGTATGTTATCCCCATCAATATCGTTCAGATAATCACCTGCTTTCAGAAGTGCTTGACGCAAACGAATATTTTGACCCTATATTCAAAGATTAAAAAAATTAATCAAATGTAATCATCAAATGGATGAAATCATTTTAAAAAATACACATATTATTAATCAGAACATTTACTAAACTTGTCAGTTTTTTTTTAGTTTTTTTCAATTGATTTTTTTCTTTATAAGAGTCTCTCAAATCAAATTATATTCAACATACATCTTAAAAATTCAACAAGTAACGGTTTCTTAAAAACCTTGACTACTTGGATCAGTCTGCGTAGGGACCGATGATGTGCGTTATTGGTACTCTTTAAACTGTTCTACCGTAAAGTGCTCGGCGGGCTACCGAAGCGGGGGTGCCATCCCCTCTGCAGAGGATCAAAATTGTAATGGCATGTCTTCGGATCATCCTCAGGGATGTTTCCCAGACCGTCGCCAATAGCCCATTGTGCAGCTCTAGTGAATGAACTACAACTTCTTAAAAACCTTCTCATCTTCAACTCCTATCACTCATCCAACGGCATAAATTCTCGATAAATATTTGCCCTTTATGCATAGTTACCAACTTTGTTTTCTTATACATCTTTAAAATCTTTGCTTGTATATATCTTTGCGTTGATATATTTTGCTTAAGCTGTATTAATACAATAAAGCACTATTTTTGCCGATATCATCGTGTGAGCTGAAGACGAGATATCTTTTCGTCGTAAAATTTATCTTTATATATATCTGCCTTACTTTTTTATAGGAATTTTTGTCTTTTTCTTTTTGGAACCTTCTGTGCTCGTAATTGCTACGCATGAATACGCCATCTGAAGCAGAGAAGACAATGAATATAGAAGGGATCTATATTCTTTGAACTGTCTCCCTGTCTTTACCTTTCCATACACAGTTGTAGGAGAATGCACTACGATATTTTATTATTTGTCGTGGTGGCCAAATTTCTTTTTAGTTGAATTTACTAAACTAATAATCAATTACTATTATTACTTTTTCTACTGTTAGGAGTAACTTTAAATAGGTGCTACGGAAATTCGTAGCAGGTGTAGGATATGACCAAAATAATTTGAAGAATTAAAAATTCATTTCAGGTTAACCTCATGCAGTAAAAAAAGCAATCATAAAACAATATAAAATGTAATACAACAAAATACACCTATAAAATTATCTGTTTTCTCAACTATTGCAATACAATCTACGTAATTTAAAAAAAAAAAAAAGAATTTAATTAATTTCATATTGAGCTTACCTGAATGTCTATAAAACTTCCCACTACACCTAAAAATAAATATTTTATTGTTTTATTTTTAACAAATGACACTTAATTAAGGAAATAAAAAGTATTTAATTAAAAATGCATTTAAAAGAAAAATTCTCACCTGCTAATAAAATGTAAAATTTCATGAATTTTTTCAAATGATGGAAACTGTAAAATAAAATAAATGTATTAGAAAATATTTCAAATCCAGCCTCTATAAGTATAGTTTGAGGCTGTCAAAAAAGTGTTACAGTATTCAGCTGGTATTCAGTATTAAACTGAGGAGATACTCACTGAGGAGATACTGCCCAGCACAATTTTACAGTAATTTTTTTCTTTCAAAAAAGTCATAGCTGCCAGCTTTATCTCTTTTTGCAGAAGAATTTTCCAAGTGGTAATGAAAAAAGAATTATAGGCACACATTTATATTAAGCTCACCTGACAAAAAATTAGTCACCCTAGTTCGCAAGCACCGATGTATCATTGGATTTCGTTAGATGATGCAGTGGTTAAGTGACGTGCTCAATTGCCTTTCATGCTGCTTCAACGTGATCAAAGGCAAGTAGCTATTAGTGAGATATTTTTGTTTTAAGCGGAAATTGTGTGTAAATATGGATAAGTGTAAGGATGTGATCGAATGGCAAAAACGGGCATTTTTATTTGGCCCTGCCAATGGTCATACGGTGAGTGAAGTTGCTGGATTTGTTGGTGTTTCGATGCTGACTGTTCAACGTGTCTACAAGCAGTGGTGTAATACACGTGGTCACGAAGGACGATGTCAGAATTGTGGTCGGAAAAAGATCCTGCATGAAAAGGGCCGGAGACATGCTTCCCGATTTGTCAATCAAAATAGCTGCCATACCTGACAGAAATTGCTTCAGTTAGTAAATGAAGGTCCATCCCAACCTGTTAGGGAGAGAACATTGCGACTAGAACTGCATGCAATGAACATTTGGAATCGAATATCTCGTAAGAGGCCATTGCTCACACAGGCACATAAAGCTGCGCGACTTCAGTGGGCTTGAATTCACCGAACGTGGACAGTTGCTGACTGATGAAAAGTAATATGGTCTGATGAATCATGTCTTTGCCTTTATTCAAAAGACGCACGTCGTCGAGTGCAACGAAGAGCTTGTGAAACATTTCATCCTGACTGTGTGCTAGGTCAGGTTCAAGCCAAAGATGGGCCTGTCATGTTTTGGTGGCGTTTTTCTTATTATGGATTGAGCCCTCTAACTGAGGTGGCCACTAACATGAACCAACATGTTTATTTTAACATTCTGGATGATTAGATATTGCCTTTCAGTCAACATCTTCATGAAGAGTATGTTGTCAATACACCTCTTTTTCAAGATGACAACAGCAAAGTTCATCGGGCTGGAAGAGTATATGACTGGTTTTATGAACACTCACACACTCAATTACATCTCGACTGGCCTGCAAAATCACCTGACTTCAGCTCCATTGAAAATTTGTGGGACATGTTGGAATAACGTGTAAAACGCCGAAATCAGCATCTTCGCAATTCGGTGGATTTGCGCGATCAAGTCCTCAGCGAGTGGGTTAAACTGGATTCGACGTACCTCCAAAACCTTGTGGGCTCCCTTCCTAACCAATTCCAGGCTGTTATCGAATCCAAAGTCGGTGTTACTTTCTATTAAATGATGTTTTTCATGATTTCTCCAAAGGTGACTAATTTTTTGTCCGGTATGCTTATATATATATATATATATATATATATATATATATATATATATATATATATATATATATATATATATAAATTTTATTTTTTATTTATTTGTTATTTTTTTGTTGTAGAAAATTATATATAATCTGGAGGTAGAAAATTTATGAATTAATACTTGGTTTTTAGTTTAATAGATGTGATTCAAAAAAAATTTGTTCAACTGAACGTAAAATAGTTAAAACATATAAAATACCGGCAAAGAGTTTATTTGCAATCACGAGATCACCTGTGTTCGGATGAAAGTAAACGTGTTAATAATTAAAAAAATTCATTTAAGATTTGCTAATAACTCAATTAAGATAAGACTTAGAGAGGAAGTAATGTAACTTTCCCATATAAGACCTCTTGAAGAGATGCTCCCTGAATTAGGGGTATTTAAGTTGGATCCGTCAGTACCTGTTTATGTTTTTAGAGTATTTTCTTAAAACAAAGAATGTGCTAATGTACTCATAAAATATAAATAAAAAGTAAATAAATAAAAGAATTTTTAAACAAAGGGGCAGTTTTATTTTTACATGAAGTTAATCATATTTTACTTAAATAGAAAACTTCGTTTCGATCCTCGAAAAAATTATTAATTTTTTGTGGGATGCCTAGACACACAAGTACCGCTTATTGAATAATGTATGTAAACTTAAATTGAGTTTATCTATTACATATAACGCAAATCATTTTACATATTTCCTCAGTAATTATTTTTTTTTTTTATCATAACGCAGATTTTCTTAGAGGAAGGAAAAGGGGATCGAAATGCAAAAGTTAATGCTAACGCGCACGTAAAATTTTTAATAAGATAAATAAATAAGAGATATAACACAGACATAAGATAAACAAATAAACGATATAACGCAGGCATGAATAGATAAAAGATAAATAAAAGAACTTTTAAATTGAGAGAAAATTTGTTTTTAAATAACGTTATACTTTACCTGCCTGCAAAACGTAATTTTATTCCGGAATATATATAATATATATATATATATATATATATGAAAATTTATCAAAAATTTATCTTACTATTAAATTATTATTAATATAAATCATTTTTTATAATTTCGCATTAATTCCTTTTCTTTTTATTATAACGTAAAAGAGAATTTTTTTGTTTGTATGTGTATTTGAAATACAAAAATTAGTTCTGACATAAGATTTTTCTCTTAATTAAAGAACTTCCTTCGAGTGTTTATATTCTCCAAAATGAATATTAAATCTTTTCATCTGATTTAACTGGTAGGTGCTAGCTTTCTCTTGACCTACATACAAAGCTAGGCACATGATTATATATCGAATTAATACATACTTCAATCTGACCTCACATCTTGACCCCCCGCACCTTACAGGAAATCACCCTCTACTTATTCCTTCAAAATGATTCTGTTGTAGCTACCTGTCCGTCAACAATGACCGCCCATTTGATTTCCTGCCAAATAATCTTCATTAAAATAATGAAAACTTTCTTTTTAACCTGGCGACACCTCTTTGCAACAACAGTTCATGACAAAACATTTACGGAATGAAATGACCTTCCTATCTCCATCTAATGTCTTTTCAGAAATTAAAAAAAAAAAAAAAAAAACTTACTCAAAAAGTGCTTAAAGAAAAATATATGCAATGGGAATTTAAAAGTTTGCATAGATGATGATGACCCCAAGAAAAAGGGGTCAAACGGTATCGTCACGTTATTATTTTTGAAAGAACAAAAAATGTATAGTTAATGGATGTTGACGGATGGTATCTTAACGAATTATCTGTTTAATTAGGATTGATTAATGAAAAGAAAATTTAAGTGGTAGGATGGTTTTGTTAGTTTTGAAACGGGAAGTATTTATACTTTATAGAAACCTATTTCACTTTGACACAGCAAAAATAGTTTTTTTTTTATCCCAATTACATTGCAATTAAATTATTATCCCATTTACATATGCGGGTTCATTTTAAAATAACATATTTAAGTTTTTCATGTGATGGAATGCTTTTTCAAGCTTTTCATATATGCTGGAATGCTTTTTCATATATATATATACATACAAAAAAGAAATGGAAGGAGTGTCGCGACTTTTTTACGTAAGCATGTCCCACGTTGTATGAGAGGAGGTTTGTTATGTACTAATTTTTGCTGACAAGGGGGAGTCCAAAATGGACAAAAACATGCATATTTAATATTTGAACATCCCCTTACTTTAATGATTTTTATAAGTTGAACCGGATTTTAAAAAACATTATTACTTTTTTACAAAAATTGTCTTTTGGGAAAACTCAGGTTACGGCCTAATTTTCAACATCGATGCAAACTCTTATTAATTATTAGTTACAAATCCAACGAATGTCTAGCTTTATCACTCATTTTTTTAAACTGTTAGTGAAATAAGAATGAAAACAAGCGAAAGTTTTTTTAAAAAAACTTACCAGCACTTAAAAACTTTAATTTTCATATTATTTATGCATATGTTTGCACTATTTATGTATCATGATGGTAGAAATGATTTTAAAAAATAAAAATTATTAAACTAAAAATAAATTCTAAAGCTTTAATTTGTAACCATTAAAAAATATTTTTTTCATAAAAATCTCTGCCCAAAAGCAGGAGAAATTAGCTATAGTTTGTCTAAAATAAGAACTCCCCCAGACATTCGTCTGGGGGAGTTGTGGCGGTGGCTATGGTAACAAGGTATGATTATTTCAAGTAGGGGTGCGGGGTCACTGTTTTGGAGTGGTTTCGGTTTGGGTCAGTGAGAGAAAGGGAATCTCTTTCTTCGGTCTATTGTGTTAGTCCTAGAGTGAAACTACCCTCCCTAAAATGAGCCATTCTTGTTTCCATAGCACCAGACGGCCACAGACTTTGTGGTGGGAGGAGTTCTTAGCTTAGACAAACTATATATGAAGGGCTCATGACATTGTTAAACCATTATTTTCTTTCCATTTTTGCATCCAACTATGATTTTAGAAATTTTACAATATAAATTTAGTCAAAATAATTTCCAGGAAGAAATATTTACAAATTTCGGGAATTTATAGCATAACTAGGTTGTTCGCAATAACACAGAAACATCGTATTGCCTGCATTATAATCATGGTGTTTGCTTCCTTGAACAGTTTGAGAATGTGGTTTATCGTAAGCTTCTTTATATACAGCACTGCATAGACATATGCATATTGTACTAATTGAGCACATAATGCTGCTTTTAGACCTTCTCATCTTAATACGCTGCAACTTGAGATGGATATTTGAGGTCTATTTGAACGTAAATGGAATATGAAATATAGTGCTAAGTTAGATTCTTTTTCTAATTTTCAAACCATTTAAGTACAAAAAAAAAAAAGTTAAAATCAATCAAAACTATTGATTAAATAGTAAAGTATGAATTTTGGTACTATTTTAAGCATACTATGGTACCTTACTAAAATGTTCGAATATTTGTCAGCTGGGCTCTACAGAAATTTTTACTTATCCAGATAATATTAAATTGAAACATTAACGAATTATAAATGCTTATTATATCGAATTATAAAGAGGAATCCATTCTGGTTTACAGTGAACTAGATCTTTATCAAAGCAATCTATCAATCAAAAACTATCCTTATTATAATTTGCGTTCTTGTTATCGCGATTGACGCTCTAAATATTCAACGAGAACTCAAAGCAATAATTCAAATGTATATTTAAACGTGGGAAATTTTATGAATGTATCTATTTAGATTTTAATTTATTGCAGCTCAACTCCTAAACCAAATGTTCAGAAAATGCAAAACAAGTTCCTGTTCGCACCAAGGACACGGAAACAAGTAGAAGATTCATTAACCATTGTACTGTTTATTCTGAAGCCTAAAACCTTGAATGTAATTCTTTTTAAATACATTAAACAAATAGTTTATTATGCTCAAGAAAAAGGGATATTTCATTTAAGTTATACTTATGTTTAGCTATTTTCTACTGTTATCTTGAAACATGCAAGCTCTAAACATTTACAATAAACTACTTTATATAATAACTATCGACCTTCGGCGAACTGACGTGATTCAAAATTTCTAGAACTCCTTTGTATCTCGAGCAATAACAAAGTGAAAGCAATAACAAAAGATAAAAATGTGATTGTTGAAATGAAGTCTTAATATGATCAACTCACTTGGCTGAAATCTTATTATTGGCCATAGATAGCGCCACTGAAAAACAAAAAAAATTCTGCCTTAAATTGGCTTGGTTTCACCAAGCAGGCTTGCTGGTATTGGCAAGTGGCATTAGAAACAACAGGTACGAAGGCGTTCGTGTAAATATTAGACTACTCAAATATTAGTTCTTAAATATTAGTACTCTACTCAACTACTAGTACGCCATGACATGTACTATAATTAAGTTATGAAAGGAATTATGTTACTCCGTGTGATACATTCTGTATTAAAAATAAAATCATACAAATTGATGCTTTCGAAGTATTAGTAGGAAACTTGTTGATAATTATCAGTAGTTCGTGTTCAAATAAACATTTATCTGCAAATGTTTATTGGTAATAAATTTGTAATTTTCGAAATGAAAAATAATATTATTAATTTCTATAGTCTATATTAAAAAACTAAGTCTTCTACTCTATTTATTTTAACTTTACAAATTTCTCACTTTTTCAAACTTCGTTTATATATTAAAGTATGTGATTAAAACTATGACTTCAAAAGAGCATCAGTTCAAAAGACCACTATGTAAAAAAAAAATTATTAAAATTATCTCAATTTTATAAAAATTACATTTTTAACATTACTAAAGAGTATTGTTATTATTATTATTTTTTTTTTATTTCTAAGAAAATATTAGGTATTAGTTTGGGGATTTGCAACTCGTAGAAAGGTAATCAAATCTTAGAACCTAAGAGAATTGAAACATTTAATTTAAACTAATCTGTACATAAGTTAAAAGCTTATCATATGCCTGGGAAGAAGTACTCTTATTAATTTAATGCATTAAGCCTTAAATTTTGGAATTTTCACCTCGCCGAAAAGTAATCGAATCTTAGAACCTAAGAGAATTGAAACATTTAATTTAAACTAATCTGTACATAAGTTAAAAGCTTATCATATGCCTGGGAAGAAGTACTCTTATTAATTTAATGCATTAAGCCTTAAATTTTGGAATTTTCACCTCGCCGAAAAGTAATCGAATCTTAGAATCTAAGAGAATTAAATCTTTTAATTCAAATTAAACTGCACATTTATATCAGCTGAAAACTTATTATACACCTGGAAAGAAGTACTTTTAGTAATTTAATGTGTTAATTAAATGAACATATAGGCTCGCGGTTTTAATTCTGAAACTTTATTGTGGTACGTTTCCATTTTTCTCACATATGCCTTTTTTTCCTATTATGAAATGAAATTTGATTGACAGATTTATAAGACTCTTGAACTTTCAACCTTCATACATGGTACTTATTCTTTTAAATGATTTTTAATGAAGTTTAAAAAGACGTTAACCGAAAAAAAAAAGTTATAAATTTTATTGTGTTTTAAATTCTCAGAGAATCTCTGTATTGAACTTAGGGTTAATTAACTTTAACCTAGCATTTGTGTTTTCTCTATACTTTTATTAAAAGGATAAGTCTTTGGTAACAATGTTATTTGTATAACTGTGTTTTCTTAAACAATAAGATATTCTTTAAGAAAAAATTACAGCTGTGTCATACAACGAGGTCAAAAATGTTGAAACAGAATCCAAACCTTCCTTGCAGCTTGTAGAGAAAACGCCATGAAAATCGGTGTTGCCATTCAAAAGATATAAACAAAATATCCTTCTGTGACAAAGTATTTAAAACAAAATTTTTCAACATTGCTCATTAACTAAGCGGCTTTAGAGAAACGAAAGTTTAAATTTCATTCTTAAATTTTTTTTAATGAAAGATTAATTTTAAAATTACTTGATTTAAATGAATTTTTCAATCGAAAATTTATTAAAAGAAATACTACCATACAACTTTAACTACTTATGAAATTCTAGTTCTTAAAAAAGTTTAAATGAAATAAAATTCTTCTTTAAAAAAAAGTATGCCAGTAATTATTACATATGAAAATGCATACTTCCCCCCCCCCTCCCATTTCTAATTTTTTTTCCATTTTAGGTTTCGCTCCCCCTCCCTTTATTTTTTAGAAAGGCAAAATTTGTTTAAATTCTTCTTCTCGTATATCTAAAAAAACTTTTGCAAAGACAAGGAAGTTATCTCGAAAGAATGGATCTATCACAAAATTTCATATATATTTCATCATAATGATTATGATAAGCTATAAATTTCATTCGGTTATATACTTTTAAGATATATACTTTTTTAAATTGCAGGTATTTTTGCTTTGGTATTTAAAAAAAAAAAAAAAAAAAAAACTTAAAATACGGAAAGACATACATTATGGTGTAGAGAGAGTAAATTAACGTTTTTAAAAATACAAGTGTTTTAATGCCGAAAATGTAACATTTAAAAAAATATTTTTTAATGGACATAATAGGAATGAAATTTGTTTTGTAATCACCATCCCAAATTATAGTGTCGTTAAACCAAGAATAGTATAAAATTATCAAAAAATCTTGTGAATTTCATTTTATAGATAGTAAAATTTAATTAAAACAAAATGCAGTTTTTTTTAACTAATTTATTTACATGGGTTTTCCATTTCAAATTGAAGTCCATCTTGCAATTTCAGAAAGATTTGATTCAATTTGAAAATTGAGTTCGTTGAAATCGGTGCATGAATATTGCAAAACAGAATCATCAGACTAGTTATAATTTTACCCTATAATTTGAGTAGACAAAAGTTATCATTAAATATAATAAATAAAAGTCCTAAAATACAGGGTTATTCATAATTCCCTCCCGGGGTTTCGAAGCGTTATAGTAAAAAAGCGATGGCAAAAAAGAACATATGAAATTGTTCCGAAAGTATTCAAGTTTCAATTTAAGCAGTTGCCGGTAGAGGGCAGTAACATGTACCACTAAAGCCAGTTGTAGTAAAAATAAGGTTGTAGTAAACAGAGGGAATTATGAATGACCCTGTAGATCTTTGCGAAACGCCACAATATGAAAAAATGTAATCACTACTAAATTTATTTCTAATTTTAACAGTTTGTTCTCTGTTCAATAAATGTGAAATGAACCATTTTAAGATGCATCCTCTGAAACCAGCTTATTCTAATTTTTTAATTAGAAGGTTAACATTATCGAATGCTTTAGATTTGTGAAAGGAAGCTGTTTTCACGTTTCTGCCAATAGGTAAAATTTAAAAATTCCAAGTGTGCTTTTTCTCTACTTCTTGGTCATTTGAATTACAATTCATAAAAGTATTCTGATTTTGCGGATTTGACGATTTTCTTCAATTCACACACAGTGGAATTATATGCTGTTGTTTTTCTAATTTTTTAAAACAGCTTTTCTTTTCTACGAATTAAAAGGAGAATACATATAGTTATCCATTTTTTTTTTTTTTTAGGTCTTTTGTTTTGTTAGTTGTAATTTTTTCACTACAATATAGTCTACGGAGAATTGGATAACAATAACGTCCTTTTAAGTTGTTCTTGATTTAACTGAAAATGTGCTAATTTTGATAAAAGTATGATCAATGTAAATGGAAAATAAAGAGTTTACTCTGGTGGGTGGGTTTAATTTTGAAAACCAAATCGGCTGAAAAAATTAATATATTCATGTGTATTAAGATCATCATTCAAACCATTAATATTAAAAAAAATTTTTTTAAAAAGCATGTGTACAACTTTGTGATATTGTAAGTCAGAGATAATTACATTTAGTTCAACATTAAGAAAAACAATTGTAAAACAATGAGATCAATAAATAGAGAAAAATATTAAAATTAACTCTTTATAATAACGTAATATAGATTCAGCTATAATAAAGTGTATATTTAAAACAGAGGTGTTCAGACATTTTTTAGTAAAGACAGCAATACCACCTGAACGATTATTCCCAGAAAGCATATAACCTTACGGCAACCTTGTGCAACGCCTTCTACAACTGAAAGCCTCCACACGGTTTTTCATAGGTAGTCCGATCAGACCACTATGAAGGTAAACTAGTTAACGAAAAAGCCCTTAATACAAAATCTAGTAAAAATAAGAAAGTGGTAGCAAATATATGTCTAAAAATTTGTTTAATTTATGAATATGATTGGTTTGTCTTATTTACTAGTCTACCACTACAGCTTCAATTCTCAAAGATATATGATAAATTTCTCTCAGTCACTTTTAAAATAGAATTTGGGTTCATGCGCACAACCGTTTCACTTTTAAAATAGTCTGCGCAGACTACTTATGAAAAACCGTGTGGAGGCTTGTGTCGGAACTTTCTTTTTATTGTCACGAAAATGTTTGTACTTACTACTTTTTTCAATAAAGCAAAAATATTGTCGTTTCAAACTTTTCATCCTAAAAGGATTAAGAATTATTTTTAAAGCTATTTTAAAAAGTATTTTCACTTAGGTAAAATGATCACTTAGGTCCATAATGACGTTTGATCAACAACTAGTGATAGGATCAAATTACAATGTCCATTTAAATTAAGGTGGATTTTAGGTGCGCATACAAGATGTTGCGAAAGAAACCTTATAATTACCTAGATTATTTTCACCTTAAGACTAGCTTTATTCAAAGATTTTTTCACGCTAAGACAACCTCGACTTCAGGTTTTCATATAGGTTGTTTTCCAAGGTTTTGGATGAGGGTAATGTGCGTAGAATAGAGCAGATTGTGACAGATCTCGTTTTAAGATTAGAAGGTTTACACGTAAACCGTATAAAAAACTTTTTAGGTTTACATTATTAAGTAATTTACTGACAAATACTGTGTTTACATAATGTAATAAACATTGCTTAGTTAATGAAAAAAAAAATTTAATTAGTGATAATTTTATTAAAACTTATTTTTATTTAATTAAGTATAATTTACTTTTATTCATTTATTTATATATTATTGTTTATTTATTTATTTATTTGTTTTTAGTTATTCATTTATCATTCTATTATATTAATTTATTTTTTATTTACTTAAATTTTTTAAAAAAAACATTAAAATTTCCCTCTTTACAGCTCCTTCTGACACATTAAACCGCAACGCAGTTTTATTTTTTCTGTTAAGACAAAAAAAATTAATCTTTTAAAGATTCAATTAATTTGATGTAATAAAAAATTAGATGTTTACGTAGAATATAATACTAATTAAGTACAATATTTCTTACAATTCTAAAGTACAATTCTTTATCTTTTAACAACTTATTCTAATTTAAAATAAAACTTAGTAAGTTATTGTTTTAAAAATGAATCTAATTATCTCATTTTTAAACCAATCAAAAACCATGGAGGGGACAAAATATTATACCCCCAATTATTTTTTATTACTAGTTATACCACAATGAGCGTAATTTTAAGACTTTTTGAACTAAATATTCCTTTCAAAGTTTTTAATATATCGTTATTGATATCAGTTTATAAGCCATTTTAATTTATGTTCCTTGTCATTATATAAAATCATCTCTTAAAGATGATTCCGAATGCATTTCATAGAACTACTGATGATTGGCGAATCGATTAAAAACCATCGATGCAATTAATGTCTGAGATATCGTTCTACGAAGTTGAATCTATCCATTGAGAATTAATATTTTTTAAAAGAAGAGAGATAAACTTGAATGCTGTAATTACAGCGGCATTCTCAATAAAGCGTACAAAATATTCTCTACTTTACTATATGTAAGATCAGTGCACGAATAGAAAATTCTTCAGGGGAGAATTTTAAAATTGAAAGTTTTAATTTTCAATTTAAAAATTCAATACGATAATTTAACTAAGATAATTTTTAACTAAGAATTTACTTTTAAATACAAATATTGAATAATATCTATAAATGAATCATTATTTTATAACAGCATTAATTTTAAATTTCTATATATTTCAATTATTAAAATGCATACAAAGATAAAAATGACAAAAATAATACATTTTCATAGCCATATCTACCGTTAAAAAAAAAAAAAAAAAAAAAAAAAAAACCTCTGACCACTTTCTTACTAGCTGGAGCACTCAAATTTAAACGATTGTTTTGTGCTGAAGGTTAATACATGTTTTAGTTGTTCCCTGACCGCTTAAAGTAGAATGAATAGCACTTTTATCATAGAAGAAAATTTGGCATAAGTCAAATTTTAATCACCTTCTTTGTAGCTGAAGTTCACATATTTTGACCGTAGCTGTTTGTATGACAATAATTCTAGTTTCATGATAGTTACCAGCAAAATTCATAATCTAAGGTAATTTTCTGACTAGCTAGCTAGAGCGCTTAAATATCATCTGGAGACCATACCTAATGATAATGCAAGCCCATTAATTTGCCATTAATATTCAGAAAATATTTTTTTCGTGCTTGGTAGTTATTATGAAAAATGTAAGTTAAAATTGTGCTTAAATTATAATGTTATTGATATAAATACATATCCACACATGGATTGGTTGGTACTGCCTTTGGTGTCAGGTGCCGAAATAGAATGAACAATTAGAATTGAGTTGTGATGGCTCAGGGGATAGAGCGTTCGCTTTCCAATGAGGTAAACCGGGTTCGAATCCCAGTGATGGCTTGTCCATACGAATTCCGTATCCGGCTTGCACCGACCGCAGTGCTGACGTGAAATACCCTCAGTGGTAGACGGATCATGGGTTAGAGTCCCCTTGCCGTCAGGCTAACCCGTGTGAGGTTCCCGTGGACTTCCTCTCCATGTAACGCAAATAACTTTCTTCCAATACTTGATCCAAGAGTTTCCTTGTCTTCTGGATTTGATTCAAAATTACAAGGCTACGTAGTTGAACATTAGTAGTCCAAAAAATTGGTTTGGATATTCAGCGACTTTTATAAAATATAAAATAGAACAATTAGAATTATAAATAGATTGTGTTAAGTTTCTTTTAGTGCTTAAACTTGTTTAACTAGTTGTTTAAAATAATCCCATGGTGAGGGTAGAAACTGCGAAGTTTAAGGCATCAGTGGCGTAGCTAGCAGGGGATATCTTTCCCCGGGCGCAGCCTTAGGGGAGCGAAACATTTATAAAAAATTATTGAAAATAAATTTCAGAATGAACTATTTTTCTTTTTCAAATGATGAACTATTTTTCTTTTTCAAATGAATGAACTATTTTTCTTTTTCAAGTTACATTTGCAAATAAAGGGCACCATAACTTTTTAAATTTTTTATCCGATTCACCGTACTGCCATTTCATTTTGCTTATTCGAAGGTTTTTTCTTTTCTCTATTTAAAATATTTATAACACATTGGCAACGCATTGAATAAATAATGCCGTTAGAATAAATACTTATCATCCAATAAAACGCAGTAAACATGATCAGAAACAAATGAGTGGAATAATAGAAACTTCATTAGTAATATGCACTGTCAAATTTTAAAACTAAATCGAAAACTAATTAAGTTATCGTTGTTTAAAAAAAAATATTTAATTTGAAGTTGAAATGCAAAGTTGAGTTGAGTATGTAAAATTTAACAATCTCTCCAATGGGTTTTACATAATAATACTAAAGTGATCCCGAAAAGACCCCTAAACACCTGTAAACCCTGGCTACACCTCAGTACGGCATATCAACTGGTATTCCAGCTTTAAATTTTAATACTGGAACCATTTATACCATTAATGGTTCCAATTAAATTTTGATAAGAAACACTGCATATTCTTTACATATCTTAAAAGAAATAATTTTTTTTTTAATCATAAATATATTTTACGAATAAAATGTAAGTCAAACAATGTAAATCTGTTATAAAATAATATTAAAATCACGTAGAGTGAATACGATAAACATAAACAACACATACCTGTAAAATCTGAGAAAGAGAACAACTGTTACGAGTTTACTAAAATATCTTAGAGAGAAAAACTCTTTGAAATTTTCTTTCTGTTCTTTTATACACCTGTTTGAATCGACCTCTGAACCTTGACCCATCACCTTTGTCCAGTTCCTTTCGGTGCTAATGGTATAAACGGGACTTTTTGCAAAGAAATTCTGATTCAAGAATGCTACGAAGTGGCAGTTGCTCTTCAAATAAGGTGAAAACTATTGTTATTTTGTGTAATTATGAGTTTTCATTGATTATAGGTTAGCAGTGGGCAAATGATTAATTTTGACATCTAACAGAATAAATTATTAAACAAGTGGATAATATGAAAGCTTGACTTTTGAAGTAAATATTAGGTGTCAGAGAAAATTTTTCATTTACCTATTTTATGTTATAGCCCAAATTATATTTTGTACAAAAAAGTAAATTGTTTGGAGAAAAAAAAAAAACTTGTATTATTTTAAAAAGTTGAGGAAAAAATGAATTCGTCGAGACATAATAAACAGGTCAAAAACTAACAAAATCTAATTTTTCTATTTTATTGTATTTATTTTATTTACTTGTTTTATTCAATTTATTTATTTATTTTATTTGTGTATTTTATTTATTTATTTTATTTATTCATTTTATGTTTTTGTTCATTTCTTTTTTTTGATTCGAAGAAAATAAAAGAATTTTTTGCTAGTGCATTTGATAAAACATTTGTTGAATTCAGGCACATAAATAAAAAAATAAATTTGACATTTTTCTTTCAGACAAAATACTTTTGAATGCTAGACATAAAGATGTATATTTTGTAAATCAAGAGAATATGTAATAATACAAAAAAAAAAAAAAATAATAATAATAATAATAATAATAAATAAATAAATTATGTATATAGTTATCACTCACACTTTTATCATCTTAGATGACACAATAGAAACCATTGCAGTTTATTACATATAAAATACATAAAGAAAAATTTTTAAAAATTAATGCGAAGAAGAAAAAAAAAGAGTTCCCCCAAAATTAACATTCTATTACTGATTAACATTCTTACCTTTCCAATTTCTTGCTATTCAACCATCGATATTATTTCAAAATTTAATTGAATTTATAATAACAACTGAATCTCTGAAAAATGGTTAATCGGCTCATAACATATAACATAACGATATCTGAAATTATAAAAATTAACCTTAAGAGGCATAAGAAACGAGGTAGATATTTACTACTTTAAGGTGTTACATTTTCACCCTTAGGTTATTAATTA
This sequence comes from Parasteatoda lunata, assembly GCA_949128135.1. Lineage (NCBI taxonomy): Eukaryota > Metazoa > Arthropoda > Arachnida > Araneae > Theridiidae > Parasteatoda > Parasteatoda lunata. The sequence goes on along the minus strand of OX421973.1, from coordinate 10,479,384 downwards.
TCAAACTGAAGTATATTTTTGAACACTTGTGGATTCAACAACCCGAAGTGTTTTATTTAACACTTCAGGTTATTATTAAATGTACCTCAGGTGTACTTTTTGACTGTTGGAAAGGTAATTTTTTATTAAAGTGAGGTGTATTATGCTTGACCTAAAGTAATTATTTTTCAACCTCAAGTATCTAATTTTATGCTTGTAGAAGTATTTATTTATCAACCTATGGTGTGTTGTTTTACACTTGAGGTTATTATAAATCTACCTCAGGCGTATTTTTTAACAGTTGGAAAGGTAATATTTTACTAACGTGAGATGTATTATTTTCGGCCTAAAGTAATTATGTTTCCACTTTAAGTATAGATTTTTATGCTTATAGAGGTATTTATTTATCAATCTATGGTTCGCCGTTTTACACTTCAGGTTATTACAGGGCTCGAAAAAACTCGGAAATTTTAACCGTCCCTGAGGACGATTTGTCCAACAATGTACCCCTCCTCCTTTTAAACTAACCCGTCACTTCTAAATAAATAAAAATATAATTTTCTCTTATTTATTACAAACATTTATCATATAAATTGCACAATAAATTAGTAGTTATTAGGATTACAAATACTAGGATAACATTATACAGTTATAAAAGAAATATTAGGTTACTAATAGTAACCTAGTATTTATTTTATGAAATAATTTATTTCTTATATGAAATAATTTAAATGACAAAGGTCAAGTTATCTGGAATGTCAATTTATCTGAGGGTACTGCGTTTTTTAAATGAATCAAATATGTCATTTGCCAGTTCCACAATCGTTCTAATGATTTACAGAGGTTTGTGCTCAGAAATCTGAAAGGGGTTTTCCATTTAGGTAGATGTTCATAATTGCGTTTAACGCTTCTTGTTAAGACCAGTATGTATAATGTGTTTGTTTGTAAGTTCATTACTGAAAAGCTCCTTTCAACCGCTGCAGTACTCCCAGACAGAGAAAACATCAATTCCACCAAGCGCAGTATGTTGCTGTATTTCGAGATTAGAGGGTCATTATAGAAGTGAGGCGATAGACTCTTGCAAGATAACAAAAATTGAAAATGTATCACGAACTTTAACGGGAAAATGGCCGTCCGCACGGACGTCGGATTCGAGAAATTTGTTGTCCGCGGGGAATTTTTGACCGCCGAGGACGGGCGGACGGGTGGTTTTTCGAGCCCTGCGGTTATTATAAATCAACCTCAAGTGTACTTTTCAACCGTTGGATAGCTCGATTTTTATGAACGTGAGGTATTAGATGTTCTGCACTTAAGGTTGATATTTTTCAACCTCAGGTATAGATTCATATAATTGTTGAGGTATTTATTTATCTACCTAAGGTGTGCTATTTTACACTTCTGGTTATTATAAATCAACCTCAAGTGTATTTTCTGACACTTGGAAAGATTATTTTATATTAACGTCATATGTTTAATGTTCTACCTTAGTTATTATTTCGTAACCTCAAGTATATATTTTTGTATTTTTAGAAGTATTAATTTATCAAACTAAGATGCGACATTTTACACTTCAGGCTTATATAGCTCTACCAAAAGCTGTTTTTTTTTTTTTTTTTTTTGAGTACTTATAAAGGTAATAATTCCCAAACGTGATATGTTATACACTAGTTTATTAATTTTTAACCTCACTGTATAAAGAATATAATGTATATAAAGAATAATGTATATCATTACATTTTTTCACTAGTAGAGATCTTCATTTATCAACCTAAAGTTTTTAGTATTAAACCTTCGGCAGTCATTGTTTCTGTTAATCTATAAAAGAAAGTTTCAAATGCATAATTCTTCTGTAATTTTAATAGATTGAATTAAATCATCTTAAAATAACACTTATCGAAATCCTACAGTTAGAAAAAATTATTTGTGGGAACTCATATTTTTGGAAGATAGTTGTCTAAGGTGTTTGAATTTTTAGGTGTTTGAAGCTATAAAACTGTAAATTTAAATAATTAGTCAGCTGAAATTCAAATTATACTTTTATTTAGAACTAAAATTTCATTTTTTTACAAACCAATATAATTATTTTAAATACTGTTTCCATCTTGAAACTTGGAAGTATTTGAGCCTAAACGAAAAAAAAATATAAATTAGTAAGAAAGTCATATTTACAATTAATCGTGGCCAGTTTCAAAATTTGAAATATTAGAATTTTTTTACAGGATTTAAATTAGCTGGATGGAACTAATTTTCTTTTTCAGATAAATGACATTCCACTTCTGTCATTTCTATTCAATCCTCGTTGCTAAAAAGCATGACAGGTACTACAGCCACAAAATAAAATACACTGAAGAAAATACTACTATTAAAAACATTTGCCGAAATTCATATATATTATTCCAATCTTATTAGGAAATTTTAACACTTTTTTTATTTTCCTATACATCTGGTATCATTGTGGTACTTGTAAGTTTGATAATTAGAATATCTTTCTTTTTTTTCGTACAAATCTTTAAACTAAATAAACCTTGCCTATCTTTTTAAACTTTTTGTCAGACTTCATGAAACCAATAGCTTTTTTTTATTAAATTTTTGTAGCTGATTTTGAAAAGGACTTACGATATAGTCAATCACATCAGAGTTTCATAAAAAATAGTTATTTTAATATTTTCTTAATGCAATCAAGAATCAACAATCGCTTAATAAATTAAAATTTTAAAGTTATGTACCAATTTTTATGAATTTTTTACACTCAATCGAATAAAACTAATTGCAAGCTGATAAGAAGCATTTGTTTTAAAGTTGTGAGCAATTTTATGTGAGGAAAATGTCTAAGAGAGAACGATTTGAAATAATACTTTTAAAAGAAGTTGAGTATAATATCTTCTATATAACTTATGATGCCGAGCAAAATAAAACTAATAGTTAGTTGTTACAAACATTTGTTTAAATATAAAAACACATCCCATAGGATGAAATTTAAAAAAAGCCATATAATTTTCAATCAAGTTAATCAATATAATTTTCTATCAAGTTCGCTAAGTTGTGAAATAGTGAACCATAAAAATGCTCACAACCTTGAAATAAATTGTCATATAAACTTGAAATCGGGTTTTATTTTATTCTGCTTAATATTTTAATAAGTAATAACAATTTGCTTAGTAAGTAATTAACATGGGTGAATAGCGAAAGAATAACATGTAGTAAAACATAGCAGTTTTGTGATTAAACAGGAAAAAGTGAGCTTGTACAGTTATAGTTTTCACTTATCAAATTTCTGGCAAACTATTGTTATCAAAAATTACATAAATTCTGTAGTTTATTATGAGATATTACCTTTTGGTATAGAACTATCTCCCCTGGGAAGGCTGAGTAGCAGTTTGCTAGGCATTTCTTCTTCGTTGCTGCACATGTGCTATTTACAGCCTAGGTCATCTCAGCAATATCAGGGAACTACTTATAGATCAGCTCTGTAAAAAAAAATCAAAAAAAAAAAAAAAAAAAAAAAAAAAAAAATCAGTGTTCTTATAAATATTTTCACACATAAACAACAATATAAACTTTACATACCAATATCCAAGCAAACGATCAGCATGCAGCTGTAGTAGAATTTTAAAGCGAAATCGCTATTTTAAAATCTTTCAATTTTCAATGATTTATTTATAAGAAAAATTATGAATATTTTATTCAATTTATCAGGTTACATACTGCTACGTTAAAACATATACATTTAAGCAAAATAAATAGTTATAATTGAATAAATAGCAAACAATACAATATACTATGCCTAACCTGATGTAATGATTCACCAGTAACGTTACCCTAAACAGCGACGAGAAATATTCCAAGTCTTCTCTTCTATTGATAAGCCTACAACAATAGACTTTAAGAATATCCTCCAACTTAAATTATTTAAGTTCAGGACACACCTTTAAAACAAAATTAATAAAATTTAAGTTTAAAAATCGAAGCATTTTTGATTAAAGTGATAAAACTAAATTAATAAAAGCCGAACACACTTACCGAATTTCGCATAGGCTTAGTGTAATAGTGGGTAGATAGTAATGGACCAATAAATAATAACTCGAAAATTAGTTTTGAGAAATGATTTGTCATTCGCATTAATATTTACGAAAGCCACTGTGGATCAGGCAATAGAATGTTGCCCTCCCAATGAGATGACTGAAGTTCGAATTCCGACGGTGGCAGGCTCATACGAGTTTTGCTCAAGACCTGACTGAACTCATGACTACTGACGTAAAAGATCGTCAGTAGGTAGACGGATCTAGTTTGCCCAAAGCTTGATATAAGTTTCCTTGTCTTCTGTATTTTGTTCAAAATTACGAGGCTACGAGATAGAACATCGTAAACTCAGAATTGGGTTGCTGCTCAACGCCGGTATAAAATAAAATAGTATTTGCGACTCACTACATAGTTTACTATATAATCATAGAAAAGGCGCCGAAATAATGTGTAATTCCGCTTCAATACTTGGCATATTTTAATCGAGGAACCGAGCAATTCAATAGACTATATTTAGCTTCAGCAGGTCACGACGAGAATTTTTACTTTCTTGCTACATCTTTTTCGAGATGGTGAATCTCGATATCGGCCTTTAATCCTCGGATGAGAATTTTTAAATTTCTGCTGGTGGTTTGCAGTGTTACTATCTGTTCAGGAGTCTCTGCTGTGGTCTTGGCTGTTGCCTGGACTTCAGGGATGGTCGGGTCGCATGTAAACTCTCTTTACACACATAGTATCCCCAAGAGATTTTGAGCGCGCTGATTGGCTTTCTCGGCATTGCCTTCTGTTACGTCTTTTAGCTCCTCCCCAATAACATTTCTCTGTAGTTGGTTCCCAAAATGTAAATCAATCATAAATCAGTTCCAGTATTTTCTCATACTAATTTTAAGACAAATGTTAAAGTTTTGTTAAAAAAATTAAATAACGTCATCAATTGTATTTTAATAACACATTTATTTAAATCTAATTTGCTTTAAATTTTATTCTAATATTTTTCTTTATTTGTTTAAAATATTTTTTGTACGTTTGAAAGTATGAAAATAGAGCATGAATAGCTGTGAGATCTTCCAAGACTGAAAGTCCTTTTACGAGGAATTTGAGTTTTCTACTGCTTTTTTGTAGATTCTCCATCTGTTTATGTTCGGTGGTCTCATCTGCTTATGGGGCTGCAGGTGTGGCTACAGGTTCTATGGAGTTGCTAGTAGATGGAATGTCCATACTATCTGCAGTTTGTGAAGGATGATTATCCTTCTTCTTCTCTTTCCTCTTCTTTTTTGGAGGTTCAGTTTCGTCCTCTTTCTGTGATTCTTTCTCCTGCTCTGGGATCTCTTTCGCAATCTCAGTAGTTTCCAGCTCTTCTTTGGAAATCTCAGCAATAGTTTCAGGAGTAGTTGAAGGCTCGGGCTGCTCTGGCACTGTTATCTATATTGGAGCTGGAGTCATTTCTGGTTCTGTAGGCTCGATATGTTTTAAATCAATAGCGGGCTCTTCTTCTATCATCTGACTAGCTGGGGTTGGGATAAATTGGTTGTCTCCATTTTCTTTTAGAATCCGCATTTCTTCTGCAAAGAACTTCGCTCTGTACAGGTTTTCGATGTAATTAGCCGAGGAAGATTTTCGTCTGCGTCTTTCAGTAATCTCGTCGTCAATGTTGATCGCTACTCTTTGGGAGCGCTGGAATTCCATATCAAATGTCGATGGTTTCTTTTGAATTCTAATGGCAAAATCTTTGAACTGTTAATTCCGTCCAGATCTAGAAGCAGGCATCTGTTTTAAAAATGATTTTAAGATAAATAAAATAAGCGTCGTATATCATTGATGGTTTAAAACTCAGTAGTTTATTTTTTTTCTCTGTATGTTCATTTACATAATTTTTTACTGCATCTGAATTTATTTTTAAACTATTTATCTAATCGCAGATGTTTTAATTACTTACCACAAACGAAAAACACTTTAAAAACTGAATAACGATATTTGTATCGGATTTGCAATATGATGTAAGGAGATATCCCACGTGCCTTCCAATATAACATTTTAAGATAAGCATTCTAGCAGAATAAATTTTATTCATCTTTATATACATTTTTAAGGCAAAATTCCAACTAAGGTTTGAGTAGAAAGTGGGCGTTTTCTACTTTAGAAATCTGACTAAGACGTGAAGGGTAATTTCCGCGAGTTAAAAATTTACGTGCGTAAAATTAATTCTTGGAAATTTAGCGGACTATTATGGAAATAGTCCGCTAAATATATAGAATTTATTAATTAACTATGGAATAGTTAATTAATAAATTCTTGGAAATTTATTAATTAACTATTATGTAATAGTTAATTAATAAATTTTACTCGTGACCATCTGTAATGTAATTTTTTTTTCCTTCCAAACTTTGAATTTTATCAAAATGGCTAGAAATGTAACAAACTTTTAGGAAATCAATAGAAAATATTTATCTAGTGAAAATTTTCATATTTTTGAAGTAAATATTTTCAATTTCACTCCTGTTTTAAAATTGTACCTGAGACATTACTTCTGAGCTGAGCACTTTTCCAGTAACAACAGATAGAATAAAGTAAAGCAAATGTGTAATGAGAAAATGGAAATTTTAAAAAATAATTATAAATATAATTCCATCAAGAATTACTTTCAAATTCAAGTTAAATTCAGCAATACACTAAGAATGGTTGTGATAAAATCATAGACTAAAATATATCTTTTTACACAATCGCTTAACAATTGTTATAATAATTGGAGAAAAACACATCTTACCATTTATGTATTGTTGACTGCAACAATGCGTTTAAGCAATACTAATAAATGGTATCATAACAAACACTTTAGAATTGCTGGCGTTTCTTAATGTGCGCAAAAAGTGATTTTGTGTGATCAGGTTAGCGTGTTTTCCTTTTAAAATTTTTTTTAAAGAAAATGTAATGTTAAATCTTTTTTCAATTTTGTTGCATAAATCAAGTATAATTTTTAAAACATAAGTAAAAGTTATCTATCTTAGACTCAGATACATATGAATACGATGAAGAAAATATTTTTTTATGCATTTATTCTCGAATTTAAAATGATATATATTTAAGATATTTCACTTCTTTTGAACGTTTTTTGAAGTAATATTGAATTTGAGAGCCTAAATTAAACTAATAGAACTGAAAGAAATTATTTAAAAAAATGTGCATTGCGAAATATACATTTGTCATTTAAATATTCTCTACTAATAATACTTAATGGGCAAAAAAGAGGTGCTTATTATCTTGAAGAAATTGCCAAATATGGGTTGATAAAATGGGCACTTTAAGTATGAGTTGAATCGACAATCAAAGGTTCTCTTTATTTTTACAAATCAACTAATTATAAATATCATAACCGCAGCCAGGGTAATGTCAGATATTCTAGTAAATTGAGTGCGCTCAACTTTACTTACACTAGCTCATTAGAATTATTGCAAAATTGATCTACTTCAAACAAAAAAGAACACTTGAGATGGAAAAAAAATGTGTTTTGGTCGAAATATTAAAATACAAGCTCTTTTTATATGAACACTCATTATGCTCTGAAATTCTAAAAATTCCTTAATTAACTAAGAATAAAACATAGATTTAAAATTATATAAATACAATACACTTTTTGACAGTCGGAAAATTTCTGTCAAATGCAAAAATATTAACAATATATGATGCTTAACGACTATGCAAAAATATTTTTTGACACTAATGCTGAATATTTTAGCTCACTTGCACATTTATTTTTAATAAGCATATTGCACATAAGTATTATTTAAGAAGCCCTTTTCTTATTCAACATAAAAGTCAAGAATTTATTTTTCTAAAAGTAAATAATTAATAGTCTAATATTTTACTTCAAAGAAAACAGATGTATGATTTGTGTAACGAGATTAAAAATATTAACACTGTTAATAATTAGAGAACATATTGAGATAAATAATTAGTTTCTTTTAGTACATTTCTCAATTTATGCTAAAAGAACATTCATTTTCTCCAAACTTTTCTCTTCAAAATTAAATGCTAGCTTTTTAAACTCCTTGGGTTTTCAACATAGTTACAATATTTACATGAACTTACAGTATTGTTTTATACTTATTCGATTTTGATATTGTAGTATTGGTTTTATACTTATTCGCTTTGACTGTGCTTGAAATTCAATTACCAGTCATTTCATTAGCTGTAATTTTTAAACTCGAAACTTTTAATAATTTTTTTCCTTATTCCATAGACAACCAATTCAAAAAAAAAAAAAAAAAAAAAAAAAAACTTACCATGCTAAAACAACATTGCTCTAAGGAGAACTAATGATAGTAAGGGATTTCATACGTACTTACCTAAAACTTGTTTCAGTTAATCAATATCTTAAGAAGCTGATCGGAAACTTTTTCATGAGTCTCTAGATTTTAATATTGCAAATTTTAATAATAAATTACATTTTAAAAACTTAAAGAAGATTCCACTCCTTCAACTGTTGCATAATTCTTCAACAGTGATGCGAAATTAACCATTCAACACCATCTGTAAGTAGACGTCTACTTTTATGTGTAGTCATAATCCTTTCATTTGTTAATCTCTATCTCGTGTCTGCAAGCTTATTAATTTCATCTTGATCAACATAAGGCGACTTGTTATTTATTCCTTACCCCTCATCCCATTTGCGTACCAGTTATTTTATTCTCTCACTACAAATTCCAATATTTCACTATTAATGGAAAAGGGGCCCAGGAGAGGTTTCAAACTCTCAGTTAAAACTTTTATGACTATGACACAAAACCGGGATATTGATTCTGCAGTTCAATATTTTGGCCTAACTCTAATTATATTTAGCTTAAATGTGGAGAGAAATAGCAAAGGTAGCGCATCAATAATAACATTAGGTCATAATGCATTCAATAAAGTAAAGCTTTTGTACGAAAAGCGAATATTTTTCCTCCTGCATGGTTAGAATTTTTTTTTTATATAAATTTAGAAAATTTAGCGACTCCAAAGAGTTTGTGGTAATTTATAAATAAATAATAACTTTAAAAGTAGTTTTGAGAAATGATTTGTCATTCGCATTCTTGCATTAATATTCAGGCAATAGGGAGTTGCCCTCCCAATGAGGTAACTGAAGTTCGAATTCCGACTGCGGCTGGTTGATACGACTTTTGCTCATGACCACTGTGCTGACGTAAAAGATCGTCAGTAGGTAGACGGATCTAGTTTGCCCAAAGTTGTATCAAAGAGTTCCCTTGTCTCAGCATTTGCCGCATTTGATTTGCTAATTATCTGTTTTAAAATAGTTTTAGATTTCCACGTGACGTAGTTAGGTTTAGTAACATTACTTGTTTTACGCTTTCGATTTAATCGTTATAATAAAAAATGTTTGTCAACAAAAAAGTATTATTTTAAAGATTCAATACTTTACCTTTTAGATGTCCTCCCTGTACATAGTTTTTTCGCATACTTCAAATAAATATTTCTTTATAAATTTTCTGTAGATGGATTCATACTTTTGAATATAGAAAAGTAAAATCAAGAATAATTTATCCAAACTGTTTGTCACTTTTATCTATAGAAAATATAATAAGAGATAATTATAAGTCAATTATTTGTTGGTTTTGATATATTTTTTACTTAGAGTTGAGTTCCCAAATGTTGGTACATAAATTGACATTGATAATTACTTTACAATTATTTTGCCCTATGTAGATTTTTAAATTATGATACTTATAAAGATGAATTTATTGAAATTGTTACCTGTATTAAGAATATAGTCCTTCTTTTTTCTCTGAAGATAAAAAAAATTTTAATGACTGAGCTTACTTAGTAATATGGTACTTATAAACTTATATCTCATTGAATTAAACTTAACTATGTAAATTAATAAAAAGGGCATCATAATAAATCTATTAAAAGTTATCTTTGGGAAGTCTTGTTTCATAATTAGTGTAGTTTTTACTAATTGATGCAGTTAGTTATTTATTTTCAACCGAGTCTACTTGTGATCAGTGCCAGTAAAGGTAAATTTATAATTACTTATATTTTCAATCAATATTTGATGAAATACCTGAATGTATATAATTACTGTATGATTTCCTAAGCAGTGGTTGTGCAAGCGTTACCTATAACTGTAGACAAGTGATGCGGTTTAGGGCTGATCTATGATGCACGAAGGCTCAGTGGGACTTTAGTAAGGGTACTTGTTTATTATTTTGCTATCAAATCTTTCCTTCTATTACCCCTTCTAAGCTGCATCTTTTGATTTTCACAAACAACTTTCTGAATGTGAAATTCTTTAAAATCTAACAAGATAGGTGTATTAGTAATTATATTTCCTTATATGTATATAGTTTTCGTTTACATCATATGAAAAAGAGACATTTACTGTATTATTAAATTGTATGTGGAATTCCATGTCACAGTATAAAATATAATTAACAGGTACACTATCTTTAAGTTTTTTTTAGCAGCTAATATAAATAGTTGTTCAATCAGTTGATATTAGATATCTAGATGTTTAACATTGTATGGTGCATAATAAGTGATGCATTATCTTACTAAATCTATGAGCCAAAGTAGGACAGTTACTGAAGTATTCATTCGTGCCCAGTTTTTTTGAAATTGTTTAAATTGCTAAATATAGGCAGAAAAATTTTTAATGCTTAGGGGGAGAGGTCAGCGCTTCACTAGCTTTGAAAATTTCCACTAGGGCATTGCTAAAAAGAAATGCCTCCCCTTAGAGCAGTAATGATATTTGGTAAATATTGTGAAATTTACATACAAAACAGATGAAATTTAAATGCCTGTATGTATAAATTTAAAAGAAACATAATGACAATTTGAATGGAATACTTTTAATATTTAATCTTCTCATGAATTCAGAATGTCTGTGCTTTTACGTACTGTGTAACCATTATTATAAGGGAGTGAATTTTTATTTCCAAGGATAATTATTTATTTATTTACTGCTTGCACTAGGGTTTCACATGAATTCCCAAATAAAAAGTGTACTTTTTTGTTTTAACATGTACATGGGCTTATATACGGTAATTACAGATACTGAGCTCGATAATTTTAATACTTTTGTGGTGTATTAAATGGTTTTTAATATAAAGTATGATTCTCACGGTGTTCATTATTTGATAAATATTTATTACTTCAGTAAGAATAAGGTATAATAACAGTATAGACTAAAGTACAATATGCCAAGATTACTTATATTTTAAGAAAGGATATACCTATAAACTTGTTTACAGTTGTTTCTTCAATTCTAAAAAATCTTTTTAGCAACTTATCCTTCACAGTCCTAATTATCGGAAACCAGTGCAAAGTTCATGAAAGCTGCCCCAGTATTCGATCTAGAACACATAACTAACTTTATATTGATAAAGACTGTATTCGAGTAAATTTTAGGGTATGTGATATTTCATTAAACTATGTCCTATAATGTTAGAATTATTCCGTGACCATGGACTAAAGTTTGAAGGTAGGTTCAGTTTGTGCAATTATTTCACCCTAATTATTCTTGATACAGTGTGTATAAATATAAGATTACTAATTAAGAATCTTATCTAGCGTTGAAAAAGAGAACGTAAAACAAACAATAAAATAAAAAGTGTATTTTTTTTTCCTTCTAGTTTTTAGTTTAGTGGACTGCAACCTACCGTACCTAAAATGTGACAGCATTATTCATAATATGTATTAGTAAATACAAAACAAATTTGAAGGCCTTATTTAAAGAAAAGGTTAGGAAAAATATTTCATATACAATGGTAGAGATTTAATTTAGAGCGTTTAGGTATAAAGCTTTACAATAGTTACTAATGTTAAATATTTGTATTTAATATGACTTATTGCTTTTTGATGGTTATTTTTTAGAATTTAACTGATAAGAACTGAACTCTTAAGTATTTTATTATATTATTATTTATATGTTAAGACTGTGTATGTAAAATTAAATTTATTTTAAACTGTGCAATTGAATGCATATGTTGAGAGAAATTATGATATGCCTTGGAGCTTTAGTAACAAATCATTTTCTTCTAATGCATCAAAACTGAATCAATAAATAGCTTACTAATGCTCTCCTAATTATTTTTTTTATAATTGAAACAACAACGTTAAAATTGAAAATACAATGATTAAATTCTTGGTATTAAGTTGATTAGTATAAAATTTATATTAAGTGTTAGTAATATCTTTTCAAAGCTTCTGTGTTTCAAATATAGATTTTAAGGCGAATTATGCTTCTCCTAATTAGGTGAGAAATAATAATTAAAGCAATTAGAGATATTTAATCATGTAAAATTAATTCACATATAATGACACATAACTATAATTTTACCCATTTGTATGGAGTAGGCTTTAAATAAGTGTTCTAAATGGGAACAAAATAATTAAATCCATGTTTTGTATCAATCTTTAATATTATATTAATTTAATGTAATTGTAGGCAATGGATTGTAATTGTAGACAATATTTTAATGAGAAAAATATATACTGTCACTTAAATCATAGTTAATATAACATTATCACGAGTGTGCATACTTTTAAAAGATATATGATTAGCCGAAGATTCTATAGCCAAGAATCGAGTTAATTACTGCAGCATTCAGCACACTTATTTTTTCTTGTAATGAATATCATAAGACAATTTTAATAAATCATGTATTTTCTAAAAATGCGAAAAGCATTGCTCTCGCTTTTATACTAACACATTTTGGAGTAAAAAGGCACAGTCTTTGAAATACTTATATCCTTACGCATTAAGAAAAATCATTACATGCTTCCTTATATGGAAGTGAAAGAGGGAGAGATTCTAAAAATAACTCAATCGTATGTTTATCAGCCTTGAATTCCCAAAGTAGAATCTCTCTACGCTTATTCTTTAACAAAGACATTTTATGAAAACGAAAGAGATTTAAATATTTTATTAATAAAAAAGTATTATAATTTTTGTATTACATCCTCCCCCCCAAAAAAAAGATTTTTGGCAAGCCAAAAAGAATTCATAATCAAATTTTAGAATTCTCTGAACTTTTAAAATTTATGTTGGTACGACTGTTCCTTTTCACTACTACAAATAACATTTTTTCAATTATCTGTAAAAAAAAAAACAACTATATACAATGACAATAATAAAAACATGATAATACACATTATCTGTTTAGGCAACTAAACAGAAAGAAAAATGAAACATATTTTTATAACTAATCTACTAAAATTTTCAAAAATTTTTCACACAAAAATATACATAATTTTTATGGAAACGAACTGGACAACAAGTGTCTTAAATCAGAATTTAAGATTCTGTATGGTTAAAGGGTTTATTTACTTTATGAAAATCTGTATTCCCCTTTAAAATGGAAGAAAACAGAATTTCATGAAGCATCGTGATACTGAGAGATCCAGAGTGGATAAAACAAAAATAGTTTAGAAAAATTTTTCTCACTATGTTTAGAAAAAAAAAGTTCAAGTCACTTCGCCCTCACATTTAAATGATGCTGAGGTAAACATCTTTAACGCGATTCGGATCTCTCAAAAATATAGGGATCACTTCTTCCCTTGAAGAAGTAAAAAAAATTTCTTTTGTTTTGGACACTATTCATGATTTAATTTCAACATTTGTGGGTTGTTATATTTCCTAAGATTTGATACATGTACTATTTCAAAAGTTTGCTCACTTAAATTTTTCTTTCTATTTCCTATTTTTTCGTCGATGTTAACCTGATAATGTATGCACCCATTACCTAGTTCTATCTTCGAATCATTTGAAATGTTTGGCCTTTCTTTCTTTTTCCAATTTTTCCTGTACTTTTTGTTATTAACTTCTTGGTCATTCTTTCTTTTTCCTATTTTCCCTGTTCTTTTTATTTTTGTTACCCCTCACATTATTTTTTTTTTTCAAAATGTTTACTTTTATTGAAACATCTTAAACTTCTATTTTTTCAAAATGTTTACTTTTGTTGAAACATCTTAAACTTTTATTTTTTTTTCCACAATTTTTGACCTTAACATTATGAGAATTCTGTTGTCTAATGTGCAAGGATAAGTTGTCATTGTCAGATTTAGCAGAGATGATCAGTCTCTTACCAACTTGAGTAACAACTGGCCCGACACAATCAAAAAACAAACAAAAATCTTTGCAAGTCTGCAACCCTACTAAAGCATACATTAACTCAGTATCAAGTATTAAAAACTTAGCTGAGTTAACAATTTCGCCTATCGTAATAAGGGGAAACTCACACAATTTGTTAAGTGTGAAATGTCCTTTTGTTTGGGTAACATTTAATTTTTCACATTTTTAATAGGAATATTTAGTTTCGACCAAGTCCGAAAAAGAAAAAGCATTAAAAATTTCTTTTAGTTTTGTTTTTTGTTTGAAATTCTGAAAAATTTTGAATTTTGTTTGCCGTCACAAATTTAATTGACGTTTGAAACACATTTATTTCCCTCAAAAACATTTTAAATGCATAAAAATACACTATTATATCATAATTTTAAAGAAAAGCAATCTGAACATAAGAAATGCAATCTAGCTATTATAAATATAATATACTCAGTTATTCAAAATGAAAATTTTAAAACACTACTCATCTCTAATATCACTAAAATATTTGATTATACTAGTGAGAAAGAAAAATAAGAGGATAAAAATATATATATATATCTACAGTATTTTCTTTTCTTTTTTGCTAACACTTTCTTTCGGCCTTCATGACTTTTTGTTTTTCGTTGAAGAGAAAGAAAAAAATATCATTGCACTTCATGAGTATTCATGATTAAGATTCGCGCACATTCACTTTTGTTTTCTTTTTTCACTGCCGAATAGGCAACTTGCTTCTTTCGTCCCCCGGGATGAGGTTTTATCAACGTTGTAGTCAGCCGGAAAATAGATAACAATGGTTTCCTCAGCAAGTAACCATCCTGGCGTCTTGTAATAAAAGGGCTAAAACCCCTTTTATTTGTGTTATAGAAAGCTTAAATAATGCAGTCGTAAGCCATCATACGTTCTAAAATGGTTTATTAACGGTAGGTTGGTATTGATAACAGTCCACATCCGCTCTCCCCAAGGGAGAGGGTGGACAAGACTTCAGACAATTCTGGAACAACTTATCAGGATCACAACATCATGGGAAAGGCCATGCGAAAAGCATTGCTCTCGCTTTTATACTAACACATTTTGGAGTAAAAAGGCACAGTCTTTGAAATACTTGTATCCTTACGCATTAAGGAAAATCATTTCATGCTTCCTTATATGGAAGTGAAAGGGGGAGAGATTCTAAAAATAACTCAATCGTATGTTTATCAGCCTTGAATTCCCAAAATAGAATCTCTCTACGCTTATTCTTTAACAAAGACATTTTATGAAAACGAAAGAGATTTAATTATTTTATTAATACAAAAGTATTATAATTTTTGTATTACATATATATATATATATATATATATATATATATATATATATATATATAATTAATTTATATAGTATTCAATTTCATTTATTATTGCTAAGTTTCCGTTTTTCTCCATTTTTATTTTTTCCCTGTAAATGGCTTATATATGTATACATCTGATAACTCATATAAATTCCGTGAGTTTACAAAATCACAACGTCTAGTTTTAAATAAGAACGTTGAATTTCTTATTAGACAAAATTTATAAGATTGACTTCATTCTGGGTTGAACAAATGTGGAGAATAATAATAAAAAAATTAATGTAAATATTTGTCTGTTGCCAACTTTTGAAAATAAGAGTATATTCTCAATAAGCACAGTACAGAAAAAGCTTGCAAATAGCTAGTCTTATCGCCATCTATCGTTGAAATTTAGAACCATCTGGCAATGATTTGATGAACTATTCAATCCCAAGCCGAAAATCTTTCAGCCAGTTATAAAGTGATAGGCGTACAATATTTGCCAACTTTTCACTGTTTACAACTGGCTGAGGCGTCAAACTTTTCATCCTGCGCATCTGCAGTTGTTCAGCCTTGCATAGACACAAGTTTTGTAGATGGCAAATAGAGTTCATTAAATTGCTCTGTTCTATGATTAAAATATGCCAAGTATTGAAAAAGTTATTGTCGGAATTACACACATTTATTCGGCTCTTTTTCAATGGACGATATATAGTGGAGTATGCAGAGATGCTCCGCTTTGTAAATAATTGTTTTTTAGAGGTGATGAACTTTAAGTTATTTTTAGTTTTGTATTTTTCATTTTAAGAAATTTTTCAAGCCCTACATATCAAATATTCTGAGTATCATATAAAATTCAACTTTGTTGCAGCATGGTCACTATTTTCAGAAGGGGCGTAATTATCTTTTCTTTTCAAGTTTTACTATTTTATTCTCTACGAATGGATTAAATCTTTTGCAGAAAGTGAAGCAGTTGGCATGCTTGCACTATGTAGTGAGTCGTAAATACTTCTTTTTTATCGCCGGAGTTGAGCAGCCTACCCAATGAGGAACATGCATGCTTGTGTTTTAAAATGAAACATCATGCCATTTTATAAAGATAGACACCAATTTCAGACCAGTGTGATAACTAGTTATTTTGTTATTAATAGTTAAAATCGCTCGATTAGCCCCGCCCCATAAATCGCTGCTAAGTTTCCCATCCGCTCTGATGATGTCACGATATAGTACAACCACGACTCCCATCATGTTTCGAAACGGCGAAAGCATGTGCTGCGCCAAGTATAAATTCTAAAAAATAGCTCCAAGCCGAAATTACAAGTGTTGCATTGTACCATGTTCAAGAGTTCTACATTAAACACGCCAAATAATTTTGTTTTTTTTTAGTGTACCAGAAGGTGAAAAAAGACAAGTTTGGTGCAAAGCTATTAAAGTATCAAAAAAAAAAAAAAAAAAAAAAAAAAAAGATTAGCATTATTTTCATTTCTTCCAGAAAAAAAAATCAAGAAAATATTTTAGAAGTTAAGAAAAAAAAAAATTTTAAATTTCTTTATTTATCTTAAAACTTATAATTCCAGGTCATATACCCATTCATTCCATTCCCTCTAATTGGGATCAACTCATTAAATGAAAACTTTCAAAACAATTCAGACTTTTATATATAGACAAATATAAGTAAAAATGAACCGGTATAAATAAAGAAAAATGAATTTGCTTCAAAAGTTATTGAAAAAAAAGTAGTTTCGACAGTTATTTTTTTATTCCCCTATTTTATTTCATTATGCTGAAGTGTTTTGAGCTAAAAAATAATTAATTAGTTTTATCTAGTAGAAAAAATTAAAAAAGTTAAAATAAAAAATGATAGGGGTTTAGCCTATTTACATTTCTTTCAAAAAAAGAAAAAAAATCGAAAAATGTTTTAGAAGTTAATAATAAAAAAAAGAAATTTTTAAAAAATTTCACACCATTCATTTCTGCTCTAAAGAAATCTGGATTCTTCCCAAAAAAAGAAAAGGAATCTATCTTCGATAGATTGACCTTTAACAAAATCTTTCTCCACTTACATTGTACTAAAAAGTTAATAAAATTTTCTCAAATAAATGCAATCCAATTCAAATTAAAACCCCTTTGTAAACAATAACACTTTTCTCGATAGAAAGCTTGGGTTTAACTCCTCCCGTTTGCTGAGTTACTTTACTTTGACGTCATAAGCAAACCCCGCCTCATTTTGTGTCACGTGAAGTTAGTTTTATTTTGGGCTAATTTTAAGTTAAAACTTTAAAAAAATTGGGGTCATTTTTATGAATTCTGAATTGATTTTAGAGAGTTTTAAGATATAGACTATTTAAAATAATCAACATTCTGCGATTACGCAACGCATGCAGGTTCCTCATTAACTGAATCCATAGTTCCCCTATATAAGTCCCTGTCTGAATCGTAATTGAAGAGCTTAAAATGAGAATGGTCAACATAATAATACTTGATTAAACCTATAAGCTACAAATTATTTATTCCTCCGCACCATTTCTTAAACAGAGTTACTTTTTCGAAAATTCTTTGCCAAGCATTTCTAGCGCATGCGCAATTGCTAAGCCGGTTGTTGTTGTTACGGACATAAGTAAGTCATCTGCAAGCAAGTCACCACACAACAAGAGTTAATGCAGAGATAAGGATAGTTACGCCTACTTTTTAATAGAGTAAGCAGTGAATTGAAGCGGAAACTAATACATGGTGCATCGGAGTACCTGGCCAAAAAGGCCACCTCCGTAAATTATATGATTACAAACTGAATCAAAGGCATTGATATTAAAATTATTTGGGTAAGTAAACTTAATGATAGGTAGATAAATAGTATTGTGGTAAAAGAAGATAGAACAGGGATAACACAGACAAATAAAGTCATTAATGCTTTTTAAAAAAAAATAAATAATAAAATTTAAAAAAAAAAAATAATAAATAAAAATACATTATTTATTATTAATTATTATTTATAATTATTGACAAATAAGCAGTTAGTGATTAGCATTGTTAGTAATTGTATTAATAAATAGAATCAGAATGAGCCGCAGTAATTCCGCGAAGGATTGGGCCTACCCAAAAAGGTGGGAAAGGGTAATGATGAAAGAGGAGATGAGGAGCCTGTCAGGGGGATAGAAAAATCTACAATACGATTCAGACTATGTCTTGAAGATTTTTATAGTAATGGAGAATGGCCTTAGGCCGTCTCCTGCACTTAGGGTCATCTGGGTCGTAGTTAGAGGAAGACCATATAAGGGGGTTGGAGTGTCCAGTGCTCTTAAGAAAATATTTAAGAGATCTATTATTGTATAAGTCGAGAAGGCTAGGCATACAGGTGTCATTACGGATATTTTTGTTCCTGAAATACCAGGGTGAATTTGTGACATTGCGGAGGGTTTTGTTATAAGCACTCTGTAAGAGCTTAAGATTTGTCTTTGCAGCCCCCCGTGCTGCATATGTTAATAGGGGAGTGAGAAGCATTTTAAAAATTAGAATCCTGTTATTAGTGCTGAGGGGAGAGTTCTTTTTTAGAATAGGATAAAGTGCACATTTTGCAGCTATGAATTTACTCTTAATGTTTTTAAAATGCTATTTGAAAGTCAGGGTTTTATCCATAATGACACCTAAGTACGTGGCCTTCGTTTCTCATTTGAAAGAGAAGTTGTTATCAATGATAACATCCTTCTTGTAGGTCCTTTTTCTGGTGAATAGCACCGCCTGAGTTTTGTCGATATTGAGCGCAAGTTTCCAATTTTGGAAGTAGTCAATGATGGTGAGGAGATGGTAAATAATATTCCTGTTGATATCGCTGATATACTTGCTTTGTGTGGCAATGGCTGTATCGTCAGCGTACAGTGTAGTCAGAATACCAGGATCTCTAGGGATATCATTAATAAAAATTAAAAATAGGAGGGGTCCTAGTTTGCTCTCCTGGGGAATACCACTACTAATGGGTCTTAAGGTTGAGAAGAAGGTGTTGCAGTTGACCATGAACTTTCTGTGTGTTAGATAGGATCGTATAATTAGAATAAGTGGTCTAGGGAAATTGTATTTAATTAATTTATCGATAAGTGCATCGATCCATACTTTGTCGAAGGCTTTAGCCAAATCGAGAAAGACGGCACCTGTGTGTTTGTTGTGTAGCCATCCTTCGTGTATATATTCAATGAGCCTGATGAGTTGGTGTTGTGTGGAATGTTTAGGGCGAAAGCCAAATTGCTCATCGATAATAATGTGGTTATCATCGCAGAAATCTCTCATTCTGCACAAGATGATGTCCTCGGCAATTTTGCTCAGTGAGGAGAGTAAACTGATTGGTCGATAGCTGTCTGGTTTTGTTGGGTCTTTTCCTGGCTTTAGGATAGGTTTAATGACTGCAATCTTCCAATCAGTGGGGAAGTATGATAAGCGTAGAGCTGAGTCAATAATGCATGTCAAATAGTGAATGTAGTTAAAGGGGAGTGCTTTGATAAGTCTATTATTAATTTTATCTTTACCGGGTCCCTTATTATTCTTAAGTTTCTTAATGGAGTTAATTACATCACTAAGAGGGACCGGTGTGTGGGTGTCAGGGTCAGAGCTGCAAGAAAGAAAATTATTAATACCACCTCTAACCTCTAGGTTAGTTGTATCATTTCCGACAAGGTCGTTGGTAAACTGCAATTCAAGGCTGTCAGCAATGATGTTGGCTTTCATATTGTCGTCGAAGATGACAGAATTATTATGTTTCAGGGGTGGAATGCTTGAAGATTTAGCCTTAAATTTGTTGACTGCTTTCCAAATTGAGTTATCTTGGACAGATAGGTCTTTGATATACTCGGTGTAGGATGATTGCTTGTGTGCTCGAAATTCTCTCCTAATTTTAGCGTTGATCTGATTCATTCGAGTTTTGTCATTTGGGTCACGGGACTGTTGCCACAGCCTTCTGATATTGTTTCTATCTCTGATAAGATATCTTATATGAGGGGGTGCATTGCAATAATTGTTAGCTTCCACAAAAAAGAAGCCTCTTCTTTAGCCTTGTTAATAGAGTTAGTGAAGCTGTTAACCAATTGATCTAATTGGGTTGGGGTGTCGACAGGAGAACTAACAAGGGGGAATTGACTAAAATGCAATTAAATTTATTCCAGTTGATTTTATTTCTTTTATTATTAAGATTATTGGGGACATTAATATTGATACTAAACTTAACAGGTAAATGATCAGAACAGAGTTCATTTAAGGTGCTAGTATTGATGAGGTAATTTAAGTTTCTAGAAAGGGCGAAATCGATCGTATTAGCTGATAAGTTCGAGATCCTGGTATTGGTGGAGGGATAGTGTACATTTAATTTAGCTAAGTTGATGAAATTGAATAGAGAGGTACCCAGGCGGTTGCTATCATTGTTGTTCCATGTGCTGTGTTTAGCGTTGAAGTCACCAGCCAAAAAAATAATCAAACCGTAGGAAATTAGATTTTCGAGGTCGCTGATAAAGGCAACTGGGGCGTTGGGGGGGGGGGGACATAGACACTAGAAATGACAACAGATTGGGATGGGGAGAAAAAAAGCTCAAGGGTTGTTGCTTCTAAATAATTAAAGTTAGGGTAATCAAGAAGTTTATGATTAATATTCCTTTTGATGATAATGGCAGTTCCACCACATGCTTGTGTATGCCATCGATGTGACTTTGTGTGATAAATTAGGTATTTTAAAAAAGTGAGCAGTGACAAGTTTGGTTTCCTGTATTAGTAATATGTCAGGGGAGTATTGGTTGGTAAAATGTTTAAGTTCGTTAATTTTACCACGGAGGCCATTGGCATTCCATGATACAACAAGAAGATTTTTAAATTTACTGAAAAAGGAGTTGTTCATTTATTATTCTTTGAAGGGACTGATTTTGAGAAAAGAACTTTGACTAGATCTACTGTGCTATCAGCGTTTTCTAATTTATCAACCAGATCAATGATATTACCGAATTTATTCTCTAAAATTTAGATAAATCGAGCAACTTTTTGAAAAGTGTTTTCTACACGTTTATCGGCGTTTAGGGAATCTATGTCAACATATCTGCTGGCCACTTGGGCATAAGTCGGTTGACCCAGAGGACGGGTGTACCTCTGTTGGGTGTAGTTAAATTGATGGGTGAATTGATTGTAATTGGGTATAATATAAAAAAAACACAACTACTTCCACTTCGAAAATTTTAGTAGAAATAACATATACTATCCTGCAATGCTAAATGAATGGAAGATAGTGGTTGTTGTTTAATATTTTACATGCGCTAATTTAATTTGAAAACATTGATTTTTTTAAAAATATGGATTCTATAGAATGATGTCCGTTAAGTTTAATTGGTTTGATGTCTCTCGTTGTCAGAAGAGAAAAAAAAAACTTAATTTAATTAATAAACTGAGTTTTAAATATGTTTACTAAAAACATTAAATTACTTAGTATGAAACAACAAAATCAATTATTACAAAACGAACTTTTCTTTATAATAACAATATAATCTGGCGAGCAGCTATTTAAAAGATCGAACATTCCGTTTGTTTAATTGTGGCTTGAAGTCAGGCTCGCAGAAAATGCCGTTCACGGGTTAAATTTAGTAGGAATAACACAATCTGTGACGTAGGCGATAGTATACCCAATTATTTCTGGGTTAGTGGTGAAAAATTACTTGGAAGGAAAAATACTAAATTAAAAGCAACTTAAATTTCGCTACCACTGGAAAATACTATTTTACAAAGCGGAACAAGTTCAAGAGGTATAATATTGTTAGAATGTTAGAAATTAACCAAATCTCGGTGCGCTGCCGCGATTCGTCGCTATTTGAAATCGATAATGGCGGGTAAAGAGCAGGAAATGTTGGTGGAATTCGGAGGGGGCGGTGCCTTGCACCAGGTAAAGAGTCGTGGTCGCTAATTGGTCGCTGTCCTCAGCGAATCATAAGTTGAGAAAATATACGAAAATTGCAATGAAAATGAGTGAAAATTACGTAAAAGGCATGAAATAAGATAACAATTAAGTAAATTAATATATACATAACGATCGATATTTACATTACGATAAAAATAAACACGGTCTGGGATAAGTAAATAATGATACACGATAAAATACACAATTGAGAGTAAAATAAAACTTGGTTAAATGAACTATGTACAAATTTACAAGTCGGGTTGGGGGATCACGAGATCCAATAAAAAATAGGAAATTCAAGATGTGAAATTAAATTAGAGCTAATTATGGAGTTTTGTCCTCTGTTAAAGAATTGACCCAGGCGTTCTGGCTAGGCCGCTCGTTTCTGGGTTACTCAATTCACTATATTTATCAATATACATTCTTTTTGGCCGTGACCCCCAGGGGGGTTGCTCCGGGGGGTATTCTTCTGAGGATTTTCCCTTCTGCGTTGGCTAGCTTCTTCTTTAGTGTGTTGTTCAGAGTGTTGATTGCCGGACAAGCATAGGTCAGTATTGGTCTGATGGCCATTAAGTAAACTATTTTCTTGCACTTAATATTTAGTGAAGATTTTGAATTTAGAATTGGGTGGAGTGCCCAAGATGCTCCGTTTGCTTTGTTGATAATATTTGTAATATGTTTATTCCAGCTGAGGGTATCCGTGATAGTCACGCCCAGGTACTTTGCGTGTGATACCGGTTTTATTATTTTATTATAAAGTTTAATATTGGGGATGACTTTTCCTTTTTTCCTTTTATTGAAGATTAATAGTTGCGATTTGTCTGGGTGTAAGCTAATTTTCCAAATCTGGCACCACTTCTCTATTTCAAATATTTTATGTTGCATATATATTGCTGCTCGTTTATGTCCAATTGATTTGGTGATTAGGGCGGTGTCATCAGCATAAAGTGCTGTGAGTTCTGTATTGTTTTGATTATTGACTGGGAAGTCGGCTGTGTATATGATATACAGCAGGGGGCCAAGAATGCTGCCCTGTGGCACACCTGCCCTGATTACTCTATGATCTGAATATGAGTTGTTGATTTTGATCCTAAATTTTCTGTCGGTGAGGTATGAGTTTAGGAAGAGAATTAAATCCATTGGGATATTAAGCTGCGACATTTTGACAATTAAGCCCTGGTGCCATACACGGTCAAATGCCTTGGCCACGTCTAGTAGTAGTAGGAATGCTGTCTCATGTTTAAATTTTGCTTGGCTTAAGAATTCAAGGATGTTAATAAGCTGTTTAGTGGTAGATAGGTCTTTTCTGAAGCCATATTGTTGGTTTGGGATAATGTTCTGGATATGATTGTTCATCCTTTTTTGTATGATTTTTTCTAGAATTTTTGATAATGAAGATAGCAGACTGATGGGCCGGTAATTTTCTGGGTTCGATGCTGTTTTGCCCGGTTTTGCGAAAAGTATAATGTCTGAGTTTTTCCAATTTCTGGGAAAGTATAGGGTGCTTATGCAGGAGTTGAAGATATTTACAAGTTGACTTATTTTGTTTATGGGGAGATTCTTAATCATGGAATTAGTAATACTGTCGTCTCCGGGCGCTTTTCTGTTGGGGAGGGTTTTGATAATAGTGATCACCTCGTCTTCTGTAGTCGGGTCGATGTTGCTTGGGTAGTTGTGCCTCTTGTTAATAATGCCATTGTATTTGTCTAGGATTAGTTTTTCACTGGTTGGGTCGTTGTTTTCTTCATTAATTGAAAATTGTTTCTCCATGGTTAATGCAAATAATTCTGCTTTGTCTTCTATGGTGTAAACTGGGCCGGCTGGCCCTTTTAAGGGCATATTTGATATTGGTGATCTTCTTAGGGATTTTGTCATATTCCAGATTGAATTATCCGAATTGTTGAGTTTACTGAGTTTGTCATCCCACTCTTTATTTCTGTGCTCGTTGCATAGTTTTTTAATTTCCTTATTCATCCTGTTTAATTGTCGTTTTGTTGGAACTTTTTCCTAATCTTGTTTTTCTCTTTTATGATTTTTCTGATATGGCTGGGGAGTTTGTATTTGTTGATATTAGTTGATGAGGTTTCTGTGGCCCCTTGGAGGGCCGTCGAAATTGTTTTAGTGAAGTCATCAATAGCATGATCAATATCATTCGGGTTTTTAAGGGTATTAGTATCATCTTTATCTTTAGTGAGATGCAGGATGTTGTGGTACAGTGTCCAATCTATTTTCTTTCTAAGGTTGTTACTTTCATTTGTTTCTAGAGATGCGGTTATCCATACCGGCCAGTGATCGCTGCTTAATTCATGCAGAACATCGATGGCAAATGGTTTTGGAATGTTTGTTAGCATGATATCGAGGATGTCAGGGGGGTAAAGGCCGCTGCGATGTAGAAAAGTGGGCTTATCTGGTGCATAGACCGTTAGTCCAAATTTTTTAATTAGCTCATGCATTTGCTTTCCAATTTTATTTTCTTTGCTACATCCCCATATAGAATGTTTAGCATTGAAGTCACCCAGTGCAATAGTCTCGATGTTGGGGGGGAAGAGGTCTTTAAAGGAATTGTCATCAAATTCATTAAATGGTGGATTGTAGACTGCAGAAATTTTAATATATTTTTTATTATTGAGTTGTAGTAGAATCGACGTTTCCTCTCTCTCATTATTGGTGCTTAGTTTGTATATAGAGGTTTTAAATTTTTTATGGGTAAGAATGGCGCACCCGCCACCTGTACGTTGGATCCTGTCGGTTTTGTGGGTAGTATAATTAGGTATTTTTATCTTATTGCTGGGTTTAGCGTGCGTTTCAGTGATTGCAATTATATCAGGAGTATATCTAGCTGTGAAATCTAGTAGTTCAGGGAGTTTATTCTTGAGGTTGTTTGCATTCCATAGTGCTATTGTTAGGGGCGATGAGGGTTTATTCTGCATAATTTAGACATTATTCTTTAAAAAATATTGGTATTTTTCAGTTTTCAATGTTACTCATATTTTTTTATACGTTCAGAATAAAAGGTAACGCCTAACTTGAATGTTGTCGGAATGGTTAAGATTACTCGGTATTGATGATTTTGTGAAAATGGGCGCACTCAGTGAATGGAGTTTCATTTTCCTTAGAGCGTAACCAACTTTTGGAGGGAAAGAATTATTAACATTTTAGTAATAGTCTGGAAGGAATTGTAGATTTTGTATGACTTTTGACAAGTAGGATATTATGAAATATTGTTTTTTTTTTTATAGCAGCACCATTAGCTGGTTAGGTGTATGAGCCAATTTATATCATAATAACAGCTTATACCTATAAGAACTAAGTTGGATGTTAGAAAAATAAATTGCGAGTGGGGTGTATCATCCCCCAGTCCTACAGAAAAGATGAATTTTCCTATTATGTTATTCCAAAAATTAACTAATTCATTTTGGACCTGACTCTCCTGCTGTAAGAACAAGAGTTTCAGAAAAAGATTTTTTAGTGTATTTTGTTGGAATTGGAGTTTGACACAACACACGCACCTGCTCGTGTAGGTCTTTTTTTGTCTAGATGGAATGTGAATATAAGAAATCAATTTCTTGCGTGTAACAGTATAGATGCAAGATTTGTAGTTATTAAATAATTTTAAATTACTTTCAACAAGTTATGCAATAGCAAGAATTGATAATAGTTGCCCATGGTAATTTCTTTCTGCCCTGAATATTGCTCGACTCATTTCCTTTTGAACCGTTAATTTCGTCTAGATCTAGAAGCAGACAGCTGTTCTAAAAAGTATTAGAGCAAAGAAAAAGTCGCATTGATTGACAATCGGGAATAGACTTTACTTAGAAGTTTAAGCGCTGTATGCAAAAGGAGAGCATTCGATGTTTCAATCGAATCAGGGATATTTGAATGGATATACCAGTGATAAGGTATAACAGTGATGTAATTAGACTTAAAAGATTTGTTTATCTTCTTAGTGTTTTCTTATGCATGAATTTTAATTGTTTCTAAATTTATTTATAGACTATTTATCTAATCGCAGATGTTTTAATCACTTACCGCAAACGAAAAACACTTTAAAAACTGAAAAACGTTATTTGTATCGAATTTCCAGGAGATATACCTCCTACCTGCCAGTTAACATTTTTGGACGAGCGTTCTCGCTGGATAAATTTTATTCTTCACTTTGCTTATATCTTTATATATACATTTATAGCAGGAAATTCCAATCAAGGTTTGAGTAGAAAGTGGGCGTTTCTTACTTTGAAAACCTGATAGTGACAGAAGGGGTAATGCCTACTTTTATACAGAGGATTAAAAGGAAGACTTCAAGGGAACGACAGGTAAGCTTACGTGACCGGCACAGGCCTGAAAAGAGAAAATACTGGTAGAAGAACTATTTCAATATTAGATAATATTCGGGAGGAGTTAATCTATTCTCAACAATAACAATTCACTGGAAGGAAATATTTAGTCTTATCGGTCTTAGTCTTATCGGTGGTTTGGGGTGC
Source organism: Parasteatoda lunata (assembly GCA_949128135.1). NCBI lineage: Eukaryota > Metazoa > Arthropoda > Arachnida > Araneae > Theridiidae > Parasteatoda > Parasteatoda lunata. The sequence goes on along the minus strand of OX421973.1, from coordinate 10,452,583 downwards.
CTGAGGCCCATGGGTGAAAGCCCTTATATAGCAAGACGGAAAAGAGAAAAACCTGGTACGTAAGGCATTTCATTCCAGCATTTTTTACGAAAAAAATAAAATATCTGTAACTATCAAGATTTCTTTTAAAATTTTAGCATATATATAAAACTGCTTCTTTTCGAAGATAAAGTAGATATTGCTCGATGAAAAGGAAGCAAATCGGCGAGTTGACGAAGGTTTTCATATCCTACACGTGAAAGGAAGACAGTCGACGTCAGGATCTCTAAAATCATTATCAAGATCATAGTTGATGCTCTCCATGAAGAAAAACTTTGCGATACTTAGTTGAACACGAAAGACAAAGATTGGAGTGTGGGTACATGGCACTGATTATACCTTGATCAGCAAGGAAACTCCCGACTGGTCAAGATCATCAACAGGGACTGGACTGTTCATCAGCTCGGTGTGGATTTCGTTCCCCCCGGAACAAAAAGGACGTGTGGTCAACTGGCAAGACGACTCAGTCCTCTTTCAAGGTCGGAGTGAGGTCCCCGTAGGAGATTACTTGACTCCATTGGAGCACGTGGATAACTTTTTCTTGTCTGCAAAATGAGTGAACCAATTTGTGATATTGTGAAAAATCCTGTGCTTAAAAGGGATAACTCTCCAGAGCATTTATGTATAAACAAACCACGATTTGTTTGGGAAGCCATCCCCTCTAAATTGAGCCGTGATGAAGATATCCTCAATGAGGCAAATAGCCTCAATAAATTGGAATTCACTAAATGTGCTAGTGTCGTAAAAGCGTTAAAAGACGAGAGGATAAAAAGCATTTCGAAACAACGCGGACATCTTCAGTCCGTATCGCGTAATAATGACAATTTTATGATTGAGCAATCTAAATATCTGCTCAAAAGCCTTACTGATACTTTACCAAGCTTAGAAGGTAAGTGCAATTTGTATGATTATTTGCTGAATCATTGGCCTAAGAAACGTAAAGTTACTAAAACTAAACTTCCTACCTCTCCTTCCTCTTCCGTAAATAATGATGTATCTGATGTTGTTTTAAAAAATGTTTTATCTTGTGATATTAATGATAATTTTTCTAATAAGACCTCCCATGATGATAGAATGGAGGCACTATCTAGTGTTAGTTATAATAATGACGAACATAACTCCCATGATGATAGAATGGAGACACTCCCCTCTTGCAGTAACAAGAGAACACGCGAATATAGTGATACTGACGAAGATAGTGTTATTGATAATAGTATAAAAGTCAGGAGAACTAAATCAAATGAATATTTTGACCCCGATATTGATTTTTATAACGATGTTATGGATGATAATAACGATAGCACTCCCCCTATTAACGTTAAAAACATGGAGCCTAGGAATCTTGTGTGTACCCTAAGCACTGAAATTGATAAAAAACTATATAGATTGAAATTCGCCAGTAATGAGACTATTCTTGTCTTCCCTAAAAATTCAGAGGTTCACAGACATATTACAAAAATTTTAGACCAAGTTAAAATAGATTACTGGGTACTCCCCAATAAAAATGAGAAACCAGCTAAGGTTGTTATTAAAGGAATTCACCCCCGCACCCCTGTTGAGGAAGTGAAACAAGATCTCCTGGACCTTGGCTACAGCGTAATTGATGTTAAGCAACTTAAAAGAACTAGAGACAAAAATCCTTTACCTATATTTCTTATTTACCTCAGTCAAATGAGTGATTACAGAACTATTTATGAGCTTAGTGAATTTCAATACGTTGAGGTCAAGGTTGAGAGCTTTAAACCCAGGAAAAATCCTTTACAGTGTTTTAATTGCCAATCATGGGGGCATGGAGCGTCCAACTGCCGCTGTGCACCCCGGTGTGTTAAATGCGCTGGGGATCACCAGTCAAGGGATTGTACCAAATCACGTGACATCCCTGCCACTTGTGTGCTTTGCGGTGGTGAGCACACAGCCAGTTATAGAAAATGTATTAAAGCCCCTCAGTCCAGAATGAACAGATTTATAAACAACAGAAATGACAATAGACCAAATTACAGAAATAATTACAATCAATTTAACTACACCCAACAGAGGTACACCCGTCCTATGGGTCAACCGACCTATGCCCAAGTGGCCAGCAGAGATGTTGACTTACCCCCCGATGACATAGATTCCCTAAACGCCGATAAACGTGTAGAAAACACTTTTCAAAAAGTTGCTCGATTTATCGAAATTTTAGAGAATAAATTCGGTAATATCATTGATCTGGTTGATAAATTAGAAAACGCTGATAGCACAGTAGATCTAATCAAAGTTCTTTTCTCAAAATCAGTCCCTTCAAAGAATAATAAATGAACAACTCCTTTTTCAGTAAATTTAAAAATCTTCTTGTTGTATCATGGAATGCCAATGGCCTCCGTAGTAAAATTAACGAACTTAAACATTTTATCAACCAATACTCCCCTGACATATTACTAATACAGGAAACCAAACTTGTCACTGCTCACTTTTTTAAAATACCTAATTATCTAATTTATCACACCAAGTCACATCGATGGCATACACAAGCATGTGGTGGAACTGCCATTATCATTAAAAGGAATATTAATCATAAACTTCTTGATTACCTTAACTTTAATTATTTAGAAGCAACGACCCTTGAGCTTTTTTTCTCCCCCTCCCAATCTGTTGTCATTTCTAGCGTCTATGTCCCCCCCAACGCCCCGGCTGCCTTTATCAGCGACCTCGAAAATCTAATTTCCTACGGTTTGATTTTTTTTTTGGCTGGTGACTTCAACGCTAAACACAGCACATGGAACAACAATGATAGCAACCGCCTGGGTACCTCTCTATTCAATTTCATCAACTTAGCTAAATTAAATGTACACTATCCCTCCACCAATACCAGGATCTCGAACTTATCAGCTAATACGATCGATTTCGCCCTTTCTAGAAACTTAAATTACCTCATCAATACTAGCACTTTAAATGAACTCTGTTCTGATCATTTACCTGTTAAGTTTAGCATCAATATTAATGTCCCCAATAATCTTAATAATAAAATAAATAAAATCAACTGGAATAAATTTAATTGTATTTTAGTTAATTCCCCCCTTGTTAGCTCTCCTGTCGACACCCCAACCCAATTAGATCAATTGGTTAACAGCTTCACTAACTCTATTAACAAGGCTAAAGAAGAGGCTTCATTTTTTGTGGAAGCTAACAATTATTGCAATGCACCCCCTCATATAAGATACCTTATCAGAGATAGAAACAATATCAGAAGACTGTGGCAACAGTCCCGTGACCCAAATGACAAAGCTCGAATGAATCAGATCAACGCTAAAATTAGGAGAGAATTTCGAGCACACAAGCAATCATCCTACACCGAGTATATCAAAGACCTATCTGTCCAAGATAACTCAATTTGGAAAGCAGTCAACAAATTTAAGGCTAAATCTTCAAGCATCCCACCCCTGAAACATAATAATTCTGTCATCTTTGACGACAATATGAAAGCCAACATCATTGCTGACAGTCTTGAATTGCAGTTTACCAACGACCTTGTCGGAAATGATACAACTAACCTAGAGGTTAGAGATGGTATTAATAATTTTCTTTCTTGCAGCTCTGACCCTGACACCCACACACCGGTCCCTCTTAGTGATGTAATTAACTCCATTAAAAAACTTAAGAATAATAAGGGACCCGGTAAAGATAAAATTAATAATAGACTTATCAAAGCACTCCCCCTTAACTACATTCACTATTTGACATGCATTATTGACTCAGCTCTACGCTTATCATACTTCCCCATTGATTGGAAGATAGCAGTCATTAAACCTATCTTAAAGCCAGGAAAAGACCCAACAAAACCAGACAGCTATCGACCAATCAGTTTACTCTCCTCACTGAGCAAAATTGCTGAGGACATCATCTTGTGCAGAATGAGAGACTTCTGCGATGATAACCACATTATTATCGATGAGCAATTTGGCTTTCGCCCTAAACATTCCACACAACACCAACTCATCAGGCTCATTGAATATATACACGAAGGATGGTTACACAACAAACACACAGGTGCTGTCTTTCTCGATTTGGCTAAAGCCTTCGACAAGGTATGGATCGATGCACTTATCTATAAATTAATTAAATACAATTTCCCTAGACCACTTATTCTAATTATACGATCCTATCTAACACACAGAAAGTTCATGGTCAACTGCAACACCTTCTTCTCAACCTTAAGACCCATTAGTAGCGGTGTTCCCCAGGGGAGCAAATTAGGACCCCTCCTATTTTTAATTTTTATTAATGATATCCCTAGAAATGCTGGTATTCTGACTGCACTGTACGCTGACGATACAGCCATTGCCACACAAAGCAAGTATATCAGCGATATCAACAGGAATATTATTTACCATCTCCTCACCATCATTGACTACTTCCAAAATTGGAAACTTGCCCTCAATATCGACAAAACTCAGGCGCTGCTATTCACCAGAAAAAGGACCTACAAGAAGGATGTTATCATTGATAACAACTTCTCTTTCAAATGGGAAACGAAGGCCACGTACTTAGGTGTCATTATGGATAAAACCCTGACTTTCAAATATCATTTTAAAAACATTAAGAGTAAATTCATAGCTGCAAAATGTGCACTTTATCCTATTCTAAAAAAGAACTCTCCCCTCAGCACTAATAACAGGATTCTAATTTTTAAAATGCTTCTCACTCCCCTTTTAACATATGCAGCACCCGCCTTCGGGGGGGCTGCAAAGACAAATCTTAAGCTCTTACAGGGTGCTTATAACAAAACCCTCCGCAATGTCACAAATTCACCCTGGTATTTCAGGAACAAAAATATCCGTAATGACACCTGTATGCCTAGCCTTCTCGACTTATACAAAAATAGATCTCTTAAATATTTTCTTAAGAGCACTGGACACTCCAACCCCCTTATATGGTCTTCCTCTAACTACGACCCAGATGACCCTAAGTGCAGGAGACGGCCTAAGGCCATTCTCCATTACTATAAAAATCTTCAAGACATAGTCTGATTCGTATTATTGATTTTTCTATCCCCCTGACAGGCTCCTCATCATTACCCTTTCCCACCTTCTTGGGTAGGCCCAAGAATTACTTCGCGGAATTACTGCGGCTCATTCTGATTCTATTTATTAATACAATTACTAACAATGCTAATCACTAACTGCTTATTTGTCAATAATTATAAATAATAATAAATAATGTATTTTTATTTATAATTTTTTCTTTTTTTTTTTATTTATTTATTTATTTATTTATTTATTTTTTTTTTTTTATATTTATTATTATTCTTATTATAGATATTTTTTATTTTTTTTATTTTTTATTAAAGCATTAATGACTTTATTTGTCTGTGTTATCCCTGTTTTATCTTCTTTTACCACAATACTATTTATCTACCTATCATTAAGTTTACTAACCCAAATAATTTTAATATCAATGCCTTTGATTCAGTTTGTAATCATATAATTTACGGAGGTGGCCTTTTTGGCCAGGTACTCCGATGCACCATGTTTTAGTTTCCGCAGTTTCCGCAGAAGATAAAGTAGATATTGCTGAATAATTTAAAAAAAGAATAAGTAAACTCCTCCCCAAAACTTAGTATAATTCAAAAAGTTTCCCTACCAGCCTTTCCTATTTTCCGTCTCGCTTTACCCCTTCATCATGTGATGATAGTCGATGTGGTAATTCCTTGTGGTTGGAAAGTAGTCTCTAGATCAGGTGGATGAAAAGATGTCTTGATTGGGTGGCCGGCATGTTGGTGAATTGAAGATCACTATGTCACTGGGAGTAGGATATTTCACGGCGAAGAAGCAATTCAATATAAAAATTGCATCCGTTAAAAACAATTGGTAGTTATGGATTTTTATTATTCCCAGAAAAAAACTAAAAAATGAAATTTATTTGTTACCAGTTATTAATCTTTTCCATCTCGATATATATGGGCTTTCAGCCCGGGACCGGTAGGCAATCAGATTTTTAATTTCGAGAACTATAAAAAAGACGAAAAACTAAGACCAATAGCCGCTCATTTCATCTCCGATTCCTCATACAACAACTATCAGCATAAGTAATAGTCATCAATTCCAGCATCTATAGTCTACATCAATAATCCAAAGCATCAACCACTTTACCAATACTGAAATCCTGACTTATGTTACTTCACGTTGACAATCAAACCCAGGGGTGAAAGCGAGACAGAAAATAAGAAAGACTGGTAGCGAAACCTTTTCAGTTATTGCTAGTTTTGGGGAGGAGTTTACTTATTATTTTTTTAAATTATTCAACAATATCTACTTTATCTTCGAAAAGAAGCAGTTTTATATATATGCTAAAATTTTAAAAGAAATCTTGATAGTTACAGATATTTTATTTTTTTCGAAAAAAATGCTGGAATGAAATGTCTTACGTACCAGGGTTTTCTCTTTTCCGTCTTGCTATATAAGGGCTTTCACCCATGATCAAACTACAGCCATCCACAGTTTAACAGCAAGTTGCTCTTATTATTTTCATTTTCTTTCAGTTATACAAGCAAGGTGCTTGTCTCCCAGTAACAGCCACCCCATAGACTGCTGAACTCAAACTGTCTTTCATTTTAACTTTTTTTTTTACTTCATGATATATGGGATAGGGGCCTTCTGCGCGGCCCAGGTGCCCAATTTGTATAAATAAAGAAAGAAAGGGACCGGTAGGCTTACGTTCTTTCTAAATTGTTCATGCCGATACCTACTTATTCTAGTCCTAAAGATGAGACTGAAATTAGATTCGTTCACATTTGATGTATTTCAGAAGTGTTCAGATGTATTATTAAGTCATTCCATTCCAGACATGAAATGAAACTATTTCCCCCCAGTTAATGATTTACGTGCATGAAATAAAAGATTTACTATTTTTTTCAAACTTTAAATTTTATCAAAATGGCTAGAAATGTAACAAACATTTATGAAATCAGATAAAAATATTTGCCTAGTTGAAATTTTAATATTTTTGAAGCAAATGCTTTCTGTTTCTCTCCTTTTTTTAAAATTGTACCTGAAACAGAATAAAGTAAAGTACAGCGATACCTTTCAGGAGCGAGCAGTCTCTGTTCCATAGCAAAATGGCGGTCGGTTGTTCTTAAAGGTGTGACTTCCATTGACATGTTATCGAAGGTACATGGTTTTTTCGCAAGCCATTTTAATTTCACTCTGTGTTATTTTCTTGGTGGGCGAAAAGGTGCTTGTGTTGGCGTCATGAAAACCGGATCGATGAATGAAACGTATGAAAATGTTCCCTAATTATGCGTAAAAACAAATTTAGCAATTATGAATGATAGAGCTATTTTAATCAATAAACAATACTTCTTGTTTAAGTTTGCATTTTATTTTATATCATAGAAAATTAGATCACTTTAAAAAAATGAGAATTAACTTTCAACTCTAAAAACAAATCATTTATAGTATTTCTTAGAGTACTCTGACTGCAACATAAAGTTATCGCTTCTCTATCAGAGATCGTCAAGAGAGCTCTCCAAGCTCCTTGACAAAACTAATATTTTGAACCATAACTAATATTTTGAATATATCTACTTATTGGTTTTGTTAATATTTCTTTAGTGTTTCCTTATTTGACTTTTTCCGGTCGCTGGGAGAGGTTTTTTACTGTCTCTCCAGAGGTTTTCATCAGCATAAAGTCTAAACACAGAGGTGGTTTTTCCTAGAGGCTTCACTGAAATGTGAGAATGGAAGTTTTAAAAAATAATAATAAATATCAACCCATTAAGAATTACTTTCAAATTTAAATAAAATTGCATCAAGGATGGTTCTGATAAAATCATAGGCTAAAACATTACTTAACTAACAATCGCTTGATAATTATTAGATTTATTACGAAAAAAAAAGGACCATCTTATTTAAATATTGTTGCCTGCAATAATGCATTTAAGCAATAGTCAGAGATCGACTAAGACAGGGTAATACGGGGCAGTTGTCCCGGGCCCCCCAAATCGAATAGAAAGTTTATTTTAAGTTACATTCTTTAATGAACTTTTTTTAAAACAAAATATCAGTGCAGTGTAAAATCCGTCAGTTTTATACTAGCTTCCTCATTAATCTAATGTATGAACACCATCTACATTTAGTAAACCCATGGCTTTCTAAGGCGAAATTCGGCTAAATTTCAGCAATTACGATAGATAAATTTTGGTCAATCAAAAGCTTGGCTTAACTGAGCCATCGTAATTGCGTAAATTTAGCCCCAATGTTATCAAGGATATGAATTTTTCGCTGCTAGATGGCAAAGTTAACACTCAGAAAACTGCTTTCGGCATAATGGACCTAGAAAGCTAATTTAGGTTATAGTAAATTTTTTTGTTAACTATAATGAGATGAAAAATTTAAATACCTTTACTACTGAAGCAGAGGGGGCCCTCAAAGAAGTTTTTGCCCCACGCCCCAATTAAGATAAGTTGGGTCCTGGCAACAGTATTTAAAAGGTATTATATCAAAATTTCTTAATGTGCGTAAACAGGTAAGCATGTTTCTTAGAATTTTCATTTTAAAATTTCTAATCGAAAATTTAAAGTTAAAACTTTTTTAATTGGACTTGTTCTGGTTACTCAGTACCAGCCTTGGTGGTACTGATTTATCGGATCTGAAAAGGATAGAATAATAACAAAGCTTGGCACATATAGTCTAGCATTTGGACGCCACAAACGTTAATATAGGGAGAGAAAAAAACGGCAATATAGGTGCACGAATATAATATTGAACATTTTCGTACATTTGCACACTTATTTTTACTGAACATATAGAAAATAAATATTATTGAAGAAACTCTTTTATTTTTATCCAAAATAAAAGTCAAGGAATAGAATATTTCTTCTAAAAAAGGGTGTGTAGCCAAATTTTTCAAAAAAAAAAAATAGGCACCTTTTAAGCACTCAAAAAATATCATAATTAGACAGGGTTAGCGATTTTTGACAGTTGATGGTTTTATTTACAGTGACGAAAAAGATGGCGAGTCACAAACGATGAAATTAACAAGAGAAATGAAATTTTCTATCGCTAATAGAGAAACAAAATTCGAGAGATTTTTCAATTCTATTACAGAGGGCGGAAAATGAAGTCTGAAATTGAGAATGTCTTGCAAAATGCAGCAAGGTCGCACATGAGAGTCAAAACTCCTCACCGCCGAATTCAGCTCAGTATTCGCAAGTGTGGCAGTACGCCGAAATAGATAGGAGTTGGATTAATTGTGAAAACATTGAATAGGACAATGTTTTTTGCATAACTTGTGGCGAAAATCAATATGGTAAAGAACAATATAACATTTCGGAAAAGGGAAAATTAAGCACTTTTTAAAAACACCCATGGAAAAAAGCACCTTTAAGGGCTTTTAAAAAACGAAAATCAAAACTAAGCACCTTTAAAAAATGCTACGCACCCTGTAAAAGAATTAGTAGTTGAATATTTTGTTTTAATGAAAACAGGTGTATGATTTGTACAATAATGATTAAAAACATCAATGCTAATAATTAGAGAAAAAAATACACCCCCACTTAAGGTAAGTCTGTTAGCTGTAGGTTTCTTCCTACTTTGAGACAGTTAATTCCCCAGTCATTTCAGGGAAATGTCATCGATATTTTAGACCATGCCTCTGCTAAACATATTTCATGATTGGCGATCGCAACAGTCGAATACGCCATCCGGGGAGAGACCGGTTTCATGCCTTTAGCCCTTCTCCCTTCCCTCTCCTCTTTTCAGTTGTATAGGAATGTACTACGATATTTTCACTTTTTAAACTAAACTCAGCGGCGCGACAGCCCATAGAGGGCCAAGGCCTACTGTGCCCATCTCAGTTTTCTTGACCTTGGGCTCTGGAGTGCAAAAGCAGACTCATTTATCGACCCACTGAAGGATGAAAGGCTGAGTTAACCTTGCCCGGCCCGAGGATTTTTCCCTTTTTATTTGATAAAAATATTTTTTAAAATTTCCGTGATACTTTTCTTTTCTTTCATGAGTCATGTTTAATATAGTTTTCCAACTTAAAAGATTTCAATCTATATGAAAATCAAGAGAGAAACTAACGTACTTCCTTCCTCTATGACTTTCCACACGCTAATGGGGAAAGCATGTGAAGTGTTGCCATAGGTAGAGAGTTCTTCTCTACGCCACCTGCAGCCCATTTCGATCGCCAATAAATAAAATATGTAACCTAAAAATAATGAAATTTACAATCTGACAGAAACTATGTCCAATTTTACATCTTCAGAAAAAGAAATTAGTTTCTTCACGGATATTTCTCAGTTATCGCTAAAAATACACATTATTCACAGACTTTTGTTTAAAACATTAAACTTCCAGTCTAACTTCACAAGTCCTCAACATTTATAAAACTCTAAGATAAGACTCGTGGCATGTGAAATGGCTGAATAATGGGAGGCCACGTACAACTAACTAAACAGGGTGCGTAGCCAAATTATTCAACAAAAAATAAGCACCCTTTAAGCACTTTTCAAGCATTCAAAAAATATTTTTAAGCACTTTAAAAAAATATCATAACTAGGCAGGGTTCAAAAGTTTTTGGAAATTGACGGTTTTATCTTGTTTTTGCAGTCCATGTAAAAAAAAAAAAAAAAATGACATTGTTTTTGACAATTGTCAAAAATGGCATTTTCATACGCTACGGACTGACAATACACCGAAATAGATTGGGGTTAAATTAATTGTGTAAACGTTGAATAGAACAATGTGAACTGTGTCTTTTTGCATAATTCGTAACGAAAATCAACATGGTAAAGGAAAAATCTCGTTTTGAAAAAGGGAAAATTAAGCACTTTTTAAAAACATCCAATGAAAAAAGCACCTTTAAGGGCTTTTAAAAAACAAAAATCGAAAATAAGCACCTTTAAGCACAAACAACAAATGAATTCGGAAGATACTGCTTTTTATATTTAGCACTGAATTATGCTATGAATTTAAAATAAATGGGAAAAAGGTTATTTAAAAGCACTTGAAAATTTTTTTACTTTGGAGGTCCAAGATCATTGAAGATAAAACGACTTTGAGATACTAACGTTTATATTTTATATTTACTTTAATAAATTCAAAACTATATACAGAGCCCACGCTAAGCATTCGCCAAATGCGATAAAATCGTAAATTTGGCGAATGATTTTTTTTACTGGAAAGAAAAATACATATATTTAACTCGATCCTCAAAATTACATAAAAATAAATTTTTCCAATCAAATTAGTATTTTTTATTCGATTACAGTAGATACAGTTTTCGGTAGATACGCCACATAACCAATTAGTATTGAATCTAAATACAATAAGCCTGAAATAAACTTCAGTTAAATAGTTTTCTATGGGGAAAAAAAAGTTACATAATCATAAAAAATTGTTAAGATTTGTATTTGGTGAAAACTTTTGAAATTCGGCTAGTTTAAAGGCTAATAATTTGAAATCCTTAGTGCGTGCCCTGCATATGTAATAATTTCCATATTAAAGTGTTCCCTGGTACAAAAAGTTTGGAAAACACTGGGATCGCAGAATAAATAGTAAATTTAAATGGGATAAAGAAATAAACAATAAATTTAAACAGGATGGATAGTAAATTTTAATTGGAAACAGAATGAATTTATACAAATATTTTTTCGTTAATTTATTTTTAATTATGTAACACAAATTTGGCACTCCTTTGAGACTATCCTTAAGAGCAGTTGTCTCTTCTCGCCACTCACTATTGCATAGGATTCCAACTAATCTAATAGGTGGTCATGAAAATGGATAGAATATTTCATTCAAAAAGTAAATTGCGAAAATCTTTAATAATACCCCATTCATATATTATGCTAAAAAAACATCTACACAGTGAATACTAATAAAACTTTTTCACTTTTATACATTTGGTAAAAAACTCAAAGTAATTATATTTTTACGATAAAAAAAAAAAAAACGATTAACTAAACGCCATTTTATATTGATTTTTCTTACAACAACAACAACAAAAAATTAGAAAAATATTTTGCACTTACAAGCATAACACCACTTTCTTTTTCATTATATTACTATTTATAAATACACATATATGACATTGGCTAAAAAATTTTGAACTCTGTGCAAGAACCAGTGTCAGATTGTAGAAAAAGTTTTCTTCAGGATTAAATATGCTAAAAGATGTTGAACTACTTTAAAGTCCAATTTCTAGATTAAAAAAAAAAGGGCATCAACATAACCTGTTTGATTCAAGTTTTCAAGCCATTTATTTTTTTTTTGGGAAAGGAAATCAAGAGTATAAAAGTCTGCAGTTATATTTACTTAAAATACTGTAGAGCTAAAGTAACAATTTAAAAAGTCAGTTATTGATTAAAACACTCTTAATGTAACCTGTTTCTGGCTCTATGAAATTTTGTTCTTATCTTCTTCCTGGTTTAAAAGTATTCTCAAATTGCCACTTCTTTTTTCAAAACATGAAAAATCATCAGAAAAAAGTAACAAAATACTTCAATGTGCTAAAAAATTAGTTAATTTCGAAATCAATTTGTGTATGATTTTATAACTTTTTTTTTCTGTAAGAAATTGAATAAATATATTTTACGGTATTTCCAGATTTTTTATATTTTATTTTAATAAAAGTGAAATTCGCTTTAAGGTTATTCAACTTGTACCCAAGATATGCATAAGTTACTAAATTCTCTTCAAACTGTTAGTAAGCTTGTAGTAGAAACATTCATTTAAGGTGATAAAGATTTGGAAAAAAAACAAAACAATCTAATGGCATTAAAATAACAAACTTTTAACTGAAGATATTTTAATTGATAAAATATTTGCATGAAAAGCAGCAAGACTGTGGTAAGTTAAAATCCGAAGTGAAACTTTTAAAATACGAACTAAAACTTTGATGTTAGCGCATGCGCGCATCCATTGGATAACCTTCCCAAATACTTCTATATTAGTTGGCAATTACGTATGAGATCTGGATGTAAGATGTTATGCTTTGTTTGCTTGTTAATTGTATACCATTGTTGTTGTTTTGCTAAATAAAATGTTATTAATTTTACGATCTGCGTAATTACGAACTTCGGTGGACATCCTTGGAACAATAATAATTAAGTTAAACGTCAAAGTGGCATCCCTGCTTGGGATGTGCATCGAATTGATGCAAAACGGATCGTAAAAAATCAACTACGCAGTAAGAAGAAACAACAATTAAGCATGGATGCGTCAAAACAATCACGAGCGGCTTCACGGACAAGTTTTACCAAAGCATTAAACAAATTAGAAGGATTAATACGATCTAAGACCCCGGATATCATCAAAATAGAAATAAGTTTGGATACTTTAAGTGAAAAATGTAAGCAGCTACGTGATACTCAAAACTTACACCTACGAAATATGCAAGCTGCAAAATGCTCGGAGCAGGAGTACGACAATGAATTTGAAGCTTCCGAGGAATACTACGACAAATTTTCTGCCATAAAAGTGAGGGCAGGAAAACTAATAACGGCGACTACAAAAACCGAAACTACGACGCCTATTCGTGAGGATACGTCTACACCGAATAAGTCTTCATCTACGGCATATAAGTTACCGGACATCGAACTACCAAAATTTACGGGTGATCCAAGGCAGTGGCTTAATTTCTGGACTTTCTTCAGCAAAATACACGAAGATGAAAGAATACAGGAGCAGGAAAAGTTCCAGTATTTATTACAAAGCACTGTTGCGGGATCCAAAGCAAGATTAATCATCGAGAGTTTTCCAGCAACAAAAGAAAATTATACGAAAGCTGTTGAACACTTAAAAACTCGATTTGGAAACGAAAGAGTTCTCACTCAAGTCTACATACAGGACTTACTAAAACTTGTGTTAAGTGATAAATATAAAGGTGACTTGGCTACATTATACGATAAACTCCAAACGCAAATACGAGCTCTTGAATCAATGGGATTAACGAAAGATAAATACGTTGATTTCTTATTTCCCTTGATAGTGTCAGCCATTCCCACGGATTTATTACAGGTATTTGAGAGACAAAAAAATTGTGCGACTGATACCACAGGTAAGACAGATTTAGATTTGTTAATAGATTTTTTACGAAATGAAGTTGAATCTGAATATAGATTAAAATTAAGTAAGGAATCATTTTCTTCAGATAAAAATGTTAATAGTAAAAAGTATATTAATAAGTATGAAACAAAACATATTGCTTCTTCATGCGAATTGTTTAATTCTAATAAGAATGAAAATGAATGTATAAATAAGTTCAAGAAATTTGATACGAATATGTGTATATTTTATGATAAAGCACATACATCTGAGAGTTGTCGAAAATTAGCATTTATGTCCTTGGAAACTAAAAAAGAAATAATTAAGAAAAAGAATGTTTGTTTCATTTGTTTAAAAAGGGGTCATAGAACCAAAAGCAAAATACGTTAGATGTTTAATTTGCAATAATAGACATTTTTCAATTTTTTGTCCTGATAATCCGAAAAATAAGATCGATAGTGTTTCAAATGAAGAAAACCATGAAAACAAAATAAGTACGTTAAATAATCAAATTCAACTCTCAGACGCATTGCTTCAAACTTTAATTGTAAGAGTGCATAATTGTAAAAAGGAAATGTTAATTCGTGGAATTATAGATACTGGTAGTATGAGAAGTTATATTCTGCACAATGTATGAATTATATGCCTATAAAACAAGTAAAAATTAAGCAATCACTTTTCGGGGGTATCGAAACTGAAGAAAGTATGCACAATATATATAATGTAGAATTAAGTAGCAAGGATAGGAGTTACAGGTGTAGATTTGAAGCTTTCAGTCAAAAACAAATCTGTTCTGATATTAAACAGATCCCATATGGCCCCTGGGTTAAAGAGTTACAAAGACTAAATATTAAGATAAGTGATTTAGAAAAGGAATTTTGTAATTTTGATAAAAGAATTAAGTTGTTGATAGGGGCAGATATTGCCGGAAAATTATTTACGGGTAGAATAAAAAACTTGAATGCAGGACCTTGTGCGATTCATACTAAGTTAGGGTATACTTTAATTGGAAAGTTAAATGTTGGCAGTACGCTAAAAGGAGTGAATGAAGCTTCTCTCTTTATTTCTTCTCTGCTTATCAAAGAGAAATCGCAGATTTATGGCGCATTGATTTATTGGGTATCTCCGATCCTACGATGAGGCAGAATAAATTAGAATTAGAAACTCTTAAACATTTTGAGGAAACAATTAAAGTCAATTCTATGGGAAGATATGAAATCGCGTTACCTTGGATTACGGATAGTTCGCTTTTAACCAGTAATAAAATATTGCGCTTAAAAATGCGAAAAATTCCAAAAAAAAAAAAAAAAAAAGAAATTAATGGACTCAGGAAATTTTAATGCTTATTGTGAGGTTTTTGAAAATTGGTTATCTCTGGGAATTATTGAAATAGTGACGGATAATAAATTGAAAAATGTTCATTTTTTGCCTCATAGGCCAGTGGTCAAAGAAAATTCAAGTACTAAAATAAGACCTGTATTTAATGCAAGTGCTCGAATTTCAGGTAAACCTTCATTAAATGATTGTTTGGCCACGGGACCAATTTTAATCGAAATAATTCCATCGATTCTCAATAGATTTCGTAAGAATAAAATAGGGGTGACTTCGGATATTGAGAAAGCCTTTTGTATGATATCTATTCGCCCAAAAGACAGATTTTTTAAGGTTTTTTTGGTATGACAAAAACAATTCGGATAGGTTGATAGAGTATAGACACAAAAGACTAGTGTTTGGCTTAACCACTTCACCCTTTTGTTTAGCCTTTACGTTACGATGTCATTTAAATAGAGTTCCTGATCATTTAAGTCATACTGCGGAAATTCTTAAGAATTCTTTTTACGTTGATAATTGTGTGACTAGTTTAAGTTCAGAAACCGAAACTCGAAATTTTATTTGGGAATCGCAAACAATAATGGCACAGGGTCTTTTTAATTTACGAGATTGGCAGACCAATGCATCGGATTTGATAAGTAATTCTGATGAGAAAGATGTGTCCGTGTTAGGTCTCAATTGGAATACGGAAAGTGATACGCTAATTTGTAAAATTGAACCTGTTGATTATTCTGAACAATTAATTACGAAAAGATTTGTATTAGCAATGGCTCATAGATTATTTGATATTATTGGATATACAGCTCCTGTTATGTTGTTACCTAAGATTATTTTGCAAGAGACCTGGAATTTAAAATTAAGTTGGAATGATGAAATTCCAGATAATTTGGCAAAGAAATTTAAATCCTGGCTCTCACAATTACATTTATTAGAGGACATTAAGATTCCAAGATGGCTAGAATTTGAACCATCTAATGTTGTATTTAGACACTTATTTTGTGACGCCAGTAAAGTAGTTTACGGATTTTGTATATTTTTAAGAATTGTTGTTAATGATATTGTTAAAATTCATTTGGTCAATGCTAAAAGCAGAGTAGCTCCTCTAAAGCCACTTACAATTCCTAGGTTGGAAATACTAGCCTGTTGTATAGGAGCTAGATCGCTGTCATCCATGCTTAAAGATCTTGCTCTCAGTAAAGTTCAAATTTATTGTTGGACTGATTCGACCACAGCTCTGAGTTGGATTAAGCGTAATTTAAATTGGGGATTATTTGTATATAACCGCGTTAAAGAAATTCGCTCGGTAACTTCTCTCACCATGTGGCGCCACTTGCCAGGCAGCGTGAACCCTGCCGATCTTGCATCACGTGGCTGCACCGCTGAACAGTTAATTCAACGTCGTTGGTGGGAAGGACCGATTAGGCTCTACGATAAGGAAGATAATTGGCCTAAATCAGAAGAATACCCAAATGAAGAATTGGTTAATTCAGAGCTACGTAAATCGGTAATAATTGCTTTAAATACGGATGATAGCATGGATATATAGATTCTTTTATAATTGTAAACATAAAGATAAAAAATTTTCTAAGGTTTTAATGAACTTTGTAAAGCTGAAATTTCTCTTTTGTTATTAATTCAAAAGGATGGTTTTAAGGATGTAAATGATAATAAACTAAAGCAATTAAGACCATTTGTTGACCAAAATGGTGTTATAAGCGCTAAAACCAACCTTGATTACCGTGATGATACAGCTGATTTCATTCATCCAATTATTTTGCCTAATAATCATCCTGTTGTAAAATTGTTAATTTTAAGTTATCATGTTGATTATTTACATGCTGGTATTTCTCTATTGATGTCTCACTTGAGAGAAAAATATTGGATTTTGAAAAGTCGAAAGACTATTCGTAATTGTATTAAGCATTGTGTGAAATGTCAAAGATTTAAAGTTAAAAGATGTGAGGTTGTGCCAGGAATTTTACCTAGTGATCGAGTAAATGATGCCGCAGTATTTGAGATAGTAGGGGTAGACCTAGCAGGTCCACTGCACCAAGCATATAGTTCTTTATACGCGTGCAGTACACCTAGAATTAGTAACCCTTTTGACGACGGAAGCATATTTTCAGTCTTTAAGACGATTTATTGCGCGACGAGGACGACCTTCAGTTATATATTGCGATAACGGAACAAATTTCGTCGGCGCAGAAAAAGCTCTTCGTTCAATACATTGGGATAAATTGAGCTCAAAAGTTGCAGAACAAAAAATACGTTTTAAGTTCAATCCTCCTTCGGCAAGTTGGTGGGAGCGCTTAATCCAGATGGTGAAACAAATCTTGCGTAAAATATTAGGACGCGCTACGCTTAACTATGAGGAGATACTCACTCTCCTTTGTGATTGTGAAAGAATAATTAATACGAGACCTCTCACTTACGTGTCCGATATTTCACCATTAACTCCCGAAATGTTCTTGCACGAGATACCTTCCTCAGGTGTAGTAGATATTGATCAGGTAGATAAGAAAAGTTTTAGCAGACGAGCTAAATATCTCCAAAAAATAAGAGAATTAGGGGAGTGTCGGGTACCCCCCGCTCACTGCCAATTTCATATGTATAGAATATTTTTTCAAGTCATTGGGCCATCGGACATTAATCGTTATATTAAAAAAAGATTATTTTCAAAGTTTCAAGTATTTATGCAGCTGGTAACATGGTAAACAATAGTTTTGAAAATATGTTGAATACGGTAGTCAAATTTTTGAAATTTCTATTTTTTTAAGCTAAACTATTCTTTTCTTGGTTTATTCTTTTTGCATTATTTAATTAGATGATAAAACAATAGAAACATACAAAAATATTGATTATTACTCAATATTATACAGAAATATAAGCAATACTCCTTAAGTGGGCGGGGCTACCCGACTGTCCCCTACTTACAGCTAGGTTTAGGACTGAATATTTAGGGCAATTACGCCAACAATCGTTAAGAGATTATAAGGATAAACCGTTAAAAGTCGGGGAAATAGTTTTAATCGAAGATATTAATAAGAAACGGGCATTTTGGAATTTAGTTAAGGTATTAAAGGTAATTCCTGGCAGAGACAGTCACACAAGAGTAACACTTGTAAAGACAGAAAATTCAGAAATTGTAAGACCAGTTCAAAGACTGTTTAGATTAGAGCTGGAAAATGAATATGTTGATGTAAAAGGAAAATCATTGAAAATAAGTAGCAATGGAAGAATTGTTAAGCCTAATGTACCGCAATATGTTGTAAACTGTATGATTCATTAAGTATTGTTTATGTTAAGTATTTTGTATGATTTTTGATAATTGATGTTTTTTCTTTCATTTGTATAGAAAATTTTATGTGTTCAAAAAATAGAAGTTTGTTGTTGAGTATAATTACAGGTATTCTACTCAAGGTGGGAGGAAATGTGGTAAGTTAAAATACGAAGTGAAACTTTTAAAATACGAACTGAAACTTTGATGTTAGCGCATGCGCGCATCCATTGGATAACCTCCCCCAAATACTTCTCACTCTAAAAACTGTACCTCTGATTTCAGAGGCAAATTTGGATCGTTTGTGCCTCAGAATTTAAAGGGCACAACGTACCTTTAAAAATGAAAGGCACTATGTACCTCTGATTTCAGAGGCAAAATCAGATTTACCTCTTAACTTGAAAGGCACATTGTACCTTAGATTTTGCTTTTATGTACCGCTCATTGAAACAAGCATTTAGTGGTACCAAAACCTGTTATTTACCAGATTTGAACGCCATTTTTTTACCTATTTGTAATTTGCTAGCACTTCATATAAAAAGGGACTTTCTATTTGGTTATTCTTATATTAAGATATTAATTATAAGAATTCTTAATGAAAAATATTTCTCAATTCTTTGAATATTGGTCATTTGAAAGTGATTATTTTAAGGGATTCCATCTAAGGCTTTTTCAAGGGGAAATTATAAAATATGTAAATTTATACCATTTTTTTTAATTATGTAGCGTTTAATGATACTTCAACAACTACAATGATGCTGTTCTAATCAGATAGTTATTTCTGTTAAGCCAAGTCAATATAATTCATGGATTTTTTTCTTCCAAAAAGCATCCTCAAAATGGAAATTTATTATAAATTTAGATATTTTTTAAATATTTAGAGATTTAATAAAATAGTTTTATAAGGATCAAAACTAAACACTATACATATCATGAAATCTAAAATCTTTTATTTTCACACATAAAGAACAATTTTACATAATTAATTAACAACATATTAGCACAATTAATTTAATCATAACTTCATTAAACATTATAAGCACACCGAAAGGATTCCTCTATGAGAAAAATGCAAATTTGTGCCACTCGGTATCTCCGACAGTATCCATCGATTTTGATGTGGTTTGGGGCATTAGATAGTGGAAAGTTAACTCTAGTGACGTCAGAAATTCATTTTTTCCCAATAGTTTTTTACTTGTTTTTACGAATTTCTAAAACCATTTTTAAAAAAAATATTAAGAAAAATTAATATCTGACAGCACCAGATATTTTTTTTAATAACAAATGCCCTAAGCCACATCATAATTGATTCACAACTTTTGGAGATAAGAGTGCCACAAATTCGCATATTTCCTATAGTTTACATTAGAGAAGAAAAACGGGTCACATGCGTTTGACTGCCCTTAACACAATTTATTTGAGATTTTTGGTTGTTAGTTAACAAAAACCTCTCAAAATGTGCTCATGATTATCTCACTGGATAAGGATGAGTAAAGCATCTTGACACATTAAAAAATAGAAAAAACATTGAATCTTTTGCATACACATAGCTTTTGAAATTGTTCAATTAAAATATCATTATGGTTCAAATTATTGATAAGTTTGTACATGAGAAAACTGCTTTGATACATTAAAAAATTATGATTTAAATGAAAATTTCTGTTGTGTAAGAAGTTACGGGTTAATAATTTTGAAGACAGCCAGCATTTAGATGAGAATGATTTCGGAAATTTGTTTTCCCTTAATAGTAAATTTTGCAGAAAACCTAAAAACTGGCCATATGAATTCGGAAAACTTAAATTTAAAATGAAATAAACTCCTAGTAATAAAACAGCTGCCTCTTCCAAACAGCAATCTTCTCGAAGATTAACGACTTGTAAGCCAGTACTGATTGTTTTCTCTTGACCGAAAAAAATGCTAGGACCTTCTAATGTTTTTAGCATCGGAGCTGAAGTTAACCTAAATAAAGAAAATGAATTCTAGAAGCAGCAAGACATTCATGCAACAAAAACAATTTTATACAATTAAGTTATTTTAAAACACTGTGAACAAATATAAGATACATGCAGGCAAAACCTTGTACTCATAAATATTTATGCAACTATTTTTTTTATCCGAAATAATTCTGATCTGTAACTTTTCACATATTTGACTGAAATAGTCTGAGATTCATTTTGATTATGCCTATTCATACTGCATAATGTTCGCGCTGTATTTTTTATAAACAATTTTAGCTTAGATACAGAAATTTGAATTTTGATTTCTAAAGGTATATAGTAGAGCAAAACTTTTTTTGCTAGTTTAATGATAAATATTTCAGTTATTTTTAAAACAGTTTTCTACTCCAATATTGACTACTCAATTGACAGAGTGTGTTAAGTTATTTCACCTGAGCTTGTTCACAGTTATAAAGCGTTTGAATTGGACATAATTTTAATCAAATACAAGTAAAAAACTGACCAAGTTATTTCGATTACATGTCTGTAACTTATGAAAGTGCTTATTCATCATCTGTGATTTAAAAAAAAATTTAAAAATATTAATTTAGAATGCAAAAATGAAAAGTAAATTATACCAGTGATATACAGTTCCACGTAGAAGTCTTTGGCTGCATAAGCTTCTCCATCTCCAAAATCGAGCCGCAAATGTGGTAATAAGCAGACATCTTTCTTAAAGCCTGTTTTAGTTTCTTCACCATTCTTTCTAATTGCTCGAGCAATTCCAGCAATTAAGAGCAATTCCAGCAATTAAGAGCAATTCCACTTCAGTTCTAAGCTGAAAGAGCCATGGAAGAAAGTTAATAATAGAATGGCTTTTTTTTTTAACATAATGCATAACAGCATTGAATAGGTAAAAAAATATTTAGTCATGTGATTAGACTTACTCTTAGATATAGATAAGAAAATATTTAAATATTTACAGTACACACTTACATGTTTTTGAATCAATAAATATGGAGGCAGCTCAGACAACTCTTCTTTCTCTTCAGTAAATAGGCTACTCTCTGGTCGTTAGTTTAATTTTTGAGCACCTCCGGGGTGACAGTCTAAAATGATAATACATACTTCTAAGTACATTGCCAAGCCAAATACATTTGCAATAGTTATAAATTAAGTGATCCCTTGAAAAGTAGCTATTTAAGAAAATGTCTTACCACCAATTCAATAATAGCATCTTCAGCAGACATTTCGCTTTCCATTATAATAGGTTCAACAACTTTCTTGCTTTTTAGTGATCGAAGTCTCTGCATTTTTCTCCTCTCACTCAATCTTCGAATGAATATACCCCTTAAAGAATAAAAAAGCAATTTCCAATTAATTTCATACTAACCTAAAAAAAAAAAAAAAAAAAAAAACATGGAAACTAGGCAGTTTTACAATCTTTGAATAATATAAAATTTTTAATAAAAGGACTTTAGCCATTGCCAGGAAGTAGGGTCATTACTTTCATTTGGCTAAGAATTCTTTTTTAAGCTGCATGACTTAGAAATTAGGAAAGATTTAAGGTTAATTTAGACTTTTAAACCCAATATCTTAATTAAAAGTTAAATCAGAGAATTTATAGTGTATAGCACTACATTATACATTAGCATATCTTGATTATTAAATCATAGATTATCTAAAATAGGGTGACACTAGAAAAAATTAACTGGTTCATAGACAGAATTTATTAATTAAAATAGATACAAATTACCCACATTATCTGTTATACAATAAAGTTACATTAGCAAAAGCTCTTGAATAACAAACTTTGTAATTTTGCATGTGTATATCTACAATCCAAAATCATGAACAAAACACCATTCATGACAAATTATAAAGCCAACACAAGTTTGTTTATACATTTTATACCTGTAAAAATAAATTATTAGTCCAACTGACACAAGTTACTGTTTTAGAACTTCATTTTAATTTGCTATTTTTTAAGAATTACTATATGCTTTCAAAGCAAGCATTTGTACAGTAATCTAACCATAAAAAACTGTAACTTACATAAATAGGTGCTTTTAAACTTGTGGCTTTTATTTGTCGCTTACTCGGCAAATCCCACACCATATTAGGGTACTTAAGCAAAAGACTTTCTCCTAAATCTCTGTACTGCCATCACAAGGTAGTTGAATTTTCACCACAGATAAGGTTTTGATTGCTAAATAAGGGAGAAAAACTCATTAAATGTTATGTAGAAGACAAAAAATTAGTTTATTAATGAATTTACTTGAAATTCAGTAAAAGTTTTTAAATTAAAATTAAAGAATACAAAACTTATTCAATGTTTGAAAAAGAACTTTATATGTGTACAAGAAAATATAACATTTATTAAAAGTTTTAACGAATGAGAGATCATATTTAAAACTAGTAATGACTCACAACACAACTAAAAGTAAATAAATAATTAAACTTACTTCAGATGAGTAATCAGCTCTTCTTTCAAAATATTGCTCAGACGAGCATGGTCTTTATAAGACAACATGTGCCCTTCTAGGAGAGGATCCAGCACACGAGAGAAATTTGGAAGTGGAACAACAGTCTTTAGTTGTGGAATCTCATCCATGGGAATCTCAATCTCACTCATGGGGGGAACTGGTTCTGGGGATGATGACATAACCCTTGAGAAAAAAAAAGCATACATTTAAGAATATAACGTTTTCCACGAAATTTGTTACTGAAAAAACAAAATTCAACTATTTAACAAAACAAAGATAAATAAAAGCTGTAGCCAATTTGCCATACATGCTAACATATTAAAAATATTTCCTTTTCATTATTAAAATATAAATTAAAGTATTGTTTAAATTACAACTTAAAAGGTTAAAATAAAAGATAAAATAAAATCACAACATTGATTTTTAAGGAAGGATTCATCCTAAACATTTCTTAATGAAGGGTAAAATTGTTTTTAAGGGAAATTATTGCATAAATATAGAAAAAATCAAAACATTTAATAAAACTATGAAATAAAAATGTTATTAAAATAACAAAGCATCACAAAAAAATTAACCATGAAAGTTGAAGTATGAAAAAAAAGTAGAGGCACGTTATTTTTCTTTTTTAAAGAAGGATCTTAATATACTATATTATAGACATTTATTAAGGAAGAATTAAATTATTTAAAGTAGAACTTGAGAATTAGTTACTAGAATTAAACATACATGGAAGTATGACATAAATTGTATCATTGAAAGGGTAGTTTAAGAGAGGTCAATGATTTAACAAATTGTTTACTTTAAAAGTGATAAAAAGTTTGGTAGTTTTTAAGGCAATTGCATTTATGTTGCTACAAAACTGGTCAATACTAAGAATATTGCAAAAGAAATATAAATCTGCCTCAAAATGTAATATATCAATTATTTTAGAAAATGAACTATCGGAAACCATATTTCCTGAAAGTATAACATCATTTTTTGAAAAAGACACCAAATTATACTCTAATTTCTCTAACAATATACAATTTTTTCTCAAGTCATTTTCAGTTATGTCATCCCCATTAAGACTTAATTGTTGAAGATTCCTTTCGGGTCTGAGAGAACTGAAAAATTGAGGTGTAAAAACCTCATCTCTCACCTTCCCTTTATTCCCCCCCCCCCCCAAAAAAAAGTAGCGAAATGCAATTGGAAATATTCGCTTAGAGAAAATGCAAGATTTTTTAAATTAAAAAATTTCTTATTTTTCGCAATTGCATTTTTTGCTTCCATTCTCATAGTCCAGTGATGCCTGGTTGGGCCATGTTGCCTGATTTGCTCAGGTAAGTGAACCATCATATGCATCTTGGGGGATAATGTTTTCAGAGCCATAACACTTTATGAACAATTCCTGATGGGCTGCAATTAGTGACTCTAGTTTCTCGAGCATGTTTACATGCATGATGGGAGATAATATATATTGAATTATCTGAACCAACATAACAAAACAACGTAAGGTATCTGGGGCTTCATCATCAAAGCAATCTTTCAATATGAATGGTAGATGAAGAGTCAGATTTAGGCATGCACTACTTGAAGCATTGACTTGTAGGCTTGATTCAAATGCTCTGGGATATAAGCTTTTGCTTACCAATTTGTGGAATTGGAAATTAGCCAGTAATTTATTGAGTTTTTTTCTATTAAAATAACCATCCTGGATGCAAGACTTTAAAAACAATTTTATGTCTTTAGGAGCAACACCTTCTAAAAAATATGCAGTGGGTCATACAATAAATCTTTGGTTAGAGAAAAATACTGAAGTTTGCAAAGAACGGAACGAGAATTCAAGCCAAATTCCTTCGACAGGTTGTCTCGTTCTGCTCTGAATTCTCAAGATTTGTCAATTGCCTTTTAATTTCTGAGTCTGTCCTCAGATGGCATGTTGTATGAAAAAAACAACTAGAATTATCTTGAGGAGAAATTTTGCACGAGCGACATGGTTGTTTCACAATGTTTGAAAACCCTTCCTTAAAGCCACCAATATTGTGCCATGCTAATGAATCTCCTGTATATGACAAAAGGCATCCATGATATTTAGCCATTCCATTAGGGGTCATAAAAAAAATACCTTCATTGGCCAGTTCATTCATTGTTTGAAAAAAATCATTTAGAACCAAATACTTCAGCAGTTTTCACTAAACTTGCTTTAGCCACTGCCAAAAGATGCATGTGGGCAAGTTGACTTTGCAAGTGGGAATATTTAAAAATGTTATACAAAACATTGTCAACTTCCTTTTGTTGGATCGTTTCATTCCTAAGGCATTAACAAGCTCTATATCATCATGATAGAGCATAATAATAATAGATTTCTGAAGCACTGGGTGAGATTGATAACTCACTCGACTAAAAAAATCGACAAGTGTTCCATTTTCAACTTCTTTTGTAAAGGGTTTACAAAAATAGTGGCAATATTCACTTTTCATTAAATTTGAAGTCAGCTGCTTTAAAGGTATGAAATAAGCTAATGAAAAGACCTAACTGTGTATATAATTGCCGTCTTGAATAATTAGTGGATAATTTATCCAAAGAAGCACTAGATTGGCAAACATCCAGAACATCTTGTACTTTTGAAACAACAGCATTAATTAGAGATATAGATGCCCTATGCTTGCTTGCCCTCCAATTCAATACAAAGCTCTGTCATAAGATCAACAGGCGTGGTGCATTTAGGGGAATTTGGTCTGGGGAATGATCTGGAAAAGTATCAGATCTTAGAACTGAATCAGCATTAGAGACATGATTTACAATGTTCTGGCATGTTTTAAAATGCTGCTTATATGACCCCTTAGAATAAAGCTTCATCTTGCAATATCCACATTCCAAGAAATATTACCCTCCATGAAATTTCTTAATGTGCCAATCAAACGAATTGAATTTAAAAGTTTCAAAAGCAGAAGACACACATATATGAGCTTTATATGATGTGAAACTTTTGTTTACCTCTTTATCACAAGTAACTGAAACTGCATTTTCTGTTGATGACACAGCAGTTGAAGTAGTAATACCTGTTAAAGAAGCCGCAGGAGCTGAAAAAAATAATAACAATAAATAAAATAACAGTTGATTAATAAAATTGCTAATTATATTATATTCTTAAAATGGAAGTATATAAAAGTATATACTTAATATTAAATTTTAAAATTCTTTTGACAATCTAGTATATAACATTTTTGTTTGAATTTTTACTGCTGCCAAACATTTACACATCTTTAAACAGTAAAGCAAAGAAAAATTATTTTAATGTAAAGGTGATATTACATAAATCGAGAGCTTTCACGATATCTACTTTAATAACACTTGTAACAAATTTCATCCTGTTCTTGTTTGAAAATATATGCCAAAATAATATTCATGAAATTAAGGAAATAAAGAACGAAATAGGATAAACTATTCATGTAATGATTAAAAATATTAAAATCGCTATATTAAACAATGAACATCACCGCTTGCAAAGAATGAAGCCCTCTCAAAAAATAAAGTTTACTACTATTGAATCAGAATTTTACTTTAATTTTATAAATATTTTTATTTGATTTATATCTTTTCATTTTTACAGTGCACAGTACTGTATGATCACACAGTATTTTTGTTATTATAACATACAAAA
The DNA here is from genome assembly GCA_949128135.1 of Parasteatoda lunata. Taxonomy (NCBI): domain Eukaryota; kingdom Metazoa; phylum Arthropoda; class Arachnida; order Araneae; family Theridiidae; genus Parasteatoda; species Parasteatoda lunata. Next base: position 10,425,842 of record OX421973.1, on the reverse strand, counting down.
ATAATAATATGGACGAGTTAAAACAGTGAACGGTCAAAAAAGTTAACAGTATTAATTACAACTTAATGTAATTAATACATTAATTAAAATTTTCAAATAATAGTAATTATACATACAAATGGTGTAAAAATATTGATCAGCCTTGACTAATTTAACTGTTGGTTTTCAACAAACAAAATGTTTTTAATTTTCATAACATAGTAATTAAAAATAGGATTCTTTCAAAAAAAAAAAGTTTTTTTTTTTTTTTGAACTTGCAGAGAGTAGGTACTTAAGCATTTTATGTGCACTGTTATTTCAATTTAACTTAAGCTCAGTTAAGCTACTGTGATTTTTAAAAAAAAAAAAATATATATATATATTTTCTTTAGTGCATCTTAAGTATCATAATACTGGTAAAATACAATATTGTTTACTTCGTATTTTATAAAATTGATTCACATTAGTGAGTTAATACAGCAATTTTTTTCAATTGCTGTTTTAATAATAATTTAAAGCTGAAATATGCTACGATACATATGTCAATAAGAAAAATAACAAAAGACAATTTTATACATACTTGTTCTAAAGGCCGAAAGAAGCTTTTTCCTCTTAATTGGCTTAAGAGAGATCAAGTCTTCTTCCTCTATCAATGGCAGATCAGACTTTTTTGTCGACTCCTGCTTCTTTTAAAAGGTTGATAACGGAGTTGGCAATTTCGTTATTGACTTCGAGGATTCTTTTTATTTCGTCACGAAGCTCATCTTCAAATTTATTATCCATTTTGAACAGCGAGGAAGAAAGGGGTGATCTTATACCTCTATGATTCTGAAGTAAAATAAAATACAACGCGCGATTACGGCCACGAGTTTGCAGAGAGGAAATGATATTTCGTCATATAATTTTTCACTGATGCGTGCATGCGCTTCTTCTCCGGCACATTGTACCGAAGAAAAGTAAGGGACGCGCATTTGAGAGGCACAAGGAAGCGGTGAAATCTTTTCGTACCCAGCACTGACTCTCGTTTGCTTTGGTGCCTGTCATTTTTAAAGGCACATTAGTTATGTGCCTCTTACACGAGAAAATAAAGGGTACATTTAGCTTGTACCTTTTATATAAGAGGTACTGTTTTTAGAGCGTATATTAGTTGGCCAATACGTATGAGATCTGGATGTAAGATGTTATGGTTCGTTTGCTTGTTAATTGTATACCATTGTTGTTGTTTTGCTAAATAAAATATTATTAATTTTACGATCTGCGTAATTACGAACTTCGGTGGACATCCTTGGAACAATAATAATTAAGTTAAGCGTCAAGGACAGTAAAGAAAACATTTTGAATCAAATATTTATTACAACTATTATATTGCAGTGCACAGAAAAAACATAGACGAGAACAAATTTAGAGACAGCCTTAGCTGTAATTGTAAATTGAATCATTAATTAAAGTGTGTGCAATACAATTATAATCAGATCTTATAAGGTAGTTAAATAACACATAGACACATGATTTTAACCAAACATTTTGTAACGTATATGAAAAGAATTTTGATATTTAATATGAAATTAGGATTAAATAATCAAAGGTTGTTATGAGGAACATTTAATAACAGATATTTTTTATACAGCTTCATATGAGGCATATAAGTAGATATTTTACAGCAGCACATTGAATAATATAAAGAAATAATAAGAGACTAGTGTTAAAGTAAATACTATTTTGTAATAAATATTTTTTTGCTACCAGTAAAATTTTAAAATAGAAACTAATCACATTGTTAAATAAAAATTTTTAGAAAGTTAAGATAATACTCTAGCATTTAAAAAAAATATCTAAAAACATAGACATAATAAAAGATAAATCTAATACTTCACTATTCCACAGTTAATGCCAAACACTGACAGTGTCTTAAATGCAATGATAATATTTTTTTACGTATTCTAATCAGAACAGAAAATAAATAGCAATGACTGAAATATTTGGCTGAAAATACTGAGTTTTAAGCTTCAAAATCTAAACCAAGACCGAGTTTATGTCCTCCTTGATTAAAGCTTCTGCCATCTACCATTGCTGATAATGTTAGCTGAATACCTACAATAAAATTTAAAATTTAGTTTTAACATCTTTTTAGAGAACATTAGGGTATATTATAACTGAGTTCCTATGCCACATTTAAAATTAAAAAAAAATTTTTTTTTCTTCTAAGAAAGAGCCTTTTATTGTAAAAAAAACTTTTAAGAACAATATGAAAATTATTCAATACAATAGAATCTCAATCGATCGGTTTTTAAGGGACAATTCATTACAAACGACAGATTTGAGAAAATGACGAATGTGGGTCCACATAAAACATTGACCAATGACATAAAAGTAATGGCTTTGAAAATAAATAATTCAATAATTAGTCAAAAAATTTTAATGGAAAAAATTAAGTAGTTATAACAAAAATTTTGGTTTGAACAAAATTTTTTCTTCTTAGCGGAAATAATAAGTTTTCAACATTTGTAACAGATTGCAGTTCATTTCTCTTAAGTTCATATGAATTCTGAAAGTGTCTTATTGTTCCAAACACTTCATTATCTGGTTGTAAGTCCATGGTTTCCATCGGTAATACATTGCACTTCTTCAGCAAGCATTTCTTGAACCCAAAGCACCACAAGTGTCAAAATTCTCATCAACTGATGCATAAACACCAATTAAATGAGATGTTCGAGGCCGTTTCTCCTTATGAAATCTTCATTTTCTTCTTCATTATTAGCATCAGGAGTTAACTATTTTTCTTATCGAAATGAATTAGCTACATTATTTTTGGAAAATGTCAGTAGAATTTTTGAACAATATAGGCGGGAATCTGCTTGTTTCGAAAACGATTTAAAGGGGTGTTATAAACATTATAAGAATTGCATTTGTCGGAACTATTAAAATAAGGCAATACATATGGGAAGTAGGCCGGGATAGCCAGGTTGGTAGGGCACTGGCCCATGTCTAAGAGTTTGTGGGTTTGATCCTCGCCGGCGGAGGACTCCCTGTGTAGTAAATGGTGACTGAGGCACGTTAAATCTGTCGAGTTGCAAAGTCCTCTATGTTCCCATATTAAATCACTACCTCTGGAGGTATTGATTCAGGAGTTTCCTTGTCTTCTGGATTGGTTCAAAATTACAAGGCTACGGAGTTGAACATTAGTAGTCGTAAACCCAAAATTGGGTCGGCTGTTCAACGACGGATATAAAATAAAATACACATGGGAAGGGCCAGGACAGCCTGGTTGGTAGGGCACTGGGCCCATGTCCAAGAGTTCGATCCCAGGTCCGCCAGACTCCCTGTGCAGTAAAGGGTGACTGATGTATGTTGAATCTGACGAGTCGTTAAGTCCTCCATGTTCCCATAAGAAATCAGTATCTCTGGGGGTACTGATCCAGGAGTTCCCTTGTGTTCTGGATTGGTTCAAAATTACAAGACTACGAAGTTGAAAATTAATAGTTGCAAACCCAAAATTGGGTCGGCTGTTCAACGAAGGATATAAAATACATATGGTAAAATGAAAAATGCAGCAAGTATGGATTGAGGTTCAACTGTATGTAAATTTTCTTTTTCAAAATTAAAAAAAAGTTCTACATAATTCCCCCCCCCTTCAAAATCAGCCCAGTTCAATTCTATTTTTGAAAAGTCAAGAGTTGAAATATGGATATGTGCACATGCAAACATCAAAGTAAAATTACAAATTCATGTATTAAAAAATGAGCACAGGAAGGGAAAATTAACCCTTAAAGCGTTTAGCTCCTGAGCAAAATTGTACTGAATTTCCTATGCCAAACATGGGGAAAATAGGCTAGAAAAACTGCAGATTATAGTTAAGAAATGAGAGCTGCAACTTAAGCTAAGAATAAAAAGGTTAAAATTACCACAATCTTCAAATTTAAAACAGTCGCTACTCCATATAGCAAAAAATATTGACCTATTAAAGTATTATAACTTTTTACACCAGTGTTTCCCAAACTTATGACTTCTGTGTAATCTTTGTAAATGTTTCATAACGCTGTGTACCACTAACAAAAAGAAAATGAATGTATTTTTACTACAAAAAATTGCACAAAAGCTTAAAATCACAACTGGCTGTTGACACCACTAATTATTAACTGTTAACTCTGCAAAAAATAGCCAATAGAAAAATACGTAATTGAAAATTTTCATGGCTAGCTTTGTTTTTAAATAAATTTTTTGAAATTTTCGTTTCGTTGCAAGATATTTTGCATAAGAAAAGGTACCCCCACTAAACTGTTCCTGTACCCCTGGGGGTTCGCGTACCACACTTTGGGAAACACTGTTTTACATTAATGATTTTTTTTTTCAAAAACTTCATAATTTGATTTAACCAATAAAATATTAAAGAACTATAATTCTAATTTAAATGAAAATATGTTGCAAGGTTTTCTGTTCTGTTTTTAAAATGTAAAGCTTTGGAAAGCTTTAACAAAACATACATACAAACCACTGATTAACCAAGCGTGTAAGACTTCTCCCTAACGATAACCAGCGAGTCGACACATGTTTAAGCACTTTTTGTGCTTCTTTACCATACATTTCCTGAAATTTTTTAAGAGAGTTCTTACGATTAACGCTCCTTTTTAAATGGTAAAAAATATCTACCAAAACTTCATCTATCCTAACAGGGAAAAGTTGCAGCAGCTTTTTCAGAGGCAAGATGTATTAAATGGCAGCAGCATCCAATTGATATTATGTGCTCATTTTCTTTTTCTAAAAATGAAATCACACCGTTTTTCTTTCCCTACATAACAGAAGCATTATCTGCACTGAATGCTATGCAATTTCTAAAAGGAATGTCATATTTAGCAAACACATTTAAAAGAAGGGAGCTTATATTTTCACCTGTGGAGTTTCCTCCCAAATTTGGGATTGCCAATAAAGTACTTTTAATGCGTTGAAGATTCACGTTAAAATAACTCAACACAACTGGGTACAACTTATAATCAGCTTCGTGACTACCATCACATGCTGCAGTAAATGCTTGTTCTTGCAAATACAGTCGAACCCCGCTATACAGAACCTGGGATATAGTGAACAATAGGATGTAGTGAACTTTTTTAGCGGTCCCATCCATACTCCTATTTAAGTAATGTTATTTTTAACGCTTATAGTGAACAGCTTAGAACTTGGAAAATCGGTTATAGCGGACTCAAATTTCATTCCTTCAAATATCTTTTTCAGTCCTCCATCTTTAAACTTGTAGGCGTTGGGACTGAAAATGAATGCATTCCTATAAAATGTGTCATATTTCACTCCTTTATGTTTATCACTTTTAACTATACTGTAATAAATGTCAAACAGTATCTTATACTCCCCCCTTCCTTACAAGCCTTGCTTTGTCTCTTTTCCCCAAGCTTGCTCTACAACTAGTTAACCAGGCCACCTGCTGAATTTTTGGAATTTTCTTATCTGTTCAAACCATATTCTTTACAAATCACCCCTTGACAATCAAGAAGGGGAACAATTTAACTCATTCTACAGCTGCTCTCTTCATATTTATGCGTATTTTAGATAACTATGATAAAAACAACATGGACTCAGAATGCAGCATCTTTCTTCTAGAAGCAATAGTTTTGCTAGAAAAATCATGGAGGCAAGGGCAAGTAACATCAGCTACAATCCGCAACAGTTTCCGACATGCAGGTCTTTCAAAGGATTTAAAAGAAAAAGATTCCAACGTGGAGGAAGAAAATTTACGTATCTCTCTATGGCTAAAAAAACATGGAAATAACATTTACCCTAAGGACGTTATTGAGCAATTTGAATGTTGCGATGATGAAGTATGCACTTCTGGAACTCCTACCGATGATGACATTGTCAGTGAAATAAAACAAATGAACGAAAGTAGAGAAGTCTTATTAGAAGAAAATGTTGAAGACGAAAATGAACTTTCAGCACCATCGATAGCTGAAGTAAAATGAAATGAAGTAAATGTCCTTAATATGTTTATTTCGACAGAAAATGTAGATAAAAAAATCTTGCATTCTTTGCACATTGTAGATAAGAAAATTTATGAACTCTATTTAAAATCAAATTGTGTTCAATCAAAAATCAAAATTTTTTTTCATAAAAAGTGAAATTAAAACTAATATTTAGCGACGTAAGTCCTTTTTTCATCAATTTTTGCTTTATTATCTGTTAATTAGTTAATAATTTTTTAAATGACTTGTGTAAAATTGCAAACCCAATTTTCAATCATTCAGCTGTCTTACGCAAAAAATATCGTTCAAAAAATTTGGACATAGTGAACCATTGGTTATAGTGGACACATTACTGAGTCCGCAGACGGTTCACTATAGCGGGGTTCAACTGTATTTAATAATTTCTGAAGTTCGATCCATAGCCATTTCATGGACAAGGGATGTATTTTTGGTTTTAGCACATCCGTAACGTTTCGCAATTTCACTTTTCGGAAACATCTTTCGAAAAAGCGGACCCACATGGTTGGCAGCATTTAGCGGAACATTATGCTCAACTAAAAAAGAGGTAAACAATAACTCAGCACGCATTACTTCATCTTGGACATTATCAGGTGGCTTAAAATATTTGGTTAGTCTTTGGTTATTTTCAGCTTTACCAATGTTCTTGGCATGATTCGGTCCGGTCACGTGGCGATGTATATCATTTCTACCTCTGTGCGATATTAGAAAGTCAGAAAAACAAAACATACAATAAGTATACTTTTCTCCTTTATTAGATTTTTTTATGCATGGAAACTCTGCAGTATAAGAATTCTTATACGACTGAAAATAAGTTTTCTTCGGTTTCATTTTTAACGCACACCACGTGATTACAAGCTGCGTAGTAGTCGACAGTTCAGTACTGTTTTCGCTCGTCACCGAGGGAGGGAAAATGACGTTTCAATCGGCTAGTTCTGCGACGTAGTTGAAACGGGGATTGGCAATAATGACGGAAACAGCGCATTCACTAGAGGAGACTGGAAGCAGTTAGGAGGGAAAAAGGAAAGGAAGAAAAACCTATCAACTGGTTTACACGTGAACGTGCCGCTACTATGGTTACGAGGATAAGCCACGTACACGGGGCGTGTGGTTACCATGTTGCTTTGGAATAGACCGGAAAACTTGTGAAATTTTTTTCTGTTTTCCCCCTTTACAAATGGTTTTACTCTAGCTCCGTAGCAGCTGATAATCGGGGAATTTTGCTGATGCGCTAATCGCGCAACGTTAAAAACGGGGGATCCGTACAAATTTTAGGTTAATCCGTAGGCCTGTAAAATTAGATGTAAATCCGTACATTTTACGGATAATCCGTAAAAGTTGGAAAGTGTGTATACGTTATGTTTTAAACACGTTTTGAAATCAGATTTAATCATTTGTGTGTGTTAATAAAGTTTTAAAAGTATTTTCCAAGGTCTGTAGGGAACTTTGTATTGTATAAGAATAAATCAAGATAGAATTTTTTTTATTTTATTAAAATCAGGGTTGGCATGATTTAAATTATGATTCTGTGATTTAAAAAAAAAAAAACAATAACTCAAAACAACTGAGTTTTTTAATAATTTAAATCTTAAAATATTTTTTATACAATGCAATATATTCTTTAGGGTGCATTTTTTTAAAGGTCTGTTTTCATTGATGGCTTGATAAAAAAAAAAAAAAAATGCAGTTAAAAATGTTACTAAATGTAGTTAAGAGTGGTATGAAATTTTTAAATTATAACTTTTCATCAGCTGCAAGTAAAATACTATGTGCTCGCAATTAATATCTTTCAACTACGAAAAAATATTGATTTTTAGCAATTTGTGTTATAATTAAAATAATAATTTCAACCATTTTTGTTAGAAATAATTTTTAGCTATTATATAGTTTTTAATTAATAAGTATTGATTAATACATTTTGGCAGGTGCTTTGGTTGATAAATGTTTTTTTTTTTTTTAAAATCTGTTTTAAAATAATAAATATCTAATTTAAAATCATGATTTTTATTAGAAAATAGTCAATACCTTGTCTTAATCGATGAGATAGGCCTAATCCAATCTGACTGGAGTTATTCACCTTTGCCTAGGGGAAAAAATACTGATGTTAGATTACAAACACTTTAATCATACTGTATGGTCAAGTTTGTACAAAGATTTCCCTGATGAGTGAGTGGAGTTAAGTTGAAAACCATATGAAAAACTTAAAAAAAATAAATTAATAATCAGGTACTATATAAATAATAATAATAATAAGTTTAAATTTTAAATGATGAACAGGGTTAGAAATGAGAATGTAAAGATGGGTGCCTAATAGTTTTTTCTCAGTTGATAGATTAGGTACAATTATATTTCATATGTTTTGGTATTCTAAGTTTATCAGATCGTTTAATGGCATATTATTATAGCTCTCAACTTTACATATATATATATTTAAACAGACTGTATTACAAGACTATTACAAGACTGTAGTCAACAATTAAAAATGTAACATAATACTGTACTACTTTACGAATAATAAAAATATAATAAAAAATATTTACTATATAAAATTAGAGTCAATAAAAAATGGATGCAAAAGAGACAGTAAAACAGAAAAAAATCTGATCATAAAATTCTTTGTTCACAGCTATGATCTGAAAAAGTATTTTTAACAATAAGAAGCTCTCTATATTACCATTAATTTAAATGATCCGAATTAAAATCAATTTATTCTGCCCCAATTAATGTATACTCGCCAAGTAAACTTTGTTAAGGAGAGGAGAAAAAATTCTATTCCAATATCATTTCAGCTTGTAATCAACAATTTGAAAATAAATAAAACTGTGCCTTAGTACTTGCTAAATAATTTATGAATCAAATTTTTAAAACTTTAAAATTAAGAAAAATAAGATAGTAGATAAAATATATTATATAACTCTAAAATATTTAAGCTACCTATATGCAAATCAAAAGGTAAATGTAATGCGTCAAAACCATAAATATAATGGATCAAAATTTTGATAATTTTTCCCCTATTACAAGACTGTAGTCAACAATTAAAAATGTAACATAATACTGTACTACTTTACAAATAATCAAAATATAATAAAAAATATTTACTATATAAAATTAGAGTCAATAAAAAATGGATGCAAAATAGACAGTGAAACAGAAAATTTTAAGAAAGAATTAAGCATGAAAAATGATGTCCGGCTATAAAGATATGGTAGTAAAATTGATATTTATCGGTATGAGTCAGGTTTCAGAAGTAGCAACTATTTGTATCAAATCAAAATTTAAGGGTGCAAAATAGGACTAATGAGTGTTAATTTTGAACTACAGGAAAAGCGCTAACCTGAATCATTAATAAAAATAGATAATCGGTAGTCAAAAGTTAATTATGGAATAATATACCAGCAAAGCTTATTTATAACTTAAGTAAAGAACAACAAAACTCAATGATGAGAAGTTAAGTAAATAGATCTTAAAAGATAAGAGAGAAAAAAAATCAAAGGTTACATTTTAAAGGAACAAATATTTTTTTTAAAAAATCAATAATAGTCATTGACATGTATATATTTATTGCAAAACTTTTCTATAAATTTAAAAACTAAGTTCCAATCATGTTAAAGACATGGGATTTACATCTGTAGCTTTTTTCTATAAGGATGAAATGAAACATTAAAAATTGCCCTTAAGAGATTTTTAAAATTTTTCTCCCTCTCTTTAAAATACCTTTTTCTGTAGCACTAACTCTTGTTTATGACAAAATTTAAATTCAAGAAAAATCTCTTATAAATGTAGAAACAATAAAGCATAGAAAAATTATCTAAATTAATAAACATACCCTTAAAGAAGTGTCTTTATCAATGCTGTAAATACATCCTAGACCAAAGGAAGTAGCATTATTGCCAGATGACCAAGCTAGCTGAACTCCAGTTTCCAGATTTTCATTTACTTTTTGGTAAACTGATCCACCAAACTCTTGGCCATCATTTCTATGAATAATAATAATAATAAAACAAAAACGTTAGTAAATATATTAAATTACACTGCATCTCAAAATAAAAAATGAGAAATTTTTACTATATAGTAAATTATAAAAAAAATAAAATGAACTACATAATTTTCTAGAGCATAATTTTTAATAATAAACATTTATAACATCTGCAACGTTTCGTTAAAATATTATGTATCAATTCATACGAAAGATCTTTTCTAAATGTAATTTCTTAAAACTTTTTTCAGGGCAAATTCCAATAAAAATCCAGACCCTATTTATTGGGTACCATGCAATTTTTCATCAAGCAATTTTGATACATGATACGTAAATGCCAAATGTTTGATTATGTTAACGAAATAAATATATTTAATTGAATGAGCATGGCAGTTGCTACAATGTTAGATGGCAGTTGTTACAGATTATTCAACTCAAATCTCATTAACTGATTACTGTTACTGACAACTCTTAGATTGGTTATTTTTCCAAGTATGATATAGAAATTTTCTAGGTTTTTGGGAAAAAAATGCAATCTTCCCTTGATTTTATTAAATAAATTTTATAAAATCTTTAAAAAAAAAAAAATAAAAAAAAAACAATTTCCTGTTTTCCTGTGGAGTTTTTACTGAGAATTTGAATGTTTAATGAAAGCTTGTAAATAAAATAAAGAACATTTTTGTAAATTACAAATAATGATTAAAATATGCTTAGTAAACTTATCTTTATACAAAATGTCTTTAATTGAAAAATTTAATAAAATGTCGAAGCTATAAAATATTTTGGGAGTGGAAGGGAGAGAAAAAAAATCTTTTTAATATGTAGAAGAGACAGCATCTACTTTTGAGAGTTTTAAAAACTACAAGGATAATTCAATATATTTGAATTGCCTAAAATAAAGACAAAAAAGCTGATATGAAGAGTCAAATTATCTTTGACTACAAAAGAACACTAGATTCTTTTTAAATTTCATCCTGCCAAATTTAATTTATTTAAATGGTCGACATATAGACAGGTGGTAAGATTTCTTTCGCATGTTAATATAAAAATAATGTTGGCATTTGTGATTAAGTGTTCAACTTAAAAGGTTAAACATGTTTCAGAGTTGCGTTAAAAATAAATCTTTTTGATGTTTTCAGATTTAATAAACCAGTAAATTCTGAATAAGACTAAACTACATTAGTTATACCTTTATTAAGAAGATTAAAAGAAAAAAAAAAAAAAAAAAACTATACATGTTTTCTGAATAATTGCATATGTAATGAGAAATATTTTAAAAGTGAAAATTCAAACCAAATCAATTATACTACGAAGACTGATGTGAAAACAAAAACCTTCCTTTACAGAAGACAAAAATGGAAAATTTTCCAAGCATTATTTACAAATTAATCTAGTATATTTTTTAGGTTATAAGAAGATTTGGTATCTATCAAAATCTTGATTCAGAGGTCAGATTTTTTACTAATTATATACACTATTTATTATAACTCATTTAAATGACAGGGTTGCCACTCAAATCTAGAAAAAAAGTTCCTTGTAGGTATTATATAAAATATATTAAGAAGAAACAAAATCACTGTGCAAATGTGTGAGCTATATTAGGATAATTAATGCTAGTTTTAATTGCTGGAAAAAATTTAGAGAAATAAAGAGCAGTTCAACATACATAAAAAAATAATAATGCAGCAAATGTATAGTATAGCATAGTTGAACTATCTCTAAATAAACCATAATTTGCACTTCGAGGTCAATATTTTGTAGAAGAAAATAAAAATTCCCTGTAATTTCCCAGTTTATAAGGAAACATTCAAAACTTCCTGTTATTTAAGATGATTTGTTAATTCCCTGTACTTTCCAGGTTTTCCCTATTCTACCTGTGGAGTGGCAACCCTGAATGAATTAAAAGAATTAATTTTGGCATACATTAAATTAATTTCCACATACTTTTAAATATTCAAATAAAACAAATTATAAAACTAGTTAACTGTAACACAAAAAAATTTATGTGAAACAAATCAGAATGTTTTGTCTCCATTTGGCATATTATATAAATAAATAAGAAAAAGAAGAAATTATAGCTTTAATGTTTAACTCACACGTTAGTATGTAGAACAAAGTCATCTGTGGCATATCCAACAGCAAAGGTATTTCTCAATATATTTCCTTTGCAGGCATTAACTGAAGCTTGGCCTCCAACAAGCCAACCACGCAAGCTAAAATATAAAAAAATAATACAACATTAACATAATATTAATAAAAAATATCAAACTGTATAGGTTATTTTATGAAACACTCATATTAAATAGATAAGACTTAATTTGGTACCAGAATCTGAGAGGCACAGCAGACGGTACTGCACATATTTTTTTTTATTTATTTCGGATTATTATTAAAAAAATATATATATAATGGCTGATACTTCTTTGAGGAAACCAACTTTCAAAAAAGATATTTGGTGGATTTTGTTTCAGTTTCTTTTCATTAACAGTAGAATCTAACTTAATAAACCAACCACCACTTATAAAAAATAGGCTCAACTTTTTCCAACTTTTCTATTTTGTTTAAACTTCTAATTATAGCTTAGAGTTTGCTGCATGGTACATACAAGTTTAAATGAGGAGTTACAGGGCAAACAAGTAACAAGACAAACAAAATTACAAACTTAGATTCAATTTAGCAAAAAAACTCAAATCTACAGCATTTAAGTTTTTAAAAATGTCATAAATGATGATAGTTAATGTTTAAACAACAAAACTTTTGGCAAATTATTATTTATCCAAAAATTCCCCAAAAAGAATTCTGATATTATAATGAAATAAAATACATGCAATATTGAATGTATTAAGGAAGTTTATTGATTTTGTGCATCTAACTTTTTCATATTGTCACACTTGATTGATAAAATATGGTTAATTTAGTTTGGATGTGTAATTAAGATAATCAACTGCATATTCTAACAGTAATACATGCTTGCCAACTTTCATGAGCAATATTTTTGAGTGGTAGCCAAATTCCACGTTTTAATATATTATTCAGTTTGAAAAACTTACTTTATAATAATATTATATTAATCCACCACAACATAAATAATTTAAAAAGCATGCATAAAATCTCTGAAATTTATGCCTTACTAGTGTAAAAGTCTGACAAAATTAAAAAAATTGCTAACATGCTTTCCAACTGTGACAATGACTATTCTTTAGCAAATATCACAGAAGTTGGCAGTCATGGTAATAGAAGTTTACATAAATACAAATAACCATTAAAAAAGAACAATAAATTACTTAAAAAGAGAGGAATAGATTATTTTCTAATACAAACAAAGATGCATGCCAAGGTATAAATTGTTAATACAGTTAAAAATTCACTTAGTCAAATGCAAAAGTTAGTCACTTACGAATTAAAACTAATACAATAATTAATTATTTATATTATCTCTTATGCTAATGATTTTATTAAAGATAAAGAGAAAAATAAATGGAACATAAAAAGATCCTGAAAATATGACTGAAAACTAGTGATAAGCCAACATTTTTAAAAAGTTGGAAAAACAATTGCTTACTTACAATTTTTTTACTTCTAAATTTTGTTTCAGGTACCAGATTCATGAGCAAATGGTTAATTGATTTTATATTGCATTACTGATCAACTTAACATGGTAATAACTCACATGTTATTCTAGTTACAGTAATTTTCTTTTATACAGATTAATAGAAGAGTATTGTAGATATCAAAAGGTAAATTTCCCCTAAATTAATTTCAAGTTAACATTATACAATATGCTTAGGTATCACAGATAAGCAATAATAAAAAGTAAATTTATTTATATCATAATCACGGATTATCAAAAGTCAAAATAATTAAAATAAAATCAGGGTGTCCAGTAAGAAGGCATTTTCAAAATTCCTTACTTTTACCTGTAAATCCAAGATTTTACCATCCATTGCGCAGATGATATTTAATATTGAATTTAATATAATAATAAAAAAATACTATATCATTTAAAATATGTAATTCAATCAGAGTAAAATAAAATATAAATGGGCAGATTAATATTATAAAATAAACATTACATATTTGAAAATAAGGCAGGTTCCATTCTAGACCTTAAAAAGGGCAGGGTGTTAGAAACCCAAAAAGATCTCCCTTAAAAGGAGCATCCATCACAAAAAAGGGCATTGTGCAATGCACAAAAAAAAAAAAAAAATAAAAAAAAAAAAAAAAATAAAAATCGCATTGCTTAAAAAAAAAAAAAAAAAAAACTTCCTTAAAAAAAATCTTATTATAGAAGAGATCGATTAACTTAATAATTAATAAATTAGCATATTCGATAAAATGGTTTTGAAATGATTAATGAATTATTTTGAAAACCTTACTTGTCATAATAACATTTTAAAAATAATGTTAAAATAGGTGAAAAATTGATAATTTAACATGAATTTGAGATAGAATTGTCACAAATTGAGTGCGTAAGAAATAGAATACTAAAATTGCTAACTTCTCATTAAAAATATCGGAATTGAAATACATTAATAAGGGATTATTCGAGTTAAATTGCAAGTTGAAAAGAGCCAAAATAACATATAATAACTGGAAAACATAAATAACAGCTGAAAACCGATGTGAAGTTTGTCAAGAATCAAACAAGTCAAAACAGTTATAACTATAATTCTTCATTCGCACATGGAAAGATATTAAAAATATTTGAATTTGAAAACCCATGTTAAAGGGACTAAAAAAAAAAAAGAAAAAGATATCAATATAACTAAATAACTTGTGAAAGTACATTCATCAAACGATGTGAAATTACATAATAACTTGGTATTTAAAACAGCATAATATGAAAAACTGTGTGAAAAGAGCAGAAAAAAATAAATAAATGCTGAAAATTGATAATACAATGAAGTAAAATTAAGATGGAATCGTCACAAAACAAATGCGTCAAAAATGATTAATCAAATTTGAAATTCACACGTCCTAACGACATTGTATCGTAATCATAAAAAACTATGTAAAAGAGACTGAAAAGGATAAATACTTTCCAAAGAAAGTACCATCAAAAAAGGTGAAAATACGATGGCATACCTGCCAACATTGGAGAAATAAAATAACGGAAATTTTACTAGGGTTTCCAGGCTACAGGTAAAGTTTAGATACATCATACATAATCACGTAAGTCAAAAAGAGAAATTCAAAATTGGAAATAATATAAGCACTTACATTTAGCAAAGTAAAAAATATGTATACAAATCTTAATCTAAAGAAGATTTTTTGAAACCATTATTTATAATTACTTAAACTATTAACACTCAACATACTGCAGTAAAGACAATAGTACTATCTGTTGAGGAATAATAGAATTATTTTTGACATCAAAGGATATTTTATAGCCAAATTTTTTTAAAAAAAAATTCCTTCAACAAATACGGAGAAATGTGAGAATATATGGGCAAACAGAAGATAGTCATAAAATACAGGAGACTTGCCAGATATTCGATGGAATCTCCGCGAGTTGAATGCTTCAAAAAAGTAATATCTCACAATTAAAATTTGCATGTTGTAAAAATGTATTAAATATATCAGAATTTGAAAAACCCCAGGGTTAAGACAAAAAAAAAAAAAAAAAACTTAAGGACTGGGAAGAAATACAGGAGAAAACTTGTTAGTGAAGCGCTCATGGAATTAAAAATTTGTTGATCCTTGTTGTTTTTAACATTTTGCATGTTTATTTAGATTTTTTAGAAATTCCCTGATATTTCCAGAATCAAAAAATTTTCTGATAATTCTCTATCATGTGATAACCTGAAAATCTAGATTAATTATAAGTTTTTAGGTGTCAGAATACAAAGAAATGTTTTCTTCCTTCCTTAAGGCATTTTTATATTTTATAATATCGCTTTACATAAACAAATCTATGCTAATATTTACTAAATGAAAAATAAATATAGAAAAATAGTAAAGAAAATTAAAACAAACCCCATAACAGCTGCAATGTGCCACACAGGAGTTTTCATATCAACATCCAAATCTACATTAAGGTTAAGGTTTTCAAGTTTTGCAGCACTTTTAACAGTTGCAGACTTCTTTCTGAAAAAATTACACATTCATTTAGTGGATATACATTTTATAAAGTTCACAAATCAAAATATCATTTTCAAACTAATGTAAAATATAGAAATAAAAAACACAAATACTTGAAAGCTTTCTTGCATTTTAAGCAAAATTTTAATTAAAACTGTTGAGGTTAGTTCAAACTACAACTCTTTATGTTTTCTTTATTCTTTTGTACTAAAAAATGGCTGAAGGTGAACTACTTTTTAATATGATAATGTTTCCCATGATAAGATTAAAGAAATACATAATATTTCTATACTATAAGGTTGTTTTGAAATTAATTTAGTTTTTTCCCCAACATAAAAGGACTTTCATAGCTAAGCTTAAGCTGCAAAATTATAATATATTTTTAAAGCTGATATCAAGGCTCATTCGTCAAAGAGCTTGAACGAATCTACACACTAGTTTTTGGTTGGTGCCTTTCAATAAAAAAAATAATTTAAAACAAAATTACAAACAAAAATTTGCATTTTCTTTCATTTCTCGAATTTCTTATGTCGCAAAATCAGGATTGTAAATATCTCATGCAAATGCATGGTGCTGTCAGCGGAAAAAACGATGGAAAAATAACTTAGAATTACAATCAAATATGCACAAATAAATTATTTCAGAACTTTATTATTTAAATGTCCAAAAACATAAAAAGAAATAGATCTGGGTGAATTTGGCATTGCAATATGTTTTTGAAAAGAAAACAACCCTTATAAAAGAAAAGTAGAGCTCATTCCTTGAAAATTTGCAGAGGAATTTCACTTTTGTGTCAGCTCTTAATACATCTGTATCAAACAAACAAATCGGCTCTTTTGATTTACAGGGTATCTGCTAAGTCTAGTTTTTAAACCTATGACTTACACAGATAAATACATTTTGACTCAATAAGGTCGATAGAAGATCTCTCCCTAAACAAGTATAATTTTCTTTTTTAAAAAAAAAAAAAAAATTTTTTTTATCTGAGCAATGCTTTGCACACTTTTTTGCAAGTCAGTTTAAACCAAAACAATAAAAAAAATACAGACAACTTATTACAACAATTATACAAGATAATACAAAAAAAATTAAATTGCGGCAACAAACATAAAAATTAGAAAATCGATGCAAAAATATTTAATAATGCCTTTTAAAGTCAATTCTATAGATGTTATTTTCTTTATAGAATTGACCTTAAAAGGCATTATTAAATATTTTTACATACACTTCCTAATTTTAAATAAACAAAAGTATTAACATCATTCCATGCACTATCAAATTAATATATATACATATATATTTATCAAAATATAAAAATATTTTTAAGATTAAACAAAAATTATTAACTTCAAAATGAAAAAATTTTTAAAATTAAGTTTTACTAAAATTTTTAAAATATTTATCAGGCTTAATACATTTGATAAGAGTTAATTTATTGCTTCAATACCACAAATATAATTTTAATGTAATAACATATAAAACTGCGGGACTTTTTAAGGTTCTGCATGTGAATACAAATTCTGATTTTCAAATCCCGCTTCATTATGAAGGGCTCTAATAGCCAAATATCCATGATTAACTGGGAGTTTCCAGGAATGTTTAGTATTTATGACTGAAAATCATGACTTTCCATGATAAATTTTTGTTTATTTTGTTTGTTCAAAATCCATGACTTTTCACGATTTTCAACGACTTTCCAGATGCGCAGATACCACAAGTGTGGAACCCCTACTAGTCTAACTTACCCAGTAAGAGGAACTAGACTACCATCAATTGAGAGCTTGCACCCCTTAATTGGTTTGTCTTCAACAGAAATTTCAGTTAAAAGCACATTGTCA
Source organism: Parasteatoda lunata (assembly GCA_949128135.1). Classification (NCBI taxonomy): domain Eukaryota; kingdom Metazoa; phylum Arthropoda; class Arachnida; order Araneae; family Theridiidae; genus Parasteatoda; species Parasteatoda lunata. Next base: position 10,407,984 of record OX421973.1, on the reverse strand, counting down.
GTACTCCATTTCTCTCTCAATGTTAACCCTGTAAATTAAATGAATGTTAATCAAAATGAGTTTTAATAAAACATACATTTAATTAAATTATATGTAGTGTAATTTAAATGTATTACTATAAAGCACAAAATGTAGTTTCATTATTAAAGTACATAATATTGTAATATCAGAGCAATTTTTATTGCCCTGAAATAAAAATTTAAGTTCACACTAAGAACAAATAAATGTATTTAATTGATTTTAGTTTTTTTCCCCATTTTTTTAATAAATTTATATTATTTTTAAATTTAAAAAAAAAATAAATATGAATATAGTAGGAGAAACACTGATGCTCAGAGTGAAAGAGAAATTTTGTCAAAATTTTCACTGCTAAGGCTGAATTTCTTAGCACCTAGGTCCTGGAAAACACTACTTAAAATTTGTAAGTGCAACAATTATTTACGTTAAAAAAAAATAATACAGAACCTGATTACCATCAACCATTTCCTGATAATTTACCACATTCAAGAACTCACAAGGAAGGAAAAGTTTCTTTAAAATGTTTTTTACATTATTTTTTGCCCTTAATGTGTATTCCTTGTAATTTATTTTCTCCTTTAACATCACATCTTTTGTCAATCAAGAGTTAACAAAAATCTTTTTTTTTTATTTTTTAAAAGGGCTCAATTTTTTAATATTTTTAAATTTAACAAGCTCTTATAAAATCAAGTCTATATTCATTATTTATATATACAAACCATATATTCTATCAATTTTAAAGGTACTTGCATTTTTAAATTTTGAGATATGTACAAATTTTAAACAATAAATTCTTTTGAATACAATTAATAGTAAATTATATAACTTTCAAGGTTTACCAAACTTTTATCTTACTTAACTAAGGTTAACACAATTTTTAAAAAAAAATTTCTTAGTCTATTTTAAACATAAAAGATAAGTTTAGGTATTATTTCTCTGTATAAAACTCGTCAATATTAATGAAATTAGACGTAAGAAATATATTCTCTACTTAAATCTATGAATTTTTAAAAATCAGCTTACAAATTCAATTCAACAAATATTTTTAGTCAATTGATTTATATCAACTATTTTATGTCACTCTAAAAAAGAAAAAAGGAGAGAGAGAGAAAAAAAAAACAAAAAAAATTTTAGCAAAAGCAACTTTAATCTTTTCAATTATGCCTTTTTATAAAATAATAATATTACCATATTCTGGCACTTTGTACTTAGATTCAAGTGATGACACCACTTTTCCAGTTTCAATATTTGAAGAACCACTCACACTAAAATCCATCCCTCCACTGGTTTTGGTTTTACAATCAAGTTTAACAAAACTATAATCTAAAAAAGAAATAAGTGTATTAAAAATGCTGAGTAGACAAAAGAAAGATTAAAAACAGTGTTTAATATTATTTTTAAAGCTTAATACTTACTATAATTTTTATTAAATACATCTCTAGCTTGCTTTCCCAGATCAGAAAAACTTGGAGGAGCCATTATTTTATTTTTGTGGCGTATAATCTAAATTTATAAAAATGGAATGGATAAAAGTTTCAAATTAAAATATATGTTTATTAGAAAATATAGCGACAGTTGCAATAAGCTTGTAACTGTAACATAATAAGACATGAAATACTTCAACTTAGATAAAAAAAATAAAAAAATAACTCTAAAAAAATGACCAGATGAATACTATTTTGATATTAAGTTGTTTAATTAGTTTTACAGTAATGTGCAAATGTCATGTTTTATTTAGGTTTAGCAAGTTCTTGACAAGTTAGATCAAGGGTGTATATACCCTAATACTTAAAAATGTTAAAGCAATTATTACAGCAATTTATAAACAGTGTTTTAAACACTAAATCCTTTGTATCAGTCAATTGAATAATACATTTACATAAAATTAAATACATTAAAGTTAAAAATGGCAAAAAATAGGAATATTTTATAAAAAATATTCCTATTAATTAAACACATTTATTGAAAATATAAAGAATGGTAAAAAGTAATATATCTTTTTATTACACGATATAATACGAAAGTCAATTTTAAAATATGTTTTAACAATAAAAAATCTAGTATGTAGCAAAATGAGATTTAACATTTTGTTCTGAATGTAGTTCAAGGGCATTTATATTTAGTGAATAATAAGAGTTTTTATAAATGCTGATTTTTTTTCTTTTTTTGTAAAAAAACGTTTAAGCAACAAAAAATAAAAAACAGAATTGCACACAAATTAATAAATAAAAATGCACATTCCTCCACTTTTCAAATTTTGCTTGTTCCAATAATTTTGTATGACATGAAGCTTTTAAATATATATGAAAATTTATGGTAGTAACCAGTGAAAAATAGCTTAGGTGAAAACTGCTCAAATAAAGCATGTTAAAAATGGATTATTTAAGTGCATGCATGATCATGATTCAAAACTAATATCTCATGAGGATTTACAAAATCAGTAGAAAACATAGTTACAATTGCAAAATATGATAAAAAATCACTAGTTTTTCGAGGAAATCAGTACAGACAAAGTATGTCAAAAAATGATATCTTAAATGCACAATTTAAAATTTGAGTATCATAAAAATATTGAATGTCGAATTCCTGTGGAAACAAATACTACTCAACGCAATAACTAAACCACAACAAGTATAAAGGTTACATGTGCTACAATTTAGTTGAAAATGATGATTACATAAATTTCTAAAATTTGGAATTCTATTTCTAAGACTATTTTTGAATTTAAAAATTATTAATTATTTTGCAATACCTATCTTTTAGCTTAAATCAAAAATCAGCGGTCTATCCAAGCCAAATTTACTACCATTTAGCGGTACCTTATTTTAGTATTTTTATTACCTAAATAAGTAAATTCAACTTTAGGAAAAACGGTAGTTTCACGAAATACTTTTTCTTAAAATTTTATTTTTGTGTTTCGTAAGAAATGATAAATCCATATCTTTGTGTTGATTTTTTTAAATATAATTTTCAATTTTCACAAATTATGTCTAAATTTTGACAAAATAGGTACCTCTCAGAAAAACGTAGACAGACCCCTGAAAATGAAATACATAAATATGACACAAGCAGGTTACACCCTATTTTGAATAATTCAAAAAGGAAGAATTTACATTTTCCAGTATAATTGCAAAAATTAGCACAATGCATAATTTCAATGGATCATTTGAAAAATCTACATATTATTGAGGATTCTTTCAAAACATGAATAGCAACATTTATATATAAAACAATGACAGAGTTCCCAGCATGCCCTACTGGAATATTCAATTAAGATTTTGGAATTAAATCTAATAAATACTTCAGCAAGACTATATAACACCTTAAAGTGTAAAAGCATGTTTTGTTGAAAAGTGCAACTTAATATTAATGAGAAATATTTGCATTTTGGTTCACAACAACGAGACTAAGATTTAAGATGAATATCAAAACTTTTTGATGCTACTATTATGATAATATCCCCATTATGATACTCGATTGATAATCAAAAATAATGGTCGTATATTTTATTCTAAAAGGGTTTAATCAAAATTGTGGATGAGAATCTTAACCATTGAACACAAATATGTGATTAAAATAAAGAATAATTGAAACAGTGAGAGTGATAAAAGTTTCAATAGAAAGAAGTAGAAAAGTTTACTATTTATCAGTAATAATCAATTGCACAAAATACTAAAATAATATCTTTAAATTAAATAAATACTGACTTGTCTTCCCAATTTAAAAAGTCCTTTCTTCTCCTTAGTTCTTCTCGACTAAGTTACGGTTGACAAAGTGGGAAGTTCTGAAAAAATTAATTATTGTAATTTGATAGAAAGTGCTAAAGAATAGATACTGTTGAATTTTCAAGGAAAAAAACATTTATAAAAGAACTAAATCCAAAACCAATAAATAAATAGTAAGAATTATTTAGGAAAACATCGATTAAAAATTATCAATTAATATTAATATCGATTTTGACATTGGTTGCTTGAAAAGGAATAATGCCAAATGCGTTGCTCTAGAAAGTTTTATCCGTTGTGGTTTGTAAAAGTTTAAAAAAGTAAAAGAGTTTGTAGCAGAACGGATTAAACTTAAAAGTTGGAAAAAATTGTATATGAAACTTGGTCCACACTATTTTTAAAACATCTGTTATCAAAGCAAGAAAATTTTCAAAATAAATGGAACAAGACCGTGTGTTTACATCAAGTAATCTGAATATTTGTATAATTAGTCATTCTCTACTTTGGTATTAGTATTCGTTGAAAAATAGCGTACAAAATAAAAGAAATTTTCCGACAATACCGGGACATTCATTTGAACTATGTTTTAACTATGCGTAATGAATTATTATATATCATGTTTATGAGGAATTATTTTATCAATTTCAAATAAAAGGAAGAAAATTTTGAATTCTTTTAGAATACTTCTGTTAAAAATCAGGATTTTAAATTTCTTCTTATATAAATTCAAAGTTTGATTTTATTCTCATTTTAGTTTAAATTTCAATGTGAAAAATTATCCCAAAAATTATCTTAAGTGGTTGAATGAGCACAGATGATGGGGTTCTTCCAAAATAAAACTTTTCTTCAAATAAATCATTTACATGACTCATTACAGATACCAACAGGAGATTCCAAAACAATTATAGAAATATTTTCACAAAATATTAAAATATGTTAACGCTTGAGTTGAGGAACTAATGATAATATTTACTACATGTATATGGGCCATTCTCCACTGTAAACACTCTAAACCTCAATTTTTATCTTACTTTTACATATTTTTTATTTATTGAATAATAAAGTACATAGGTTAAATCTTAAAAAATTAGATACAATAATAGTTATATTGAAATTTTTATTATGAAAACAATTCTTAAAACTTAGCTTTGTACTTTTTAAGTTTTCATGTTATAATCAACATATTTACATTAATTTTTTTAGCTGAAAAAATATTATAGCATTTCAATTTTCTTCTTTTTTTTAAGTATATCTATATAATACTCTTATTTAAAAATGAATTAAAAATTTAAAAATCTAATTAAAATTATGTAAAAAATAACAATTTATTTGAGCAGAAATTGGTTGTCCCGTGCATAACACAAAAACATGATAATTTTTATTTTTCTCACTTATTTTTAGAGCGAAACATAAACTGCTTCAACTTTACTTTCTTTCTCTTAGTACCGACTTATATTACAAAGGAAGTTCCTCTAAGTTTAATATTAGATAAAAAATTAGCACTTATTTTCATGTCCCGTGCATAACTTATATTTCTCAAAAAATCGGGTAAATCAAAACCTCCAAGAGCATTTATAACTATAGGTGGCTGAATAATTTTAACAACTTCCTCTTGTTGTAAAACACTTTTTCTCACGTTTAGGCCATTTACAATATTTTCCAGGCTTTACCATGGCAGAAATTTCAATATCATTTCCCAGCACTTGCTTAACTTCTCTAGCATATAAACTATAATCATATTTCACAACAACCCAATTTCCTCCAATACTTTTTGTGGTGTCAATTGCCCTGGTATTAAAATTTCCTTTCATTGGTGCTGCAGCATTTTTATAAAATTTTAAACCAGAAGGTGAATATGTAATTCCATGCATTTTAGAAATTCCTGGTAAAGTATTACTCTTGCGTTGGTTCAGATATTGTTATCTCTGTTTATATCTTTAATCTAAAAATAGCATCACTGTAGTAGATGTATAGCTTTTTTTACAACATTTACAAAATCATCCACAGACTGCACAACTGGAACTGTAGATTTTTTTTGACTCAACAGGGTTTTGTACCAAGCATCTTGCCTCACCACCATTTCCATCCACCACACCTTTGCCAGGGGCAGTTGCAAAATATTTCCAGTAGAAAGTCTTTTTGAATTTCTATGGTCTTGTAGCAGCAAAGTCATGAACCTATTTTTAAACTTTGATGAAGGTTTATCTGTCCAGATTACCTCTTCAAGAAATTTGTTTTCTTCAACATTTTACTTGATTTCTTTATAAATTTTTTCAATGAAAGCTTTGACAGTATTTTTTTTTCTTTCTCACAAATGTCGGAACATATTAGGTAAGTACTGCATTTTTCGTGCAAGAACACTGCAGCTGTAAATAAAGTTATACCTTTTTGAGTCCAAAGTACACTCTGTACTTGATCCTCACATAAACAGCTATAGTTCATAGCAAAATTCTTTTTTCAGGTGAACTTTTATCATTTTGGAATTGAATTCTTTTTGCGTTAATATGAAACCTTATTGATGAAAAATTGTCACACGTACTTTCCAAAACTTATCCAATGCATGTCTGCTTCACTTGGCAATATAATTTTGCATCTTCACTTTCCCCCCTTTTTTTCCAACAAACAATTATGAGAAAGATCTTCATTACATTTTAATTTTTGCCCATAGCAGCAATTTTTACAAAATCCTTGCCAACATGAAGAGTTTATCGAATCATTACAGAGTGTTTCTTTCCAAAATAGTTTTGAATCATATGGAACTTTTAGTGCTTTAAGCTGAAGAAAGAAGTTTTCACATACTGATCTTCTGGTGTTTGATGCAGCAGAAAAACATTTTCTGGTCTTAACTTTCAAAATGTAGAAAAGTTGATGGAAGAATTTGGGTATTCATCCTTAAAAACTGAATATGCTTCACAGGGGCTTAGTTTTGACTGTCCTAAACTGGTTTTAACAGGACATGTGGGCTTTATTGCCTTAAACTGACTAAAACTGCTTTGTTTTGCTGGAGATTTAGGTAAAGATTTTCTCATTGCTTTTCCGAAAGCTTGAAAAATCTTGTTGGTATTTTCAATTTGGCTTCTTGATGGCGTATTATTTCTAAACTCTGTTCTTTCGTTGGTGATACAGTTGTAATTATCCTTTATAATGATTTATAAAGCTTCTAATTCAGATCACAAACTAAATTCAAAATATGAATTAGTGTTGCCACGTCAAAATATGCATAATTAAATCAAGTGTATGCCTCTGTGTGTAATAAATTGCAGACATGTCCCGTGCATAACATTAGTTATGTCCTGTGCATAACACAAATAAATTAAATTTAGAATTTTATTGAATGATGTATTTGGAAAGCATGTAGCATAATTTAATAGAAGTAATATTTATCAGCTGAGAAAAAAATATAATGACAGTAAACAAGTTCTAAATTCACAGAGTTTATGAAAAATAGAAGGCAGGGTAGAAATTAATATTTTTTCTGAGTCCCGTGCATAACGACTATATTAAATCCCTTTTCAAGTATTTAAACTTTAATTTTTTATTTGTTTTCTATACAATCTTTAAGAAACAGACCTGTTTTGAAGTGAATTGTTAAAAAAATATTTATTACCCCATTACTTTACTATTTTTATATACTTCAAAAGCCTGCAAATGTCCCATGCATAACAGGAGAATGGCCCATATAAATTTTCTTGAAATTCATTAATCAAATTGATATTTATGACCTTGTTAGTATTTTTGTTTTTCGTGTTTTTAACTAGAATATATGTTTAGTTCCTTCCATTGTTAAATATGCCTTGTTTTTTATTCAATAAATAGTGTCTTTTCTGAGAACAGTCAAAACTCTTTTTCACAGAAAAAATCAAAACAATGCCCCAAATAATACTAAGGTTTCCTCTCTGTTTTATTTTAGTACGAACTTATTATCCTGTTGACCATTATTGCCAACACCATGCTAAATTCATTTTATTGACTTTCAAATTTATTTTTACATGGTAATTGATTATAAAGAAAAGGTTAAAATTTAGACTAGGGAGAATTCTGTGACTTTTACTACACATTAAATCTGCCATTTTCCTATTATTTTTATTGCTATTTCTTATTAATAAAATATCTCACTTTTAAGTCATTTTATCCTTTTAAGACCTTTTTTAGTCCCTGTTTTCTGTATTACTTAAATAAGAAAGACATCCTATTATAACCTTTTACCAAGGAAAATTTAAATTTTGATCAATTTGTTAGCAAATCTAAATTTTTATAAGGAAAATAAAAACACCTAAATTTGTCTTCACCAATGAAAATAAAATACACGGCAGAGTACTGCTGTTTTAATTAATGGTAATTTAATATTGAGCTTAAAGAATGTTTAGTGACCGCTTACAAATGTGGCTAAAGTGGTTGATGGGATAATAAGTAATTACCTTTATTTGAAACTGATGATTGAAGTTTTCATAATTGCATATCTTATTTAGTGTGGTATGGGGATTGATAACCTGGATCAAGTGCATTTATGGACAGTCAGTGATGTCAGCCAGTGGCTGGAAGAAAATGGATTTTCGGAATATATCACTTTGTTTTCAGCCACTCATCGCATTGATGGTAAAGCTCTGCTTACTTTGTCAGAAAATGATTTGAAGTCTCCTCCTTTATCTATGAGGGTAAGAAATTTTTATCAACTGGCATATAATTTCGTATCAGTACCTATTTGCACCAACTATAGTTTGTCTAAAATATGAACTCCCCATGCCATTCGTCAGTGACTATGATAACAAGGTATAACTATTTAAAGTAGGGGTGTGAGATCGGCAAAAAAAATGGAATTTTTTCCCCTGGTCTAATCTAGTCTTCCCTCTAGTGTTAGCACTAGAGGGAAGAGAAGCTAACCACCCTGAAATGCGCTATTCTTGTTTCTTTAGCAGCAGACTGTCCCAGACTTTGTGGTGGGGGGAGTTCTTACCGTAGACAAACTATACCCTTAGAAATGTGCCAAATGTCTTTTATAATGGTTTGTCCGGGAGTGGCTTCAAGTTTATCCCTTTATATGATGATTTTTTCAGTTTCTCACATGCCTCTGCCAAGTTTGGGCAAAAATTTCATAATTTTTATTATTGGTATAGTTAATAGATTATGATAATTATCTTAATTATGCTACTAATTACATCCGATTAATTGTACTTGACTTCTTTTAGATGTATTTGTAATTTATATTATTATAGTGGAATATTCTTGAAATAAATGCAATGTTTTCTCATGTTCATAGCCACCTCTTAACAAGCAAAATATATGTGTCTTGTTTTAGTAGAATATTGAGAATAACTAAAGGTCAAAGGTTGTTTTTTATGGGATATATCAGATCAAAAACTGTTTCACCTATTGCTAATGTACGAGTGCCCAAATTTTGCGCTTGCAATTTTAGAAAATATATAGGGTGACTGTATAATTAATCATTCAAGCCTGACTCAGATTTTTTCTTTTGGTTTTTCATGGGCTATTGCTCAGTTGCTCTTGTACTAATACGAAAATTCTCTCGTTATATATATTAGAAGTAGTCATTCTTGGGGTCAGTAAATGGGTTTTTAATATTTCAAATTTATGTCTCGTTATAAGTTTCTTTTTGACATAATATTTTCTATAAAGATTATTTTTTATGATTAAACTTTTATAAAGAATCTGTATTTAACAATAAAAATTATATAAGATAATTAATATCATAATATAAAATTATATAAGACATTATATGATAATTTTATTTAGTAAATTCAATAAGTTTACTTAATCATTTCAATTTTATTTCTTGATATTGTTTTTTGTTTTCATGTGTAAATAAAATGTGTTAACAATTTATTTGGCATTCTAGGTGTTAGGTGATATCAAGCGTTTAGCGATTTGCTTGCATGATTTGCAGATGCTAAATCCTGTAGTTCTTCCTCATTGGAGACCATCAGGTGACGATATTAGCTCGCATCGCAACTGTCACAATGGTACAAAATTACGCAGACGAAGACATAGACGGGAAGCTAGTGACTCTTCTGATTTGAATACGATTGCCAGCGAGTTTAGTGACGATGAAGGAGATTATTCTGGTTCACATAGACAGGTATTCTGATTTATTGTATATGATTTAATAATATTATATTCTGATTTAATATCAGTTTTACATTTATTAATGTTTTTAAGTTTAAAGGTTTTTTATTAATTTTTTGAACTTCATATTACACCTCATAAACATATTTTCGTTATGTTTATGAGGTGTAAAAACTTTCCATCTGGAACTATATTTGCTAATTTTTAAAATACATCCTTAGACCATCATAGCTGAAGGCATTGCCATCGTGCTGTATGCTGAGTTACTTGGTCTTTTTGTAAAGTTTTCTATGTTTTGGATGTATATTTTATATATATGATGACAAAAAAAAAAAAAAAGGAAAATTCATTTTACTGATAGCCATTTTTCATTTTTTTTGCTAAGGATGTTTTTTATTGAATGATATATCTTTTATCAGGTAGAGGTGATTGCATTCGGGGGGTATCCCGGAAGTCCCAGTTTTTCACATTTTCCTTCTGGGTTTAAAAATTATAAGCAGGGTATTTAATTTTTCTGGTAATATTGTGGAATTCTGTTTTTCTAAAGACCAATGGTTCTCGGACTTTCATGAATCAAAAATTTATAATCTAGGGAAATTTTAACGGAATTATTCAATCTAAAATGAAAAATTTAAAAGTATTCTAACTCCTGCTAAAAAACGGCTTACATGCACGTTATTCTTCTGCTAATCGGCAGAAATCAGCCAATTGTTTCGTTTGGTTTGGACGATTTTCGTCATTTTGAATAATTTGAAACTCTGTTGGAATCCGCTAATATCACTATTCCTTTTTTCACGCAGTTTGAATATCAAACATAGATTCTTGTATTTAAATTTAAAAGTTATACTTTGCGATTTCTATTCATGTGGTTTAAAATTCGTACATCGCTATTCGTATTAATGCGATTTTAAATTCCAATATCGCAATTCATATTCACACGATTTTAAAATCTAATATCACGGTTCGTATTCACACGATCTTAAAAATCCAACATCGTGCTATCAGCATCCAACATTTCTTAAATTAGTTACTATAAAGGTGTGATGTTTATCATTGGTAGGTAATTTAATTATAAATCTTATTTAAAAAACTGTTGAATACGAAACATGTATGGTATACAAATTGATATCGTGCTATAAATTTTTTGCACATAAAATTTTCAGGGTTTTTCACTTTATGTCCCAATCATCCCTGATTAGGTTATAAAACAATAATTTATTATTATTGTTAGGTTGTGCAGAATATGTTTTTTTCGCTTCACTGACATCGTTAGATCTGGTCAGCAAAAATGAAATGGCTCACAACCAAAATAGGATTTGAATTTTTGGTGTAAATAAAATTTTTTATTCTTCACTCAACAGTTACAATAGATAATGTTCTTGGATTATTTCATGTTAGTATATGATACAAACAAAGGTATATATTATTTAGATGTTATAATTTTAGATGTCATATTGAAGAAGTAAATGAACTATATTGAAATGGTTGAGATACTATACTTTAAAGATAAAAGGGTGAGGATTGCAAGAATGAGAACTTGATTGCAGAATCACAGTGATCAGAAGTAGTGCACTGCAAGTTGCAAAACTACTGTAGCTGCTGTATTTTTTGGTACTCTGCAGTGCAATGCTTTATTCAGAAAAATGAGTAGTGTAGTGAGTAATGTGATACAAACTACTTCATGCAATTTCTGACTACTACTTTTAAAGTTAGTTTAGTAAAGAAACTAAGTTTAAACGTTCCTAGTTTTTTCATTGCTGATCTGTCAATAGATGCGATGGGAATGTGAGCGTTAATAATAATTGTGCTCCTAAGCAGCAATTTCCCCCCATTATTTATAATTCCTAATATGTAAACTATCCATTACGAATAATTGCTAATTTATCACTTTGGCAATACATACAAATGTGAATATTAGCTCATGAAGTACGCATGCATGTTATAAAAATAGAAAAAGATCATATTTTACACTGTAATTTTCAATGTTCTTTATTTTGTATAGGAAATAAAAGAGCATTACATACTTAACAAAATCACAAATTAAAAAATTTTCTAGTTTTGTTTAGATTAAATATTCACTGTTGGAAAATATATAAAAAATTGAAGGTTAAGAGAACAAATTTGGGAAAAATGGTTTAGAACAAACTGGCTAATGTAAATATGAATAAATATTTCTTAAGGATTTCTTATTTTCAAATCAACTATTTTTTTTAAATTCAAAACCATTGTTAACCTGTGTGTAAATTAAGTTCTCTAGCAAAGTTCGTCTCCGAGTTGTGAAGTATTGATTTATATTTTGAAAGTAGGTTTATAATCATTAATAATCATTACATTTTATAAAAAGTTTTTTTTAACTACATTTATAACAAAGTGGTTGCCGTTAATTACAAAAAAAATTTAGTAGTTTTTTTTCCAATCACTATTGGATCAACAATTATATAATTGTATGTACTTATGTATCCCAGAATCACTTAAAAAACATTTTATTTAAATATTTTGTAAAAATTGGTTCTGTAATAAACCTGGGTTTTAATTTTATACTGAAAACTTTCTGTGCAAGCAAATCAGAAAAAGCATTTTATAATTTCTTATGAAAATGTTTTTATTCGATTTGTAAGAATTGTCTTAAGATTTGTCTTAAGAAAAAAAAAATTATATATACTAATGTAATAAGCATATATACTTTTTTCATTTTAGTTTTTTTAAATGTAATGCATTCTATTGAAATTCATTAATTATCTATTTTGTATTAATTACAAAATTCTCTTCTGTAGCCTTCATTGATGATAACTGTCAAGGTATATTTATGACGATAATATTTTGTTTAAAAATATGTTAAATACAAATTGTTTCTTTATAAATACTAAGTATTATATTAGTGCATCATAATCTTTGTACATAAGTAAAAAAGCTTTTTTTTTTTTTTTTAAACAATTCATCATTAAATAATAAATATACCCATTTAAGAAGTATTATTATACTATGTTAAATAAAATACTATATTACCTATCTATTACTTAAAATGTCTTATGTTGTAGTTTCCAGTTTTTTTAGAGCAGTTATTTTTATCCACTTCAATCCTTCTTTTTAGCTAAAGAGAATTTTCTTTATTTAGTTTCTGTGCAATTAGAATAACACAATTAGTCACACTTGTTCTTTAATTTGAACATGTTTAATAGAATATTTTTCTATTATACATTAGCAAATGCACATTTTGAAAAATAACTTATAAAAATAATATTATTTAATTACAAGTAAAGATATAATGGTCTACAACTTTACTTTAATATTCATTAGTAGTTTACACAATTTATTTTATTACAGATACCATTTTGTAAACAAAATTTTTATTTTCTTCTAATTTCAATACAGGAATGTAAACAAAAATCATTTTCTTTTTAAAATGTTCTATGAGGAATGAAATTATTTTATAAAATTTCTTAACTTTAAATCATAAATTTCATAAATCAAAAATGCTTGTGAATGAATTTTATTTTTTTACTAATAAATTTCTCAGGGCTAGAAAAAACTCAGAAATTTTACCCGTCCCCGAGGACGGCTAGCACGACAATGTACCCGTCCTCCTTTGAAACTAACCCGTAGTTTCTAAATAAATAAAAATATAATTTTCTCTTATTTATTACAAACATTTATATAAATTGCCCAATGAATTAGTAGTTACTAGGATTACATTATACAGTAATAAAAGAAATACTCGGTTGCTAATAGTAACCTAGTATTTCTTTTATGAAATAATTTAAATGACAAAGGTCAAGTTATCTAGAATGTCAATTAATCAAAGGGTACTGCGTTTTTTAAATGAATCAAATATGACGCTTGCCAGTTCCACAATCAAGCCAATGATTTACAGGGGTCTCTGCACAGAAATCTGAAAGGGGTTTTCCATTTAGGTAGATGTTTATAATTGCGTTTAACGCTTCTTGTTTAAGACCAGTGCGTAATGTGTTTTTGCTGAAAAGCCCCTTTCAACCGTTGCAGTACTCCCAGATATAGAGAAAACATAAATTTCATCATGCACAGTATTTCTAGATTAGAGGGTCATTTTAGAAGTTAGGCGCAAGACTCTCAAAAGATAACAAAAATTGAAAATGTATCACGAACATAAACTGAAAAATGGCCGTCCACACGGACGTCGGATTCGAGAAATTTGTTGTCCGCGGGGAATTTTTGACCGCCGCGGGCGGGCGGTTTTTCGAGCCCTGAAATTTCTGTATTTTGATCCTATTTTTAAAATTCAGTTTTTAAAATTCTGGTTATCTCAATCTAAATATATTTAGTCAGTAAAAGAAGTTTAATAATATGCTTGTTTAGAGCACATTAATGTTTTATTTATTTTTCCTTATCTATTTCATTTCATTAAATAAACTGTAACATTTCATACCTTTAATTTCTTTTTTTAAAAAAATTTCAAAATAGGACTTGTGTAATGAAGGAAATAGATATTGATTTAAATAATTCAATATTCAATAAATAAAGTAATTATTTTTGTATTCTATATTAAATAGAGTAACACTTTAAACAACAGCACAAATTCCAAAACCTATGGTCATGAATTATTAACAGCTTTAATGATCACTGCTTAAACAACAGTCAACAATAGATGTTTATTCAAAGAAAAAGTTTGGCTGTTTTGTTTTGGAAAATATAATTTAATTACTACGTTTACATTATTTAAAATTAATTTTTTAAAATAAAAATCAGATTTATTTGATTTTATCATTTTTTTTATTTATTTGAATTCAATTTGTTCGATTTTTGTATATTTATCAGCTAAAGCATCTGATAAAATGTATTAACTATACTTAATATTATTAAAAAAAACAAAACAATATAGCTAAAATAGTAGATATTTCTAACTAAAATGTTTAAAAAATTACTATTAACTAATTGCTAAATAAATCAGGGTTATTTTTGTTCAAGCTAAAAATTCTAAATTTTTAAATAGGAAAGGATAATTAATCCTTTAGATATCCAATTAAGAGACAATTAGTTTAGATCAGAATACATTAAAGAAAAAGAAAAAAATATCGTAAGTTCTTTTGGGGCGAACATGCCTATCTTCAATATTGGTAAACACTAACTACATATTTAATATGCTTTAAAATCACTTCAAGTATTCAAATGCACCTAAAACTAAATGGATAAAATTGAAATATGTTTATTATCAGAGAATTCTTTTACTTAGTTATAATATAGCAAATTATGTTTTAACAGTTAAAAGTAACTCTATCCACTTCTAGTCTCTTAATTTTATTTTATTTATTACTGTATTTTTGGATATAATAATATACCCTTTCATTATTTTTTTTAGATAAAATCTTCATTCTCAATGAATTCAGACTTTTAAAAAAATTACAGACTTCAGATTAAAATATATTCATGAAAATATATTCAACTTAATCATTTATTTAAAGAAAGAAAGAAAAAAAATCATGGTTTAAACCAATGATTTTCTTGAAAATATCACAGTTGATATAAATCAATGATTTTTTAAAATATCACAGTTGATATAAATCAATGATTTTTTAAAATAATGTCAAGTGTTTTAAATTGCGATTTAAATCATGCTAACCCTGCATGGTGATGCTAAGTCAATACTGATGTCTGCTTTACAGAACCTTGCATTGTTAGTTTAGTTAAAATTATAGCAATTTTATGTTGCAATCCTGTTTGTTAAGCTGTTTTAAATTAATTAGATGTAATTTTTATTTAGTTGAAACCTGAAGTGTGGAAAACAGCTGTTGGACTAGTGTATTTTTTCTCTGTCACATGGCTAACGGCCATTGTAATGGTGATAGTTCATGATAGAGTTCCTGATATGCAAACTTACCCTCCACTTCCTGATATATTCCTAGACAACATTCCATATATGCCTTGGGCGTTTAGTATGTGTGAATTAACAGGAATCATACTCTTCCTCATTTGGATGGCAATCCTTTTCTTCCACAAACACAGGTATGAACATTTTGTTTCTTTTTTTTTTAATGCTTAGGTTTCGTGCATACTTTCATTGATCAGCAAAATTTTATTGATTATTCTTACCCCTATCTTATTTGGAAATCTAAATATCAAATCGAATCAAAATTAATATTCTACGTGTAGCTTTAGTTTTCCAACATTAAAATAATTGTAAGTTTTTTTGTTGTATGCTTCCTCAATTTTGATGATTTATCATGAAACAAGGTCTGATTAATTAATTCAATTAATGAAACTTTTAATGTAGGCAACATATGGCTCTCTATCATGTTAATTTTTGATGGTGTCTGTGCTTTATATATAATTCATATTAATTATAATTCATTTTAATTTCCCAACTCTGGAAAATGTTGTGATTTTTACTATTATTTATTTGTTAATCATATTTTAAAGAAATTATGGAAGAGGGTAAAAGTTAATAAATAAATTGTAATAATGCTTTAAAAATATATATATATTTATATAGTGTAATTTGTGTAATTCTGTTATGTTGAATACTATCAGTTTTAAGACTTAGTAAATTTTGTAATGAATAAAAATATGTATTACTTAAGCATTGGAGTAATGTCAAAATGTACTTATCGTGAAATTTGTTTAAAAATTTTTTCCAACTTTAAGAGACTTCTTTTTATATTTTAGGTTTATTCTTTTAAGAAGAATGTTTTCACTTTTTGGCTCAGTGTTTTTATTACGTTGTATTACAATGATTATAACATCCCTCTCTGTGCCTGGAAAGCACTTAGAATGCAAAGCAAGGGTAATTTTTTTGTAGAATCATTTTATTTTGCTTAAAATATACACTTTTTAATTGTAAATATTTTATTATGTTATTTAAAAAGGTACTAGGTCTCAGCAACTCAGTTAGAAACAATAAATAGTGCTTAATTTTATTGAAGAAATTTTTATTTTGGATATTTGTACCTCACATTTGTTTATAAATTTATGTTTTAATTTCATAATTTTTTTTAAAACTAATTGTTCACAATACTAATCAAGAACAGTTTAATAGAATATGATTTTTAAAAAGCATTTTAAAGACTTCAGAAATTAAAAATATTTTTGGTTAGCAAAAATTTTCTGAAGAATGAAAAAGAGTTGATGAGAAATGTATTTGCCTGAAAAAGATTTCTATTACCAAAATAGTAATTTTGATTGATAAGGTATTCAGATTTTTATTTTGCTTTTATTATGGCAAAATTAATTTTTATTTTAAAAAAAAATCCAAAATTGATTATTTTTTCTAGTCATATAAGGTTTTTGTCTACCTAATAAAGGAATTTTTTAAGTAATTAAATTTTTAATTATGATTATTTTAAAACGTATGTCTCATAAATAGGTTTTATTATTAAAATTTGTAATTAAATGTGCATGTACTCAGTACAAATACAATGACAATATAGGCTTGCGTGTTTATAAAGCTTAGGCGTAAAAATAAATTGGAAATAGTATTTTTATGCCTAAGCTTTAGAAAATTACTTAAATTTAGGCTATTACTATTAACATTCTTTTTAAAATCAAAAATTAAGCACATTTGACGTAGGAACACGTAAGTCTTGTTTTGAATATAACCCACTATGAGTGCTTTAACTTATAATATACAACAAGACTTGGAAAATCAAGTCTGAGAAGTTTGTAACATTATCAAAAAAATCAGGGAAATTTGTTAGCAAGAACATTTCTTGCCAAACACGGTCTGTAATTGGTAGTTTTGAACTATATTTTCTTTAATCTAAAGTAATTTCAACAGCACCTCAAAAGTGGGTGAGAAAAGTAAAAGATGTTTCATCTCCTTGAACACGTAGGAACACGTAAGTCTTGTTTTGAATATAACCCACTATGAGTGCTTTAACTTATAATATACAACAAGACTTGGAAAATCAAGTCTGAGAAGTTTGTAACATTATCAAAAAAATCAGGGAAATTTGTTAGCAAGAACATTTCTTGCCAAACACGGTCTGTAATTGGTAGTTTTGAACTATATTTTCTTTAATCTAAAGTAATTTCAACAGCACCTCAAAAGTGGGTGAGAAAAGTAAAAGATGTTTCATCTCCTTGATTCTGTTGCATTCATAGTTTGGTGAGGCTGCAGATAGCATGGTGTTTATTACCCTTCAAATATTAAGTTTCAGTTGTTTATACCCTTTAATCCTGTTTTTTTTTAAACCTAAAATTTGTTCCTCTCAAATTTTTTTTTTTTACAAAATGGACATAAGTTTGCAATGATGACCTTGTAAATTTACGTCACAATAATAGTTTTATGGAAAATTTCCGTAGAGTTTTTCCAAGTTTGATATTTTTAATATGATGCCATTACGATATGTGGTTTTCAGTGTATATAAAGCTAGGAATTTAGTATATTTTGTTACCCCGTAGGTAAAGGAAATTTTGTAAGCTTAGTTAGGGAAATAATTTTTATATCATTTCATATTTTATTGAATGTAATATAGATTTTTAAATTTCTATAAATAGAGATAGTGTAACCTAATAACGTTTTTTAAACAGCTATCACAATCTTCTAATACCATGATTTTTTTGCTTTTCATCAGAAAAGAATGTAAAAATATTGTTAACCCTTTTATAATTTGTGTAGACTTGTTTTGTTTTCATTCAAACAGGCATGGAAACTGCTCATTTATTTTACTCGCTGATAACAAAATTTCTATTTTGTTGCCATTTAAAAAAATTTGGTATTTAGTTTCTGTCTTCTAACTTATGAAAGTTTACAACTTTCATAAATTAGAAAAGTTAAACATGTAAAATAGTGTTATTCATGTTTGCTGAATGATTATTAAAAATCTGAAGATACATTTTAATCAGGATAAGTGTAATTATGTTATAATTGCTTCTGTTATTTGTCTTTAGTAGGAATGAGCTATAAATGCATGTCTAAAACATATAAAAAATGTTGTCTTAATGCATTTTTTAAATATTTTTAATCAATTTTAATAACATCAATTAAATCTATATGAACCTTCATATTTAATTAGCTATATTCCCTATTTAATTTTATTTGCCATATTTGAAAACAATTTTAAAAAATTCCTTTCAGCATTTTGGTGAATGGAGTGAAAAAATTCGCACAGCTTTCCTCATTTGGCTGGGTGGAGGAATGTCAATCCAAGGAGTTAGAACTTGTGGTGACTATATGTTTAGCGGTCATACTGTTGCATTGACTCTACTTAACTTTTTTATCACTGAATGTAAGTAAAACATTGTTTCTAGAATTCTTTTTTTATCACATATTAATCATTTTCAGAGATTTTGTATGTAGTTTTTGTTATGTTGCTTTGGTTTGCCTTTAAATTCATAGAGCTCCAAGCATCTCAAAATTTAAAGAAACATAAGTTCTGTTGATCGTTGAACTCAAAAGCATCGATCAACTGCATTAAATATTAAACTTCAGGGTTTTGTTTACACCTCTTTTGATAGTTGTACAGTGATTTGTTATAGAGCAGAGGTATCACTTATGTATGTGATAAGTTAGTAGACTATATTTTCATTTTCAAGTTTCTAATCATTAATATAAAACATAAAGTGGTTGGCATGAATGCTATGCAAATTAGATAGTAGAATAAATATGGCCGATTGTCCGTTTCATACTCTGTTCCCTCTTAACCATGTAATAGACGGCAGTGTTATGCTCAGTAGATGGACTGCTAAGATTGTAAAAACCTGAATTCTTCAGCCATTCTTCCTTGAAGACCTGTAGTTAGGGAATCGGTATCCTGGAGTTGTTAAATGCTGAGTGTTAGCTTTGACAAAGCATATAGCTTTGTCAAAACTGAATGCTGAATATGTATCTCAAGCTATATGTTGAATTGAGTCTGCGAGTGGAGCTCTGGGTAGAATCTTGTAGTTTGAGCAAAGTGTACTCAGTGGTTGTGTTTCCTCTGCAGCAACATTTTTTCAACATTCTGCTAACTTAAAATTTAAATTTAGTTAACAAAATGTTTATTTTGCCCTTTTTTCATTCTTCTTAAGCTCTTATTATCGAGCTATAACTTTTTTTATGCAGATTTCATTAAAGAAAAATGCAATTGCTGAGTGAGCTACTGATGCAAACACATAAGTAAAAAATTGATAATCTAAAAAGTGATTCCGAAGTGGCAGGTATTTAAAAGATTTTTTGACAGAAAAAAGGTTTTTCTTTTCTCCTTTTTTCAAACTGAGTTTTAATAAGTAGAAATTTTGATGCAAATTCCCATGTTCAATAGCAGAATTATATAGTCAATGCTATATATTTGCCCCCTTTTTTATTTGACTACATTTAGTTTGAATTAATATTTATTATTTTATGTAACAGAGATTTTCAGTAATCACTTTTCATCTCTCTCAATACCTTCGTAAATCCGCGTTTCAATTTTCTTATGCAATCAGTTACTGTCATTGATTTTTCTCATAGTTTTTTAAAATTCTAGTATTGTGACATACAAAATTTGAATTGCTTAATTCACTGTCTTTTTGATGTGTTAGATATGCATTGATACCGTCATAAATCTGTGCTGTGTTTCGATCTTTTTATTGGCTACGATTGGTTATTCGTCGAATTTTTTTATTATTATCAGTTATTGCTGGTATTTCCGTACAAAAGTATAAAGAGACGAGAAATTCTAATTGCACATTTGAGTAAATATTATTCTCATGCTCAATTTGCACTAAATCAAACAAGAAACAAGAAGAAAAAAATTATTATTATTTTAAAATTTTTTCTCTCTCTTTATTATATTTTATAAAATTTCTTTTTGTGCATGAAAATGACAGTTTTTTTTTAAATCTCCTTTGTACAAAAAGAGAAAAAAAAATCGAGTATTAAAAAAAAGCTACATATTGGAAAAAAAAAATTCGAATAATGTCTGAGCAAACTTTACTTAGTGGTTGTGCTTCCTCTACTGTGATCTATATTACACGTGTCTATAGTAGTAGCTTTAGTACAGCTGCAATTAGTATACAATGAACTATTTTTTTTTTTGCATGTGCATACAGTAGATGATGAATAGTAGAGCTTCTATGTTAAATTCTTATATTTTTGATTGAACTTTCTATAAATCTTGTTTTTATAAGCTCCTGTTTTCGCATTCATGTGTAGTAAGTCACAATACTATGAACCAGTTTTTCACCATGTTATTCTTTGAGAAAACAATACTAGGTTCAAAAATTTGTACACAATTTTACCCAAGTAATTTGTGTTATTACCAACTTTAAAGGTCATTTAAATGGCAAAAATAATCATAATTATAAAATTTATTTATTGCATGATTTTCCAAGTTATTTAATACACATTTAATATTAACTGTTTTTTCCTGATTTATATTTCAGATACTCCTAGAAGCATGTATTATCTTCATACATTTACTTGGGTTTTAAACATATTTGGTGTGTTTTTTATATTGGCGGGCCATGAACATTACTCAATTGATATTTTCATTGCCTTTTACATCTCAACACGACTTTTCCTATACTATCATGCACTTGCAAACAACAGGGCTTTCGTTCGAGATGATCGTAGACGAACAAGAATTTGGTTCCCACTCTTCTACTTTTTTGAATCTGGTGTTGAAGGACCAGTGCCAAATGAATATGAATGGCCTTTAAGCATTCCTGAAAAATTTCAAAGAGTGATTTCACAATTATTTGTTTGACACATGTGGGATTTTTTTGTTATTATTACTATTGTTGTTGTGATTATTTATTATTCTTTTTTTAAACAACAATTATGTCTTTTATCCAAACAAAAGTGAACATTAAAAGTTTTGAGGTATTTTTTTTCATTACCTGATTGAAATAATTATTTGAACAAATGTTATTTAAAATAATTGTTAGTTATATTATTCATTCAAACATTATAGTTCATGATAATTTAACATTTAGATTTTTATCTGTGCAATAGATATTATGCATTTAGCTAGAATTAGATCCAGTTTATAAAAATTGTGTGTGTTTTTAAAATTCTAAAAATCTACTGCACTCTGCCTTTTAAACTTACTGTAAACAGATATATATTTGCCTAATAATATTCTGCCAAATTTTATTGACATTTCTATTTTTAAATAAAATCTTGATATCACATGCTCATATAAAAGGGATTACCCTTTATTAACTTAACAAAACTCTTCACAAATGTACTATTTAAATGTGATAAGAATAGTATATTGTACATAGATTTAGATGTATTGTATGAAATTATTTATTCTTGGTAAGTTGTATAATTTTTAAAATTAAAGCTTCACTAACTTTTGCACAAATTGTTGCTCATTTATTTGAAAATATGTATAAAGAGTCTATTCTTATTTTCTGGTTGCGATTTAATGTTTCTATTTGTAGAGGATATTTAACTATTTTTTACTAGTTTATAATCTGTTGATATTTAAATTATACCTACTTTTAAATTCTTTGAAGAATGATGGCAATAAAAACTACTGCTATTTATCTTTTAACATGTTCCTGGACTCTTAGATTTGTCTCAGCAGTTAGAGAGGCATATGCCTTTTTGTCCATGCACATGTTTTTTATTCAATACATTTCCATGTTGCATATATATGAAATAAATTGTATATTAGAGTTATGTATATTTGAGAAAATAAGACTTTTGAGTTAAATGTTTTATCCTATTAAGCACTATAAATTTATAAGCAAAATTATATGTCATGAGTTGTCTTAAATTGATAAAAATTTAAATAATGTAAAAACAATTTTAAAACTAATTAAAAAATTAGAATTTGTAAATGAAATTAGAAAATATAACTTAGAAAACATTCAGATTTTATGGAGATGAAAAGAAAAAATATTTAATTACTTATTCTTTAAATGTACAAGTAGCTTGGGATGATGACTGTTAAAGCTAGTTATATTTATTAATATTACATGATCTTCTTGTAATAGCTTGTTGCCTGTTTGCTATTTTTTTTATTTTATATATATATATATTTTTTTTTTTACAAAAAAAAAAATTAGAATATATTTATTAGAATAACAACGGGAGAAGATATATAGTCGTTTTAAATTCAAATTTTATTCTAAATTAGCTATTTAAATATCGGATTACAATCTCATCATTTTTACTTATTAGAAAAGTTTTTATAGTTTTCTGATTGATTAAAACTGAGATCATTTTGTAATAAAATTTTGCACTAAGATTTAATAATTTAAATTAAAGTAACCAGATAAAATTTCTTAAAGTAACCAAAGTTGTTACACAATAATATAACATAATATAAGATTTACTTTAAATGTGTCTATGTAATATAATTATGTGACATAAACTTTCTTTTTGAATACATGAATAAGCATTCAGGACTGCAAAGCGAACATGTAAATATTTGTTAAACCCTGCATTTTACTCGAAAGGTTACTGCCTATTTTCATACAGAGAATTCCAAAATGTTTATGATATGCATGCTGAAGTATTAATTGTAATATGAATTTATTATTAATTAATTGTAATATAAATTAGTGAGCTTATTTTATTATTTTTATAAATATATATAAATTTTTTATTACTATTACGAAACATTTTTTCTCCCAATTTATAAAATATATTTTTCTTTTCAAATAGTTTTTTTTTCTTTCATTTTAAATTAATTCTCTGATGCCAATTCTGTACTACAAATGTGTTGGTAAACAACATTTATAAGTATTAATGTTATGTCATATCATTTTTAAAATTTCTCGGAGCCTAAGTGTTGCATTTTTAGATACAATTCTTAAATTCACGATTACCCTCTCCAAATATTTGTTGATAGTGTTGGTTCATCAGTTTTTAAAATACTCATGATTTATTAAAAAAAAATATACTTATTTATGTTAGAATCTAAAGTGAAAATACTATGTTGGTTAAGTTTTTTTTCTGTTATACCTGTTTCTCCATTTTAAAACTCTGGTACTTGGTATAAACGTATGTTTAACTGTTCAGTTAATACATTAGGATTGTAAATTAAGTTTATCTAAGTTAAGATATCTTAGGTGATAAAATATTTAACATATATGAAATTTTCTTCTTAACTTTTAAATTTTTGTTGAATTTGAATTAAACTTTTCTGATATTATTGTCTATCACAATTATATTTTTTAATGTTATGAGCACTATTAATAATTTCTGAAGAACCTTATTACTGTGCATTATAGTTAATATAGTATAAATTGTGCAACAAATTTGAAATTAAGTTTTATTTTAATTTCAAATTAATAAATTTATAATCAGGGTTACGACAAGAAAATTTTCAAAGAAGGTTAAATATTTATTACTAATTCATGTATATATATACAGGGTCATTCATAATTCCCTCTGTTTACTACAACTGGCTTCAGTAGTTCATGTTACTGCCCTCTACCGGCAACTGCTTAAATTGAAACTTGAATACTTTCGGAACAATTTCATATGTTCTTTTTTGCCATATTCATCTTCGTTTTTTACTATAACGCTTCGAAACCCCGAGGGGATTATGAATAACCCTGTATATATATATATATTCAAATTTTTCTTATAACCCATAAACACCTTTTCTTCTCCCTTCAAAAATAGGGCAATTAATCTGATTATCGAGTTTTCTTTTTTACTTATGTTATGACCAATTTTATTTTGAGATTTGTCTGCTATTTTGAAAAATTTCTGATCAGCACCAAAGATCGTAGACAAATAAAAAATTTGTTCCAGTGAATTAAAGTTCTTTTAATGAACATTACAGCATTGTATATTACAGCAAAAACATGTAATGGAAATAACAATAAAATGGACTATTATATAATTGCTTTGATGACTAACTATCTCATATGAAGTAGAAGTGAAATTTTAGCAAATAATTTTACACTTTCATTTCATTATGACAAAAATGAAAAATATTTCTAAAATAAGAAAAATATTTCTAATATCTTATTGGATATACACAATTATATATAAAAATAAACATATTTTTTAAAAGTTAGATTCACTTTTTTCTTCTCCAATATTAAACAATTGAATTTAGAATTGAAAATAAATTCATAGAGATGGAACTATTTTAAGCGTTTTGAGAACATTATACTAGTAAACATTCATGTTCATAGCACAGGTGTTCACAATTGATCAAATAATGGGTCTACATATAAACTTGCAGCTTCAAGTGCAATACCTATGTAAAAACCTGTGTTAAAAGGGTGAAAATGACCAGGCATTCATAAAGAGCAAGACAATATATTTTATGATTTACATCTGTCAAACAACAAATGCAGAATGAAGTTGAAATTTCAATGAATAGATTCAGCACCCATCAAAGCAGTTTCTTCTCCTGATTTGTATTGTTACTTTTCAAAGCAATGATATTGAAAGCAAGTAAAGAAATTTAGTTTTTCCCATCTTGCTTTCATATGATGAATCAGTCATTTATTTAGTCAATATGTAACACATTCTTGGAACTCTTATCAGATATATGAGGGTGGTCCCCACACAACACTTATACCCCAAAAAGAATGAAGCAGGGTCTTAAATAATTTATGGGCTTTATGCATGATTTCAGAATTGTACTCCATTGTTTATTTCTAGTTTTGTTATTTTTATTTAAGAGATTCTAAAAATCATGTATGTGCATTAACTCTTTATAAGAACTTATTCATGTGTTTCAAACATTGTTCTGTGCCTTCTTTTTTTTCAATAGCATATGAACTGTTTTATTTTAGCCTTGTGCTCACCAAGAAACAGAAAAAGATATATAAGAAGAAAATGTGAAGAAAACTGCTAATAATAGATATTGAAATTTATGATTGGTGACTCTTTTAAGTGAATAATTATTGTATTTTAACTTTACAGGGGAGGTTATGACCCATGTATACTTTCTTTGGCTCTGTCTCTGCTTACAATATATTATTCACTCTATGTAACTTATTTTTAAGTTATACGTATAAGAAAGGTAAATAATTAAAAATTTTGGTCTGGCATTGAATCTTTATTCATTATAGCAGTATAAAGAATTTATTCATATATGTTTTGAAAATTCATTCTAATTTTTGAGTCAAAATTATGGATGTAATTCATCGTTACTGCCAAAATATTTTATTCTAAATCCTTCAATTGCATTGTTAATAAATAATCTTTGTAGAATATTACAGTTTTTAAAATCATGGCTATTGCAGTTCAGTTTATATTGTAGCATTTGTATGTATGTCTTCCTGAAATTGTATAAACTTGCATATTTCAATTTTTAAGGTTATTAGAAATGTTTTACTCTATTATAACGAAATTTTTTTATAAACTTTCAAAGTATAAATTCCAGAAGTATTATATTGATGTTTGTAAAAAAATTTTATTGTCACAATGAAAGTAAGATGTGGTTTTAGATGTGGAGTTTCATGAAAAAGTTTTCTTAAATAAATTTTTCAAAAGCTTCATATCATCATATTTTTCATAAACCTCTAAATGAAATTAAGTAGACATGTTCTGCTTAAATAACTGTGCTATTTTGTTGGTCAACCTGAATAAATTACTTATTGCAAAATCAGACATGTACTTCTTAGTAAAGCAGACATTTAACTTCTTAAAAATAGTTTTTTTGTTTTAGAGAAAAATTTACAAGAAAGCAGATAATATGCAATGAAAATGGGGTGGAGCCTTTTAACTATTATTGTCTGAATGTTTATGTTTGCATCATAAGTAAAATGATCTCCGAAGCAAAAAAAGAGGTTCAACTGGTTCTATTACATAACAAGCTCTGCTTTGTTAGGGACAGGAAGAACCTCTTTGTACGCTTCAGAGCCGTTATTTGTTTCTATTCAGAGCAAAGAGGAGGCCTTTCGAAGGAAAATATTTTTTTCGGATTAAGCTTGGTTAAATTAACTTAACTACGTCACAAAACAAAAAATTTTATTAATTGTTTATGAGATATAATGTTCTCAGAATATATATATATTTCTTAATGCGATATTCTTTTTCTTTCAAATTCATTCCTCATTAACACTAGGAAAACTAACTTTTAGACTAAACTTTTCAGACTTCCTTCTGTTAAATTTCCAACTTTGTCAGATTCTCATTACTATATATCAGATTTGTATGTCTGTTCTCATAAATAATAATGAAAAACCATAGGTTTTATCAATTTGATTCATCATTGCATATCATTTTTTAATAAATTTGAAAGGGTTCTATTTTGTACTCTTTCAGTTTCAACGTTAATGTTTTTAGAACCATTGTTTTTGTTGGCTAAGCGATTAAAATAAAAAAAAACTTTGATATACTGATACTTTTAAATCATGCATCAAATCTTAATGGGGAAATAAATATATTTCTTAATATGATTAAACTCTTAGCCCTATAGCAGTGACTGCACAGAAATAGATAAGTAAAATATTGAATATAATTCTTTCAAAAATTGAACTTGTTAATTCCCTACATCTAAAGGTATAAGTTCACTTCCTTTGGTAATACACTAAACAAAATATTGTAGCATTGAAAAAAATGGAAGTTTAAAGCACTCATCAAACTTAAGGTATTGAGTACCTCAATTAATGTGCACTGCAAGCAAAACTTTTCTAGAGACTCAGCGTGCATTCATATGAAAGTGATAGAATTGATTATGATATTAATTTTGAATAAGTTTCAATGAGTTGGAAAATTACTTAATTGTTGATAATTAAATCTTTTTTATGTCAGTCAATCTCTAGATATTTTAATAAGAAAAGCATAACTATACAGGTTGTGAAGAAAATGTATTTAATTCCTCCAAAATGTTATGTTGGGAAGGAATAAACCTTCCCAACACGTTAACTTATTAAATTCATGAAGAAGTTTGCTATTATCAGAATTTAGATGTTTAAATATTTTTAAAACATTATATAGTGTTTGAGTGTATGTGTGACTTCTCCAAATCAATGTAATGACGAGGAAGAGAAAAACAACTATATTAAAAGTATAGTTATTTTGCAACATGAAGCTAGAAATTCATGTGAATTATGTTATGGTTAACAAGAACATAAAAATAATTTTGTAATTGACTACCATTCGTAACTAGTAGCTAATGAGAAGATGACACTAATTAGCTTTTTAAACTGTCAGCATATTCATCAAAAAGATATTACTAATTGTAAATCTTTCATAAACTCTAAATAGTAATTTATTAGATTAAATTTTAATTAATACTTTTCAATTGATGTTTTAAACAATTCTGTGTCTTGCATGTACATAAACAATTAATTTTTCTTTTACTTTCTTACATAACACCAGTCTGTTTTATTAGCCAATGAAAAATTTGCATGGAAGGTTATTCGTCCAGCTCGTTAATGACGTTTTTGTAATACAGCAAAGAAGAAAAGTTGATTTATTGCTTTTATTAGCATATGCAATGCTGACTTGGTCGAAAAATACTAATTTTCATTATCTAAAAATATTCTGGATTTTCATGTATTTATAATTTCAAAAAAATTAGCTGTGTATTTTTGTTATAACTTGTGCTGTTCATTATTTTACAGTATAAATTTTTTAATTTAATAATTTTCAAAATTCGTTTTTTTGTGTGAAAATATTCAACTTTTTCATTATAACTTTATTTATATGCTGTGCAATAATACTTTAAAAATAATTTATTTAAATTCTTATTTGTAATATAATTATGTAAATAGTGGTGAAATTGTTAGAAACTATATATTTTCATAATGAATTTAATAAATTTTTTATAAATACATTAGCCTCGTTTTTACTGTGTATGATTCCCCCCCCCCCTCCCCAATTAACTATACTTCTGCGAAAGAGGAAAAAAAGTGAAATTAATTAGATTCACAATTGTTATTTTTTATAAAGGCAGAATTTTTCCGGTGGGCAACTGCTGTGGAAAATCTGTTAGGGCAAAGACAATAGAAACATTTTTTCTCTTTACGCTTGCCATTCAAATGGCTGGTTTTTTAGGCCAGTGGGTCGGTAGATGAGACTCAATGAATTCTTGAGAGGTCAGTTTTACAGCATTAAATTGTTATCTTATTAAAAAGTTGTCCAAATTTTGACAAGAGAGGCAGTCTGTTGAGGCTCGGTGTAGTGAGTATGGAGGATAATGAAGAAGTTCCATTTCTAATAGTTTTGCCATAGTCATTTGAGCAGTGTGGTTTGGCAATGCCATCCAATACGACAGCTCATCAGTAGACCAATTGATGATTTTTTTGTGTGCATCATTTCATCTAGTTGGTTGAAATATATTTAAACAAATCATAATAGTGTAACTATCTCATAATTTCATTTCATTGGTAAGTTAATATTTTTTAAGATTCCTGGAGCTTACAAGGATTTTTTTAACTAGACAAGGCATTAAACATGAAAAAAAGAACAGTGAAATATTAAGCCAATGTCAATTAAGCTGTTAAAGGATTTACTTAATCTTTAAATTTCATACTACATGAAGTAATATATGTTCATATGTATGTTCTAATATGTTCATATGTCAAAAAAGGTCTAATATTCAGACCATTTGAATTCTTTTTGACCTGCTCTTACAAAATACAGTGCACTCCCGATTATCCGGGTTAATCACCGGGACAGGTTGCACGGATAATCCGAAAACTTCTTTTTATTAAAGAAAAATCCATATCAGTACAAAAAATAAAAAAATTACTGACATTTGCATCCTGTATAACATCAAACTAGAAATTTTCCTTTTAAAAAAATGTGTAATGTGCCACATATTTTACGAACCGTAGTAATGTCAACGTAATCAAATCCTCCTATACACTCTTATAAAGTTTCAACAGATTGTAGGGCAGCAGAAATTGTATTTCTCTCATTTATTACATCTTCTGCATCAGTTACTATCATCACTATTTGATTTAACAACATAACGATGTCTTCATCTGTCAAATACTGGAAGCCAGGCTCACATGCATCACTTTGAAACCAATCTTCTAATTTTTCTTCATCAAGAATTTCGAAACCTTAGATTTCTTTTGCTTGTTCAAGAATACTGTTATCATATTCTTCTTGAATATCTGAAGAAGATTATTCATCAAGCGGTATGATCTTTCTCCACGATCGTGATAACATAGACGATTTTACCTTTGACCATGCTGCTGATATTCCATATCTTGCAATCCAATAACAAATATTGCTTTCCAAAAATTTGGAAGTGTTATAACTTTATGAATCAAATTTTTTTAATTTTGAAAATGTTTCTCTTTAAATATTTTTTTGCGACTCCGGAATGGGCACGGATAATCAAGAGTGTACTGTATATTTAAAAAGGATATAATAGGCATCACAAATGAAACTATGAAATAATATACAAATTTTTTCAGAATTCTATAATGTTTGAAGAGAAAAAGTTTGTGTTTTCCTTGTATAAGGTAGGTATTTTAATCATGTCGTACTAGAGCTGCACAATAAGCTATTGACAATGGTCCGGGAAACATCCACGTGGATGATCCAAAGATATGCCATCGGAATTTTGATCCTCTGCAGAGGGGATGGCTCCCCTGCTTTGGTAGCCCGAGGATCTGCGCATGAAGTTGAGCACTTACCAGTAAAATAGTTTACGAGGACCGATACCACACACCGTTGGTCCCTACTCGGGTTGATCAAAGTGGTCACCTACCTACTTACTGAACGCAGTCTCCAGTGTTCTTCTGGGAACTGTGTCTTTACGATCAGTCCACTGCAGGACTTTTCCTAGTATAAACTACTAGAGTAAAAAACCATGAGTATCTTGAAACATTAGTATTTTATGATTAGTATAATATGAAGATTAATTTTTAAAAAATATTTATTTATCCCCTTTAATGAAAAATTCAAGTCACTTGTCATCAAATGAGCTATTGCCTTAACTTACAACTTCCCAGAAATGACAATCTGATCAAATTTTACCCTAAAATCGTAATTTTCTTAGAAATACTTAGAAAATTAATTTAATACAATCACACCACGAATCCTAGAATTTAAATAAAAAATATTGGGTACTATTTTTAAGAATTTCCTTTTTGCCTAAGACAATTTAGAAAATATAATCTACGAAAGTCATGTTAATTGGTGACATACACTTTAAATTCAATGTTTTTTCTGGATATGGTAATCGAATTTTCAAATTTTTCCCAAAATCCCCAATTTTTTATAACGCATGTTTTAACTATAAGAATTTTTGTAAAAAATATCAATACACTTAGCAACTCAATTTTTCTCTTAAAATTATAATCATATCCTTAGTCTTATTATCAAAAATTTTACTAAAAGTGTAAAGCATATTGCAGGCATTGTAAAAAAATAAGCTGATTAAAATATTAATGACAAGCTCTAAAATTTGAATACGAACTTGTTGTATTTCTTTATGATGGTACTCTCTCTAGTGATTTTCATAACGTATTACTGTGAGATAGGCAATGGACATGTTAAGTGTTGTGTCTTAAGTATTACTTAAATGTTATTGAATTAAATTTTGCTTAAGTGTTATGTCTTAGACATAAGCAGACTCATAAAAACACCATTATTGACCTTTGCTATACATTGCTTAATTGTTGCAATAATTATAAAACAAAAAAAAGTCGCTGAAATTTGGTTAAGTGAATTTGATAGTATTTTTAAAGATAAAAGTTTATTAAATTTATTTTAGTAGATTCTGTATCGTGATCTGTAGCAGAATAATCGCCAAGTCTTTAACTTTTGGGCAGTGGCCCGCAAGACACTTAAAAAAAAATCACAGAAAAGTATCAACTCAAAAGGTATAACTCGTAGCCACCCCCAGGCAAAGAACTACATATTTTAAAATTTTTTTTTTTAACAAGTTTAAAATCTATTTGGCACCTTGGCGATTGTATTTGGCACGGCAGATCAAGGTACGAAAATATCTCCGATTAAATTAACAACTTTAAATCATCAGCTTGATATTTATTACTATGTAGGCCAATTACAATTTTTAACAAATTTTTTTTCCTTATGTCTCTAGCAGTGCATTAGCATATTGAAATTCAACACTGTTTTCATATTCACACATATCAACAGCAACTTCACAGCTTTCTCGTACAACTCTTTTATCATCTACAAGGTAAGTAATAAGGGCTTCCATGCATTTTTCTGTGGCAATAGCTCCAAGTGCTTCAGCACACTCATGTCTTACCATTTCATGTTCTTCCGCATTTTGAAGGACTTTAGTTAACTGTTCAACAGTTGCAGCGTTTTGCATTTGACCAAGAACAAATGCTACTTCATGACGAAACAGAGGAGATCCACATTCTAGTCCTTTTGCTATAGCAATAGCTGCTTCTTTAGTGCCAAGATTCCTTAGAGTGAACAAAGCTTGATACCTTTGGTAGAGTGGCACAGAGTTATCAAGAAAAATATTTTCTAAATCTTCGATTGATCTGTAAGAATTAGCTGGTAATGGGGGAGCAGGATCTTCAGATTTATATGGATTTTGTGGTGCATTGTTTGAAGGGATAGAGTTAGAAAACTTTTGCACTGCGATTTCGCAAGTTTGTGACACTTCTTTAGAAGAATCATGCATGTATTTATTTAAAATAGGAAGACATATTTGATCGCCAATAGCCGCCAAAGCTTCTGCAGCTTCATGTCTTACAATTGGCTCTTGATTAAGATCTTCAAGAACAGAGATCAAATTAGGAATGGCAAGAGGATCTTTCATTTGACCCAAACAATATGCACATTCATGTTTTAATAAAGCCGATGAATCGGAAAATCCTTTTGAAATAAATTCTATCGAATACGGACCCCCAATATTTTTTAGAGTAAATAGAGCTCTGAATCTTTTTTTCAGAGGATTCGATGTATTTAACAGTACGTCACCAATATTTTCAATTTTCTTATAATCTTCACGAATTTTTTGCATGATAAATACCGAAGTAGTTTAAATTTTAAAATGTTTCTTCCGAATAACGAATGAGAAATTAGTATTTAGTTGGTTTTGAACAAAGAGGAATACAGATAAATATAAAATACAGACAATATGTCTCTGGTTTTGAAATTCAAAATAAACATGTGAGGGAAAGTGAGCAGAAAGAAGTGTTTTTTTACGCAGCTTGATAAAATTTCCAAAATATTAAAAGAAAATGCTACAAGCTTTATTGAAAGATAAAAAAAAATATTCAATATTACTAGAAATCATAGAAATTCTTCATCACACATTTGTATTCAATATTTCTAATTAATTATGAGTTTAAATAAGATTAAATAATGACTTGAATAGTTAATTGTTATATCTTTTAAATTATTATTCTTAGCTGCGACCACTAAATTGATACAGCAATATCGGCTGCTAACTTCGATTACTCAATCAAAATATTCATAAATAGTTTTGAAGTTAGATAACCAGCGTGATTCGAATCATTTGACTTTTTCGTTGATCTATATTACTAAACAAAATGCTAAAATCTGCAAATCATGTCCTAAAATTACCTTTTAGAAATTGTTTTTTAAATAAATTAAAAAATTTCCATTTGAGCTCCACAGCAAATCTAATTTTCACTGAACAACATGAGGAAATGAAGAAAACTCTTAACAAGGTATGTATTTATTAATTAAGGGAAAAATATTTATTTCACCCTGATAGAAGTTAAATATTAAACGTGTTTTTATCAATTGTTTTCAGATTATAGAAAAGGACATAGATCCATTTATAGATCAGTGGGAAAAAGATGAAAAAATTCCTTTGAAGGACCTATTTAAGAAACTTGGGAACGCTGGTTTACTTGGGATCACTAGACCAGCAAGTAAGTGACATAATTTTTAATTCTTGCAATATAAACATGTGCACAGTAATATAAACATGCGCAAATTTGTACACAGTAAACAAATTTGCGCATCTAATTCACTTATTTTGCTCCTAATTTTTATTTAAAATTTTATACCTATGTGTTTATTTTCTTTAATTTCAAACCTAAATTATTTTTTTTTTTAATATATGCCATGCTGACAAAATATTTTGCTGTCATTTAATAATTTTCCATGTATATCAAGAGAAAAAAAATTTTTAAAATTTTATCTTTTGTTTCGTAATATGTACTACTTTTTTTTTTTAAGTTAAA
Organism: Parasteatoda lunata; assembly: GCA_949128135.1. Taxonomy (NCBI): domain Eukaryota; kingdom Metazoa; phylum Arthropoda; class Arachnida; order Araneae; family Theridiidae; genus Parasteatoda; species Parasteatoda lunata. The sequence goes on along the minus strand of OX421973.1, from coordinate 10,374,199 downwards.
AGCCAATGATAACTCTTAGAATTAGCTTATTAGTGAATAAGAGTTACTTTATAAATTTTGCAGACTATTAAATATTACTGCTAAAAATTGTTCAGTAGTTGTAAACAAAGTATCCAACAGTTTTTTTTTTTTTTTTGTTATTACCATTGGACCCTATACCATTGTATGTATATCTCCATTGGAAAATATAACATTTTTACACATTGAATTCAATAAAAAAGATTATTTTATATCCAATTTCTTTCATTTATATATTTTCATGTATTTATTTATTTTATGAATATATTATATATTTTATCTTTATTTATTTATCATTAAGAGACTTAAAAATTAAAAAATCTGAAGTATCATTTATAGGACTATTATAAATAAAGCTGAAGATATCCTGATAAGCTTAATTGTCTTCAATTTTTTTTAAATGATAAGTTTGAAATTAGCAAAAATGTTTAAAAAATAGAGTAAACACATTTATAATATTTTTTTTTTTTAAAAATTCTTATATGAGTAATAAGTTTCATAGTTTTTTGACACTTTGTTTTTCAGAATTTGTGAAGTTCTGTTTTAAAAATGTACATTTTTTTCTATGTATGCAAATAAAACAAAAAATTCAAAAGCAGAATTTTTTTTAAGAATATGGCAGATGATTGCAAAACATCTATTATAATTATATAGTTATATAAATTTTATTGAATAATTGTGAATTGTTAGTTAAAATTTGAAGATTAAAGATATTTCCAAGAACAAGATCTCATAATTATTGAGAATTCTAGGGCGTTTTTTTTAGTTCGAGATTGAAGCACAAAATAGAGTAATAAAATCTATTATTTTAAATTAATTATTTTAAAAATGCTGTGTTAATATTTCAAATCAAATAAATTGTTAAAATCAGACAAATGATTGAAATCACTGTTTTTTATTTTTTTTTTTTTTTTGATTTTCGAATCATTGATTTAAGCACTTAAAGTTTAAAAAAAAAAAAAAAGGATAGCAGAAATTGGCTGTGGTTTTAAAAAGATTATAAGTAGTGATAATTAAAAAATCGAATCTTTTTTGAAAAGTAAGATGATTAAAAGTTTTATACGTTAATTTCACATATGCTAACAAACAAGACAGCAGTACTGTTCTTATAAATTTAAAATATTGTTACGAAATATAAAAGTAATTGTGTATTTTTTTTTAAAGTAAATAATTAAATGAATAATGAATAAAAGAATTTTTTAAAATTTTTTCTTTTAGAGTACATTATCAAATTTTAACTTAGGATAACATAAAACTAAAACCTACTTATTTATTATACCAAATTATTCAATAAAAATGTGTGATTATTCATGCAAAAAATTACCCCTCTGTGAATAGTTAATGTTCCAAACCTTTTTTCTAATCCAATGTTTTAATTAACATTTTAAAGTCTTATGTCAATGTTTTAAAATCTTAAATAATTTTTGTTGGAGTTATGAATTAGAATCAAAGGTTATTTTAGTGGTATTTCTTTTAACATTGCTTGAATAATGAAAAAAAAAAAAAAAAAAAAATAATCCCCTTACTCACTATATTCAATAAATCAAACTTACAAAAAATCAAACAACAATATGTAATAGCATTAAAATAATTAAGCCTGGTCTAACATACCCCTAGGTCCAACCCATATATTTATATGCTCTAAATCTGCAAAATTTTTGTAAACTAGGAGAAAATTGATTTCTTATAGCTACTATTCCATGCATGATTTTTTAATTATGTAATTAGGATTTTAACTCCCTGCTAATTGGCTTACATAGATTTTGCACAATTTCATAAGTACACAAAATTTTAAATATTGAACAGATATTTTTTACAGTAATTTTACCTTCCATTGTGATTGTACATATGTGTGAAATTTTTTTTATTTTTATTCATTGATTGGAAGGAAAAAAAAAAATCAGCAGTATTTTTGCGTTTAATTAAATTTATTATAAATATTTATTATAAATATGTTGCTTATAAATATATGTATTAAAATTTAAAACTAAAATTCTTTTAATTGCTTTAATGAAATATAAATGCATGCTAACTATTCTATGTACTGGTCAGGGAGCTGACCTCACATCAGAAAGGTCCTGGGTTTGAATCCCGGACAAGGTATGGATGTTCTTTCATTCTCTGTACTATCTGTCTTTACAGTGAGAGCAACGTTGGCCAACTTAATACAGTGCTCCCAAAAGAGTGGTCAACAAATATGCCCTACTAATACTCCAATTATTAGTATCAATCGGGTAGGCATTGGAAGAAAAAAAACTGTTTTCTGATTTGCAAGGTGCACCAATGCATCTCCCCCCCCCCTTAATTTCTAAAAATGTTCCCTAGTTGTTTGTAAATTGCAAAAGTTAATAAAATCATTTCTTTTATTGTATAAATCGAGGATGTATATATTTTCTTCTTCTTTTAATAATCAAGTCCAAAAAATTAAAACTAATATTATTGTCATGCTTATGAATCAAGACTAATTCCTCGAGGTAAATATTGTTCAACAAAATTGTATAATTTATGAAAATTAAAGATGATTAAATCATCAATAAATCTAAAAGAAAATTTAATATTAAAAGTATAATTTTTTTTTCATGAAGTGCAATAATAAGTTAGCTAAGAGTGATGAAAAATTAGATCCTTGTGGCATTCCATCAATTTAAGCAAAAATATGCTTTCCATCGTAAAGATAATTATTAAAAAGACAAATATTAATTGAAATTTACCAATAATCAAAATTGCTATTAAGAATATTTTTATAATCATAGTAATAACTCAGTAATAGTAATAAAATCTTTTTTAAAAAAAGACTAAGCTTAAAATTTTTACTATTTTTTATTTACAATTTAAATAATATTTTTATTAAAATATTTTCAGCTTTATATAAGAGGTTAAAAATTAAAATTAATAACATAAAATTTCGATACTTAATGATCAGTCCAAAATTTAATAAAATTTCTTTAAATTAGAACAACCATTTATGGGTCTAATACTTACCTACCTAAACCTGGCACCATTTTCTCTAACAGCTTAAATTAAATTATTAACGATATTATTAAAGAAGTTTTTTTTTGGATTAGTACTATTGGACAACCTATTTTAGAATTTATTAACAAAATAAAATTAATTCTATTGCGACATTTGATTTCCAAGATCTATTCAACAGCATTCCCCTTTTTTAGATCTAAGATGTTCTTTTGATTTATTACTATGAATATAAAAGTATGCTTAATTGCGATTTTGATTTTTGAGAAATTCTAATTTATATGTCTTTTTAATAATTATCTTTACAATGGAAAACACATTTTTGTTTAAATTGATAGATTACCACAAGAATCTAATTATTTATCAGATCTTAGCTGTTATTTTTGCTTTATTATTAAAAAACATTTTACTCTTAATATTAAATTTGTTTGATTTAATTTAATTTTGAAAACTAGAAAAATATTGTTAAATAATATTTACACCGAAGGATTAATCTTGCTTCATAATCACGGTGATAATATTAATTTTAATATTTCGGATTTAAGTATTAAAAGAGAAGAAAATATCTGTATTGTTGATTTATATGATAAAAGATAGGAATTTTAAATTTAATATAAATAAACTAATTATACTAATTGTATCTAATGTTTCTAATAATTAAATACCATTTTAATCAAATAAATATAATTAAAATAATTTGTAGTAATATTTATTGATTGAAAAAACAAAAAGACCAACTCTTCCAAAATTTGATTTAAAAAAAAATTGGTTATCCAACTAATGTAGCTAAATTCTATATGAAATCATTGAGTTAATTTTATGTTGTAATTATTAATAAATTTTATTGAAAATTTCTTTGTTAACAAAATTTATATTTTTACAATGTCCATATTCAATTTATGTTGGGATACATTTTAAGTCTTTATTAATAATGATTTAAGTTACTTTATTAGCTATCACTTGAAACACTAATCAGCAATTTTTTAAATTTTTTTACCCATTAAATATTAACGGTTTCTCTAAAATCATCAATATTATAATTAAAATTCAACCTTATTAATTATAAACTTTGAATTATCCAGCATAATATTATTACCCTGCGCACGTCCAGTTTCGAGCCAATCCAAGGTAGCTAACAAATCAACCGCATTTTCTAGTTCAGTAAGAACGTTCCATAAAATGTTCCTATTATCCTCTATTTACGCTTCTATTTTCCTATTTTGTAATCTGGCAAACTTGTTACATAATTATATTAAATTTGTTATGTAATATATAAATATGTTAAAATACAGAGGAAACATGGAAAATAATAAAGATTAATGAAAAGAAAAGAAGAAAATTTATTAAAATAATTTTTTTTTAAAAATATTTATAAAAAAAAATGTGTTATTTATTTGAAAAGAAATTATTAAAAAGTCGGAAAACAAAATAAAGAAAAGTTGGAATCTCCCTATCAGCCGATATGAATATTTCCGCAAAAAGGAGTGCTTTCCAATATTGTATCAATATGGCAAAAGCAAAATATATCAATAAATTTTTCTGAGGATCACTCAAAGAAATTTAAACGAAACTAGAACGCGCCAAGCAGAAAATATACAAAATAAAACACATCAACCAAAAAACAGATATAAAAATGCAAAGAAGATACAGAAGAAAACACAAAACAAAATCCACAGAGCAAGCAGCTAATTCAAATGAACTCACATGCACTGCAATCCCTCAATGACCCAAAATATCTTCGCAACAAGATTTCCAGACCCGCAAAATATGGAAGCAGAAGCTAAAATGGATTGATCCTGCTGGAATAGTTGAGTGTGTAGATGAAAATGCTAGAACTTTTATTAAGCAAGTAAAAATATAGCTTAGCTTAAACATCACATAACTTTTTTAAAAGAAAACAAACCACGAGAGTATTCTACTCTCCACAATATTAAACAGCTATAGTTGCTCAATATATTTATATATGTAATCTTGATCTGTTGTATATGCAAGCATACATTTAATATCCAATAAACATATGCATAATGAGAGTGAAAAAAAAAACTTAATAAATACACTTACAATATGTAAATTTATCTTTAAATTATTTTTAAACGTTCGAAATAAAATTAAAATAAAGAAATGAAAAAGTGCAGAAAAGAAAGAAAACACATTTTTTTTTTTTAAAGTTTCAAAACCCCTTCTGAATCTGTTCCGGACGCCAGTGCATTACCTGCATTAATATGTTTATTTTATTTAGTTTACTTTTATCTTTCTTGTTTTGGTAACACCACTAGATATCGTTTTATATTTGTTGCCTGTTTGTATGGTTTAAGTTTTTTTCTATGTTAAGTTTAAAAAGTATTGTATATAATTAAGAACACAAACGCTTATGTACAATACATTTTTTGGTGCCGAAAGAACTCGGTTCAAAATTGCGAATCATATGAACAATTTACGGAGTTACGAACTTATTTAAATATAAACAGAGCTCAAGCAATAGTATACCGCAATGGCGAGACAAAACGAAAATGACCTTGGCGATATTCTAAACTAAAAGCTTCTGAAAAGAAAAACAGAACGAGGAAATGTAACTCGTTTTATTACTTAATTACAATTCTGATTTTTCTTTAGATATTGACTGTTCAAATAAAAATATCGAATATATTAGTCATCGGCTTTCCGATTGCTTGTTAGATATGAAGAAATTGGATAATCTCATTCTTAGTTTATTAACTGACTCAGTATGAAAATGATATTATTCAATGTGAAGAATACGTGGATAATGCAGAACTCGCTATTTTCAAAGCAAAAAAAAATTATTTGTAAAAATATTTCGGAATCAAATTATTCGTCGGAATCAGTTGAAGTACATATTACACAAGTATCGACTGAAGTACTACTTGCTAGTACCTATGCACCCGTTATGCAATTACCAGTTTCTACTCTTCGTTCCTACTATTAAACTTGATACTTTTCGTGGTGATATTGAACAATGGCAGTGTTTTTGGGAACAATTTAAGTCATCTGTTGACGATAATGTTAATTTATCAGTATTTGATAAACAAGTGTTCTTACGAGGATTCTTAGAAGATGAGCCAAGACGTTTAGTTGATGAAATTAGTATCTGTGCCGACGCGTATGAAACCACTAAAACTCTTATTCAAAATCGTTATGGGGACAAAAACTGAATAATTCGAACAGAACTTAGATTAAAATTTTTAAGTCATCTACAGCGGCATTGAATGTTAATTCTAAAAAACAAAGCCAATTTTAAAGGCCACCTCCATTCTGTCCATTTTGTGATACTGCTGAACATTTGGCTCAATGCTGTAATATATTACAGCATTGAGCAGTTACAGTATACTGTAACTGATATTGATACTCGAATCCAAAAATTAAAAACTTCTGGTAGATGCTTCTTGTGTACTAACCGTGGCCATAACATAAAAAATTCTTTACGTAAAGATAAAGCGTTTAATATAAAATGCGAAAGAAACCATGCATTCATTTGTAATGACTTTTCAGATCAATCTAGACATTCCACTTCTACAAATAATATAGATATTCATGCATCTAATTTTACCAACTTACAGACTGCTCGAGTGTATGTAACTGGATCAACTCAGATTACTGAGCTTACAAGATGTATTTTAGATTGTAGTAATCTATTCAGTTTCATTCATTCCTTTGTGGACTATCTAAAACTAGATGCCATTAGCTCTGATACTCTTGAAATTCATGCTTTCGAATCATTGTCAAGTTATACTCAACTGAGACTTAAAGTATCGAGTATTTGGAATCAGTCAGAAATTTACTTAAATACATTTGGAAGTTCTAATACGTATGAAACCCACCCATATGCTCTATTGGAGACTGTTGCTACGGCTCACAGAAAGAAATTTAAATTTGCTGATCCTTATGCTACCAGACAGGCTGTGTTTATAGAAGTTTTGATTGGTGCTGACTTTTATTGAACTGTAGTGAACTTCTTTTAGGCTTTCCGAAACATTTGTGCTCATTTCATTAATTTTTGAATGGATTTCGTCTGATCCAGATCACGCACTTCTGCTTCTAACATTGAGTCTAATTTTTTGGATATCCATGTCAGAAAACTATGGGACTTGGATACTTAAGGCATTAAACCCATGCAAGACAACGTAATGTCTACGCGCAACTCTGAAATTTTGATCGATTCTTATAAATTGCTAAAAATCGTAGTTAAGTTGGTTTGGAGAAAAGACGTTTCTCTTTCTTCCAACAACTACGATATGGCATCTGAACGCTTCAATGTTTTGTGAAAGAAGCTCCGAAGAAACCCTAACTTAAAAGAAATGTATGTAAAACACATACAGGATTACATTGACAAAAATCAAGTTGAAGTAGCAATCGGCAGTCATATTAATGATAAGAATAGCCATTACATACCGCATCATAAAAAAGAAAAATAAAGTTAAAGGGCGAATAGTGTTCGACGCCTCTTCTCCTGCACAAAACCAACCATCATTAAATGATGTTTTGGAAAAAGGTTCTAACTTACTCCCGGAGATATTAGCCACTTTGTTACGATTTTGACTACACAAACAATTATTAGTCAAGTCTTTTTACAGTTAACATTGCGTGAGAAAGACAGATGTGCTACTAAATTTCTATCGTTCAAATCAATAAAAAAAATGCTGATAGACGTTTGCAACTAGGTAATGAGATATGAGGGTAATCTAGGTAATGGAGGGTAATCGTGGACCTACGGGTTTCCACGATTACCCTTTAGAATAATTTGCAGTCCAGTCTTCCTTTCAGCTACTTTTAATTAGTTATACTGTATGTGTTCAGATATTTATCGTACAGCGGTTAAACATCTAAAATTCAATATCTATTATTTTGTTATTGGAGTTGATACACAAACCGAAAATCCTATTCTACGATATGCGGAAACTCATGACACCTATTAGCCTTCCTTTAGCCAAATGGGGTACTAATTCTCAAGTTTTGAAAGACGAATGAAAAAAAAAAAAAAAAAAAAAAAAAAATATATATATATATATATATATATATATATATATATAGAATTCAAAAGTAAGACACAAGTTTTAGGTGTCCATTGGGACACTGAGGAAGACTGATTTCGTCAAAATATTCAGGAGTATGACTAGGAATTGCTTTAAGTACCGGTTACTAAACGCCTGCTCCTGAGAACTATATCAAAGTTTTTCGATTCTTTGGGAATTTTTTCCCCATTTACAGTTGTAGGGAAAATTCTCTTTCAAGATACATGGTTTCAGTTGCCATGAATTGAAATTTATTGTAATTTTATATCTTGATTTTAATAAATGCCATGGGTGTGACGTAGGCGACCTGTTTGGTCGGCCGGGCGCATGCGCTGATGGTCGGACAGCGGTCCTCTTGAGAGGACTGTCGTGATGGCGGGTCACCTTTCCGAATGCCCAACTGAGGGTAGGGCGCTTTATGCCTGCTTTCAAGATACATGGATGTGGAGGTTGGCGTCAGGTGTAAGATGAATCATAACGATTTTGAAGTAAACAAATTTAACTAAAAAAATAACAATAGATATGAAGCAACCGCTCCGTCTGAGCGTTTTGGCTGAAGTCTCAAAAATGTGGGGTGGCGCTGCTGCAGTGAAGGTTGGATTCCCAAATTGGCCATCCGACAAGATGCACCTGCCTTCAGGTGGGCATATAAAAAAAATTCCAAAAATACTTACATAATAGCTAAATATCATCTTACATTCTAAAATACTTATACATCAAGTAATAATCAAAATATTAAAAAAATAATATTCAAGATAAAAAACTAAATAAATCTCTGGTAAAAAAATAAAAGAATTCATGTACTAGTCTTTGAAGGTCCATCAAAGAAAACACATTTTTCGACAACAAAAGTATCATTAGATTTAATTTTTGTTATCGTATAAGGTCCTATGTATTTCGATTTCAGTTTCAATCCTGGTCCAAATTGAGTACGTTTTATTGCCACTAGATCGTTAATTTTGAAGGATGCAGATGGTTTTCACCGAAGATTGTAAGTTCGTTTCTTTTCATCTTGGACTTTCTGTATTTGTAGTTTGGCTTGTTTCCGAAACTCGTCACGCCTATTAACGAAGACGGCTTGAATTTCCTCATTCAGCATATTTGTAATTTTCAGATCTTGTTTTGTTTTAATAGCAGTTACCAAATAACAGTTGAAAAGGAGTAGTATTAATGCTTCGTTGAAAAGTAGAACTAATAATTTTCTGAACGTCTTTGTACTATTTGTTTGGATCTTCTATTGATAATTTGGAGATTGCAGAAATTATGGTAGAATTTAAATTTTCTATTTGTCCATTTGCTCTCGGTAAACCAGTAGTTACAGGAAGGTGTTCAATTTGTTCAGCTCTGCAATACTCAAGGAACTGTTTGGAAGTAATTGCAGATCCACGATCAGAAATAATTCGTGATGGATTGCCGAAAACATATTTGACTTCAGTAGCATCTGTACTTTTTGTTGGGCATAACCAACAAAACTTTGCGAAAGCGTCTGTAACTGCAAAAATGTATTTATAGCTCTTGTTTGTCGCAATGGTCCTAAATGATCAATATGATAAGTGTGCAGAGGAATGGATTCTTTTTCGATCGGATGTAATAGTCCTTCTTGTTTTCCACACTTTCGACTTATTAAAATGCAAGGAACACAGTTTTTAATAAAACGGTCTATTTTTTCTTTCACTTTAGGGATATGGAATTGATGTTTCAATGATTCTTCAGTACGCTTAGAGGCATAATGTCCGCGATTATGAGCATTTCGTATAATATCATTTTGCATACTTTCAGGAACGACAAGAAGCTCTTCACCATCAACAAATTTATATAGTATGCCAGATTTAATAAAGTCATCATAGGGTTTAGTTTTCAAAAGTTCTTTAACCGTTTGGATTTCACTATCTTCCTCCTAAGCTTTTCTAATTTTCGTAATGAGACTATCCTGTACTATCATAATGGGATATCTACTTAGCGCGTCAACATGATACATTTTAGAACCGGAACGGTGTTCAATGATATAATCGAAATCCTGTAGCAATAATACCCAGCGCGCTATGCGAGTGCACAAATCCTTTTTATTTAATGTCATCGCAAACGCATTACAATCGGTTACAAGTTTAAAATGTTTCCCTAGCAAGTAAAATCTAAATTTTTTTAAAGCCTGTACAATAGCTAAGACTTCGAGCTCATAACTGCTGTATTTCGGCATCAGACGTTTTCTTACTCATAAAATATACCGGGTGTAACGCATTATCTTCTAACGATTTTTGCATTAAAATACATCTTTGGTAAATTAAGTTTTTATAAACATTAAAACAAATTACCAATTAAAAATTTAAAGAATAAATTTAATTTAAACATAATTAAGAGTTACAAATAAAAGTATAGAAATTCAAATGAAATTAAGGTTAATGAAGAGCCATGCATCACCGACCAGCGCACGAGGTAAACTGCGAGTAGCGTCGGTTGCTGATAGAAAACTGGTTTCACATGAGTCACTGCAAGTTGAAGTGAAAGTGCTTTTTTGCATCACCAAGTAAAGGTGAAATTATAGGAGCAGGGCACCGCCGCAGTACTCCCCCTCCAGCAAATACTACAAGTATTTGGGATTAAATCGAACTCTCCTGCCAGATCGTGTCGTTGTCTGCGGAGGTTCAGTTAATTGTGTGGTCGTTGGAGTTATCACAGTATGAGGAAATTTTGATGTCACAGTTCGCTCAATGTCGTTGAGGAGAAAAGCCGGTTTTAGGCGGTCAACACTGATCACTGAAGCTTTTCCAGAAATGTCCAGGCAAAAAGTTTTTTCTGAACGACTGAGTACTCTATATGGTCCATCATAAGGAGCTTGAAGGGGTTTCTTTACACTGTCACGTCTCACAAACACATGAGAGCATGATTCAAGAGTTGGGTGGACGAAAACTTTTACGTTTGTATGTGAAGAAGTTGGAATTGGTTTCAGTTCTGACATGCAGGTTCGAAATTCTTGAAGAAACTCGTGTGGGTCAACATTTGAAGTTGAAGGATCGAAGAACTCCGCTGGTAGTCGTAGGGGGGTTCCATAGACGAGTTCAGCACTGGTGCATCCTAGGTCTTCTTTTACGGCAGATCTTAGTCCAAGAAGCACAATAGGAAGGGATTCAGTCCATTTTATATTGGGGTGGCATTTGAGACCTTGTTTTAGAGCTCTGTGAAAGCATTCGACGAGACCATTGCTAGAAGGATGGTACGGTGTTGTACGCACTCTAGTTGCTCCAATCATTCGAGACAGTTGAAGAAAAGGCCTTGGTCTGTTGTAATGACAGAGGGAATGCCAAACCTAGAAAACCAGTTGTTGACGAGTGCTCGGGCAACTGTTTCGGCAGTAATCTCTGGGATGGGGATAGCTTCAGACCACCTTGAGAATTTGTCAATGCATCTCAAGAGATACTGGTTTCCATCAGAAGGAGGGAGCGGTCCGACAAGGTCGATGTGTATATGGTCGAACCGTCGAGATGGTAACTCGAATGGTTGTAGAGGAGACCGTGTGTGTCGGATCACTTTGTTTTTCTGACAGCTGACACAGGAGCGGGACCATTCTACAACATCTTTGGCTATGGATGACCATACGAAGCGAGAGAGGACAAGCTTCTTCGAAGCACGGATTCCAGGATGTGTCAAATTGTGAAGAGACATAAAAATACTTTTTCCAAAGTCTTTTGGCACATATGGACGAACTCTGTTATTGCTGGTGTCACAATATAAGGGGTATGGACCGTCCAATTTCATAGGCTGCAACTTCAAAGTCATTGTAGAGTTTTCACATTCAGTGAGTAGTTTCTTTAGTTCCTCATCAGTTCTTTGGGCATCAGCAATTTTAAGAAAGTCAACTGGTGGAAGGTTTATTGAGTTTAATCGTGAGAGAGTGTCGGCTACTACATTATCACTTCCAGAAACATGTCGAATTTCAGTACTGAATTGGGCTATAAAATCTAATTGTCGAAGCTGGCGTGGTGAGCATGAATCTGAGTTTTTTTTTAAATGTATAAATTAAGGGACAATGGTTAGTAAAAATTATGAAATTTTGAGCTTCAAGATTATGACAGAAGTGTTTAATAGCTGCATAAATGGCAAGTAATTCACGATCATAGGTACTGTATTTTTTTTTCAGTTAGTGAAAGCTTACGGGAAAAGAAACCGAGGGGTTTTGGTCCGTTAGGAGTATCAGTATTTAAAAGAGCGCCAATAGAGGTATCGGAAGCATCTACCATTAATGAAAGTTGTTGATTTGGTGTTAGGTAACTAAGAATAACAAAATTAGCTAATTCTTGTTTGCATTTTTCAAATGCTGAAATTGCTGTGTCTGTCCACTGGATTAAACGTTTGTCGTTTTTCTTAGAATCTTTCAAATATTCAGTTAGAGGAGCTTGTGTGGCTGCGGAATTTTTTAAAAAACGGCGATAAAAATTTGTCATAGCTAAAAAACGTTCTAAGTTGGGCAACTGTCTCAGGTTTAGGGAAATCAGCTATGGCTTGTACTTTTTCAGGTAAAGGTTGAACACCATCTGAAGAAATCAGACAACCAAAAAATTTAACGGATGATTTTCCTAACAAGCACTTCGATGGGTTAAGTTTAAGGCCGTACTGAGAAAAACGGGTAAATATTTCTTGTAGATGTTGGATGTGTTCGTCTTCATTAGCTGAAGCTACAAACACATCATCAAAGTATGGTATGCAGAAGTCTAAGCCCGTTAAAACTTAGTGCATTAACCTTTGGAAAGTTTGACCAGAGTTTTTTAAACCGAAAAGCATGTAAACGTATTCGAATAGTCCAAATGGAGTGGTGACTGCTGTTTTGGGAATATCCGGAGGATTCATCGGAATTTGATGATACGCCCTCGTGAGACCGACAGTTGAAAAAATGTTCTTACCGTAAAATAATTGAGTGCAGTCCTGAATATGTGGGACTGGGTATCTGTCAGGAACTGTTATGGAATTAAGTTTTCTGTAATCTCCGCAAGGACGCCAATTACCATTCGATTTTTTAACTACATGTAATGGGCTGGCCCAAGGGCTTTTTGACGATCTTATAATCCCTTGAGATAAAAGAAAATCGAATTCTTCCTTGGTCGCCTTCATAATTTCATGTGATAAACGCCTTGATTTTGAAAATACAGGCGGTCCTGTAGTTTCTAAAAAATGGTAAACGGTCGAAGGAGTAGGCGCAGGATTTGCATGCGATGGGTTTGTCAGTTGCGGAAAGCGTGACAATACCCTATCAAATTTTGAGTCTTTTAAATGAATAGTTAAACTACTTAAATTAGGGAAATTAATATTAGCGATCTTTCCACGTGATGTAAGTTTAGTTAGATTATCGATTAATCGGCTATTTTTTACATCAACTAATAAATCGAAATGTTTCAGAAAATCGACACCAATAATTGGCTTCTTAACATCGGCAACAACAAAACGCCAAGTGAATGGCCTACGAAGACTAAATCTAAAGTTAAAATTTTTGCTCCGTATGTTAAAATTTTAGTACCGTTTGCTGCAAATAATACTAAATCATCAGAAACTTTAGTATCAGATGTATAACGCTTTGGCAAGACTGACAAATCAGCGCCAGTATCAATAAGCAAATTAAGGTTACTTTTTTGATCGGCCAATAAAATACGATTAATATGGCGATCGGTATGGCCTTCGTGCGATCGCCTGTTTAGTTTTCCGAGTAGCTGCATGGAGAATTACATTTTTTAGCGCGATTACCGAAATTTGTATGATAAAAACAATATCCGTTTTCAGGTTCTTTATATTTTCTGCGAGTTCTAGAATTGCTGCGATGTTGAGAATCCTTTCTTTCTCTGTTCGGATTTCGAGACTGTCTCATATAAGAAGTGAGTTCGCTTTAGTGAGTTGAGCGATTTGCAATTCGAGTGCAGACGTTTTATCAGTGGTGACAGTGTTTACGTGTTGATGCGAGGAGAGATCATTAAATTTGTCAGCGACTGAAGCTAGCTGGTCTAATTCATCATTGAGAGCTGCCAAAATAGTTTGCACATTGTTAGGGAGTCTACCAAGCCACAAAGATTTTAAGAGAGGAGTGCCAACGTTATCACTTGCGAGTGCTCGCATTCGTGTTAATAATTGGGAAGGTCGCTGGTCAACTATTTCCAGCCCTTGAAGAAGAGTCCGGATTTTTGATTCCTCACTCTAGGAATGCAGATCAATTAATCGTTTTTTGATAGCTTCGTATTTCTCAGTGTTAGGAGGTTTTAAAACAATATCGCTAATGGAACTGAAAACATCAGAGTCGACAGCTGCAACTACGTAGTTAAATTTAGTATCATCGGCGGAAATTTTAGCTAAAGTGAATTGTGCTTCTAACCGGACAAACCACAAGGCGGGATTTGATTTCCAAAACGGAGGTGGTTTAACTGCCACGTGAGCAATTTGATTTTCGTCTAAAGTTTCGCTAGGCATTGCGGAATGCTTAAAAAAATTTAAAGAAAATTCTCAAATAAGTCGTTAATTTAGTTAACAAGTATGATTAAGGATTAATATAAAAAATAATGTAAATATTAATGCACGCGAACATTGATATAAAAATCTGCCATGCTTAATTAGAAGTAAAAATAACAATTAAAATTAGACGATAACGAGAAATAAAAAAGCCACACAAGAAAATAAAAATTACCGCGTGATACTCCTAGTGGAAACCAATTTAAAAATAGACTTACTGAAATTGTTGGAACTCCATATCCTAAGTTGATGTTGAACGCGTGTTCGAAAAAAAAGGGTCACCAATTTGGTAAATTAAGTTTTTATAAACATTAAAACAAATTACCAATTAAAAATTTAAAGAATAAATTTAATTTAAACATAATTAAGAGTTACAAATAAAAGTACAGAAATTCAAATGAAATTAAGGTTAATGCAGAGCCATGCATCACCGACCAGCGCACGAGGTAAACTGCGAGTAGCGTCGGTTGCTGGTAGAAAACTGGTTTCTAATGAGTCACTGCAAGTTGAAGTGAAAGTGCTTTTTTGCATCACCAAATAAAGGTGAAATTATAGGAGCAAGGCACCGCCGCACATCCATAACCATGAATACTAGCGTCGCAATGTATTTCAGTATCCGCGTTTTGATTGCAAATACTAAGAACGGGTGGAGAAGACAAATTATGTTTTAAACTACTAAATGTTTGTATAGAGATGTCATTGATACAGTTTAAGAGAGACCCGTCTGGTAAGCCAAGTAAACACTGTCTGTGCTTAATTATCAATTATCTTTTGGTTAATCGACACCGTCTGTGTTAATTATATTTTACCAAACCAAGTTCACGGCCAGAGCCCTCATGTGGAGGTTGGCGTCAGGTATAAGATGAATCATGACGATTTTGAAATAAACAAATTTAATAATAAAAAAAAATAATAATAGATATGAAACAACCGCTCCGTCTGAACGTTTTGGCTGAAGTCTCACAAAAGTGGGGTGGCTCTGCTGCAGTGGAGGTTGGATTCCCACATGGATAAGTGGCATTCAATGGGGCGAGCTACTATCTCCATCCATTGCAACACGATGGTCTAAATCAGACTTACCAAATTTAAACAATATCCAATAGATAGATTGAAATATCTTCTTCTGATGTTACCATTCATGTATTGTGCGATGCCTCTGAACGTGCTCACGGTGTTATGTGTACGATTCACAGGAGATAATGAATTTCAAGTTCGAATGATTTGCAGTCGTATTAGACTTTTTCCTCTTAGAAGAATAATACTTACTCGTTTGGAGCTATTGGTCACCTTATTGGATGCTCGTTTACTCCACTATCTTTGTACACAAACAAATTTAGATAGAAGCACAGCAACACTAACGAGAGAACAAAAGCAGCTTTTGCTTCTAGTGGTTCTCCCCCTTTCATGCATTGTTTCTTTTGATAAACTACACACACGTGAATCTTCATTATTTAGGTGTTAAAATAGTACTTTCCGTGATTCTCTGCAGCTTCTGGATAATACGCGGACCCGCAGCCATCAAACGAGTTCCTCATAAATGTCTACCTTGTAAACTCTTACACGCATATCGAAGTCAACAAATTGAAGCTCCTCTACCAGAGGATAGACTTACCTCCTACTTTCCATTTACGACAGTTGGTATAGATTTCGGACGTCCACTCTGTGTTCATAACCTAAAACCATTAAATACAGCTTACATCGGATTTATCACTTGTTCAACTACTCGTGCCGTACATATTGAACTGGTTTCTGATCTTACTACTGATAAATTTCTCATGGCTTTAAAAGGATTTCTAGGCAGAAGAGGAGTTCCTCATACGATCAACACTGATAATGTCACCACTTTCCATTCCGCTAATAAAGAGCTAACTATTTTGTGGGACACTTTGACATCGTCAAAATTTCGACAGTATTACACTCAGACTGGAATTAAGTGGAAGTTTATTGTGGCACGAGTGACATGGCGAGAACGTTTGATAAGACTAACAGAAAGATGTTTGCAAAAATCCCTTGATCGATACTTGTTAGATGAAGAAGGACTTTCCTCAGCATTAGTTGGTGTTGAAGCCGCTTTATATAACGGACCACTTGTTTATAAGCAAGGGAACGATGACCCTGAAGAAACATTAACACCCGCCCATTTTTCCCACCGATAAATGGTTTATTACAATAGCCTCACACCCAACAGCGCCTAATACCTTTCTGACAAAAATGTTGAAACGGCAACAGGATTTGTTGGATGCATTCTGGAGAAAATGGTATAATAACTATTTACTACTATTACGACTATTTCATCAAATTCATAGCATTCAAAAATCATTTCATGTTCGTGTTGGAGATATAGTGTTGTTTCACGATGATATAAGACCAAGACATGCGTTGAAAGGTGCACTGGTTACCAGACTAATTAAAGGACGCGATGGAAAAGTCCGCACTTGTACTTAACGTTCTGATGGCAAGGAGATATCTCGACCTGTTTAACTGGTCATCCCTCTCGAGGTTGACCAGGGTGGGGAGGATGTTCCGGACGCACCTATAATAATATGCTTATTTTCTTTAGTTTACTTCTTTTATCTTTCTTGTTTTGGCAACACCATATCCTTTGGTATTGGTTGACAATTTGAATGATTGAAGTTTTATTCTATGTTAAGTTTAAAGAGTGTTGTATATACATACCTGCCAACTCTACTGGATTTTGCAAGTTTCTCCTGGTCTACTGGTTTAATTAAAATTCTCCTGGATTTAGTAGATTTTAGAAAATTTTCTAAAATTGAGTAAGTTTCCTAAAAAAATCCCTATTGAAATAGGATTTTGTACAGATTATTGCTAGCTTGACTATTTTAAAAAGTGTCACTAATACACAATAAAGCGAGCCTCATTTATAAAACTCAGCAAACTATCTTTGATGAATTAAATGCCAATTACTATTCAAAATTATGAATGAAAATACTACATAATATTTCAAGATCATTTAATGTGAAATCATAATTGGAAAATATTACAGTTTTTCTATTTTGATGACTATAAAAATTCCCGGTTAGTAAAATATTTAGTATATTATTCAACAATTATCATGAAATTTTTCATAAAATGTACTGGATTTTTTCTTATTCATGATGTATATAATAATTAAGAACGCACAGAATCATTTTAATCTTTCAGTGGTTTTTCGAACTTTCTTTTGATAACGCTTCTGATGAAACGCGCCGATTTGATATCCATTGGAGAGATTTTATTTTACATCCGGTGTTGAACAGCAGATACCATTTTGGGCTCTCAATCTTTAACTCTAATTTTGAAGGATACCTAGAAGACAAGGGAACTTCTGGTCTACGTGGAGAAAAACGCCTTCGTGGAGGATGGAGAAGTAAAACGCCCACAGTTAGCATGATGATGAAGGGAACCCCTTGAGGGAGATTTAAAATTCTGAGAAAAACTGCCGAAGACAGCAGGGAAAGGCTAAATCGCAAAGTGGTAGTTTATTGTTCTAGACTAATTGGCCACCGGTGAAGTCTAATTTGGAAAAATAATAACAAATAACTCTTATGACCAAGAAATTGTAGTGTTTTACATCATGGTTTCTAATTTCTTAATCGTTGTCTGTATTTTTTTTTTCTTTATCTTCTATTCATAAAATATATATAAATGATTTATTGTTTTAATGTTAATTCTTTTATGGTTTCTACATATATGCATTTTATACATTTTTTATTTGTTAGAATATGGTGGCTTAGAATTGGATTATTCGTATTCCGCTGCATTCTTAGAAGAATTAGGTAAAATTGGTTGCGGAGGTGTTCAAATGGCGATATCCGTACACACCGATATGTCTACTCCAGCTTTGTCGAGGTAAATATTTCATTATAGATTTGTTATCCACATGTTTTACTCGACTAGGGGGTTTATTATTCAAATAAGTGCTTGTTTGGTGCTCTTGTTGTTGTCGGCCATTAAGGCAGAGGGAATGCTATTGTTCTTGTTTTCAAGTGGCGCCATCTGTGGCCATAAATTAGACTTCTGCCACACCCGTTTATAGGGCGGACCGATTCATACATCTATTTATTTATCCACAGATTGTAATTTTGACATGAACCAGAGAACGATCAATCTTCAATTCAGTACCCCCAGTGGTATAATTTGTTATGGAAACATAGAGGACTTTGCGGGCAGTCAGATTTAACGTTCACCAGTCACCATTTACTACACAGGGGAGTTTTCAGTAGGCTGGATTCGAACTCCCGTCTTTACGAACGTGAGGTCAGTGTCCTGCCAACCAGGGTATCCCGGCCTTGTTTGGTGCTATTTACAGCTAATTGGGGCGGTATCTTAAAAAGATTTATAAACTCACTTCGAAATAAATCAGTAATGAAGAAGTAGAGTTATATGAAAGTCTAAATTTTCGATAATAGTATCAGTCCCTCTTCTCTTAAATGCTTAAGAATTTAATACATGTATTTGAAGACACACACACAACCCGTACTAAATATCTAAACATAATTAAAGTTAATTTACTTTTGAAAAATAGAAGAGCAAATAATAGCTGTGTTCAATTTTAAAGAAAGAAAACTCATTTCACTTTTAACCTAACGTAACAAAATCTAACACGCAGTTATATTCTAACATTCTGTTATAAGTTATGTTGATTGATGGATTTACTAAAACTAGTTAATAAATACTGGTAAATTATTTGCCTTTATTCTCATGATCTATAAACAATAAATTTCAACTTATGGTAGTTTAAAAGGATTAGAACTTTTAATTATTATTATTTTTTTAAACCCGTACTTAGAGCACAAAACACAAATGTACAGTCCATTTTCTTAAATACTCTAAATATGCTTTTCGAGCTGTGTCCATTGTCAAATACGCATTTTGAGATATGTCCTTTTTTTAAATACGTTTGTTTAGTTATGTCCATTTTCTAAAACACACATTTTTAGCTGTGCCCATTTTCTTAAACTTGCATTTTGAACTGAGCTCTTTTTCTTATACAAAAATATTTTGAGCTATGTGTATTGGATTGATGATGATGACATTGAAAGGGTTAAATATGTTATCCAATTCGTGATCGCAACGAACTATAGGGGGCGTTGTTGTATGTGCCGAATCCCTGCGATTTCCATATGAACAGTCATTCAGTTACACTGGAGACGTCTTTAATGTAGCATGTAGCATTGTAACGTTCCATCTTTATTATGGCTGATTAAATTTTAAAAAAAAAAATGCTTGTTTTCTTTCTTATGCAAACGAAAACAAAATGGTATCTCCTTTTTTTTTAAGAGAAGGAACATCCAGAACACATCGGAAAAATATTTGTAAATAAAGAGAAAAAAATAGGTATATTCTTATAAAAGTTCAAACCTAATGCCTGAGAAATAGTTTTACTAAATTTAATGGTATAACATGAAAGGCCCATTTAAATTTTAACGTAAAATAAAGAATGCTTACGAAACAAAAAAAGAACTATTCTTTTTTTGTCGCCATTTTTAGTGTTACGAAAATGCGTCTTTGGGACTTGCCAAAAACAAAACAAGATGCAATTTTATTTTTTTAAGAGCGAAATATTTTATAGAGTGAAATATAACGAAAATGTACCAATGTCCATAACATGAAACTTTATCTTAGTAAAAGTCCGTTTTGGAAATGTTATTTCATTTTGAATCTTATTTAGAGTTCATAATGGCTATAGAATCAGGTGAGAGAAAAGTTTGTTTTGAATCTATGCTAAACTCTATATCGGCCCATTTTCCACCTAAATCCGATTGACTACTTTGATTTTAAACAAAGCGTTTCATTTTAAGATTTTTTCCAAAAATTTTAAGTGTAGATTGGCGGCACTTAAAAATCTGCCAAATCTGTAGCTGTGGTTAATACGTAAGTACCGAATTTTTCTTCCATACTTTTCTGAATCATATTACTTCAAATATTAGAATATGCAAGAAGTATACATAAACACATAATTTAATACCATTTAATTTTTCAAAAAAAGTATTTTGACAACAATTTTATCAAAAAATTATAAACTAAAAAACGTAAAATAAAGAATTCTTAGGATAAAAACGATTTTAAAATTTCCTCATTTTTCAATAAAAACTTTCGTTTTGTTTCTTTTTTTAAATTCTTATAGTATTTAATCAGACGTAAAAAAACCATTTTGTAGAGAACGATCATCAAGTAAGAAAAAAAATTTACAAGCAAATTTTTTATTATAAAAATCATAACACTTACCTGATTTATAAGTCCGGTGAATTCCAAAATGATATGTTCTTTGTTTGAAAACTTTATTCTCAAATAATATATACATAGTTTATCCCTTCATTACTTTTAGGTAACATACCACACATCAAAATTTTATAACTGTAAGATCTCGATATGAATTTTAATATGTAGCTTAAAAACAGAATAGCTGTGTTCTAGTTGAAATTCTTTCAAAACTAAAAAACACTTACCAAGAAAACGATAAAAAATTTATTTATAATCAGCACAAAAGATACTTTTTCAAGTAATTCGGATTATTCTTTATTGTTGTTTTCTGAATTATGTAGATACCGAAATATATACTATTCTATGAAGAAGAAGAATATTCTATAACTATTACAGTTCTGTATGGAATTCATTGGAACACATTTATTCATTGGAATGACGAAAGCAATGTTGATTTCATTTTAACTTGTAATGAATTGAAGACAGAAAAATTATTTTACCGCAATACACACATCTGTAACAGCAAGTGATCATGAAATCATGTTATGTTGTTGGTAATAGAAAGGTAAAAAATATTGAGAAGTTGTTCTTCAAATGCTTGGCGTGTTCTGCTTCAATGTTTGGCATATTCTGGTTAGTTTTTTCAATAAGTTCTACCTTTTCCTTAGGGAATTTTTGCTTCCTATTTGCTGCTAAGAAAATGGCGTCTGTCATTGCCAATGGTTATGTGGGAACTAATGCCTGATATTTACAGTCTCCCGCTAGATGGCGTATCGAGTGTTGCGATCGCGAATAGTTTTTTGTCTTTTTCATTTTAAACATTGTCCGCACTTTTATTTCTTACATGTTTACTACGAACCTGTGTGCAAAAAGAAAACCTTGTTGAAAAAGCTGTATTAGCCTTCTTTGCTAAGGTTTAAAGAAAGGTTAAAAAAAGAAACAAAAATTGTGAATTTTATTTATTTATTTATTTTTCTACTGGGGTAGGCGTTAAAGTAACAAGAATTGATTTTTTGTACTCGAAGTTTAAACTGATATTTTATGTCTAAAAAATTTATAATTATTATATTTTCATTTATTTTGTTACTAGTTGAATACACGTTCTTTGTACGGGGTACTGAACAACGCAACGAAATCTTGCACATAACTGAAAGAAATACACTAGCACAATTAATAAAGCTAAAATAATTCCATTTTTTAAATTTGTTATTATACTTTGTCCTTTCCGGTGGCTTCGTGTTATTGAATTAAGCAAAATACGTTTTTAAGTGGTTCATCCCATCAAAATAAAGATAAATTATATTCAGAATCATTTCACACGATGCCGTCGCTCGAGGCCAATTGATGATAAGAAAATTTTCCACAGTCAAGCAATTTTCTCCGGTGCTTTAGAAAGTTGAAGCAAAATTAAAAGAGAAACGGAAAATAAGGGGGAAAGCGAATATATACAACCTATTTGACGTACTTGTAAAAAAATAAATGAATTAAAAATCTAACTTGATGAGCTTTCAATCGTAGTGAACCAAAGACTCGCGATGATATGCCATTTTGAATCGTCGCCAAAGAAATACTACGCCCATATTTAGCGCTCTTTAACTATTTTCTTACTTATAAAAAGTGCACT
Organism: Parasteatoda lunata; assembly: GCA_949128135.1. Lineage (NCBI taxonomy): Eukaryota > Metazoa > Arthropoda > Arachnida > Araneae > Theridiidae > Parasteatoda > Parasteatoda lunata. Next base: position 10,351,873 of record OX421973.1, on the reverse strand, counting down.
CTTTCTCTAAACATTCCACCAACTTATGGTGGCAGTTCAATAATGCATTTCTTCAATGAAAACCATAATTGGCATTTCAAGAAGAAGAAAATCAAGTATACCCACACATGTGACCCTTCACTGTAAAAAAAAAAAAAACGGCAAATGTTTAACCGATACTTGGTGCAAAGTTTCTAATTTCACCATAGTTTGGTTAATCCCAAAAACTCCCTATAGTGTGAAAGGCTTCTTGTTTTTGAACAAATCAAAATCTCTAAATTTTCTCGTCTGAATGACGTTTGATTAACCACTTGCGCTGGAAAGACGTGCCACGCACGTCATAATGCTCTTGTCACAGAATCGCCGACGACGTGGTATTTACGTCATCATGGAATTGTTACAGAAACAAAAACGACATGCGTGGCATGTCAGGTCCCACCCCAGGTCGCCTCCCAGCGAGTTACACTGGACCTTTCTGGTACACGCGTCAGTGATTTTTTTTTTTTTTTTGCCAGCACAAGTGGTTAAGTCAAGTATATTTTTGCAACCAATTTTTTTTTTTTAGAATCCCTGGTTAAAAAGCGGGAGTCATCGAAAAATTCGTGGCTTTTTTCGTATCTTTATGGCTTGATAAATCTGTGCCAAATCACAACATTCCTGCTAAGGGAAACTATCATTGTAATCCATGGAGGAATTCAACGTAAACTGTTAAATAATCTTGATAAAAACAACTTCTATCTCTCCAGTTTTTTTTGCAATATATTTTTTTTATGACGCTGTGTCCGAAATATTAAGTATTTAGCGTCAAAATTGTTGTATTAAATTACACACTCATTTTATCTCGCTCTCATTTTAGATTCGGAAGTGATGAACTGAGAAGAGAGTTTTTGGCTCCATCTATAGCTGGTGATCGGGTATCTTGTATTGGTGTCAGTGAAGTACACTGTGGTTCTGATGTTGCTGGTAAGTTTATTCTATTAAAAGCATTTTTGAACAGGTATTCGTAAGTATTTTTTGCTTTATTTTAAAATGTTTTTATTTCGTTATCAATCTATAGAGGACTCCTGCATAACCTTGGTAAAATTTGTCTCCAATTTTTTTTATTGATTGTTGATTACCGGAATGTAAAATATATCAGTGGTGAGCTTTTTTATTATAGACACTGCGTGTTTAATGAGCTGGACATAGCTCGCAAAATACGTGTTAAAAACTATATATATATATATATATATATATATATATATATATAACGTCGTTGCCGAGTGGAAGGATTAAAACAGGTCTTAGGCAGGGAAGGAGGGTACAAAATTAATTTATTAGTTATTAGACAGAGAACGTTCATCAAAGTGGTCACGAAATGTTGTGTTCCTCAATATAAGTTAGGAAAAACCTTGCGAAGTAAATCCGTAAAATTTTTCATTTTAGGGAATAAGGGAAATCTTAGTAATTGTAATTGGTTTATTAAATGGGTCGCGCGATTCCCACAAAGAGCAAAGGGGAAAATGTCTTACTTTTAATTAATGCATACTTGAGCCAAAAATAGATTAAAGGACAGGATGTGAATTTAAAAGGGTGAGAAAGCGTTTCGTTTTGAATCATTAATTAAGAAAAGGATTTACAGAATTGAAACTTTTTAAGATATAAAAAAAATATTTTGATGAAATAAACAAATATTTACATTTCTTAAATAATAATATTTTGCGACAGTTGTTCTTTCCATAAATTAAATGAAGCGAGTGTATCGTGTATTAAACCTTAAATGCAATCAGTTAATAAAATTTTAGTATATACTTTTTTTTTAAATACCTACTAAGCTCATACTAAGCTTATTATTTACTCATCTGAAACCATTTAAACTACTTCCTGAGAGAAAAAACAGACATTAGAAAGTTTCAATAACAGATCTAAAAAAGAAAAAGAAACTCCATTGTTTAAGGATTGTTAAAATGATTTAAAACGTATTGGACGTGAATTGTAAAGCCCATTTTATGTCTCGGGTTCGTATCAGGGTGTTTCTTCACTGTGTAATCACTTAATCCATTTTTAAATTCAGTTGCACACAGCATATTTAAAAAGCATACACTTATTACTTGCGAGCACTTGTCGAAATTTTAATTTTAACCGTAAACCTGTGTGTCAAATGCTCTCTTAATGTGAATTTGATGTAAACCTCTCAATTTCGTCTCAAAATGTATTTTAAGTTTTTCATCCAATTTTCCTCGGATTTTTTGAGGAACTTAGCAACACAGAAAGGATAATTACCAAAGTTTTAGTAAACTTTATGTTAACAATGAGAAATAGCTATTTATTCCTAAAATATTTTACATATTTTTTTCTTTGATATAGAGTCTTCTTCTCTACAAATACAACAACAACTTATCAATTCGTCTGGTTTATCTATCGTTTATTAATATTGTAATTCATGTTGAGCGTAGGTTTTTATTTATTTTTATAAACCTACACTAGCCTGGAAAGAGAACATCTAATCTTTCCTAAAACTTGATATCAATAATTTAATATTTTTCTATTACTACGACTACTATCCGTTTCTTTGTAATTGTATTTTATATGAGGCCATATTTAGTTTATTGTAAATGGTAATTTTATAGCTAATATGTATTTCATAAATATTTTATTACAAGTGGGTTAGGGAAAGGTTGTATTTACAACTATTCACAATAAATAACATGGAAATTGTTTATTAAGAAGTCATTGAAAGGCATTTTAGTCTGAGAATCCGTTTACAAATTCATAAAAATTTGTATGAACTCGTAAATGTTACTCAAGTCGCAGACAATAATTTTTTATTTTTTCTATAATAATTTTTACAAAATGGCATGTATTGAATGGAAAAACACTTTAAAATATTATTATAATTTTGTTATAATTGCACTTTAAACATGTGCAATTATAACAAAAAAATATTGAAGATAATGTATCTCCAATTGATCTCATAATGTTCATTCATAAGAACAATTTAAAAAAATATTTTTCGAAACTTGTGAATAAGCTTCAGAATTTTGTTAACAATTTTGTTAACAACAATGTTAACTATTTATAACGTGCGATAAACGTTCTTTAATAGCAAATTGTAAGCTATTAAAATCGATTTAAGATCTACAATGACACAAATTCTAAATTCTTTGACAAAAATTTCGATCGAAAATAAAACCGCTTAACAACTAAATTTGAAAAGTCTATAAAACTGCTTGCGTCTGCTAAAGTACGAAAAAATAAATTGTAGTGTTTATACTTATATATTTGTAGGTCAGAAAGTATTATGCTCCTTATAACATTAATTATTATAGATATTTGTTCTGGAATATTCTAGGTAATATTCTCATTAATTAAACTAACAGCTTTCTTTTTTAACCTTTCAATGCTTTATTGTTATTTTTTTTTCATGTTCCTTAAATCAACATTTAGGTTTGACATAGATAATAATAATTTTCTGGTAGAAAAAAAGCAATTTTATACGTTATTACTACTGCAGCCAAACAATGCAAGGGGAAAAGTAAATTATTATTATTATTATTATTTTTTATATTAAAATTCATTTTCCTTGTTTGAGTTAAGGGAGAAGCTTTCAGCATTTCCCTGGGCTTGAAAATGCCTTCCGGCGGCATTCTGGGCCATCCTTAAATCTGAAAAAATCTTTTAAATATAAAGTTTCTAATCAAAAAAGCGCAAAATTATTTTTAGAAATACTTTTTGTGTTATAATATTTATAAATGGTGTGAATATTTTCAATCAATAATATAATGTCATTTAACTAACCAAGGTAATATTAATGAATATTATGAAAGAAAATAGGAAATAACCATTATTATTTCTTGAAAATAGTAAAAAAAAAACTTAAAGCTTAACTAAAAAGGTAAACTTCATATACTTTGTTGCAAGTTAAGAACAAAACCATTATCCTTATGGAGAGAGCCTGTTTGCATTTAAGTGCACGCCAAATGGATGCTTAGCTCCCAGCGCGAACGTGTATCAACATCCAGGGGGCTAGTTCATTCCTTTGAACTCTCGCCGCGAAAATTCTCGCCGCGCCAAACCTCCGATTTTCGCCTGTGACGTCACGGTGGCGCAAAGCTTGAACTTTTACTTCAGGAACGGAGAGTTCGGTTAAACTAGTTCTAACTAATATTGGAGCATTCCTTTTTGTGACATATTCCAAGACATTCGTTGTTTTCTATAATGATTTTCCTCAGTTTTTTTAAGTGAATTACAAAAATTTAGAATTATTAACGAAATGCCAGTTTGTGCAATTGCAGCTTGCAAAAATTCTGATAGAAACACACGAGGAAAAAATATAATTTTCCACGTGTGCCATAAAGTAAATGAATAACTGTATAAAAAATGGATTCAACGTTGCAAACGAAATGACGGAATGAATGGAAGTGTGCCAAGAATTTGAGAACATTTTTCAAAGTGTGCATGGGACATCTTACAGAAAATCAAGAAGTGTCATCAATGAACTTATAAATGAATTAGAGGGACGATATCCCGCAGTGAATTAAACAGCAATACGTTTATTTTGTCTTTCAGAACTTTTATAAGAATCCATCCAAATTGAAACGGCCCAGTTACTTCAAAAAGAAAGACAGACGAAAAAAAAAGTAAAAAAAAATAAAAACTTTGAAAAGTATAAATAATTAATAGTTAAAATTCTCCGAAATTCATAACGTAGTTTTTAATGTAATTATTCTAAATACTTATGATTTTTTTAAAATTATATTCTTTTAAATTTAAACATCTATAAACAATTTTAAAATTTGTAATATTATTATAAACTTAAATTATTATTTCGTTACAGTAATTAGCGTTTAAGGTTGTTGTTTCCTAATGATTAAGTATAAACAAGTTGCCATTAACAGCACATTTTAAAATCAGAATTCTAAATTTAACCCAACTTTACAAAGTATTGTTATCGAACAATATGTAACTAAAAAAGTGTCGATATATGCATTAAACTTTTTTTTATTAGTAAAATAAAAATAAAAGTTAATGAAAATAAAAGTTAAGAAATAAAAGTTTAATGATAAAAGTTAAAAACTGAAAATTTTAAAATAATGTATTTATAGCGTCTCATTTACGACAACTTGTAAAACATTTTTATTAGTTTAAAATGGTATTTAATTTAATATTTTGGCCAAGAAAATTTTTTAAACTATGTTTTTGAACAGAAATACTGTGTTAATTGTATAAAGTTTGAAAGCTAGTATCAAGAAAAAGTCGAACTTATTTTTATAGAGAGAATGATGCTAAGTTTTCATAATATCTTTGCTTGTAATCTCTGATATCTGTGTGCGGCGTGACGTCATGAGGAGGGAAATCGTAGCTTCAGCTCTAAGAGAGGAATGAACTGGCCCTTCTTTCTTCTATTTAGCCCTGATCAACATCGCCAACTCTTGAAACGACGTTGCACAGCCTACTTTTTGCTTGCTTACTTAAATGTGAAATGAGGAAATTGAAACTTATTGAACAAAAACTACACCGAAGAGCCATTACATTATGACCACCTTGCTAATAACATGTAGGACCAGCTTTAGCCCTCAAAACTGCTAGCACCCACCGTGGCATTGATTCCACAAGGTGCTGATAGGTAGTCTGAGATATCTGGTACCAAGCGCTCACCAACTGGTCCTGTGATTCCCTCACATTGCGAGGGGGTAGCGCGGCAGCACGAATTTGGTTTTCCAAGTAGGACCACAAATGCTCTATTGGATTAAGGTCAGGTGAATTTGGGGACTAAGACATGACTTGAAATTCACTGGAATGTTCCTGAAACCAATCCATGACGATTCGACCCTTATGACATGGTGCATTATCCTGTTGGTAAACACCATCCCCCGCAGGAAAAACTGGGTGAACCTGGTCTGCAACTATGTTCAACTAGCTTACAGACTTCAGGGAATGTTCTATGAGAATTATGGGTCCTAATGTGCCCCCTGAAAACATTGTTTCTGGGCGAGAAACCATGAAAACCTGGGCGAGCTCATTGTTATAAATGGAGGGTGGTCATAATGTAATGGTTCTTCGGTGTATATTGTTTTGTTAATAAGAATTAAAAAAAAAATAATTCTGAAAATCGTAATAAATATGCGTCTTTCTTTTCGCATTTAAAGAAACTCATAAATATTGTTTCTTGCATTCGATTTTCTTCTACAGTGAAAAAGTCAAAAAGCATTATCTCGCATTTGATTTGCTACGGGCATGTTAGCGTAAGACATGCCATTTTTAGTGGTCCAATTAAACTCAATGCTCTTTTATGATACTAAACTATCATAAAAGATTATCATAAAAGATTAATCATAAAAAACTAAACTTTCATAAAATTATTATACTAAACTATATTTATTTTTTAATATGCCTATGATACATATCGTAAAAGATAACACAAATTATATTTCTGTCCGACGTGTTTAACTTTTAAAAGCTGTTATAGATTGTTTTGAAAGCATATTTATATAATTTGATAACTAAATACAACGGTACTACACGCAGACAATTGCTTAAATTTTATACCGCAATGATCTTTTCGTAACTTACGACGCAATATAATGATTTAATAGTCTTCTCAATACTAAAATATTTTTTTTTTCATCTTCCATAAGTCTTTGCAAGCTGTAATACAAGATGTATGTATGCATAAAATTTTACAAATACTAACACTGTTTGCCAGAGTTAAGTGTTGCACGTGCGCAGAGGAAGCTTATAAGAAAAGTAATTGCGGAACTGTTTTATTATGAAATACTATTTCAAAAGGGATGTTACAGAAATGTTTCTGTTGGCTTTTTTTTATAACATTTCAATATCGATGTTGCAGAAACATGTTTTATTTTATTTTATAACCGTTGTTGAACAACCGACCCTGTTTAGGATTTACGGCTACTAATGTTCAACTCCGTAGAATTGTAACTTTGAACCCAATCCAGAAGACAAGGGGAATCCTGGATCAAGTAATTGGAAAAATTTGCCTTCGTGGAGGACCTTTTGTTGCAACTGATCAGCATTTGCGTCACATAAAGATTAAAACCACGAAAACCTTGGTTAGCCTGGTGGCAAGGAGACTCTAATCCATAATCCGCCGACCACTGAGGTTATTTTTACGCCTGTGCTGTGGTCGGTGCGCGCCGAGTTTGGAATTCGAATCCACCAACTATCGCTGGGATCGAACCCGGGTCTTCTCATTGGGAGGCGAACGCTCTATTCCCTGAGCCACAACGACTCACGGAAACATGTTTTTATTTCATTTTATAACCGTCATTGAACAGCCGGCATAATTTTTGGGTTTACGACTACTAATGTTCAACTTCGTTGCCTTATAATTTTGAGCCGATCCAGAAGACAAGGAAACTCCTGGATCAGTACCCCCAGAGGTATGATTTGTTATGGAAACATGGAGGACATTGTGACTTGACAGATTTTACGTGCATCAGTCACTATATACTACACGGGAGTCTTTGGACGACGGGGATTGAACCAACGCCCTTTTGGCAATGGGCCCAGTACCCTACCAACCCTGCAGAAACTTTTTTTTTTATAACCGTCGTTGAGCTGCCGACCCAATTTTATGAGTTTAAGACTACTAATGTTCAACTTCGTAACCTTGTAATTTTAAACCCAATCCAGAAGACTTGGATCGAGTATTGGGAGAAATTTGCCTTCGTGGAGGACTCTTTGATGGAGCTAACCCGCATTTGTGTTATATGGAGAAGAAGACCAAGAAAGAAACTTGTTTTCATTTTATATCCGTCATTGAACAGCCAACCCAATTTTTGGGTTTACGACTAATAGTGCTCAACTCCGTAGCTTTGTAATTTTGAACCAATCCAGATGACAAGGAAACTCCTGAATCAGTACCCCCAGAGGTATTGATTTGTTATGGGAACATGGAGGACTTTGCGACTCAACAAATTTAACGTGCATCAGTCACCATTTACTACACGGGGAGTCTGCGGCCGGCGGCGATCAAACGCACGTACCCTTGGACATAACCTACCGACCAGGCGATCCCGTCCCATCAGCAGAAACTTGTTTGTTATAACTTGCAGAATTTTGTCACGTTTCTTAACTGTTATGTATTGGTATAATTTCTGTGATTTTATGTCCTGTATGGATAGCCGCTGTTTTTGGTGTTTTAACTTAATGTTACATTGTGTTTTGCTGCACAAAAAACTGTAAGACATAGAAACTTGAATTTTCTAAGGTGAATAGAAAGGCGTTGAGGAATTATTAACAATGGAATAAAAAAAGTATTCTATTATTTAGTTCGAGAATCACTGTTAAATTTGTTTCGACATGTCTGCTGAAACGCAACTACGAAGTTGAAGTTTGACATGCTAATAGGACCATTCTGAATTATAAGCTTATTGAGATTTTTTTTCTTAATTCACATTTGTTCGAAAGTAGTTGCAATTTTAAGTATTTTTAGCAAATTTTTTTTTAAATAATAATTATTTATCAGTTGTTGTAGAAAAATTTATCTCTGACGTGATTTTCTTTTCAAAAGCTCATGCTTGACTTAATGTTAATAGTAACAAAAGGAAAAAAAAAAATGAATGTGAATAAAAAGTAAGAGAAGTCAAATGTTATCAGATGTAAATTCTAACATTTATATTGTAATTTTTAAAGATATACTGAAAAGAGATAAAAACTGTATCCAAAGATAACTGATAGCAATATAAGGTTATCGTTAGTAAGTGAATTCTCATTTATTACTTTTATCGTGTCTCGCATTCTGTATTTCTAATTTCAACTTTTTTTTTAAATAGAGTTGGTTATTTTTTTAAATCCAGCTATCCTTTCATTTCATTTCGATTTACGTATTAATAAAATGTGCCTTCATAAAATTATTGTAACTACGCATTTTATAAACAAAATTATCTTTTTATTGATAAACTTATTAAAAAAGAATTTTTAAGATAAGAGCGGTTTCTGTCCCTTAAAAAACCGATCCGACTTAAGAAAAAAAAAGCCCAACAAAAACAGCAAAAATGAATTTGCGCACGGATAAGAACTGGTTTTTTTTTTTCACAGCACGATCGATATTCCTGACGAAGCACACTTCCATTTGCAAGGTTCTGTAAATACGCAAAATTGCAGGATAGGATCGACCAAAAATCCGTTCCAGCGACAGCCATTACCGCTTCACTCTGAAAAGGACATTGTGTAGTGTGGAATAACGACAGCGTTTTTATTCGAGATCACATCTGCGGGTCCTGTTGCTTGCACCATTACTGGCAAGCAGTATGAAGCACTTTTGCGTAACCATTTCCTTCCGGCACTTCAGCAGTGTCAGTGTGTGGATTGTACAATGTTCATGCAAGATGGCCCTCCTCCACACATTGCTACTCATGTGAAGCAGCTGCTGAGTGCTCATTTCGGAGATGATATGATCATAAACCACCATTTTCCAACAACGTGACCGCCACGTTCCCCCAACTTAAACCCGATGGATTTCTGGCTTTTGGGGTACCTGAAGAATGTTTAAAGCTGCCGGATTGAGAATCTAGCCGATTTGAAGGCAAGCTCAACAAACCACATCCGTTTGTCAGTACAGATACCCTCCGATCCATTGCGGAACATGCCGTTTTACACTTTCAAGTAGTGGAACAAGGCGGAGGGCACATCGAACAACTTATACCTTAATCGCCACTAAGATGTTTGTTCCTACTTGACTTGATAGGTGTTGCATTAGAGTACCTGCCCGCGAAGCGGGCATCTCACTCCTTCATCTGTTCATATAAAAGATTGTTGTGACTTATCGGCATTTGGTAGAGAAAAAGGATACGAGTGTTGGCAGTAGTGCCTCTGTACGATTACAGTCAAATCTGATATTTAGGTTAGGTTAGAGAGCTGAAGAAATATTCATAGTCTGATAAATGAGGGTTAATACTGGGGAAGTCCATTGAGTCAATGGTGAATATACATTTGAGGTATGTACAACATTATGTACAGGTATAAGAAATAAATGAAATTTAAGAAATATGAATATTTACAATATATACAAAATATATAATATGAGTGCCTCTGCTAAAACGATGACCCGGCCGTCCGAAAGCTCAACCGCTCGTGCCGGGTTGCTCATCGTACTGAATTTAATAGACCTACGGCTTGCCCGGATCGGACCCTACAGGGTTGCTCCTTCACCGGGTTTGCCGTAGGCCTAGAGTCATGATAACTGTGTTTGTGTATGTGAAATACGTTAACGGATAGGGGGCTATCTGTTAGTCTTAGTTGAGAGAATACCATCCGAGAGAAAGAAGTTTATGATCGGGTTATGTTTACTAGCTTCTGGTATTAGCTCTTTATCTAGGATCATATTAAAATCTGCTGTACTTGAACTTAAGGCTTTTCCGTAGAAGTTTGCGTTTAGTTGGCAGATAAATTCATGTACCGTGTCTAAATTTTGGTCCCTTCTCAGTGCCTCATTCTTAATGTAGAGCGGAGCGCCCGTCATTCTTCTAATGATTTTGTTTTGAACTGCATTTATTCTTTTAATTTGAGAAGTTGTGACAAAATTCCAGGCAGGGCTAGCATAAGTAATGATTGGTCTTATGTGGGTTATATATAAGAGTCTTTTGAGGTTTAAGGGCAGATTCGAGTTATGGCTTAGTATCGGTCTTAAGCTTGAGTAGGCTGCCATAGCTCTGTTAGAAACTTTCTCTATATGATTATTCCAGGTTAACCTATTTTTTAGTGTTAGACCTAGATAATCTGCTTTTGTAACTCTTGGGATAGTTTTATTAAATAGAATGACGTTATCGGTTTATTTTTATTTTTCCTTCTAATCACTAGTAGTTGCGATTTGTCAGCGTTGATTGAGATTTTATTAGCTGCGCACCAGTCTTCAATAGCTGGGATATGGTCGTTAAGTTTCTTTACAGCGTGGTTGGGGTTCATTGATCTTGTGGCAAATGCTGTATCGTCAGCATAGAAGGCAATTAAGTAGTTAGTATTTTCTTCTTCTATCGGGAAATCATGGGTATATATGAGGTAGAGTACCGGTCCGAGAATACTCCCTTGTGGGACTCCGGCTCTGATTTGTCTTTTGTCTGATAGCTTATTGCTGATTTTGACTTGAAAAGTCCTATTACAGAGGTACGAGTTGATTATGAAAATTAAATCTGGTGGTAGTTTATTTTTAATTAGCTTGGTGATTAGCCCTGTATGCCAGACGCGGTTGAAGGCTTTCGCCACGTCTAGCATGAGCAGGGCTGTTGTCTCTTTCTTATGTATACCATCACTTATAAAATTGATTAGTCTGGTGAGCTGCTTCGTCGTTGAAAGGTCTTTACGGAAACCGTACTGTTGCTTTGGTATGAAGTTTAAGTGGGGTTGTAGTCTATTTAGTACAAGCCTTTCAAAGATTTTGCCAAACGTCGGTAATAGGCTAATTGGCCTGTGGTTTGAGGCAATTCTCGAGTCCTTGCCCGGCTTTGGGAAGATAATTATGGCGTTTTTCCATATATCTGGGAAGATTCTGTTTTTAATGCAAGCATTGTAAATATTGGTTAATCTGTTTCGAAAATGGCCTTAAAGTTGAAAAAAAATAGTGCTTTTTTCCTTAAGTTACCAATTTAGAGTTCATTCTCACGAATGTCAAAATTTCAGAAAGTGCTAAGCACACTATTCGCCCCCTCAATTAAATTTCAGAAAAAATAATCTTTAAAAAAAAAAAAAAATTTAAAGTTGAAAAAAATTTCTTTTTTTTCTTCCTGAAATTTCCAATTTAACTTTATTTTCTAATTTTTTATTCTGGCTAAATTTCAGAAGGGACGAAGCACATTATTCGCCCCCTCAACTAAAATTCACAGTAAAATAAAGTTTTTGATTTCAAAAATATTTTTCAAGTAGAAAAGGAATGGTTCTCTTTTTCTAAAGTTATCAATTTAACTTGACAGTATTTTCACGAATGGCTAAATTTCAGAAGGGGCGAAACGCATTATTCGCCCTTTTATTAAATTTGAGAGGAAAATGAAATTTTTGACTTCGAAATTAGCTTTAAAGTTGAAGAAAATGGTGCTTTTTTTCTAAAGTTACTAATTTAGCTTAGCTTCATTCTCACGAATGTCTAAATTTACAGAAGAAAGTAATGTTTTTTTTAAACAAAAAAATTTTAAAGTTGAAAAAAGGTGTTCTTTTTTTCTGAAATTACCAACATAACTTTATCTTCACGAATGGCTAAATTTTAGAAGGGGCGAAGCACATTATTCACCCCCTCAACTAAAATTCACAGTAAAATAAAGTTTTTGATTTCGAAAATGATTTTTATGTAGAAAAAGGAATGGTCCATTTTTTCTAAAATTATTAACTGGACATTATTTTCTCGAATGGCTGAATTTCAGAAAGGGCGAAGCACATTACTCACTCTTCAATCAAATTTCAGAGGTAAATAAAGTATTTACTTAGAAAATCACTTCAAAGTTGAAAAAAAAAGTTTTTTTTCCTCTAAGTTTACAAATTTAAATTGTCTTTATTTTTGTGAGTGTCTAAATTTCTGAAGGGGCGAAACACATTATTTGCTTTTTTATTTAATTTCTGAAGAAAATAAAGTTTTCTGCTTGAAAAATAGCTTAAAAATTGAAAAAAATGAGTGTTTTTTTTTCCTTAAAATTACCAATTTTACTTGTCGCCTTTATTTGTTATAGTTTCTTACTTTAATTTCAGAATAAAATGAACTTCTCTACTTGGAAAATAGCTTCAAAGTTCAATTAAAAAGTTTTTTTTATTTATATTTTTACTATTTTTTTAATCGGAATTTTAATTGATTTTATTTCCTCGAATGTTTAAATTTCTGGAGGGGCGAAACATATTGTTTGCCCCCTCACTAAAATTTCAGAGGGGGCGATTGCCCCCTCTGCCCCCCCGTCTGGCATGCCACTGCTCAAACCTCTATGTTAGTGAGACGATGTAGTGAGGCCTAAATAAACAATCGCAAAATCAATTAGTTAATTAATAAATAAGGAAAATGCGTTTAGATAATTTACCATAAATTAACTTGAAGGAAGTTGAATCCCATATCTGTCTGATGGAAAGTTTAGGGTAATTTTAAATCGATGAGGTTTTTTAAAGTTGATTGAAGGCTTTAAAAAAAGTTTTACTCATGGAGTCCCACCAAAACATGTCAAAGAGCTACAACAAATATCCATTTTTTTACTTCAAAACGCTTGAGATTGTCTAACAGTAGCATAACAGCGTGTAAATTTGACTTTTTCAAAGATTTAAAGCATTTCACATTTTCTGGAAAAGGTTACTATTCGTCAAATCATATGTTGATGAATTAGTTGCTATAATTTCTCTTGTACGTCATAATTTAATGATTCTTCTTTCTTTCAGCTATTAAAACCAATGCTGTGAGAAAAGGGGATGATCTAATAATCAATGGAGGAAAGATGTGGATTACAAATGGCCCACAAGCGGATTGGATGTGTTTATTAGCCAATACCAGTCAAGGAAATCCTCATAAAAATAAGTCATTAATTTGTGTACCTCTAGATTCACCTGGTTAGTAATTGCGTATTATTTAAAGAATTATAAATTCTATGCAATGGTATAGTTTATTCACATCTATTTGCCTTCGGTGTTCTACTTAGAACCGTATCTTTATGATCTGTCCACTGCGGGATTGTCTCAGAGGAACAAATAAGAAATAAGATGAAAAGTCAAAAATGAAAGTAAAAGTGTTTAAATAAGATAGGAAGACAAAATGTGTGGTTGGCAACACGCATATTTCACACTAAATTTGCAAATTTAGTGAGACTTTATAGCTAATTTAAAAAAAGTGTAAAAACAAACTTCTAAGGCAAACTCTTCAAGAAATTTTTAAAAATTAGTACCAATTAGTTTAATTTAAGAAAAGTACAATTCTGTAGAATTATAGCTTCATTTTGTTCCACTATTTAGCAATTAAATGCAAATGAGTGCAAATTAAGTGCAAATGAGAATTAAGAAACTTAAATTTATTTTTACTTTTACAGCGATACATATGTTTTCCATAATATGGTAGATTTTGGGAGAAAACACTTGTGAACCTTATTCAAGAAATATTTAACAGTTAAGATTATGTTTTTTATAGGGATATTATTATAGATTTCTTTTTATTTAAACTTTCATAGGTATCAAGTGGAATAAAATTCATAAATTAGGCACTCGGAGCTCGGACACCGCCCAGTTTTTCTTTGAAGATGTGAGAGTGCCGGCAAAAAATATTATTGGGGAAGAAGGAATGGGATTCATGTATCAAATGTTGCAGTTTCAAGAGGAAAGACTTGCTGCTGTTTTGCCTGGTACATTTTTATTTTATTATGTGTTTTTTCATTTTGTGGAATATTAGGTACTGGTTAATTTAATTATTAATAAGATGCTAATGAATATTTTTTATAATTTCAACTGCTTACTGATCGCTAAATTTATCACTATATTTTTTACCAATTGAAATTTGTTTTTAATCCAGAATTCGATCTCTCGTTAGTTAAAGGTCTCAAATTGTAATTGCCTCTTTGTTTTTGGCAACAATGCAAGTCCCAAACGTTTTCGGACAACTACAAATAGAATTTATCGTCATATCCTGAGTTAGAAAAAATTAACAACTTTCTGGAAACGCAAAATATTAATTAAAAAACTTTCTGCAAAGCAATTGATTAACTCATGTAACTAGTTTCAACTCTTTTGTCGCCACCTCAGTTTGGCGAAATTTGTTTGAAAATCATGTACTTTTTTTAAAATGTTTTAATATTTATTAAACTCTACATTGATTCACACAACAGGGATGAGTTTGGTAAAAAACTTAAAAAGGCTGAAAATAGAAATACAAAAACATCATGCTCAAAAAGACTTTTAAGTAATTGAAAAAATACCTGGAATTTGACCAAGAAAGAAGTGTATGTAGGAAGCCTTTATCTGCAGAATGTTTTAATAAAAATTGTGATTATTTATTTATTAATTTAAATTGTGTGAATATAAATTTCACTGTGTGATTTTTAAATCATGCAAATACGAATTTCTATATTTAGTTGTTATATTGGTGTTTTATTAAAGATGACTTTGTTTATTTCAATTAAAAAATTGTGGTATTTGTGTTATTATGAAGTTAATTAAAATAGCATACTAACCTAAAATGAAAAAAAAAAAATAGTTTTTAAGAGTAAGACTAGTATCTTTCTTTAATGTTTAAAATTAATAAAATTCATATTATAAAAAAATATTGATACTTTTATTTTAGATATCATCAGTGATGACATTATAAAATATAGATTTTTTTAGAAAGAAATAATTATGTTTAAAAGAAATATTGTGTAATATTATATGCTCATATTATTCCATAAAAATTCGCTATACATTAAACCCCTTTTATTAAAGATTATTTATATTAATTCTCAAATTTATTTATATTAAGTCTCAAATTTTTTTTCTCCAGTTCCTATCAGCTTATCCAGATCAATTCAAGAAACAATTGATTATTGTAAAGAAAGAAAAGCATTTGGTCAACCCATTATCAACAATCAAATCATTCACTTTACCTTAGCTGAACTGCAGTCTGAAATTGAAGCTTTACGATCCTTAACATATAGAGCTGTTTGTAAGTAAAGTCTAAATTTTTGTAAAGCATTCTATTTAAGCTATTTATGAAGCCTTAGGTAAAATTTGTTATAGAATGTTAAATAATATCGTTTTGGTATATTATGTATAAATTTTAAAATTTTTCAATAAGCAAAAATTGAAATTTTTAAATAATTTCATTGTGAGTTCTTTTTTAGATTCCTCACCCTTTTTTGTTAGGTTTCGGGAAGATTACACATTTATTTAAAAGTATGGTAAAAATTTAAACAATTTAATTCCCCTTTCCCTGTACTATAGAACACAATTAACAATCAAATTTAAAGCATTTCAAAAGAAACCTGCAGTTTAGTGTTAAAACCATTGAGCAGTGCTTCATAACAGATTTTTTACGTTTCTTATAGTTTATAACACTTAATATGCAGTAATCTGAATAAACTTTTGCACAACCATGAAAATTATTAAGAAAATTTAAAAATTTTGTAAAATTCTTTTTAGATTTGTATGTATTAATTATATTAATTTAAGACACTCATTTAAATACACTTACAAAAATATAAGGGGTGATCAAATGAAAAGGTACGAAACGACGTAAAAACGTAACAGTTAAATATTTGCATATTCTGCCATGGGAGAACTTAGCGAGACATCTTGGGATGCTATTGGAGTCTCTGACTGGGATCGGAGCATGCGCGGCCGCCTGCATGCGCAGGAGAGAGCAGAGGCTCTTATCAAAAGCGGCGTCCAAATGATGCGGCAATCCGTATGAGGACAGGATGGCGTTCACATTGCAAAAATCGACGATTTAGAAACAGCGAGGTGTTATCCGATTTCTGACAGCGGAAGGTGTGAAACCGGCAGCTATTCATCGCCGGATGGTGACACTTTACAGGGAGAAATGTGTCTCTGACAAGTCTGTCAGAAAATGGAGTACCCGTTTTCGTGCAGGCCGTGAGAGTGTCACACACATGGAACTGGCCAAGTTAAAATGGGAGACGTTGGATCATCCGCTTTACTGTCCAGACATGTCGCCCTGCGATTTCCATGTGTTTGGTCCACTGAATAAACACATGAAAGAGAAGTGCTTCAACTCGGACGACGTACTCAAGGATGCTGTGAAGGACTGGATCTCGTCACGGTCACAGGAATTCTGGGAACAAGGAATCCTGCGACTTGTTCATCAGTGGGATCGTTGTGCTTAGGCCTATGGTGTGTATTTTGAATAAAGTCTACATTTGTACCCACCGTGTCGTTTCGTACCTTTTCATTTGATCATCCCTTATAAATAAACAAATAGTTATTAATTATCTATACAATATTCATTCTTGTGGTAATTTATAAATGTTTTTTTAAGGTTAGAATATTAATTGCTTCTGTGGAATTTTATTAAAAAATTTACTTTTTAACATACTTATTTACTTAATACTTATACCGATGTTTTTATTTTTATTGGTAAAAAAATTTCGCATTAAAGAAAACTCTTTTTTAAAAACATGTTAACAATTATGACTCAATAGTTTTAATAATATATTGTCCATGTGATTTATCTCATTTTGTTCATTTAACATTCATTTGATTGAAAAAAAAGATATTTTTTTAAAATTTTTTAATTATTTTGTTGTTTATATACATTTTACTAAAAATCCCATTAGAACAATGTCACCTAATTATCCCAAGCAAACTGAGCAAATTTTATCTTAGGACGAATCTTTCAAAAATTATATATCAAGATCATTAAAAATTATATAATTTGTTTATAATATTCCCTTTCCTATAATAAAATCTTGATAAATAACTGTCCATTATTCAATTTCTTTCCAGTCATTAAGTACTGGGCCTGATTTATCACAAAGCCCGAGAGGCCTGACCTAGGGTTTACTAGGTGTCTGGGGTCTCCTAAGTGTTAAAAATATTTTTTTTGTGTGTAACTCGGAACCCATTGTTTTATCTTATTTTATAACTGTCATTGTACAGCCGACCCAATTTAGGGTTTATGGCTACTACTGTTCAACACCATAGCCTTGTAATTTTGAACCTAATTCAAAAGACAGGGGAACTCCTAGATCAAGTATTGGGAGAAATTTTCCTTGGTGAAAGACTTTTTGATGCAACTAACCTGCATTTGCCCATTCTTTAAATAGAACTTTCATTACAAGAAAATGACTTATTCTAATATTTCATTATAATGAGATAGGTTGGGAACTAGATCATTAACTTTCTGTTTTTGAGCATAGCTGTAAAAAAAAAATTTTTTCTCCTTTTTTTTGATTGGTCTATTTATATTTGTTTGTGTGATGAGTTGTGTATTATTATATAATTATTTATGTAAACTTGATAACATAAATGTATTTTTTTTTAACAGCTAAAATGATAGATGGTGAAGATGTCACTCTCTTGGCATCAATGGCAAAATTAAAAGCTGGTCGACTTTTGAGAGAATGCAATGATAAGTGTCTTCAGTTCTGGGGTGGAATGGGATACACCTCTGAAGTAAGAATCAGCCGAGCATTCAGAGATGGCCGACTTCAGTCCATAGCTGGTGGTAGTGATGAAATTATGCTCAACATAATCTCTAAATACATGGGGATTCTACCAAAACCTGCAAAGTAACAAGATTTATTGGTCTGAATAGTTGATCTGATAGTTGTTTAATTTTATTTTAAATCTTTATTTTTTTAAAAATATATTTGCCAGTATGTCCAGTTTGCTATTGATGAAGAATTTCATAATGTGAAAATATGATACAAATTTGTATAGGTATTTGTAGAAAGGTAAAATAACATTGGTAACAGTAGTTATTTTTATGATGTACAGGGATTTTTGCAAAAATGTCTAAAAAGTATTCACAGTAGGTATCTCAAATCAATATATAACCAAGGAAGAATTAAAATGCTACTGAACCTCTGCAGAGGAAGTCAGGTATAAAAATGTCAAAACCTGCTTGATTGCTAGAGGAAACAGAATTTGAAAAGCATATATTTGGTACTTAAATGTTCATCAGGCAACGTAACTGATTTTGTTTTCATCACGCCTTCCTCTCTAGTGATTTAACCGATATTTTGATAGAGCTTTTAATTCTTCCTTGTTTTATTATTAATTTGTGACCCATAATGTGTTTACATTTTTTTTCATTTCATTTCTGACAAGGATTCGAAAAATAAATATAATGGTGGTCATTATAGAACACCCTGTATTACACATGTTAATTTAAATTAAAAAAACTTATTATTGTTATGTTAATAAACAGTCTTTTGATTTTGAAATCAACAAATTAAAGTAAAAAGAAAAGTTAAATGACATTTTATGGTATTGTTTCCATTCTATGGAAAACATTAATTAATTCTGGCAAATCTTGGAGAAAGGTTTTAAATTGTTTACTGCTTCCTGATGTTTCTATACATTTTACTGTTCTTTTTCTTTTAAATTTACTTAATGCCCTTTACCATGCTCTTCTGCTTAATTCCTTGTTTATTAAAAACTATTATTTAAGTAATGTATACATTTTCATTTATTTATTGATGTTATTATAATTTATGCTGTGTATATTTCAGGACTAATGATTTTAAGTTAGTTTAGTGTGTGTGTTGTATGACATTCAATTTGTTATGTTCAACTTGATTTCTATCAATTTGTAATATAAACATTGCTCTTGACTTATTCATAGGTAGATATTTATCTTGAAAAAGGAGCTTTAACTTTTTCTAAAACTTATTTTAAATTAAATATGAATGATTTGAAAAAGAAATTCACTTAAATATTTTTAAATGAACAGTCTTACTTAATGAGTTTTTTTAAAAAATCTTTTTATAACTTATTTTTAAAAAATTAAATAAGAAATGCATATCAATAAGGAATGTGTTTTTTTAAAGTTTTATAGGAAATTTTTTCAAAAATATGTTTAATATTTTTTGTTTTTTAGCTATATATATTATTACATTACCAATTATAAAAATTTCGCGTTTGATCAGTTTTTCTTAAAGGGCTAAAAAAAACAACGTTAATTTTGTTAGTTAAGCATAAAATGCTATGATTAAAGAAATCTGTAAAGTAAGTATTAAATTATTTCAAGTTGTTTTCACTGCAGAAATATTTGCATGTACAAATCACAACGTGCCTTGAAATATAAATGTTACTGTATTTGGTATTTTTCTTACAATTTTATTTTTGATATTAATTTTATTCTATGTTGAATAAAAAGAATTGAATTCAAATAAATTTCAGTGTCCTCTATTCAAGCAATTCACGCAATTATTAAGCCAATCTTTTATAGGGTAAACTAACCAGTGAAGGAACACGTAAGCTTAGCTTGCCTTTAAAAAAATCAAAAAATTTCAAAATTTATAATTTTAGCTAAATGACGGTGTTGACATATTTGTTATTGAATGCAAATTATGTATAAAAAAAAAGAGAAAAATTTAGATAACTTACATATTATTGTTTTAAGCTTTTGGTGGTTCAAATAATAAGTAGTAAGATAACCAAGTGAAGGAACATTTCTTACCAGTAAATAAACACTCAATTTTCCAGTGAATGTACACTTAATTTTGAGAATGCTTGATGCTCATTAGGAATCCATAGGCCACACAAATGCCTAAAAACAAGATTTCTCTTGAAATTATAACATATAACCAAAGTTAAAGTGGAAAATGTAAATTTTTTTTCAGTCATGGAATGGAAAGTAAAATATGGTAGAATACATAATTAAAAAAATTAATTGTTTTTCATTTTTTCCCCCTCGCAGTTTAATAGTCCGTTCTAAATCATGAATGTTTATCATTGTGTAATCCGATGATGTTTTTATTATTATTATATCACTTTTTTTTTTTTTTTGTTGTTACTTTTTTTTTTTTTTGTTTTGGAACATGCCTGTTCCTTCACTGGTTAGAATTTTGTTTTTTGTAATTTTAACATAATTTTGATGTATAATATGAATAAATGTACAAGAAAATTAAAATTTTTCTTTTATTTTCGTTAACTTGGAAAAATCCCAGTAAAGGAATACTTGTTCATTCATTGGTTTTTCATAGTTTGGTAATACAGTTAATAAACACCCCCTAATCTCAATACTTGCTTATGTTATGATGCTTTAAAAAATAATACGTAACTGCAATAACCATATTTTGAATTCTCTTTTTCACAATGAGAAAAAAAATCATTATTATATGCAATCAATTGTACTTTAAACGGATAACTACAAACACTGACCTTATAATTTTGTCAAAGAAACAAGGTGTTGAACAGATACTAGCAAATTCTAAAATTTTTCCAGAGAAGACTCTATGACCAGGTAACCCAATGCATTGTTAGATGACTTCCTATTGTTAAGTAGTAAGCTACTGTTGCCAATCAATTTAAGTAAAAACGTTTAAAATCTTATTTTTTTAAAAATATCTATGAAGTGTTCCTTCACTGGTTGGTTTACCCTAAGTGGCAAACTATTTCTCAAAAATCTAAAATTTTGTTTGAAAAAATTTAATTTATAACAAAATTTTAGTTTATGAGCTTAATAATAACATTACATAAATGCAACTTTCAGAAGATCTACCCATAACAATCAAGGTTTTAACAATGAATTGTGAAAAATGCTCTTATAAAAGATGTGTTTACACATTAGCTATAGAAGGTTATAGATTCATTAATTAGAATACTTACAGTTATTTCTTTTAACATATTTTAATTGCCCATATTATGATTCCATATTAGGTTAATTTCAGCTTAAATAAATATTTTAGGAAATATTACAACTCAGAAGCAAAGTGTTAAGTATTATTATATAGATGAATATGAGCGTAATATCTCTTAAAATCTATACTGTAAATTATTTTATTAATTATTTTTTGGGTGTCCATTGTATGATTACAGATCAAGTTGTAATTTCCCCAAAATGAATATTTGTTTTTATCATTTTCTTTATTTATATTCTCAATTATTAAAGGTTTTATGAAGCAATTTTTAAACTATTTGAGATAAGTATATATATACTTGTATCAGTCTTTAAACACATAACTGAAATTTTTTTTTTTTTAATTAAGAGGGTTTTTTTGGTGGAAAAGTTACCTAATAAGTAATAATACAATCGACATTAAAAAATTTATATATATATAAAAAAAACTTTGCACAACATTACCTTTAATCTTTTGCGAATTTTTTTTCTCATCTTTAAAATAGTATCCTTACATTTTGTTCATCCTGAATTTTCCTAAACTCTTATAATTGAATTATTTTAAATGTGTTTTTTAAAATGTATATTTAAATAAAAAAATAAGTTAAATCAAAACTTCAGGGAAAGAATAACACATTAAAAAATAAACATGCTAGAAAAATGGACACAAAATTTGCATTTCATATACAAGTAAACACATACACAATAAAATATTTATTAACAATGCATAATACAAAAATAAATATATTACGTATATAATCAATGATAAATATATGAAATATTATATCAGCAATAAATACTATTCTATACAATTTCATACTTTTGAAAATTAACAGTATATAAATGTGTGTAAATATATTTTTTTTTTAACAATAAACAATGGTATGTAAAATTATTATTTAAAATAATACATATCACAGCTAACATTATTTTAGGATGCATGTAAAAGGTAAAAGATAATAGTTTGCAAATTCTGATATTTTTAAAAATGAACCTTTTTGACTAGATTATATTTAATGATAGTAAATAGGAATAAAAGAACAATAAATATTATAAGAATATACTTTCTTAAAACATTTTAGTGTGTCAATTTAGAAAATAAAGATAAAAATTTGAAATATAGAATTACTACCAAAAATTATTTTCCAATAAACCAATTTTATCAGAAACAATGAAAAATGCTTAATTTTTGCAACTGTAATATAAAATCTGTAATAAGATCAGTTTTATGGCTCAATGATCTACTATGAAAATCATAATTACATAAAATATCACAATTTGTGGGATAGGAAGGATTAAAAACCAAAAACAATGATTAAAAGGAGGGCCAACTAAAACATAAAACAACTTTAATTTCTAAATATCATTGAAAGGTAACTGTATTTTTATGCAACAAAGAACAGGGCAATACTTTGTGCTATATAGACTGAGGCAAAAAACAATGTTAATTAACCACAAATGAAAGTACATAAAGTTACATACTATAGTTTCTGTTCTATAAACAAAAACTTTCTTCAGTGTCTAAACATCAAATGATTCAATTTATTTCAGTTGACATTTAGACACTGTAGAAGGTTCTTGTTTATAGAACTGAAACTATAGTATATGTAACTTTATGTACTTACATTTGTGCTGTATTCCGATTGTATGTTCAAAATAAGCAGATCTACTTAGGTATCTTTGGCTGTCATCAGTATGAAATTGATTTTTAACCTGTAAAATATTTATTTATATATATTCTAATATTGTCTACTGTCCTTTCTAATATTGTCTATAATTCATAAATGTTTGATTTTTACACAAAATTAGGGGTAAAAAAATTAAGTTTTGTTCTAATCTATAGTAGTTGCATAATAAATCATGCAAGATAAAAATATTTAGTTACATTTTTATTAATTTTAAATGCTAAATAAGTTATATTTACTTCTTTATATTGTATAATGAATTCTTTTGTAAAACTTTGTTCAGTACAACATACACGGTTAAAATAATGAATAAAAAGTAACTGTTTAAGAATTAACTTTTTGCATTATTGTTGAGGGATTAGTAAAAAAATTATTTTTATAACAATCGAAATTTAAGAATTTGTAATATTAATCTGTAGATAAAGTTGCAATGGTAACTGAGTAAAGTTTGTTGATTTAAGTTTTACCATAATTGAATTGGAATCAAAATCTGAAGAACCAAATTTGTATTAATGTAATAAAAAGTTTTGGGATCTTTTTTAGTTAATTATGATCAAACAATCAGTTAGATATTTGATGACAAACAGGAAAAATTGCGAAACAACTAGGAAATTATTATTTAAAACAGTTATTTTTACATATTTATAGTTATTTTAACATATTATAACTCCAAAAATATGGCCAAAATTTTTTTGTTTTTGTTTCAATTAATTGTTTAGAATAATTTTTTGTAAACTTTGTATTGCTGTTCAAAATCCTTAATTTTTGTAAATTTTCTTGCATTACCTTACATGGCCTTGTCAACAAAAAGGATGAAAATAAAAAATATTTTACTTTTAGGTTAAGAAAAATTTCAACACTCATAAATCGCAAGCTGAAAATAATAGTTTTTTACATATATGCTTCTTAAGTCCAAGTTAATAATGAAACAAAAGACATTTTTAAAATTAGTCTAACATTTTCAGAGATTTAGTGGATTTTAAATCTTTAACAATTGTAAAATTTTTTTTGTTCCAAGATATAAATGATATTTATATGGTAAATCCCTCTAAAATGGAAAAACAATTAAGCGTGTTGAGTAGCATACCAGGTAGCAATCTTGAGAAAATCTCCTTCAACATTAGGGACATAAATACAAATAAGTTTCTTTTTCTGTTGTGCTGAATACTGTTTCCTCTGATAGCTATAAAAACAAACTTTTTCATAATTTTTGTTTAGATTTCTAATTTTGTCAGTTTCGAAAAACTGATGGTCAACTTAAAGGCAGTTAGTATGTCACTAATTTTTTTACTATCTATGATATTTTAAGTCATAAATAATTTATTTTAAAAGCTATGGTGGAAAAATGTAAATATTTTCTACTTCTCAATAACTGGGATAATTTTCCAAATCATTTTTTTCTTTAATTGAAGTAGCACTCAAATTTTGGTGTGTAAGTTTACTCCTTGATTTTAATAGTATAAGAGAAGATTTCTACCATTTCATAAAAAAAATATATATATAAGCGCACAGAAAAAAAAATTCATTTTATTAAAAATTGTTTGTCAAAATATCTGAGATTTTGTAACTCTTCATGTGAGTATTTTGACCCTGTATTCTCCTTTTGACTATTTCCTTGGGTATATACATTAATATTTTATGTAATGATATTTTAAAAAATGTTCGTTTTGTTTTGGGGCAGAAATATTTAGGTAAATTAATGAAAGAAATAAGAGTGCACTTATCCATGCATACATTTAAATACAGTAGAGAATCTAACACAAAATCTATTTTCCTAGTAATCTCAAAATAAATTCATTTGAAACAAATTAGTTTCATAAAGCATGGAATTATAAAAAATTCTATTGCTCTAACTGGAAGAAACAGGCAATTGAAATAATAAGATTAAGAAAATTCAGATGTAACAAAAGATAAATATAATATTTTCAATTATAAAATAAAATTAAGTATTGGTTTTTTTCCCCACTGAAATCTCCAATGACGTGCACAATTAATGACAATATAGAGAAGAGCAGAATCTTAACTTAGATAAGTTAATTTGTGGATAAAGGTGAATTTTTTATAATTTGAATCAATTATGTAACTCACACATGAGTTAAATTCTAGTCAATTAATTTTTTACTGTTTTATAACTTTAATAACACCTAAAAAAATAACTTGAAAAGTTTTAAACCTCATAAAACCAACCTAACACAAAATTTGATCAAATTATCACCCGGAATTAGATCAGAGGGACTTCCACGTATTTTCGAGGGAGAAAATTCATATAAACAGATGTATTTATGATCTTTTCTCTGAATGCATTTTACAAGATTAAAACTTAACTGAATACATCAGCATTATTAAAAATTTCACAGTAGTTGTAATTAATTATACAGAAACATAACTTTTTGATCTAGGAAAAAAAACCTTATAGACAAATAGTTAATTTTCAAAAAACTCATCAAATGAACCTGGTGGCATAGCGTGATGCCAACCTTTCTTAAGCCTCTTAGATAATTCGATCATAGTATTTGAATATTCATCATCGTCACAAACATTATTTATTTCGTGAGGATCCAATCGGTGGTCATACAATTCTCGTGATATAATTACAGGCCACTCTGGTTTAAGCTCCTCCACATCAAATCTCAGCCACTCAGTATAATGAAAATCAGCTGTTCTTATAGAATATCCCATATAATTAATGTCTTCAAGTAATGGTCTATCACTATTGTTTTGAGCAACAAGCGATGGTCTTGGATACTGACTAAAAGCGGCTTGTTTCCAAGAAAAATCAATCCAGGGATCAATGATAAGATGCTGAATTAGAGGAAAGAAACTTAGACCTTCAGAACAAAAGTTTGTAATATATAGTCTGCAAATCGGTGGGATTGCTATGTTAGCTATTTCAGTGAGTGTTGGGAAAACGTCAACCAATTCAACTAACTCTTCAGTAACATATTTAGCAGAAGGCTTAGATGATTTTGAACTTGAAGACTTTTCAAAGGAAGAAGTTCGTTTCCTGATCACTGGTATGTGGTGGAATGGTTCTCTTTCTTTATCCATTAATTCAGGAATGTAGACTAGTAATGGCACACGTAAAGCTACTTCAAAATTACTATATTTTGACCACTCCTGATGTTCACCAAGAGACCAACCTGAAAAATATGTTATGAATACAATAATTATTTCAAGATAATTATTAATTATTTAAATTATTATATTTTGACCACTCTTGATGTTCACCAAGAGACCAACCTAAAAAATATGTTATGAATACAGAATAATTATTTCAAAATGTAAGAAAACTTGAACAACCAAAAATAAATGTTGGGCCCATCCTAAGGACTTCAAATTATTAGCCAGTAAATCAGCTAAATATTAAAAGTATTAGCCAATGGCAAAACGTAAACATTTTTTAGGATTGATTTTTAGGTGGCGAATGCTTAGCACGGGCCCTATAAATGTTTTATTAATATGTGAGATTGATTATTATAACTGTTTATATTATAACTGTAGATTGTTAACATCTAACTTCCTCAAAATTAAAGAGTTTATTTCATAGATGGATTGGGATTTTTCTCAACAAAACAAAGCAGGAAGTTGCTTGTATAACGTGTTAGCCATTAGAACTAATTGATTTTTTTGCCTGGCTACGAAGTTAGCGGATAACATTTAGGTCAAAATGTAAACAGTTTAGAAGCTCCATCCATATGTGTCTATTGCATTTGACCTGCACGTCACTCATATAAATTAATTAGAATTGAAGCTAAAAAAATTGCAAAAATTTATTTAGGCTTAAATTATATTTATGTTAAAGCATAAAAAAAATTTATTTATATTCATAAAAAACTTAAGGTGTATAATAAATTATCATTTTTTATTGTTCTGCTCAAAGTGGAACTGCCGTAGAATGTAAATGGCATAAATAAGGTTATAAAAATCCTATATGATATTAATACGAACTGGCAATTTAACTATAATATTTAAAATAATTATGTGAGCTATCAATAAAAAAAAGAAATTTGATATGATTTAAAAGATTAGGAGAACTAGTTATAATTTTAGGCCTTATAGTTTTATTATGTTATTTACAAAGAAAATAAAGTTGTTTCTAATGCAACTTGCCAAATGTCAGCAAGCAAATTCAAAATAAACCAAGCAAATTCAAGGCAGAAGGTGAGTTTCTTGGTTTTTAGAGGTGCCATCTTGGCCAAAATAAGACTTCAGCCACACACACACGTCACACTCCGTTTATAGAGCGGATTCATTTATAATCCATTAATTCATCCACAGATCGTAATTTATACCTGAACCAGAGAACGATCTATATCCAATTCAGTACCCCCAGAAGTATTGATCTATTATGGGAAAATGGAGGACTTTTGACCCGTCATATTTAACGTGCACCAGTTACCATTTCTACACAGCCATTCTTCGGCCAGAGGGGTCCAAACTCACGACCTCTTGGACATAAGATCATTGCCTTACCAACCAGGGTATCACGGCCTCAGAAAATAAAGTGATTCAATTACACATTAAATAGCAAATATAGAGGATAAGAAAATTTAAAAATCCTTTACATCATATGTTATTGCCTTGTGATAACACTGGTAATCTGATAACATTGATATAGCACATGATAACACAAATAATCTATAACAAGTAATATTTATCCATTCACATAAAAACATTTTTTTTTCATTTCAAAATATACTAGAACAAAAGTTACTAATTTATAAAAAGGACAATTCAAAACTAAATAATTATGCATTTTTGGAAAAAGGGAAGGATGGATATTATACAATAATGACATTTACGTATGATGTATCATTACGAGTTTTCTACTAATTCCTGTTTCTTAGAACAATTCATTCAGACATTTTTGAAAAATATTTTCTATTCCTTATTAAAAAGAGAAAAAAATGTACCTAGACATTGCTGATAAACCATTCAATTTTACATAGATGGTTAACCATTAGTAAACAATTACAAACTTTATGAAACCAGAAGAAACTTAGAAATTTTTTGGTGTATCCTTCTGCTCGTATTGCATTTGGAAGGTAAAGTTTGAACAGGCTTGGTATAGTAAGTTTAATTATTGAGATTAAGATTTCACTTGTTAGATTCAAGATTTAGTTTTCACTCAATATTATCCTTTAAAAAAATCTTTTTAAGTTTTATATGTTTAACTGAAACATGAAATAAAAACATTGTAAACAATCAATATACAAAATAATTGGTCTTCTGGTCTTGTCTATTTTAGCTATTATTTTTCTTAAACATTGCAAGCCTTTTTATTTTTCCCATTAACGCCACCTGTATTTAGCTTTATACAGTTAATTTCCCATATTCAGATATGCATAACATACATGAAGGCAGGGAAATTTTTTTAGCATCACTCATTACTATTAAAAAAAATAAAAAAAAAACTCAAGAAATTATGTTATATCTATACACATATCATTCTTTTCCTTAAATTGTAACATCAGATATGTAATTTGATTATAGTATTTTTCAGCGATGAAATACATTGAAATAACAGTTTTAATACTCCTTATTTTTGTACTATTATATATTGTAAAAGGAGAAGCACGGGCAAAAACCCAAAGTTATATAAGTGTAGAAGAATTTGAAAGTGATTCTTATAAAAACTTATTAAAATGTCTTTTAAATGTTTAAGTAAACATTTCTAATACAAAAAAAAGCCAAGCATAAAAGAAAACAAAATAAATCAATAACTCTATTTATATTTTTATAAAACTTCTAATTTTAAAGCAATATATGCTGATATGTATATAGCGTATGTATATCAATCTAATTAATTTTTAAAAATAAAAAAATAATTTTAAAAGTGCTTTTCAAACACTTTTCATCCAAGTTAGATGGTGATGAAAAGGTTTTAACAAGTCAGAAGAATTAGTAAATTGCTTGTGTAGAAAGTCTGAGTTTTTTTTTTTTTGTTGCAGGAAGTTTTTTATTTTATCTAAGTATGCCTCTACTTCACAAGGAAAAAAAAAAAAAAAAACACATACCATTATCTCCAAGAAGTACAACAGTAGTATAGTCAGCAAATTTGCTTTCTTCAAGAGCATTTAAAATTTTCCCAATCTGATCATCAATATAAGATACAGATGAATAATATGCTTGGCGAATACGCTTCTAAAATTTAAAAAAAAAGTTTTAGAATTTAAAGTTTGAAGTATCTTAGAAGTGTAAAAAATATATATCATGAGAAATAATTTAACCTGTAAGTCTTCTGGCAATGGCCCATAAGGAAAATTCACATTTAAATTTTTTACATCATCTTTTTCCCTTATGTCCATCCATGGATTCCATGATATTTTAGGTAATCTTGGTGGAATAGTGTGATTTATTGCTAAGTCCATTGATTCTAAAGGATATAAATCTGAAAAATATAATTTAACATTCACATAATGAAAAAAAAAATTAAATATTTTAAAAACATATTAAAATATAATTTAATTATAATAAAATAGAATAAATACTATATTAAAAGTAAATTGATATTAGAGGAATATTTTTTTTAATGTTAGCAAGAAAAATATGAATATTCAATTTAATTATTTTCTTTTATATCCATGGTTCAACTATAAAACAGTTAAATTATAAAATAAAAATATTTTTTGCTCTAGTAGCTGGTTTTCGAATTTATAAAAAAAAAAGCAAAATAATTTGTATTTAGAATGCATCATTAGAAAATGTAGTATGGAATAAACTAAGTAAATATAGAAGTTTGGAAAGAGTGAAATACTATTTATAAATGAAAATATTAAAATCACATACCTAAATATTCTTCAGGAAATTTGAATGGAATGTGTGGTTTATTATATCCAACTGCCAAGAAAAAAGGACCTGTTTTGTTCTCTTCTCTACTTTTATTTTTCAAGAACTCAATTGCAAATTCGGTACTCTCGATGTCAGGCAAACTTGTCTGGTCCAGTTTTACAGGGCATATTAAGTTAAAAGCTGTTTCATTATCCGGTAAGAAACAAAACTAAAAAAGTACATTTAAAAAAAATAAAAAAAATTTTAAAAATTTCTTAAGCTGGCTTCAAATGTATTTTATTAAAGCATAAACACTTCAAATTTCATTCTAAATTTATTTTAACAGATTCAGCATTGTCAACAAATAAATCTGTTTACTACAACTTAGCGTTTCCACATCAGACAAAACTGTTATAAACCAATGGTTCTTTATTTTTGCTAATAAATCAGGTGATTGACACTGATCATTTCTCACCCTTCCCATGTTTAATCAGTTAAACTTTTAGTCAGCGAATACAGATTCTATTATACATACAAGTTTCTTTAGAAATAAAAGTTAAAATTTTGCACAATTGAACGTAGTTTTAAATTTCAAACAATATAAACTACAATTCAAATACTGGTTTTCAAGTATCAGTAGCTACAAATAATTGAAACTGTAGTTTTAATCTTTAATAAGTATAAATTATATCATAATTTAATCAGTATAATGGAATTGTATTTGTGGGAGGTAACTTATTTTATAAGGAATTAGCTAAGAGCTATTAATATTTTTTTTAAATTTTCACAAAATTTATTAATGTATGCTGATTTGACTTATTTATACAGTAAAAATTACATCCAAAAAGTAAAGAAAATTATATTTTTTATTAAAACGGGCTTTAGACATTTCCTTTTCGGTGCAAAATACAACTTCATTGAATTTCTCAGCGAAAAGGCATTTGAGATATTAAATTTAATGTTTTGTTTTCGGTTTCTTATGGAAAAAAACTAGCTATTATTGTTTGAAGAACAATAATAAATATCAGTCTTTTTGGAAATAATGTTTTCATTAGTCATAATTTCTAAATTTAGCTTACATTTTGTAAAATTGAAAAAGCATTATTGAATAAGATATAATAATGGCAATATATTAAATAAGAAATAGTGTTCAATCTTGAAAGTTCCCTACAAATTTTTCTATATATTTTTAACTATTTCAACATGTTTGCAACTTTTGGAAGAAATAAAAAGAAAGAAACATAATATATATATATATATATATATATATATATATATATATATATATATATATATATATATATTAAAGAACTACATATTTAAAAGTCAAAACTTTTGTTAGGTATAAGGCAACGTATAAGGATTTCATAAGGTAACATATTTTTGCATTTAAATTTATTTTTCTTCACACACAGTCGAAATTGGGTGAATCTTGAACTATGGTAATTAAGATTAATCACTTTGTATCTCTAATTAAATTTTGAAAAATATGATAAGTATAGTTACTATATAACACACTTTTAATTTCAATATTCGAATCAAACTTTAAAGCTGAAGAACTAGAGGTGAAACAACTTTATTTTGAAGATTTATAAAATACACTGTAGGGAATAACTAGTTACTAGGAGGCTTCGCCCCCTGCTCGCTGGCACTCACCAACCCCCGGAACTGCTTTCGGATTGCTTCGCAATCCAATGCTCGCTTTGCTCGCTCATTGGATACGTTCTTAACGTCTAGCTTTTGTATACTTTTTTGAATACTGAAGTTCCGAAAACTTTTCCCTGTAGAAAATTCTAAACCTGTACATTTCAATATTAATTTGAAATTGCAATTGTTAATTTTGGCATTTGGCGATACAACACTTATAGAATTGAAGGATTTGTTACGTCAAGCGCTCAGGTATCATAATTTTGATTTATGTTGCTAAGTTAACTTTAGAAAAATTCTATGGCTGGCAACAGCATTTTTATTTTTTAAGTTGTTTATTTTTATTTTTGCCACAGCTGAATTGAACAACCTGATAATGCTCACTCTGGTTATTGTTTCCGTTCTTAAAAGCGCTATATGTTGAGTCACCTCAGCTAGATTTGGCATGTGACATTTTTAGATGCAATAATTGGTCGATTTTCTAACGTTGCCATTCGGGAAGTTGTAATGAGGCTTTTTTTTGGTGCCGTGTAAGAGAAATATATATATAGATTCTATATAGAAGGGGGAATTAGCTAGTAATA
Source organism: Parasteatoda lunata (assembly GCA_949128135.1). Taxonomy (NCBI): domain Eukaryota; kingdom Metazoa; phylum Arthropoda; class Arachnida; order Araneae; family Theridiidae; genus Parasteatoda; species Parasteatoda lunata. The sequence continues at coordinate 10,319,981 of OX421973.1, read as the reverse complement.
ACTACTTTTAATTAATACTTCTACTACTAATAATACTTTAATGAATACTTTACTAGTAATAACTACTTTTAATACATAGTTTTAATTAATAAGCATAATTTAAAACATGATACAGCAAAGACATGTACTAAACTAAACTTGAAATTTTTTTTTTTTAAATTTACCCACAGCCAAATACAAATTATGCATCAAAGATTTCCAAAATAACGCATCATAAAAACAAAGCAATATTATAAAACTTCTATTTCTTTTTTGGATAATAATATACCTCTTCTAAATCTTCAGATGGAGGATGGTAAGGTACTCTGGACCAACTCTGAGGATAATCATCTGTCTCATTAGATAGAACACCTAAGGAAAAAAAGTTTACAGTAAAACAATAATAGTAAAATTTATATACAATATTAATTTATCATGAACCTGACACATTAATGCCTAGCACCCTTTTAGAAAGACAATTACTTTTTTCAAAAAGGGAAAAAATATTAGTACAAGTAATTTATTGCAAGAATCAATTTGACAGAAACAAGATAGTTCTGTCTACCATAATGTATTACTAATGTAAACATTTAAAAAAGGATATGAAGTAAGTCATAGTAATTGTTTCAATTAAAAATGATGATTAACAGATATAAAAATCCACTTGGCACAAACAAATATGTATTACCACTTTTTTAGATAGTAGTTATGTATAGACTGCTTTATGTGTCTGAACATAAATGGATTAAAAGAATAACTTGTAAATACCTAAGGAAAATCTGTATAGACAAGAAAACATATGACAAGAAACAAACATATATGTCTGTATAGACAAGAAAACTAGATTTATTATTGCTTAAATGACAAAAAGTAATTGCTTTGAAATGAATAATATATTTATAAGTTGATGAGTGATATCTTAAAATGCATATTTAATTTTTCAAATCACAATTCAAGCATTGCCCTTTAAAAAAAAAACTCTGAATATAACTTCAAACTTAAATTTATCTCAAAAATCATGAATTTATAAAATTTACCAGGTGCAAAAACTTTTCCAATGCTAACAGTTTCATACCCATGGTTCTTGAAATGTTGAGGCAAAGTTACAAAATCACCAACAACGTCTCTCCAATAAAATCCTTCATCATATAAATGTAGATTATCTGGTCTTCTGCCAGTTAGGAATGAAATGCGGCTAGGCCCATCAAGAGCTTGCTTGAAAAAAGGAATAGTATTAAGATAATATGAGAAAATATAAGCACATTGGTTTATTGAACACTTAATAACATTAAAAAGCTAAACTTTTATTTGATAAATTATTCTTAAAAAATATGAAATTAGTCAGAGAAAAATGTATACATGTTCATTTTTAAGTATCTTTTTTAAACTATTCAGAGAAAATTAAAGCTAATTCTTAAAGTTTGACTTCCATCACATCACTATTTCTGTTTAATTCTCAAACAATATGTACCAGTTTTTCGTTGGAAAATAAAAATATCTGCTTGTAAATTTTAAAAATGTAATTATTTTTGAAAACATAAAATATAAAATTTTATTTGAATTACAATAAGTTAAAAATTTATAGCAACAAAAAATTGAATTATTTATCCTAATGTTTCATCTTATGGTCCAAAATAAAAGATTATTACTGAGTATTCTAACTGATTCATTACTGAGTACTATTTTCATATCTAAGAAGCACAGGATTCAAATTTTGCTACAACTTAGAATATGTGTTTATGTACAATGAATATTGATATTGAAAATAGATTAAGACAGGAAAAACAGAATTTTTGCAAAAATATGATAATATTCAATAGAATTAGCTTTCATTTTCCTCAAATACTTACTCTTAATTTGAAGTATTTCAACCTCAGCAAATATAAATTTTTTTGTAAAATTTATGAATTAGAGGTTATAAGAGCACGACCTTATTAAAAAACATGCAAAGAGTCATTTATATAAATAAATAAAGTTTCTTTTCTTGCATTGGAGAGAAAAAATGAAGAGAAAAAAAAAAAAAAAAGTTGCAAAGTAGATACATTTTTAAATTATTATTAACTAATTAATTTTAATAAAAAATAAAAAATTGAAAACTTAATTTTTGAATAATTATTAAAACTATCATAATTATTAAAACTACACAACAGCAAAACGTTTTCACAAGTGAAGATTATTTTAATATCAAATGTATAATTAATCACCTGTGTGTAAGCATTTTTAAAAAGGACACTCCTCGCTGCTAGCTGGTCTATATTTGGAGTGATGGCCTTTTCATCACCATAACAGCCTAAAACAGGTCTAAGATCATCGACCACTATAAGTAAGAAATGCTGTTTGCCAGAGTATGCAGCTGGAAAAAAATTAAAATCAAGAAATAAAAAAAAGTCAATGAGAAAAAGTAAAAATATACCCAAAATTTTATTAAATAAAATATAAGTAAGGAATATTTTTATTTCTCTAATAAATTCAAAAAATTAGAAAACTCTCAAAGGAAAAGTTACTGAAAGTAGCTTAAATTAAACTTAAAAAATTTATACTTCTGAATCTATGGTTAACCAAAAATATAAATATACTTTTTACTTCATTTAGGAAGGGAAAAGATGCCTAACTATGAAAAGATCTTGAATTATTTAATCTTGGAAATCAATATGATTAAAAATTAAACCTTTGTTTTCATAGATTAGTGTTTATATTTATCTTAATTATATTTATTAAAAAATATGTTGCAATGTTTAAATAGTAAATTATAAAATAGAAATAGCATACATCTGCCTTCCATATTGATTTTATGTATATATCGACATATGAACTAATTAAATAATTTTTCTTTTTTAAAATTAGATTAGAAATGGTTGATTTATATAATATATACAAACTTACCACTAGTTCTTTTTTTATTGAAAAATAATTGATATTTTTTGATATTTAACTATATTAATCCAACTAACTAGTGTAATAAAAAGTACTAGTTTTGAGTATTTTGCATTATTAATAATTTTTTCCTTTTCAAAATGAGGGTGTGTACCATAAATTAGATTACTAAAGGGGATTTTAAATTAACGATAAATAAATCATTTTAAATTTAAATATTTATAATCATACTATCAAACATTTATGATGCGGCGAATATTCAAAATATAAATCTTTAGCTTAAATTTCATAAATGTTTTCTATTTTATCTAAAACTTAGATTGAAAAATATTCCAACTAAAATTTAATTTTAATAATTTAATTTTAATATATAATTTAATTTTAATATAATTCATTTTAATAATTAAAAAAAATAATTGATTAAAACAAATATTCACAATTATAATAAGTTTATTAAAAAAATTAAATGGAAACGATTATTGATACTTCAATAAAAATAAAAGCTTGGCTTGTTTGGTTTTTAGGAATGTTATTTTCGAAATAAAGTATCACTTTAAGCAAATGTTTTTAGTAAAGCAACACAAACAATTCAATAAAATAAATTGCGCGGCCAAAGAACTATTGTTTTATTGCTATGATAATATATTTACCTTCTTCTTCAATCAATGCAGGATTAATAATTAGAATTGAAAGCGTGACAGCACAAATTGTAATAACAAAAACACAAACAAGCACGAACAAGAGAATTTGACGCTGATGTAAAGTATACTCATTGATCTCAGCCATGATGATGGAAGACGTGCGTTCTAAGTAATCAAAACAATGTATAAATCAAAAATGAGAAATATATCTCCGAAAACGGAGTCATTTCGCTATAAGAAAATAAAAGCAGGTGCTATCTGAGCAAACATATTTTTAAATGACACGCCTCCTAATCGGGGAATTTAAGCAGACGATCTTTTGAGTGGATAGGCATGCGCATTTATTGCTCCACGGAAACACAAGTGCGTTTTATACCACCAAAAGTTAAGGACCACTTCTAAAAGTGAAAACCGGAGTTTTAATTTTTGCAAAGACGCGCGCGCGAATGTTTCAAAACTATATGTAAGATATACTGCCCGCGCATGCGCGAATTGTATTCCGTTCGATCGTATATGCAAATCGCATAAAGTGTGGATTTTTTGCATTCGATTGCTACTCTTTTTCATTCGCATGAAATTTTTTCTCATTCGTATATAAGTGAGTGCTCGATTAGTGACATATTTTTACGTTAGAAAAACTAGTCAATTCGCGATCGCAACGAACTATAGGGGGCGTTGTTGTATGTGCCGAATCCCTGCGATTTCCATATGAACAGTCATTCAGTTACACTGGAGACGTCTTTAATGTAGCATTGTAACGTTCCATCTTTATTGTGGCTGATTAAATTTAAAAAAGAAAAATGTTTGTTTTCCTTCTTATGCAAACGAAAACAGAATGGTATCTCCTTTTTTTTTAGAGAAGGAACATCCAGAACACATCGGAAAAATATTTGTAAATAAAGAGAAAAAAATTGGTATATTCTTATAAAAGTTCAAAGCTAATGCCTGAGAAATAGTTTTACTAAATTTAATGGTATAACATGAAAGGCTCATTTAAATTTTAACGTAAAATAAAGAATGCTTACGAAACAAAAACAAAACAAAAAAAGAACTATTCTTTTTTTGTCGCCATTTTTAGTGTTACGAAAATGCGTCTTTGGGACTTGCCAAAAACAAAACAAGATGCAATTTTATTTTTTTAAGAGCGAAATATTTTATAGAGTGAAATATAACGAAAATGTACCAATGTCCATAACATGAAACTTTATTTTAGTAAAAGTCCGTTTTGGAAATGTTATTTCATTTTGAATCTTATTTATTAGAGTTCATAATGGCTGTCGAGGTATGATTTTTGAGAGAAATGAGTAGATACATTACTTTTAATAAAATTTATATAATAAATAGTTTGGAATAATAATAAATTAAAATATATTCGAACAAGCAACGATAATAACAAAAGCAGAACGTTAATATATGCAATATATGAAAACGGAGAAGAATTAAGAAAGAGAAAAAAAAACATTAGTTTTTTCTGTTCTTCGTTGCTAGGGGATACAGGAGTGGCAGCGTTGAGTTGTAGTAGGCAGGTCACCACAGTACTCTCCCTCCAGTGCTAACGATACCTTTCTTACAAATACTTCGGATTGAAGCGTACTCTACGTCCCGAGCGTGTTGTTGTCGTAGCATTTGCTAAGTCGGACGTCGTAGTTTCAGTCGATGTTGATGACGCATGTGGTACAGGGGCTTCAGGTTTCCAGATGAATGCCGGTTTAAGGCGGTCGATATTAACATTAATTTCTTTTGCGTTTACTAAAATTTTGAATGTTTTTTCGTATCGAGCTAGTACTTGATGTGGTCCTGAAAATTTTGGTGCAAGAGAAGGCTTTGGAGCATCACATCTGAGAAAAACATGAGATGAGTTTCTAAGTTCTTTGTGTACGAAGACAGTTTGTTTGTAATGAGCGCTGGTAGGAACTGGTCGTAATTTTGACATGCAGTTTCTAAGTTCATGCACTAATGTAGAAGGATCATTACAGTCAGGTGGATTGACTGAATGTACGAAATCCCCTGGCAAACGGAGAGCAGTACCATATACCAGTTCGGCAGAAGAGGCATTCAGATCCTCTTTCAACGCTGATCGAAGACCTAGAAGTACGGTAGGTAACACCTCAGTCCACTGTATTGCAGTGTGGCATCGAATTGATTGTTTTAAAGAGCGATGAAATCTCTCGACAATTCCATTGGAACTTGGATGGTAAGGACTGGTTCTCACTTTGTAAGTGCCTAAATACTTAGCTAGCGACGTGAAGAGTTGGGATTCGAACTGACGCCCCTGGTCAGTAGAAATCTGTTCCGGAACTCCAAATCGGGAAATCCAAACAGTGTAAAATGCATTCGCTACAGTACTAGCTGAAATATCCACTAAATGAACGACTTCGGGCCAGCGAGTAAATCGGTCAATGCAAGTAAGGAGATATGAATATCCATTTGAAGGCGGCAATGTTCCGACCAAGTCGAGATGCACGTGATTGATCCGAGATGATGGCAAATTAAAATTTTTAAGTGGGCTGATGGTGTGCCTGACAATTTTAGATCGTTGGCACTCTAAGCATGAACGAGTCCAGCTAGCTATGTCCTTTTGCATACTAGGCCATACGAAACGTTGTTGTATCAGTTTCCTTGAAGCCTTGATGCCAGGATGTGAAAGACGGTGTAATTGACTAAAAACTGCTTGTCGAAACCCAGGGGGAACATAAGGTCGAATTCTCGAATCCTGAACATCACAATAAAGTGATTTTCCAGGTGTCAGCTGCATAGGTTGCAAGTTCAGATTGTTGGTAGATTTATTTTTCAAGAGGGTATGTAGTTCTGTGTCCTGATATTGTTCATCCGCAAGGGCAGAAAAGTCAATTGGTGACGGAATGGCTAATTCTTCGATACGAGACAAGGTGTCTGCTACGATATTCTGTGAACCCTCCACATAACGGATATCTGTTGAAAACTGGCTTATGAAGTCAAGGTGTCTCATTTGACGAGGGGAGGCTTTATCCGAACGCTGTTGAAAAGCATAGGTTAATGGTTTGTGATCAGTGAAGATCAGGAAAATGCGTCCTTCTAGCATATGTCGAAAATGCTTTACAGCTTCATAGATTCCTAATAATTCGCGATCGTAAGTGCTGTATCTGGTTTGGGCAGGTGAGAGTTTTTTAGAAAAATATGAAAGTGGTCTCCATGTTTCTTGATCTTTTTGTTGTAAAACTGCTCCTATACCTGTTGTCGATGCGTGAACGTAGAGTGATAATGGTTTAGATGCTGAAGGATATTGCAAATTTGTTGCGGAAATTAAATCATTTTTACATTTTTGAAACGCATCGCGTGAGTCTGTGGTCCAGTTTATAACACGTTTGTCATTTTTTTTGCTTCCAACCAAAAAAGAATTTAGAGGTGCTTGCATGGTCGCAGCATGAGGTAGGAAACGTCGGTAAAAATTGAGCATGGCAAGAAATCTTCTCAAGTCCTTTACTGTAGATGGTTCGGGCATCTCGCGGATAGCGGTGACTCTATCTGAAAGGGGTCGAACGCCATCAGCGGAGATTTCATGGCCAAGAAAGGATACTTTTTGTTGGCCAAAAACACATTTGGAAGGATTGAGACTGACTCCGTAACTTTGAAACCGTTCAAAAATAGTTCTTAAATGGGATAAGTGTTCTTGTTCTGAAGAGGAAGCGATTAAGACGTCATCAAAATAAGGTACACAAAAGTCCAGGCCGATTAGCACCTGATTAATGAAGCGTTGGAACGTTTGAGCGGCATTGCATAAGCCGAAAGTCATGACCGGAAACTCAAATAGTCCGAAAGGCGTTATAACTGCAGTTTTTGGAATATCAGCAGGATTAACGGGGACTTGGTGGTACGCCCGCTCAAGATCAACAGTTGTAAAAATAGTTTTTCCTTCTAAGACTTGCATACAATCTTGAATGTGCGGGACTGGGTAACGATCAGGAATTGTAGCTGCATTTAACCGGCGATAATCCCCGCATGGGCGCCAGTTACCATTTCGTTTCCGAACTAGGTGGAGCGGACTGGCCCATGAACTTTTCGATGGGCGGCAAATTCCCTGTTCCATCATGCATTGAAATTCATCTTTGGCGGCTTTAAGCTTCTCTGGAGGTAAACGTCTTGGTTTAGAACAAATTGGGGGTCCGGTAGTTTCAATATAATGTAGTACATCGTGCTTGGGTTGTGAATTACCCATAACTGGGCGCGTGATTGTAGGAAATTCTCTGAGAAGTTGATGCCATGTAGAAGTATCCGAAATAAGTTTAATGTTTAAATCTTGACTATTGCGAATTTCACCCGGGTAAGATAAGTTCGTTGAAGAATCTACTAAACGGCGATTTTTAAGATCGACAAGCAAAGAAAATTTTTGCAAGAAGTCAGCGCCAATAATAGGACTTGAAACGGAGGCAACAATGAATGGCCATTGGAATTTGCGGCGCAATCCTAAGTCAATAGATATCAGGCGTTCACCAAAAGTTTGTATAGGAGTTCCATTTGCTGCATAAAGTTGTAATTTGGTAAGGCGCTTTTGTTCATGAAAATGTGGTGGCACGACAGAAACATCAGCCCCGGTGTCTACAAGAAACTTTAAACCCGAATTCTTATTGATGACGAAAAGGCGTGCAATATTCCGGCCGCTGTCGTTCACGACTTTTAGCGACGGCCCGTCTCGTTTCCCTGGTTGTTATAACGACACGGTTGGCGGCATTTGCTTGCCTTGTCTCCAAAATTGTGATGGTAAAAACAAATACCCGGAGGAGGGCTTTCATAACGTTTCCTCAAAGGGCTACGACGTGCATATCGACCACGCGATGGAGAGCGGTGACGCTGAAAGGGTTCAGCTTGAATGGCTACTAATTGAGAGACCTGTTTGGACAATTCATTAATTTGAGTCTGTAATGTAATAATAACTTGATCATGAGTCTGAACTGCATGCATTTGCATTGGCATGACCACCTCGTGTATTTTATCAGCGATTTCGGACAGCTTCGTAAGAGGCTCACTACTGGCTGCTAAAATAGCTTGCATGTTTGATGGGAGTCTATTCATCCACAATGTTTTAAGAATGTTGTCCGTTAGGTTACCGGCGGATAAGTCTGACATTTTAGACAACAATTGAGAAGGCCTCATATCAAATAACTGTAAATCTTGCAATAGTTGCTTGATTTTAACAGTCTCGGATTCTGCATAAACAGAAATTAATTTTTCTTTCAAAGATTTGTATTTATCCGTCGCTGGTGGACTCAAGATAATTTCACGAACTGATTGAAGTACTTCTGATTCTAAAGCGGTGATCGCTGTATAAAACTGAGTTTCGTCAGCAGTAATGTGGCTCAATTTAAACTGCGCATCCAGTTGAATGAACCATAACGATAGGTCTTGGCGACAAAATGGCGGAGGCTTAACTGCTACTCACGCCAATTGTGAAGAAGCATTGTTGTCAACCATTTTAGATTAGTCAAATATACACAATAACACAGAAAAATAATCAATATACGTATATAGCGACACAGCTTCTTGGTACTTTAAATAAGATAAATTGGCGACTCAGATTCAACACGCCAGATAAATTAATCATTCAATAAATAAGATCAGGTAAAATTCTGACAGAAATATGTTGACTCACTGGACTGAGGCAAACTTCTTCAAATCACAGGTAAAATGTCTTACTTGCATTTCATCACACTTGACAACTTATTGTTACTCAAGATTTTGGCATATGAACTCCATATTCGTACAACATTGCAGGTTGCGATTCGTAATAAATCCGAGGTCACCAGTTTGTGGAGGTATGATTTTTGAGAGAAATGAGTAGATACATTACTTTTAATAAAATTTATATAATAAACAGTTTGGAATAATAATAAATTAAAATATATTCGAACAAGCAACGATAATAACAAAAGCAGAACGTTAATATATGCAATATATGAAAACGGAGAAGAATTAAGAAAGAGAAAAAAAAAACATTAGTTTTTTCTGTTCTTCGTTGCTAGGGGATACAGGAGTGGCAGCGTTGAGTTGTAGTAGGCAGGTCACCACAATGGCTATAGAATCAGGTGAGAGAAAAGTTTGTTTTGAATTTATGCTAAACTCTATATCGGCCCATTTTCCACCGAAATCCGATTGAATACTTTGATTTTAAACAAAGTGTTTCATTTTAAGATTTTTTCCAAAAATTTTAAGTGTAGATTGGCGGCACTTAAAAATCTGCCAAATCTGTAACTGTGATTAATACGTAAGTACCGAATTTTTCTTCCATACTTTTCTGAATCATATTACTTCAAATATTAGAATATGCAAGAAGTATTCGCGATCGCAACGAACTATAGGGGGCGTTGTTGTATGTGCTGAATCCCTGCGATTTCCATATGAACTGTCATTCAGTTACACTGGAGACGTCTTTCATGTAGCATTGTAACGTTCCATCTTTATTTTGGCTGATTAAATTTAAAAAAGAAAAATGTTTGTTTTCTTTCTTATGCAAACGAAAACAAAATGGTATCTCTTTTTTTTTTAGAGAAGGAACATCCAGAACACATCGGAAAAATATTTGTAAATAAAGAGAAAAAAATAGGTATATTCTTATAAGAGTTCAAACCTAATGCCTGAGAAATAGTTTTACTAAATTTAATGGTATAACATGAAAGGCCCATTTAAATTTTAATGTAAAATAAAGAATGCATACGAAACAAAAAAAGAACTATTCTTTTTTTGTCGCCATTTTTAGTTTTACGAAAATGCGTCTTTGGGACTTGCCAAAAACAAAACAAGATGCAATTTTATTTTTTTAGGAGCGAAATATTTTATGGAGTGAAATATAACGAAAATGTACCAATGTCCATAACATGAAACTTTATCTTAGTAATAGTCCGTTTTGGAAATGTTATTTCATTTTGAATCTTATTTATTAGAGTTCATAATGGCTATAGAATCAGGTGAGAGAAAAGTTTGTTTTGAATCTTTGCTAAACTCTATGTCGGCCCATTTTCCACCAAAATCCGATTGACTACTTTGATTTTAAACAAAGCGTTTCATTTTAAGATTTTTTCCAAAAATTTTAAGTGTAGATTGGCGGCACTTAAAAATCTGCCAAATCTGTAGCTGTGGTTAATACGTAAGTACCGAATTTTTCTTCCATACTTTTCTGAATCATATTACTTCAAATATTAGAATATGCAAGAAGTATACATAAACACATAATTTAATACCATTTAATTTTTCAAAAAAAGTATTTTGACAACAATTTTATCAAAAAATTATAAACTAAAAAACGTAAAATAAAGAATTCTTAGGATAAAAACGATTTTAAAATTTCCTCATTTTTCAAAAAAACTTTCGTTTTGTTTCTTTTTTTAAATTCTTATAGTATTTAATCAGACGTAAAAAAACCATTTTGTAGAGAACGATCATCAAGTAAGAAAAAAAATTATTTACAAGCAAATTTTTTATTATAAAAATCATAACACTTACCTGATTTATAAGTCCGGAGAATTCCAAAATGATATGTTCTTTGTTTGAAAACTTTATTCTCAAATAATATATACATAGTTTATCCCTTCATTACTTTTAGGTAACATACCACACATCAAAATTTTATAATTGTAAGATCTCGATATGAATTTTAATATGTAGCTTAAAAACAGAATAGCTGTATTCTAGTTGAAATTCTTTCAAAACTAAAAAACACTTACCAAGCAAACGATAAAAAATTTATTTATAATCAGCACAAAAGATACTTTTTCAAGTAATTCGGATTATTCTTTATTGTTGTTTTCTGAATTATGTAGATACAGAAATATATACTATTCTATGAAGAAGAAGAATATTCTATAACTATTACAGTTCTGTATGGAATTCATTGCAACACATTTATTCATTGGAATGACGAAAGCAATGTTGATTTCATTTTAACTTGTAATGAATCGAAGACAGAAAAATTATTTTACCGCAATACACACATCTGTAACACAGCAAGTGATCATGAAATCATGTTATGTTGTTGGTAATAGAAAGGTAAAAAATATTGAGAAGTTGTTCTTCAAATGCTTGGCGTGTTCTGCTTCAATGTTTGGCATGTTCTGATTAGTTTTTTCAAGAAGTTTTACCTTTTCTTTAGGGAAATTTTGCTTCTTTTTTTATGCTAAGAAAATGGCGTCCGTCATTGCCAATGGTTATGTGGCAACTAATGCACGATATTTACAGTCTCCCGCTAGATGGCGTATCGAGTGTTGCGATCGCGAATATTGTTCTTGAAAGTGCAAAAACAAATAAATTTTTGTCAACTTTCAATGATACGTTTTTGGAAAGTTTGATTGTTCATAAACTGTTTAATTTAATGTTTAATTTTGACAATCAAACTTACTTAATTTATCATTAATTTGTAACACCTCCCAATTTGAAACGTTTTCTAACATAGAATTTTATAATAGATAATTATTCAAATTTTTTTTCTTCGGAATTATACTTAGATAAACGATTTTACAACTGTACGAGTAATTTTTGTGATTCGCTTAATTAGTTTCAGAACTTTCAGAGATATGGCAAAATGAACAAATAGTAAAACTTATAACAAGAAATCGCGATCGCAACGCTGGAGTACGCGCTCTAGCGGGAGCCTGAAAATATCGGGCACTAAATTATTATTATTTCCTTTCACGGTGCGTCAGAACTAAAATTAAGTAAAATGCTCTTACACCTAGAAAATTAGAAGAGATTTAGAATTTACAATGTTCTTAGAAAATAAAAGTCGAAAAATTAAAATAATCTGTGGAGAGATTTAAAAAAAAATCCACTTTGAACATTTTTGCTCACGAAGTACGATATTTCAAAAATGTTAGCATCATTTTATACTTATAAATAGAAAAAAATATATATATTTGTATTAAATATTCATAATAACCATTTATAATAAGTTTTATAATTATTGGAAGTTTATTAATTGTTAATTATAGTCGATGAACCACTATTTAAAAAACAAAAATAATAAAAACTTAAATCGACTTTAGCGACACCAGCTTTGTGAAATTAAAACTCGAATTATCAATCAATTGTTTAGTATCTAAAAAACTGTTAAAACGTGTATAATTGTTCAGTGAAAGATGTCTAAAGCTTCGACTCACGATCAAAATTGGGGTAAAGTATGTTTCCTGTGTTTTCGAAAAAAAAAAAAACATTTATATTATAGAGAATCAGTTCAAAATTTACATGAAAAATAACGTTGAAAACTATGATGATGAGCTTAGATTGCCGGCGGCTGTGTGTTGTACGTGCAAAAGAAAAGTATTTAAAGCGAAGACTGAAAAAAAATAAATTATAATCTCCAGATTTGTCTATTTGTAAGCCTGTGCAGGCTACGCGATCAAGATGCGATTGCAAAATTTGTGAAATTGCACTCGAAATACCCGCTAAAATTTGTGGCCAAAAAAAGTTTCATTTAAGTTTTCGAAGTAAAAAATATTTCTTTTGTTAGCTTGTTCTTAAATTACACATTTTATTGTTTTTATGTATTATTTTTGACCAGTCTAAACAACTGTCTGCGACAAAACGGTGTGACGTGTGCTTCAGTGAGATTGGAAAAGGCAAACCACATAAATATGGTTTGTAATCTGGAGTAATAAATCTTTCAAATTTTGTATCAGATGCAACTTTAAAAGCGGAGGATCAAATTATGTCACGTGTCATGAAAGGGAAACTAAAAGAAGATTCTAAGGGTGATCAGGAGCCTTCAATTTTGCGGTTGTCGCAAATCCACAGGGAAACCACTTCAAATCGCAATAATAAAAAAAACTTTTCACAACAAACTCTACATCATCTGTGGATGATACATTGAAAATCAAAAGCGATTTGAATTTAAGTGATTGTGCAACTTTAAAAATGGCAGCTTCCATTCGTGTGTGTACACGAAGTAGAAAAGCAATTGAGCCAGGATTAAAAACAAAACTGAATATCACAGCTCATTCTGTCGACGATTATTTTGGTTTTAAGGAATTTCCTTTCGTTTGTATAAAAGGCGATGAAGTCTCGGATGCTCTTGCGCTTGGAGTTTACTGCAAAGATGTTCCTGCTTTTGTTCAGTATGTGAAAAATAAACGAGATGTACTGGATGCTCACTTAAAAATGGGTATTGATGGAGGAGGTGGATTTTTAAAAATATGTCTTTCTGTACAATCAAATGAGTTGGACTTCGAGTGCAGCGGTAAGCGTGCTAAGTATGATGAGGGGATAGCTACAAGGAAATTTAAGAATTCTGGAGTTAAACGACTATTCATTCTAGCAGCCGTTTCGAGTGCACAAGAAAATTATAAGAATGTAGATCAACTTATTTCAACGTTGAATATAAGTCCTTTCCACGGCACAATTGTGACCGATTTGAAGTTAGCGAATATCTTGGCAGGTATAATGTCGCACAGCAGCGCATACCCATGCACTTATTGTTATGTCAAGAAAGATGAGCTAAGCAGCTATGGCGAATTGAGATCCCCCGAAAATGTTTCATCGTATTATACAAGTTGGCTGACTGAAGGAAAAGGTTTTTAAAAAAAAAAAAAAAAAAGCGAAAGATTATTTAAATTGCATTCATCCACCGCTAATTACAACTGTTGGAGGCAAAACATTCCTAGACATTATTCCACCTCCAGAATTACACCTTATGCTTGGTGTTGTTAACACTGTTTTCAGGCATATGTTGAAAGAGTGTGAAAATGAATCGCTGACATGGGCAAAAGCTTGTCACGTTCGTTCAGCGTGAAATCAGACGAGGATGTTCTGGGTTTAAAGGAAATGCATGCGAAACACTTTTGGATAAAGTAGATCTTCTGCGCCAGTTTAAAAATCTAGCAATACTGAAGTATGTTAAAGTATTTGACGACTTCAAAAAAGGGGTTTCTGCATGCTTCGGAAATAATCTTGACCAAAATTACAAAGCATGTATAGAAGCTTTCAAAAAGAGCTACATGAACTTAGGTGTCAGCGTTACACCAAAGGTTCATGCAGTATTTTTTCACATTGAACAGTTCTGTGACAAAAATGGTGAAGGATTAGCATTTTCTGGGGAGCAGGCGATGGAGTCCGTACATTTTGATTTCTTAAAGTCTTCCTGGGAAATGAATAAGGTTGCTGCAAATCACCCGGATTATCCTAAACACCTTCTGAGCGCTGTTTGTAGATATAATGCTTCACATGTTTAAATTGATGTAATTATAATTAAATTATGTTACATTTTCATATTTTATCAGCAGTAAAATATTGAAATAATAAAAGTTTAATAAAATTACAACTGAAAAATTATTATTATATCATTTTTTCCTTTCTATTGAAATGAAACAACGCCAGATTTTCCAAAATATCATACTTCGTGCCCAAAAATGTTCAAAAGGGAATTTTAAAAAATCTCTCCGCAAATTATTTTGATTTCTTGATTTTTATTATCTGTTAACATTGTAAATTCAGAATCTCTTCCAATTTTCTAGGTGTAAGAGCATTTTATTTAACTTTGGTTAAGGCGCACCGTGAGTTCCATCAGAATCATTGGCAGAATCAGACGTCATTTTCTTAGCAGCAAATAAGAAGCAAAATTTACCTAAGAAAAAGGTCGAAGAACTTGAAAAAACTCACCAGAATATTGGTGAATCTTTCAAAAACAGAACACGCTAAACATTTGAAGAAAAATTCCTCAATAATGTTTAACTTCTATTGTCAGCAAACTTGCAACTGATAACTTCCGATTTCGGATTCACATACTGTTACAGATGTGTGTATTACGGTAAAATACATTTCTTCTGTCTTCAATTCATTACAAATTAAAGTGAAGTCAGCATTGCTTTCTTCATTCCAATGAATAAATGTGAATTCAGAACGTACAGAACTGTAATAGTTATAGAATATTCTTCTTTATAGAATACTATATAATTCTGAAAACAACAATTAAGAATAATCCGAATTACTTGAAAAAGTATCTTTTGTGCTGATTATAAATAAATTTTTATCGTTTTCTTGGTAAGTGTTTTTTAGTTTTGAAAGAATTTCAACTAGAATTCAGCTATTTTGTTTTTAAGCTACATATTAAAATTCATATCGAGATCTTACAATTATAAAATTTTGCTGTGTGGTATGTTATTAAAAAGTAAAGAAGGGATAAACTATGTATAATTATTTGAGAATAAAGTTTTTAAACAAAGAACATATCATTTAGGAATTCTCCTGATTTATAAATCAGGTAAGTGTTATGATTTTTAAAATAAAAAATTTGCTTGTAAATAATTTTTTTTCTTATGTGATGATAGTTCTCCTCAGAATGGTTTTTTTAATCTGATTAAGAACTATAAGAATAAAAAAAGAAACTATATGGAAGTTTTTATTTCAATATGAGAAATTTTTAAAATTGTTTTCTTTATCATAAGAATTCTTTATTTCAAGCTTTTTAGTTTATAATTTTTTGATAAAAATTGTTGTCAAAATACATTTTTTGAAAAATTAAATGGGGTAACATTATGTGTTTATGTATACTTCTTGCATATTCTAATGTTTGAAGTAATATGAATCGGAAAAGTATGGAATAAAAATTCAGTACTTAAGTATTAACGCCACCGCAACTACAGATTTGGCGGTTTTTAAGTGCCGTCAATCAACACATAAAATTTTTGCGACAAATCATAAAATAAAACACTTTATTTAAAATCAAAGTTGTCAATCGAAACTTCGGTGGAAAATAGGCCGATATAGAGTTTAATGTTGATTCAAACAATCTCCATTTTCTTTCGTCGCCATATAATTTCTAATAAATAAGATTCCGAATGAAATTACATTTCCAAAACTTACGTTTACCATAATAAAGTTTCATGTCAGAATCATTTCAGAATTGGTACATTTTCGTTTTTTCGGTAAAATATTTCGCTCCTGAAAAAATAAAATTGCATCTTGTTTTGTTTTTGGCAAATCCCAAAGACGAATTTTCGTAGCACTGAGAAATGGCGTCAAAAAAGAATTTTTCTTTTCGTAAGCATTCTTTATTTTACGTTTTTTAGTTTCGAAATAATGATATTTATTAAAACTTAAAATTTTTTGATAAAAAATGTTGTTAAAAAACTTTTTTTTACAAAATTGAATTTTATAAAATTATGAGGCTTATGTATACTTTTTGTTCATTTTAATTTTTGAAGTTATATGATTCTTAAAACTATGGAAAGTTTAAATAGGCTTTTCATGTTACATTATTAAATTTAGTAAAACTATTTCTCGGACAGTAGGTTTTAACTCTTATAAGAATATACATATTTTTTTTTTCTGTTTATGTACAAATATTTTTCCGATGTGTTTTGGATGTTAATTCTCTAAAAAAAAAAGAGATACCATTTTGTTTTCGCTTGCATAAGAAAGAATAACAAGCATTTTTCTTTTTTAAATTTAATAAGCCACAATAAAGAAGGAACGTTGCAATGCTACATGCTACATTAAAGACGTCTCTAAAGTAACTGAATGACTGCTCATATAGAAATCGCAGGTATTCGTCTCATATAACAGCGCCGCCTATAGTTCGTTGCTATTGCGAATTGTCCTTACAGTTAAGATTGTAGCTTTGGTTTTTTTATCTCTGTTGTAGGAATTACCTGGCCGAGCTGTATCACCCGCCAAGGGTTTTGTAGCTTGGAGGTAAAGATCTCGAATCCCACCGTAACTCTGGATGTATCTTTGTGCTGTCCTTCTTACCACCTGACTTTCTACCAGACAAATGGTTTTCGTTGTTGTTGTAGTTCATTTTCGTCGCACTAGAGCTGCAGAATGGGCTATTGGCGACGATCTGGGAAACATCCCTGAGGATGATCCGAAGACATGCCATCACAATTTTGATCTTCTGCAGAGGGGATGGCACCCCTGCTTCGGTAGCCCGACGAACTGCACGCGAAGTCGAGCACTTTACGATAGAACAGTTTAATAACAGGGACCAATACCGCACACCCTCGGTTCCAACGCAGACTGATCCAAGTGGTCACCCACCCGCACACTGACCGCAGCCAGTGATGCTTGACTTCGAACAAATGGTTTAAAGTTAAATAATAAATTGATAATAGCAGAAAAATAAATGTAATAATAATAATGAAGATAAATTTAATCGATTTTAATTAGAAAAATTAACTAGAAATCAAAAAAGGATTCAATTTTCCTTTCGCTGTCTCGGTTAAACTATTCGAATTACAATTCCCGTATCGCGATTGAACAATATCAAACTAGTGGATAAAACAGATTATTAATTTCAAATAAATAATGAAAAGAAATAAAATTAAGCCAGCTGTTTAAAAGTTTTGTAAGGTGATATGTAAATCTATTTCCTCATTATACTATCTCTGGTATATATGCCATTTAATGATCATAGTGATTAAATATTTCCTTACTACTGAAAATCAACGTATATGTTTAAATATTAGAAATATAAATTAGAACTGCTTGACAACAAAACAACTTAATTTTAACAATTATATGCATTACACGTAATTGAACGTTCAATAATAATTTTTTTTTTAAATGAATGCAAATAAAACTTTAAGACGAAATTTCACAATTTCAATGTAAAAATGCATTGCTTTATCCAATTCAGTTGATGATTTGATGTCTTTCGGTCTTTCTACAATTTAATGCTGAAACCATTTAATACAATCTAATGTAGAAATTATTTAATTTGAAGAAATATGTAGAAACTATTTAATATGTAGTACTATGATGTAGGAACTATTTAATATAAAACGCTTCACCCTCGAATTGTGTATTGCTATATAAAATTGCAATATAAAACATGGTGCAGATATTATATTAATGACACTTTTTTAATAATAATCTCCAATTAAAGAATTCGAATTATCGTAAACAAAATTCTAAACAGTGATTTGTTTTATCTAATCGCTAATTATATGAATAATAACTCGATTCTTAGCTACGTGCACTGTTTAAAAGTAAAATTTATTTTAAGCAATCATTGTACCAAACATGACTAAATGCTTTGATTTATTAGTAAACAATGTTCAGTACGAAAAAGGAAACGATGTGAATAACTTTTGATTTAATTATCAGATTTCTGCTCACTGGCACTTAATCTTTAATGGTTTGAGGGCCTAATTTTAAATATGCTAATTAATTATTAATTAATGTTGTGGAATATTGGATGCTTTAAATTGCGAAAGCAAATGCAAAAATACGCCTTTGTCTAAATAAACGTAAAATTTTCTCGATGAATTTAAATTCTTGACCTTTAAAACATGGGGGGAGGAGGCTGTATTCTGGAAAATACTTATGTTCAGGCAGGAGAGGATTCGAAAGCTTTGGTCCCTATATGTCATTTTTTACGTATTTCGCCATGTCTTTGGAACTAATGAAACGAATCAAGAATTTTCACACACAATTCTGAAGCTTATAAGTCGATATAAAATATATTTGACTGCTCTCCTGCCAAACCTATCGGAAACATTTTTTTCGTACAAGTGCTACCTACTAGTACTGGTGTTACGAGGGTCACGAATTTAAATCCGTGGAAATGTTGAGGTTCAAGAATTTTTTTTGTCTGATTACATAACTTAAAATATCGTCTGCTCTAATTAATTAACATATTTCAGATTAGAACCTCGAACAATTTAGATTTAGTCCTAGTACCGGAAAATCCGATCCTTAGATCTAAAAGGTAATTTAGGGTGAGCACTATATTTTATTTTTACTCACGGTACGTGTAAAATGCGCTTAATTAAAAGAATGATACAGAAGATTGAAGCCGCGAATTGTTTAGATAATTAGAATAATCTTTAAGCTTTAACTAGAAGTCACATTGGTTTAGATAAATTTTTAGATGAATTAGAATAATTTTTGACCCCTAAAATGAATGTGTTTTGACAAGGATTTTAAATTTATATATTACGGACGTTGATTGTAGTATGCCTAGCATATGCAAGCTTTCTGTACTAAAATACCTGAGTAAATAAGTAGGTATAAGGTAAAGACCGGCAACAAACACTTCAAACGAGCAGTGATGGCTCAGGGGATAGAGCGTTCACCTTCCAATGAAATGAACCAGGCTCGAATTACAGAGATGGCTGGTCGATACGAATTCCGCATCCGGCTTGCACGGACCAATAGTACTGACGTAAAATATCTTCAGTGGTAGACGGGTTATGGGTCAATGTCCCCTTGCCGTCAGGCTAATCGTGGGAGGCTTTCGTTTTTTTCTTTCTCTCCATGTAACGCAAATGCGGGTTATTTCCATCAAAAAGTCCTCCATGAAGGCAAATTTCTCCCAATACTTAATTCAGGAGTTCCCTTGTCTTCAGGATTGGGTTCAAAATTACTAGGCTACGTAGTTGAACATTGGTAGTCGTAAACCCAAAAATTGGGTCTGCTGTCCAACAACAGTTATAAAATAAAATAAAACGCTGCAAATTGGCTACAGAGCTTTCTCCTATAAACAGTGTGTTAAAATGGAGAGTGAATACCTTAAATAACTTTTGATCGAATGATCCTATTTACACTTACTAGGACTCTATTTTACTGGTTCAGAATCATCACCTAACATATGTTAATTCAATAGAACAGACGATGCCTTAATTTTCGAAAACAGACAGAAAACATATTTTTTCTGAATTAACATACCGTTTTTTAGACAGATTTGGATTCTTAACCTTCAAAATATGCGGATAGCTGCAATTTGGAAAATATGGCCTCAATAGTTAAGACAGAAGAACAGTCGAAAGTTTCATCCCCTTAATGTTAATTTTACCTTTTGAGTATTTCTGTAAATCTCGAGAAATTTTTAATCAAATCAAAAATTTTTTTGCACACAATTCTGAAATTCGTTTATCCAAAAATTATTTATGATTATTAAATGATTATAATTATTGATTATAAATATTATGATTATAATTTAAAATTATGATTATTTATTATTTTTTTATTATATTATTTAAAAATAGTCGAATTAAGCTTCGAATTGTAAGGTGCACAAATTTTTACATCATTTTAAAGAATGTAATAATAAACAGCAAAACACAAATTTTGAGCAAAATCGGTAGAATCGATTCGTGAAAAATTAATTTTTAAATGAAAGACTTTTTAAAATTTTGATAAATTCGAAATTATTCGATCTCGTTTAAATTCTATCGTCTGCACTAGTAAATAAAGTTCTTGAACCATTAAGACTGAGACTTAATACGTGAAAATCCGATAATTAGATAAAAAGTTATTTGGTGCACAAAAGAGTTATTCTTTTTTTTTGCGCTCTGTCTAGTATACAGTATAGCATTAAAACATTATTTCGAATTTGTGGGTTTCTTCATTTCCTTTTTAAATACAACTTTGAAACAAAGAAAGTTGGAATCGCTTATCTTTAATAAGCTTTTAGATACTTGAATTAGATAAACAATTGATTGCCCACAAAAGATAACTAGATGCAAAGGTTATTTTCCTGTTCATTTACATTACGTTCATTTTCAAATAAGTAATTATTTTAATAGTGTTAGTTAAATTGAGCAAGCCAACAAAATGGAGGATAGTAGTATTGTTGCTGTTGTTACGGGCGGTGCCCAGGGGCTTGGAGCTTCCATTACAAAAGCCCTATTAAATAAAGCTTATAGGGTAAGATTTTCATTATTAAAATTTTATATAATAAGAAATCAATGACCAATTGGTTTTAAATTTGAACAGATATCACAAACGCCATATAAAAATTAATCTCTTTACACAAAAGGAATTTTTGTATTTTTGTTTAAATTATTTTTTAAATTTTAAAAATGAGCATGCAATTTAAAAAAAAAGATCGTATTGTTATCGAGCGAAGAATATCAATCTTAGTATATTTTTTTTCCCTTCACACTTTAAAAAGTTGTCTTAATTCTAGCGTTTCTTGTTAAAGCGGTTGGCAAAATTGCTTCGTTTCAGAAATTGGGTAAGGATTAACTAAGTATTCTCGTTTTGAAGCGGCAATTTTATATTTAGAATACATACTTTTTTTTTTTAACTTCAAAATGAAATTTATACGCCAAATACCACAAAATATTTTGCATTAAAATATTCCTTTTTTTAGTAGTTGGTACATTTTTTCTTAAAACATTTTCTTCATATTTTTCTTACTATAAATAAAACATACAGAATATGGATTGTTAATGGCGTGGTATAATAAATAATCAAAGTTTATTACTAACAGTAATTGAATTAATCAGGATAATAACGAGGCAGCGATGCGTGTGTGCTTTTTTCTAATGCCTATCTGGTTTGACATTTCGTCAAATTAGACGTATTAGGGCAGATTTGTTGGCCACTCTTTCAGGGGTAGCATATTGAGAGGGGCAACGTTGCTCCCACAGTATGGGCAGTTGTACAGAAAATGTAAGAACCTCCATGCCTTGTCTGGGATTCGAACCCAGGAACTTTTTGATGCAAGGCCAGTTCCCTGACCCCTACACAGTCCGGTCGGCCAGCGATGTGTGTGTCAGTGCTCATTTTGCACTTGTCCTGAATTCTTTACACTGACATTTTGTTTTAAGTTTAAAGGCTATTGCCTGGTATTCCCTACACTATTGTTTTTTTTTTTATAAGTGCCACTACCCGGTTTATATTCGTCCGTTATTTCCTCCACTATTGGTTTATTTTATTTATTTTTTTTTAAGTTTAATAATATTATCCAGTATTCTTCACACAAATGTTTTTAATGTTAAGTGCCATTGCCCCGTATTTTCCTCACTTGAAGAATGTTTCTTTTTAACAAGAAAAACAATATTATTTTTCCATTACGTCGTTTTCTTTATGTATAATCATTAGGCACGCATTATTTATTTATTTACTTTTTTCATTTATAATTTGGAACATTCAAAGGAACACTTTTCTAAATGTTCATTAAAATACAAACATTCAAATATTGAATTTCTTCAAGTTTGAGATTATTAAGTGTAATTTTGATGTTGTTAATTTTGTTTATTTCAAGCTATCCAGATATTAAAAATATTTTTTGACTTTCTTAAATTATAGCTCAAAAAAGTTTTAAGATTTTCGAATATTTTATTTTGAATTTTTTATTTTAATGAAACACATTTTTCCAAGCTCTTTTTTATTGTTTAATAAATTTCGTTACAAAGTGAGGCTATCAGTTTAATTAATCAAATTTAAGAATAGTTTAATTAATTAAATTCAAGTTACAGCTGAAAATAAGACAAAAATAAAATGTAACATAAATTTTTTCAAAGTAAATTCAATTTTATTAAAAAAAATTTATTATTTTAAAAATGTTATAAAAGGTTCATAATTTAATAAAACACTGTGCTCCATAAGGAAGAAATATAAGAAATAAAATGCCCGTGTAATTTTATTTATTATCACAGAATAGCTATAAAAATGCAGATCTTATCAAATTGATAGCTGAAAAGCGAATACCTGTCACCAACAAACACGTGCAATTTTTAATAACTGCTGGCCTTAAAGTCTTTTATTGAAATAACATTTCTTACCACTAGAAACAGCTTAATTGTTCTCGAAAACTCATCATCAGTTTAACATCTGCTCGTTGGTTAAATATGGACCAGCCTGTGAGGCGCTTGTCGATTACCATCTGTATGTCTAGATACACAATTCATTAAAAATATATTTCCGTCTTAGCTACTTGAACTAAAAAAATATAATAAAAAAAGGTTTATTATTTTAATAGTGTCACATTTTTAAATTAATAATTTAAAGGATTTAATTATTCTGCTTCTTAGAAAACTTAGTTTTACAAAAAATTCCTTAATTTAAATAGCATAAAATTTTTATTTTAAGTTGAAAAAAATTGTATGTTGATACGGGACTTTTGGAATCTTGAAAATGAACTTTTTTTTATTACATTCTTTATTTCATGTAATAAATGCTAGAAAACGTAGTTTCTTATGTCAGCTATATGTAAATGTCAGCTATATGTCAGCTATATCAGAATTCTTTGGATATCAAATTTTATAACAAATATAGAAAATTTAATGAGATATCAATGAATACGCTTAATTACACGCAATTATAAATAATCTAGCATAACATTTTTTAAAAAATAATTTTAATTACAAAATTTCCGTTTCTTCTGCATTTTGTTTACTTTAACGAAATGGGTTCACGATTTAAAAATTTAAATACAAATTTTTTAAATAAGGACATTTTATATATGTTTATTTATAAATTTAATGAAATAAATATGTTATAAAATTTAATTTGTTTTTATATTTGCTTTTATATTTTTCTCTATTTCCTCTGGTAATGAGACAGTTTTTAGAGTCTTCAATCTCACTTTCCTTAGTAGTGATTTGTGAGATTAAGAAAACGTTTTTTTCCTCCATTTTCTCATAAATATTAATTTGTGACCTCTAATATGCCTCATTTTTTAATTCAATCTTGCCAAGGAATCTAAAAACATAAATTAAAGTCAGTCATTACGTAATGTATTGGTACAAAATCATATGTAAATTCTGTGATGTTGACTTTTAAAACGCGCTTTGTAAATTTTTTTTCTTAGTATTAATAACGCTGGAGAACTTTTTGTTTTCTGTTCCTTGACATTTCTTAACTAGTCTTAGAAACTTTCGCATCATTAATCTTAAATTTTCACTCGGTTTCTCTCTCCAATTTATAGTTTTTACAAATGATATTTTTTGCCTAAATGTACAAGATTAAAAATACTATATATACTCGTATGACCGAGGGTCGCATAAATGGTGTGACTAACTTCTAGGGGGAGTTAATGCACTTCATCAGGAATAAAATTGTATTGGAACACGGGCGATAAAGTTTCAAAGAGACCGTATTACGCGATTGGTCGAAAATGACATCACTACTTGTAGAGAATGGTACATACTGGATGACTGTACGCGATTCCGAAAGATTACTGAAAATTTTGCATTTTCAATTTATTTATTTCCATTTTGATAAATTTATTATTGATTTATTAGAGTCTCAAGATATATAACTACATTAATTATTAAATGCATTTATTAGCTTCATATTTTAAAACAAATTTAAA
This sequence comes from Parasteatoda lunata, assembly GCA_949128135.1. Taxonomy (NCBI): domain Eukaryota; kingdom Metazoa; phylum Arthropoda; class Arachnida; order Araneae; family Theridiidae; genus Parasteatoda; species Parasteatoda lunata. The sequence continues at coordinate 10,295,483 of OX421973.1, read as the reverse complement.
TAAAAGAAATGGCTGTTCAATAGAAAACAGTAATGCAATTGAATTTTAAAAAGGCACTGATGACAAGAAAAATAGTAACATACTATCGGGATAAAGTTTTTTCGTTAGTCGTATCTAGTCGTTACTATAACAAATGTTAATTTTGTATAATGCATACGACTAGATAAATATTTGTTTTATTAAATATTAAAACTGTGAGAAATAAATATAATAAAAACTATTTACGGTTCGCAAAATTTTGTGATAATTTCTATTAAGTCAAAGTCATGGAAATGAAATTTAATACCGATATTAATTTGACATTTACAAGAATGAAATCAGTTCAGAGCATACATGAAAACGAAATCTGTATCCAAAATAGAATATCGAACCATTCAATACATGCCATCTCCCTTCCCACACGTAGTGATGTCATGTTCGACCTATATCGTGATCCGGCCGCTTTAAAATTTGATCCCTCGCATTGGAACGCATACCGGGTAATGTCGTCATACGCCGCTAGGGGTGCTTCCTCTATTATAAACTGCTTTTTAGTGTGATTCTGAAAATATCAATATGGGGAAGTGCCTCTAGCCATGTACGGTATTTCTGGGCATGGGTTCCTGCGTTATTTTAAACCTAGTTATATGCCCTAACATCCCTAGAAGTGAGTTACAACATTTATGTGACCTTTTGCTATATATAACTTTTTAAATTTGTGTATTTCTACAAAAAATAGGCTAAAAATGTCACTTAAAAAAATCTCTAGCTTTAGGAGCAAAACTAATTTTAGATTTGAAATCACCACACCCAAATTAGACAAGAACAAGTGTTTGTATAAATGCAACTAAAAACTTGTTCCCCAGAGTGATTTATATCATAATTCAAAATGATTTTTAGAGATTCTAAGATCCCCGTTATGAGTTAAATTTTTGTTTTTCTTTTTGCGGGAAGAATTGAGTTAGAGAAATGGCGAAACACTTTATGAGTATGAATGTAACTTAGTACTTATTCTTATCATATATATTTCATGTTAGATAATAAGCTAAATATAAGTACAAAGTGCAGCAGCACATCGGGTGATTTAAAAAGCATTATCAAGAGTGAAAGATTAGTTTTAATTACTTTAAATACTCAAGCAAACATAAAATCATTTAGTTTATTTAATGGAAAAATGAACTAAAAGAAAATATTAATTTTTTAAAAATAGAGGCTTTTATTTACATTCTTTCAGCAGACAGTAGACTTCTCGTCTGCTAATATTGCTCATTACCTAATGTAGAATCTACACATAAATGCATTGAATCAACGGCTTCTCTTGTTGTTGGTATGTTCTTGACTGTTCAGTGAAATTTCATCATCCAAAAATAATTCCCCTTGAAGAACAATATTTCGTAATATTTTAGTACTTTATTCAATAATGGTCGACAAATTTTTAAATTGTATGGTATACACATTTTTGCACCATTTTAAATAAGAAAATAAAATTGTATTTTAAATAAGAAAATAAAAAAAAATGTCGCCCTTCACACTTTATATTCAAATATCCAATTCCGTCAAAAAATAAAGCATATTTATTCAGAGAATATGTTTTTGTCTCTGATTTCATAACTTGAAATATCGTCTGTACTCATTAATTAGTATATTTGAGGTCACCCCTTTGAACTATTGAGTTCGGCCCTTACTTAGCACTGTTTCCCAATATCACTCCTCTTAATAACTGTCAAACCCAGTCGCTTTAAAGTTTCGTTCCTAAATAGCATGGACTGGTGGAACAGAATTATCACAATAATTCTTAAATTCTCTACAAGATTCAAGCAAAACTGTTGTCGTTTATATCATGCCAAATAGACGGAACTACAGCCTCATCTGGTATTTAAAATTCAAAAATAAATCTTTTGTAAGTAACAATGCTCTAATTTGACATGTTCTTAATTCGTAAAGGTAGTTGTTGCTGACATTAACGAAGAAAAAGGAAAAGAATTCGTTTACCAATTAACAAGTACTTATGGGACATCAAAGATTTTATTTCACCGCTGCGATGTCACAAAGCAAGATGATTGTAAAGGTAAAATTAGAAAATGTACCTCTCTTTTTAAATTAATGTTTGGGTATGATCTTCAATCAGAAAATCTATCATCTTTCTACATTTGAAAATGTATTTAGTAAACAAAATATCTCTTTTCATGCTTAAGAATCTTCATATTACCGTGCAAAACAATCTTGATTCTACATTCCTCATGCTCACAAACATAATGGAAGTATGCGCAAAACCTACATTCCTAAACATTACCACGCAGTTACTACTATCACGGTTTTACTACTATCACGCTTCACGAACCTATATAGCATAGTTTGCATCGCATAGTTTGCACAAAATCTAGCCCGTGAACGTGTGAAATGCTATGCGAAAATGTAAAATCTCTTCTTAAATAAAAGAAAGAATTTCATACATTGTTTTATATTTACTACGAACACATGCTGTTTAAAGACGATAAAGAAGAAATAAAATTAAAAATCAGCTTAAAATAAATATTTATCTGTCACATTAATTAAAGGTTTAACACAGTTGTATACTTATTAATAAAGTTATAAAAATAAATGCAATTTAAAAAAAAAACTTTTTATGGTTAGTAAATGTTTTGTCTGCAATTATTCTTGGTTACATAAAAAAAAGAATTAAAAAAAAAAAGATTTTTGGAGATAAGACATTGTAACAATAAATAAATGGCGAGGCTGCTGGAGTATTAGCAAAACTAAAGTATGTATTTGTTCAAAATAATTTTTATGGAACTCATTTAATTTTTAAGGAATTGCAAGGTAATCGTTTTGGTGAAGTAAAACACGGTTCCTGGACAAAATTTAGGAGGAACCAAAATCTTCCGACAATAAAATCTTACGCCGGAATATTGAAGCGCGAAATATTTTGCGTACATTTTATCCATTTAAAATATTTTCACATGCTACGTATTTCATTTTCTTACAAGAGGTTTTATTACGAAAAACTTAGTTGCGTCTTATTAGCTATGGATGGAGATTTAAAATGACCAAAATGTGTTTTATAACGGGATTATGGTTTAATTCCATAGATAATTTTAAGGTATACCTTAAAATACACATTAACTTAATTTCATTGATAATTTTAAGATACACATTAACTTAAGATACACATTAACTTAAGGTATATCTTACCCTAAAATACTATTGCCTTTTTGAGGTAATGAAAAACGGTTACAGGGCAAAGTCTAAGTGAAAAACTTTGCGCATACCAAATTACAATGTAAGACTTAAAAGAGAACGATGATCGTCGTTCAGTAATTAAATTCGTATCTGTTTTTCTAACTTTTTAAGAGCAAAAGTGTTGAAAGTAAAAAAAACTTGTTTATGGACTTTTGTGACAGTTATAAGATTTCTAATCATCATTCATTTCTGAATCATTGTTTCCAATCAGCAGCATCAGAGTGATACATTGTTTCCATTTGATGGAAACTAAGTATCATTTATAATTGATCTATTTTTCAAATTAATTTTATTTGTAGTCGTAGTATCACTTTTATTATTAATTACAAACAATAAAGTAAAAATACTTTTTTATGGATTCCAAAACCTACGTAAGTCTAGGAGAACAAATATGTACTTACGTGAGGCATCATTTAATATTTTTGCAGTTATGTATAGAGAAGTAGCGATTCTATTGTTCTAATCAGTTGCTGATAAAGAGTTTGAATATTTGCTTTTATATGAATTACTACTTATTTTGAAGCCCGGGAATTTTTTTCTAGCAATAAGACTTATAAATTACTTAAGGTTAAATAACTAGAGAACGCTATTGTGAGTTTAAAAATGGCATTTCATATGATTTCGAAATTTTACAATGATTTAAAATTCAAGTTTTAAAATTAGTAAATTGCCATTTTTTCCAGGTATAACATATTTTTAATGGCTCTTTCATCTTCGCATTGATTTCTGCATACTTTTAAAACCTGTAACATGAAAAGTTATTTCTTGAAAAAGATTTCCTTTTTATCTGATACTTATGTTTATTTAATTATCACTACTTTCTTTTAAAGATTTTGGCTATTTTAACTTAGGAATAAATCGTTTGATTGCTTGATCGTTATCTTTTTTTTAATCTATTATTATTATCTAACTATTTTGTATTTTTTTTGTCAGTTTATTCGTTAATGAAAATGGTTGTAAGTGCTAATATTGCCATGATATAGAAAAGAATAAAAATGTTGAAGCGTCAGTTGCACTTCTAGTTATTTTTCCTACAAGGAAAAGGACAAATATTAGCGACAGTAGTAGTTTTTGTTTAAAGACGTGACAGTAGTTTTGCATGCTATCACTTTATTTCATTCTCTTCTCTTTTTTTTTCTTTCTTCCTTGTTTTGGATTTAATGTTCAAAATAAAATTTCTGAATGAATCTTTGTAAAAACGTTATACCATGTCAAAATATATATTTGTTATTCTATGGTCTAAACTGTTTAAAATTTTCTCAATATCTTTAGAGAAAAAATATGTTATGTATTTTCTATTTTAAAAAGAAGTATTTATAAATTATTTTATTTCGAACACTATTCATCAGTTTTTTCGTAACTTGCATTTGTTAATAGTCAACGATAAATCGTCAAAATTAGCTCTGTTTAATAAGGTCAAAAGTTTTGCTTCAAAAAGAGCAAGCAAAAGCAGTTTTATAAATTAATTTCGAACTTCATACTAAAAAAACAGTCGTGGTGTTTAAAAATCTTTTCAATACAAGTTAGGAATAGATAAATAAATAAATAAATAAAAAAAAAAACAAGTTTAGAAGGAGATATTTTGCTATGTTCCAAAACTTCACTTTCTTTCTTTTTTTTATTATTTTACATAGATTTCCTTCGTATTATTGTCATTATTTGATTCGCAAAGAAATATCGTATATTTTTGAGGATAGGTGTGGGAGAAATGTTCGTCCACTACTGGCTACAGTTGAACCAAAGACTTTTGTGTTTGTAACCGGATGCGAATACTCATCCGGTTCGAACCCAAAGGCCTACTGTTCACGGCCCAAATTCTTGAATCCGAGAACTTGAAGGAATTTTTCTCTCTAAGAAATTGGGTGATTCGTCGACACTATCCAAGCTCTTGAATGTCACTAATAGGTCGGATGAAAAACCTGCGCATGCCCATTGTTCATATTCTACATTATAAAATCGTACTTAATCACTAAATCACTAAATAAATTCAAATAAAATCATAATAACAGAAATGGACTCGAACAGATTAATTCATTTGGATCAAAATATCTGAAAACGGCCGATAAAATGACATAATCTGATGCCTGCTTGATGACGTCACAAAACTTTAGAAGCTGATTGATTAAGGGAGGAAAACCTTGGATGGAAAGTAGAACATGCTCTACTATCATCCAAGATCTTGGGACAATAACTTGGATGATCGTTTATTATACGATCCTAGCACCTGGCAAAACAAGTTTCCATCAATTTCAATCAATCTTCATCCAAGAATTTGGATCCAAAGTCTTGGAACATTCTTTTAAGGCCTGTTTATATGTTTACGCCTGTTATTTTATTTGAATTTATTTGGTAATTTTGAATTCATGTAAGTATGATTTTATAATGATGAATATGAACATTGCGCATGTTTTTCATCCGACCAATCATCAGACTTTTTCGAATACAACTCATGAACATTAGACATACAGTATAAAATTTATAAATAGCAGTAAAACATAGACGTATTAACATAGACGTATTAACATAGACGTACAAATAGTACCCACTTGGAGAAATTTAAGACTTGTAGACTAACTTTTTTGAAAGCTTCTTAAAAGCTTACAGGTTTAGCATCAATTTTTCATTTTACTAAACTATCTTTTATGTTTACTTATCCATACATATTTTCTTTGACTTGGTAAAATTTTTTGATACATAAAAAATAGTCGTTACGTAGTTACATCAGTCATTCCACGTACGTAGTTACATCAGCCATTACGTAGTTACATCAGTCATGTAAACACTTAAAAAAAAAAAAAACTAACAAATGAACTTAATTGGTTTCAAGATAAATAAATAGTAGTTTTAATTTTCGCTCGCACGATACATCGTTTAAATAAATACGATATGCTGGTCGGATTTATTTTTATGGCGATTGCTCACAACATGAATTATCTAGAATATCAAGCTTTCTTTTCTTCCTTAGATTTACTTTTTTCTTCAGGACCAAATTCCGCATCTTTAGATTCATTTTTTTCTTCTGGACCAAATCCCACTTCTTTAGAATTGTCATTAACTGATTCAATAATCCGTCCATTTTTTCTTGTCACAAGGTATCCAACATAAACTCCTGGTAAGAAAATTGCCAAACCTACGGCTGCATTTCTGACATATTTTTCTCCCTTGGTGTATTGCTTTTTGCTATCCGTCGAAGCTTTTGAAGTTGCATTAACTTGAGGAAAAGTCCAATTCGCCTTTGGAGTTATCAAACGAGTATATATATTTTGACGTACGATTTGGAAGAGGCGTTGAGCCATCTGAAATAATTATCTTGGATCTGGGTATGAAATTAAGAAATGTAAAAGACAAAAACAACAGTAATTTTACTTTTAAATTTGAATTCTCACACTCGGAAGTAGGTTTCATATAAAAATACACGAGCCATTTGCCGAATTCTAATGAATGATTATGTTAACTATAAAAATTTAAAGTTTTTATAAACAGAAAAATATTGTTTACAAAGTAATTTCTTTATAAATGAACAGTCCGCAAAAAAAAGAACCACCCTGAATAACTTTTGTTCTAATGATAGGATTTTCTTGTTCTAGGACTCAATCTTAATAACTCGAAGGGGTGACCTCAAATGAGCTAATTAACAGTACAGACGATAATTTAACTTACGAAAACGCAGACACATAAGAGGACAAATAAGCGTACTTTCTCTGAAACATACCGTTATTTCGACAGAGTAGGATTTCTGACCTCTAAAATATTGCGGTTAGCCGCAATCTGGGAAATGTGGATTTATGTAAATTTATTTTTTTCATGATTATATTTTTTGGATAAACAAATTTTATAACTGCCCGCAAATATTTTTTTAATTTGCTTAACAAATTCTCGACATGTGGTGAAATACGCAAAAGCAAAAATTACCATTAAGGGATACAAACTTTGGATCGTTCTCCTGACCTAACTCTCCTAACCATATTTCCCAAATTGCCGCTACCCCCTATATTTTGGGGGTCAGAAGTCTGCATATATAATGAAAAAAGTATATTTATTTAGCGAAAGTACTTTTGTGTCTTATTTTGCAACTTTAAGTATCGTCTCCGCTAATTAATTAGCATATTTGAGGTTACCTCTTTGAACCATAAAGATTGAGTCCTAGAACGTAAAAATCCTATCATTAGATCAAAAGTTATCCCGGTGTTTTTTTCTCTGCTCACTGTGCATGTTTCAGCAAATGCAATATTGAAGTGCTTCTGCTCAAAATGCGTCTACAACGCCCCTATACACAATGGGATAATCTAGAGCATTTATTTCTCAATCGCTGGGGTCCACATACACTATTGCTTTAAATTTTTATTTATTCTAATCAATTTTTTCCATTATTAGTTACGATACTATATGTCAGATTTATCGATAGATCCTTTTCATATATTTGGTATTTTCTTGTATTCTTTTTGCTACTTACACATCACTAGGTTATTTGGTTTCTCTAATTTGTAATTTGAAGTGCAAAATTAATACTTGTATTCGTATCAATTGTTCATTTTATTTATATTTAAATAGGTTTAGATTCATAATATTTTCAATCGTAGAGAGTATGTAAATGATCAGAAACAAACTAGTAAAAAAAAAAAAAAAACTGTTGAAGTAAAACAATTTCTTATTGGTAAAAATTATACTGAAAGTCCGAATGGCTAACCTTACCCATTCGCCATAAAACACTGAAATATTTTACCGGTCCTTCGACTGAATCGAGTTGAGGAACATTGATGTGAGAAGCATGCAATGCGAGAAAGAGACGCAAGTGTGTGGAAATTTACGTGTTTTAATCAAATGCATTAAAAGGAGACTGCAGGGCCTGAAAAAATTCTCATGGCAAATTCTGCTCCAGCTCTATTGGTATTATTAAAATTCAGAGAAAAGCGATTTTAGGTAAACCTCGAGTAAATCATAAAGTTCCAAGTTCGGAAAAATGTATTAAAAACAAAAACAAAATGCAAATAAATTATGGCATGATTACGAAAAGTATCCTGCCATAATTTGCTTGGGAGAAATTAATCCTGCAATAGTTTGTTTGCATTTTGGTATTTTGAGAGCATTTTTTTTTTTTTTTTTTTTTGCATTTGAAACTTTTTACTTGAGTTCACTTTTCTATACTGTAAGTTTAAAATTACTATTGAAAGAGAAGTAGCCGTAAAAAGTTTCTCTCGCGGTTCTCTTCAGTGTATAGCACGTCCTTGCTTTGTAACCTTAACTAATAGTTAGACGATGCCATTATTGTTTCCTTTAATTATTTAAAACTGCTTTATAAAGTTCTCTTTAACTGTTGAGTTATTTGATCTTGCTCAATTCTAAATATAGAAATTTTATGAAATGATTTGGCGTTCTTTCTTTAAGTATGTTAAATGAAGACGACGTGCAGTTTTTCTAGAGTAATTTAAAAATTTGATTTAAAAATTTTCTTTTTTTAAAATTTATTTTAATGTTTAATACAGTGCATATTTATATGCTCTTTTCTCTATTTATGGTAATTTACCATGCAAAAATATTAAATAAAAAGGAAATAAACAAAAGTATTTAAAAAGAATGACAGAACCAGAGAATTATAGAGTGCTCAAATGCGTAACGTTGACTAAACGTTTTTATATCAAAATTTATAAGGAATACTAGTGTAAACAGAGTGTAAAGAAACTTTAGAAAATGCGTTTCTCTGACGTCACAATAGAACGCCTTAAAGTATTATTCGTTTATTAAAGTAGTAATTAGGCAAAAACTTTTACTTTTATAACGTATTATTAACTTATTCATTGCGTTAATATTTTCAGCTGTTTTTGATTTTACTCTCAAGGAATTTAAAAGAATTGACGTTTTAGTCAACAATGCTGGAATATTGAATGAACATCATCCTCAAAGAATGCTGAACATTAATGTGGTAAGTACCAGTTGTCCAGAAAATGATAGACCAATATTGAAAATCAATAAAAAAAAAAACGAAGCTAGATGAAAATGTATAGTTTGCTGCAGTATGCTTAGGAAAATAGGGTTTAATCCCACTGAATTGCACATTCAAAATTCCCGCCAATCGGTGGTACTGCAGGCATACGAGAGCTGCAGAGAAATTGAATCCGTGACATCACTGGACAATATTTCAAAACGCAATCAGTATGTGAGCACTTGTGAAGGATTTTGATAAAGGTCTGCGAGTTAGAATAACGTTTTGGATTATCACTGTGTGGAACAGAGCTGTGCATAGACGATACGCAGTTTTCAAAAAAAAAAAAAATTTTGGCGTGAAAAGAAGACTGACAGAACAAAGCGGTAAAAACACTCTCTGATAAGTTCAAACAGACGAGGAACGTCAGTGATGATCGTATTGGAAATGTCGGCCAATCTCGTTGATCTGTTAAGGAGTTGAATGCAGAAGACGTACCACAGTCCTGGTATTATCGCACACCGTGTCGTATTTGGTACTGCACAGCGACAAATGAACACGTGCCACATCATGCGCCCGTCACAGTCTTAACGCGTTTCCGTATACAATTCCAACCCCTGAGTGTGCCTGATATGAAAGCATGCAATGATTTCTGCAGTTATGCTGCTTGTTGTGGCAGAGGGTAAAATCGATGTTGGCAACATATGGTAATCGGATGAAGCGTATTTCTACCTCGACAGTTTCGTCAATAAACAGAACTAGTTGATAGGGAACACGAAAAGCCCCATGTTGTTGTATCTTCATGCCTATATCCTAAAATAAGTAATGGTGTGGGCCGCAATTTTGTCTAAAGGTTTTTCTACCCAGTTATATTCAACAGCGAACAATTAACGCTGCTAAATATCTTGGCACTCTGAATGAATTGTTGTTGTAGTTTATTTACGTTGCACTAGAGCTGCACATTTGGCTATTGGTGACGGTCTGGGAAACATCCCTGAGGATGTTCCGAAGACATGCCATCATAATTTTGATCCTCTGCGGTAGCCCGACGACCTGCACGTGAAGTCGAGCACTTTACGGTATAACAGTTAAACGAGGTCTCTAGGAACCGTATCTTAACGATCAGTCCACTGCGGCGACTGGCTGAATTCGTGACGTTTCATAATTTCATTGGTGGACCGTTCGAACACATCCTGGTTCACTCAAGATGATGTTCGTTCACATCGAACGCCTGATTTCCTGCGGGAATATTTCAATGATCGAGTAATTGCCTCGAGTTTGGACAAAAATACCTGTAGTGTCATGATATGGCCACATTTATAGCTGAACATCATCCTTGTGTCTTTTTTCTGTTAGGTTCCGTAAAAGAACAGGCATACCGCCACACGCCAGAAACAGTTGCAAAATTGAAAAAACTCATCTGTACTGCATATGTATAATTACAACATACATGTTTGCTCGGGTGTCTGCTAATCTTTATCCCAGCCTGCGTTACGTTGCTGTTGCGATAAGTCATTACTTTAAAGAAAATCGTTGTTTGATGTTTTGAAATGGTCTCTGCAGCATTTTCAAATAAATCGTAGTTATGATTACTCTGTAACGCCACCTATTCACTAGAAGTTTAACTAAATCAGCAATTTGGTGGGAAGAAATTCCCTAGTTCCCAAGCATTATGTCGCAAACTATACAATTTTGTCACATTCCGTTCTTTTTTTGATTTTCAAAATCTATCAGTCATTTCTAGTAGTTTGTTTTTATGTTTTATTGCAGCTGTATCATAAAGAGGGACAATTAATGAGCTGTAGAAAGAAAATTTGAGAGCTGTTGAACCATTGGCTAGTTTAAGTTAAAATTAGGCAGTTAACTATAATGCATGCTGGGAGTTTTTCAAGCATAAGTATATTTGTTGTTCAGGTTCATTTTTCGTCGAAAATAGTTGTGTTAATAAGGGAGTTAAGGAGGACTTGTGGAAGATCCTCTCATTCTTCCACCAGAGCAATTTTTAACTCCAGAATGGTTCTGGGGGGAGGTTGGCGCATCGCAATAGCTCTCTCAAGAGCATCCAAAGCATGTTCAATAGGATTCAGGTCGGGGGATCCATTGGCTGGCCAATCCATTCGTTGAATATCCTCGCTTTCCAGATACTCATCAACCATGAGAGCCCTATGTGGTCGCGCATTGTCGTCCATAAAAATAAACTCAGGGCCAACAGCGCCCCTGAAAAGACGCACATAGGACTCTAGGACCTCCTGCCTGTACCTCTGGGCATTCACGGAACCATTGTCAAACACATGGAGTGGTGTGCGGGTATCTTGCATGATCCCTGCCCAAACCATGAGTCCTCCACCAGCATAATGGTCCCTTTCGATAATGTTGCTGGGATGGTATCGGATTCCAGGTTCTCTCCATATCAATAACCGTCCAGAATCAGGTTGTAGACTGAATCTGGACTTATCGGTGAAGAGAACATTAGCCCATTGAAGCTGTGTCCAATTCTGATTAATTTCTGATTTTATCTTAATTTTGTCCACCAGTGTATTTAGAATACATACTTTTTTTGGCTTCAAAATAAACTTTAAAATGAAATTTATACGCCACCTATTCACCAGAAGTTTAACTAAATCAGCAATTTGGTGGGATGAAATTCCCTAGTTCCCAAGCATTATGCCGCAAACTATACAATTTTATCGCATTCCGTTCCTTTTTTGATTTACAAAATCTATCAGTCATTTCTGGTAGTTTGTTTTTATGTTTTATTGCAACTGTATCATAAAGAGGGACAATTAATGAGCTGTAGAAAGAAAACTTAAGAGCTGTTGAACTGTTGGCTAGTTTAAGTTAAAATTAGACAGTTAACTATAATGCATGCTGGGAGTTTTTCAAGCATAAGTATACTTGTTGTTCAGGTTCATTTTTCGTCGAAAATAGTTTTCAGCTTATATCGGTCAAATGGTCACCTTATTTCTTCTGATGTTAAAACGTAGACCCAATATTTTGCTCAAATGAGGGATTGTATTAAATATAAAACTTTCCTTAATAATCGTAAAATCATAGTTGATCTCAAAACTGCCATTTAGGAGATAATTAAAAAAGGTCATCGATGTATCGATTGAGAATTTTGCAAAATTTTTACATTCGCCTGTGCTACACCATTGCCATTAGTGAAAAGTATATTGAAAAATCTGTTGTTTTCCATAAATTTTTTTAAAATTTGTAGTTCTTAATGAATTTATTTTATATAGCCACTTATACAGCTCTTTTTGAGAACAATTTGATACCTGAAAGCGTCGTCATCTTGGATAAATTGCGGCTTTCGCTTATGCCACGATTCAGAAGTCAATCAGGTTCGCCACAAATTTAAAATTAAATAAAAACTTTAGATAAATTTCATAAATTTAAATTAGATTTTATGAATTCAAATTATCTTTTTATTAATTTAAATTTTATAAATTTAAATTAGATTTTATGAATTCAAATTATTTTTTTTATTAATTTAAATTTATAAAATTAAATTTTTTTTATAAAATTTAAAATTTTATGAAGTTTAAAATCAAAGAGATTAAGCTTAATTTGTTTTTTAAAATAGAAGTGAAAATTTAATAAGTAGTAATACAGTAAAATCTTTGGGTGCATTTTAATTGGAACAACTTAAATTTTGATTTGAAAATCTGTTTATCGCCAATAAACAAAAATAATTGTGTAGCAATCGTAGCATAGGATAAGCCTCCTAATAATAACTATTATCTTGATATACCATATGGTAATCAGGATAAACAAGGAGCTAAATTAAAATATAATTCTTTTTATTTCTTGGCAAACATTTAGTAAAGTGTAATAAAATTAATTTAAAATCAAATACTTTACAGTTATTGTATATTAGTCAGATTTTAGTGTTGTAGTTTAATTGTTTTACATTGAAAAGTTTTTTTTTATTATTAATTATTGTCTAATGCTTTCTTCCATTTCAGCTGGGGGTATTGAATGGTATTCAAACTGCATTTCATTATATGGGAAAAAGTAATGGAGGAAAAGGTGGTTCCGTTGTAAATACAGCTTCGATTGCAGGTGAGTAAATGAATTCTGACGATTTCTACCTCTTTCTCTCACTTTTAGAACACCCAGAAAAATTTACCATACTCTTAACTTCAAATTATAATCCTTACAAAATAGACTGAATGTATAGTTTAATATTTTTTTAAAAATATCATTAGCCACAGTATTTTTATAAACATAAATGGAATAATTAATAGTGGATAAGTGGTTAACTTTTTTGATCAAAAACTAAATAACTAAAGGACAACGGAGAAATATGAAATGAGAAGGCATTAAGGAAAAACAATAAATATATTACAAGTCTATTTCAGGTTATTTATGCATTGTTTTATAGTGTGCTGTGCACCAACATAAAAAAACACCCTGAATAACTTTTGATTTAATGATCGAATTATTTTGTACTAGGACTCAATCTTAATGGCTCCAGGTTATTTTGTTATATCACGTTAGAAACGAAAATTTTTTGATAAAATACGGAGTAAAAAATTTAAACTAAATTGCTCAAATAATTTCTAAATTATCAAACTTTAAAAAAATCGTGGAACTTTTCTTTTAGTCGATCGCAAATGTCGTCAATTGTGAACCAAAAGCGAGCTAAGTCGCCAAGGGAAGCGGATGACGAAACAGTCAACGGAATGAAAGTGGAAAACATTAAACTGTAAACAAATATTTATTAATAATAAGAAAAACAAGTTAAACTATAAACGAATATTAATGAATTGTAAACAAAACAAAAATTTATTGATTATTAAATACTTAATTTTTCTAATTTTTTAAAACAAAAATTAGGATGGAAGAAAGAAATGAAAACGTCCTTTGTTTTGAATGAATTCAGAGAATCGAGCACGTGGCCCGAAACTAATATTCCCCTTATGGTTGTAAGAAATTTGGTGGAATTCTACATTATTGGGCGATTTTTTGCTTGAGGTCGGCTAATGAAAAAGTATCAAAATCGTATATTTAAAATTTCATTTCTCTAGAACAATTTGATCGATTTCATTCAAGTTTTTTATTTTGAAATTTAAAATGGATTTCTATAATGAAAACGCAATTACTTTAATATTAGACAGTTCAAAAATTTTTTTCACTTTTATTAAATAAAAAATAAAAATTATAAATAATTATTAAAAACCATTTTTTTGCTTCATATTATTTTTGGATGAACAAATTTCATAATTGAAATCAAAGAATTTTCGATCAGCTTAAAAAATTTTACCCTGATATTACGAAATACGCAAAAAGTTAAGATAACAATAAGGTGTTCAAACTTTTCATTGCTCTTCTGACCAATTTATTCGGACTATATTTTCCAGGTCACAGCTTACAGATTGCTATTTTGTGGGCTATGAAATAAAATACCTAAGTTTTTGTATCTGATTTTGTAATTTAAAATATCGTCTGCTATAATTAATTAGCATATTTAAGTTTAAGTTCTTAGACAATCAAAATAGATTACTTGTATATGATATGTTTAGTCATTAGATCAAAAGTTATTCAGGATTTTCACTTCTTTTTGATCACTGTATATGGGTCAGTTTCTTAAAAGTGGACCTTTTTAAAAAATATCGAGTTCTAATAAATTTGCTCTAAAAATTTCAAAATTTTGTCTGCAGGTACTTCATTTCTTGAATTATTAACTTATAATTATTTTATTGTATAATGTAAAATGGGTCATTACAGTTAAAGTTATTCTCTTATGTGTAAAAATAATGAAGTATGTAATGACTTTGAGGGAAATTTTTTTTCCATACCATTCTATTGAAAAATCATTAGGCTTAATTATATTCTCACACAACAAACACAAAATGGAAGCACATTTTTATTAATATCACAAAATTAAAAATAATTTCATTTTCTTTTCTTAATTATAATAAAATAGGAAATAATAGGCAATAATAATACTTGCTTTGATCTAATTCTTGAGTGCCATGCTCTATTCATTGTAGAATGTTTTCCAAATAAAAACAAAATTTAAATAGAGTAAGCCATGTACCTATTAATTATAAAGACATATTTATAGTTATGCGAGGAAACGATGACTGTTGCAAGGGGGTGTTGTAAATTTCTCTAAGTGCCTTAAATATAAAGATAATATGAGGGATAAACTTTATTTAAGTATATTTAATAAATTTTATTTACAAACAGTTTAAATGTACATGCTGTAATACAACAGAATATTTATTTTTTAATTTGTATATGTATGAATAGGGGCATAATGAATGAATAATAGTTTGCTTTTAAAAGATATCTTAAAATTCTTAAATTATTTTAGGGTTTATTACCCATCCTGCTTTCCCTGTATACTGTGCTTCAAAGCATGCTGTAATTGGATTAACTAGAAGTTATGCGGTGAGCTTTCATCTTCTTAGTTTTATTAAATAAAGAGTTTTGAATTAAATGTTTTGAAGTCCTTGTATCAGAGTTTCTTAAGCTAAGATTTACAGAGCACTTAGCTCGGTGGAAAGGTAATATATGTTTAAAATTAAAAGAAATAATACAACATTCTTTAGAAATTAAAAGTTTTTACAAAAAAATATTCTCTTGTTATTTACTTTTTTTGCACTCTCGATGCGAAAGGAAAAAAAAAACGATTGTTTAACGTTGTCCTGATGTAACATTAACTGTATAAAAAGAAAATTAACGAAACAAAATGGCAATATAAGAGAACACTATCCGAACATTAGACAAATATAATATTTAATAAAAGCAAAATAATAAAATAAATAATTTTGAATTCGAAATATTTGCCTAGAATTTATTTCCATTTTTTATGTGGGTGAATTGCAGCCAATGATGAATTCTTTTTAGTTTCGTTAGCAGTCAAAATTTCATGAGAAGCATTTAAAATGTAGTGATAGGATGACGATGATAAAAGATGAAGAAATTGAAAAGTTCTTTTTTTTAAAAAAAAAACGGCTTCTTCATGTAGGGTGTACCATTTTTTTATATATTATATGATGTTTGTTTGGTGCGAATAAAGTGAGGTAATTTAATGTATTAATATTGCGACATTGAAATCATTTGTATGTAGTACTTGTATTTGAGATTGTATTTGGATATAGTCATGAAAAAGATAGTTAAATGAATGAAATGTAATTAAAAAAACAACTTAAGGCCGAAAATTACAAAAGGGTATTACATTAACGGGAATGTAATCGTTAAGGAAAGTGGTAGTTCAATGCTAATGTGGTATAACAATAACCCAATAGGTCCAAAGGGTCACAAAGTGTGAGGTTTGAACAAATTGGATAAATTGGTATCACCAAATTTAGAATAAGGGTGAAAACTAAGCATTAATCAAAATTAGAAGATAATTAAAATAACGACATGCTATATCCAGATAATTAAAGCAACTTTAAAAAAAATATCATATACATATATATTATTATAGCATGACATGACCCAGGCAGACAAAATAAAAGAAAGAGTTACTCACCCATGCGAGTATTTTCCTTGGACTACTTCTGCCAACCAGACCCTCGGAAAGACATATAAAAATGAATCCAGAAGCAATAAAAAAAGTTCTGTATGATCTTGAACATTTTAGTTTATTTTCTTCATGTCACATACATCTTACGAAAAAAACCATCGGGAGAAAGGGGGGGAAATAGCACTTCTACTTACGGCGTCAGCACGTGGCTAGACTCTCTCATGGATGATCCACAATTTTAAAGGCTTAACCCCACTGCCACTTTACAAAAAAAATCAAAAGTTAAAAAAAAAAGAACCATCCATTCAAGATGGCTCCGACGATGACGCCAAAAAAAGGGGAAAAAAAATCAAGCACAATTATATCATGCTTCAAAGTTCTCGAGTGAGGATCCAAGAGAAAAAAAAAAAAGGTAGCAAAGCGTCCCTCGGCGCGGGAAAAGACTGAGTGGTACCAAAAAGAGAGAGGACGACTGTCATTGGATGGGGGGAACATCGCATTATTACACCAACACCAATCAGTGTAAAATGAGTACTCCCACAACATACCAAATATGGTACCAAAGGGAAGATGTCTCAAAGAAGGTGTGACCACACGGATTTCTGGGAAACTTGAAAATTCCGGCTAGAACCGGAAACACCACGTGCAAAAATGAAGGTTACGTGAAAGTGATGGGAAAAAAAGGGGAAGTGGTGACGTAAATTAGAATGCGAGGGACAAGAATGTCGTCCTTGAGAAGGACGAAGCGGTCAAACGACCTTGAATCACAAAAGGTGGAATAAAGATGACACAAAAAGGAATGTTCTTAATGCGAAAGAAAAAAAAAGCAATTCCTTTGAGGAATAAATTCGGAAAAGGAAAAAAAATCAGAAATGAAAGAAAGACTAAATTAAAATAATTGAAAATTAAAAAATAAATTGTCACCCAACACTGTGACATCACCCAGGGAGACCCGAAAAAATTTGCAACTTGTTGCAAATTTTTTTTTTTTTGAACAAACTCAGCAGAAAACTGAAGAAGTGAAAAAAATTTCACTCGTAAGTCTAGCCCGATATGTTAAGGGGACAAGGCAGAAGGCGCCCACCCATCTCCATTCAGGTGATACATAAAGATTAGAATACATGATACAACTTTATACAATAAGTAGGCAAAACATTTGTTTGCTACAAGCACACAAATGGAATAAGTATATGACAGAAAAAGAATGTTGCAACATGGAATTTACAATAAAAGAACACATGTACCGTGAATGTCCTGTTTTTTGTTCGAGTCCAATTTGTTTTCCAGATTAGGAGCAGGAGAGTTTCCCTGATAATGTATATAACGATGCACCAGTGGACGTCAGGTCACTCTTCATGCGGTTTTGTTTATGGCAGGTAAGGTATGATACACAAGATTTTGAACCATTGTTCGGAAGATTAGGCAGCCAAACTGCAGGCTGATTTCTGGCATGGTTTCACATCTCATGGCATCTGAAAGAGCAAACGCTGGACAGAATTATGCTCGACAACACACGGAAGTACAACATCGGTGATTCTGGGTGAGTAACTCAAAAAAAAATTTTTTTTTGCCCGGGTTTGGTCAAGCACACAGAAACACCAGATGTAAAAAGGAAATGTGAAAAAGAGAAAATCCATTACACACAAATATAATAACGGAAATAAAACAAACACAATAACAATAGGTAGCACAGTGCGCCACATATTAGGAATATGTAAAGAACTTGACTAATATAAACATTGAGAAGCTGATTGTCTGATGTCTTAATATGAAATTAGTGACAAGCAGCGTACAAAGGTATATGTCATTTGGATACCTAGAGGGATACATTTGATAAAAATACCCATTTAATGACTGAGTGGTAATTGAAGTTGAATTACCAATTAATAAGACACATGAGCAAACAGTGGTATCATTATTGATTACACAAGCTTGATTGTGCAGATTGCACTAAATGTATCATCATTGGGATGAAAGGATATATGCAAAAAAGTTTAAGAATATATACACCACATTATTTACCACCACATGTGTGTTTAAGCCAAGTGGCTCACAACTCCTTAGACACAAAAAGAAATTAGATATTAAAATTCATCCTTGTAGAAGGATCTGAACAGATATTCTATATGTATACTGTCGTCTCATCAACATTATTAAGATTATAAACCAGGGACATCTGGAGTAATGATTGAGCAAGAATTATATCTTGTACGGGACGTAAAGAACTTTTAAGTGGATAATGTATCAGACTAAGACTAGGGAAAAAAAATTTAGATTATGAGTAGTGGGCAGGAATGCACGAACCCCAAGTAACAAGGACAGAGGATTAACACTCGGAGATGACAGCAACAGGATAGAATCAGACTTAAGACAGTGTTGAAAACCTGGCCAGGAATTATAATTGCTATCACGACCAGCATGATAACATCAACTAGTCAACAGTACGAGTTCTTTCCGAAGTGACAAGTCCAGAGGAAGAGTGGGTATCAGAAGGATAAATTAATGAATTGGGAAATGGCAGCTTGCGAAAATTAATTGAAATCCTTGTTACGGAAAAGGGCGATTTAGCATAGTTGACACACTGGAGGAGTGCTACGTGTTACAAGATGAGTCACTAATATTTTTGGTGATATTCCACTGATTTTTAGATCAGAACAATAGGATGAACAACAAACTTTACTGTTGGTCAAGAGTTAGTGACACTTGAAATTCAGGATGGGAGCATTGACAGGATACACAAGAATTTATATTAGATGAGGTTGATGCATCTGATAATTGATAAGGGTAGTTAAAGAACGGCTGTACTGGAAGCCAATGAGATGTATTGAGTGTAGAGCAGGCACTATTTTCTACAACGTAAGTTGTATTGACATACATTTTTCGGAGAAGTGCTTATCGGTGGAGAGATACAGTCCAGAAGATGATGTTGTCTTGGAGGAGCACAATGTAGACGGTCGATATGGACAGTTCTGGATGGGGAAAACTTATTATCCAGCCATTGGATCTCGAAGATGTGGGTGTTGATCTTTTTGATCACAGAAAACGGTCCTTGAAATTTTGTTTTAAAGGAGGTGTCATCTTTGAGATAGACAGTGTCACCGACATTGATTTGTCGCAGCTTTGACTTAATTGAGTGTCGTTTGTTTTGGATATCTTGGGCTGCTACAAGATTTTCATATGTAAGTTTGTAAGCAGACTGGAGTTGTGAAAGGACTTGTTGAATGTAGGAAGAAGAATCAAGTTGGCTCGGTGAAATTTCTTTGTTAAAAGTGTCGAAAAAGAGGGAAACTTGTCTCCCGAGATGAAGTAGGTTGGGACTGAGTCCAGTCGTAGTATGAGTCGCTGCATTGTACATCTGTTGGTGAATTTGTAGGGCAATTTCAAAAGATATATTGTTTTCCTTAAGGATTTTGATTGTAGATTTGATAGACAAGTTGATTCTTTCAGATTGTCCATTAGATTGGGCATGGTAAGGAGTAGTATGAGATAACCTTATGCCGAGAGCATTATTTAGACAGTGAAAGGCTTCTGCGATGAATTGCTTACCACGGTCGGTTAAGATGTAGGCAGGTCGTCCATGTAAGGAGATGTAATTGAGGATGTGCTTGATTATTTGATTTGAGGTGATGTTGAGAAGAGGATATAACACTAGGAATTTGGAGAAGTGATCAAGCACAGTTAACACATGATGGCCATCAATTGGACCGAGGATGTCCAGTGATATGAATTGACCTGGGTAATCGGGAATCCAGTGGTTCAGGAAAGGAGCTTGCTTTGGTTTGATTCTTTTCAATCTAATACATTTATCGCAGGAAAGGACAAAGAATCTACAGTCAGTGTACATATTTTTCCAAAAATATTTTTGTGTAAGGAACTGGTATGTTTTTTCAAAACCAAAGTGATTGAAGTGGGCAATCTGGAGAGCTTTAGTTTTTAAAGATTCTGGAAGGACAATTTTTGGATCATCTTTATGGGAAAGAAACATAAGAACGTTGTCTTCAGGATGTAGAAAAATTTTTTTGAAATGTTGAGAGTTTCTAAGAGAATTGGATTTTAAATAGTTGATGACTTCAAGTGTGGATGGATCATTCAATTGTTCTTGACGGATACTCGAGATAGAGATTTCATTTATTGGATTGTTCGACTCCAAGACGTTGACAGTGTCAAGATAAGGAAGGATAAGATCATCTTTTGTTTCAGAGAAAGAGATAGGTGTTTTCATTTCTTGTCCATTAGGGATGCGGGACAGATAGTCTGGGAGCACGTTCTTTGCGCCAGGAATGTGTTCGATAGTAAAGTCATATTCACTGATTTGCAAGAGCCATCTTGTGATTAAGTCAGCAGGTGATTGCACTTTTCTGTAATGGATTAAGGATTTTGCATCAGTTTGCAGGACAAATTTACGGTTGTAAAGATATTGCTTGAATGCAATGATAGATTTAAAGATTGCAAAGAGCTCCAGTTTAATTGCAGGATACGACCTTTCTGAAGGGGAAAGCATTTTGCTGAAGAAGCTAACAGGATGGAGGTTACCTTCTTTTTCTTGTAGTAAGACACCAGCAATGGCAACTTTGGATGCATCCGTGTTGAGGATGAAGGACTTGTTCCAGTCTGGAAGAATGACGAAAGGAGTGGTAAAAAAAATTTGTTGTAACTTTTGGAAGGCCTCATTACATTCTGCTGTCCATTTAAATTTGGAATACTTGCGTGTCGCTTGAGTTAGAGGGAAGATGAGTTCCGAATAATTTGGTATGAGATGACGATAGAAAGAACACACACCAAGAAATTTCTTAGTCTGTCTTGCAGTTAGAGGTGGTGGGAATTTTGTAATTTTGATGATGTTAGATTTTACAGGCATCACTTTCTTCTCAGAAATATGGAATCCCAAGTAGTCGATAGAAGTTTTAAAAAACATGCATTTAGATGGAGAGAAGGTAAGGTTATATTTTACAAAGATGTCTAGGACTGCATTTAATTTTCTGGAAAAATCATCAAAACTATAGGAACCAATGAGTACATCATCTTGATATGGGAAAACATCTTCAATTCCAGAGAGACGAAGTTCATCTACTATAGAATCCATCAGTGCTTGAAATGTTGAAGCGGCAGTTTTGAGTCCAAATACAAGTCGTTTATTTTTGAATGCACCAAATGGCGTGACAAACGTTAGGACATCCTGGAGGTTTTCCGGGAGTGAAATTTGTGTATAAGCGGAAGACAGGTCCATGAGAGTGTATGTAGAGTACTTGGCCAGTTTAGATATTAAGTGTTGGATGTTGGGCAGCGGGTAAGTGGCATGCTCAATGATGGTGTTTAATAATCTGAGATCAAGTGCTAGTCTAAAGTTTGGTTTTGTATTTGGATTTTCTTGTTTCTTCTTAACCATCAGGAGTGGACAAGCCCATGGGCTGACAGTGCGTTCAATGATGTTAGCGTCCAACATTTCTTTAAGGTGTGTAGTCGCTATATCCTGTAGAGCCTCAGGAATAGGAAAAGGTTGAGTTTTGATAGGAGTGAACGATTTGAACTTTAGATCAGGAGATATTTTGTCCGTATGACCAAGAGTTTTGAGGCTTTTAGAAAATGCAGAGAATTTTGACATTAATATGGTCTTGAGTTTGGATTGTTGTTCTTCTGAAAGATGATTGATTTCAAAATCATGTTCGGTGAGTTCAGCTTTCCTTAGTTTGAGAACATCTTCAGATGCTTGAATGAGGTTACAGTGATCAGCATGAAGTGGGATATGTTCCTCAGGATTAGAAATAGTTGAATTTTGATGGACAGCTTCTTCAATGGATGGTAAATTGAAGTTAGGATCAATGTCAAAGTTAGGAAAGGCTTCACCCATAACACAATCTTTGTTGATATGGATAGATGAGTCTGAAGCGTTTTCAATCACTGTTGTGAATTTTCTGTTCTTGATACTATGAAGAGCTTCATGGATTTTTATGTTCTTGTTTTTGATACGAGGGATGAAGAGGACTTGTGGAAGTGTATCTTGAACAAAGTCCAGGACTCGAAGATGTATGAATATGGCTTCTTTGGGATGGATAACCACTTTTTGATTTGTGACTACTTTATACTGTTTAGACAGAGTGTTTTGATGATTATCAGGATGATGAATTGGTTGTTCTTTGCGTTCTTGTGGTTGTTGAATGTCAGTTTTATCAGTTGGAGTGATTTCTTGTGTTGTTTGAGAAAGATGAAGGATTGGGATGTCTGAGTCATCTGTAATCTGGGTATCATCATCCAACTTGGAATTGTCAATATTGGAGTGACAGAATTGGATTTTCTCGTCTTGGATTGTGATTAAGTTTTTTTGTGGGTGGATCAAGATGTTGTGAGCTACAATGAAGTCGTAGCCAAGGATGCCATGGAAAGACTGGTTGAGTAGAGGGATGATGTAAAGAGGATGCTTGAAGAATTTCTGTTTGATTTTGAATGAAGCTTCAATACATGCTTCAAAATCGAGACTAGAATTGATAGTTGTGATTGACACTTGTCGGGATAGCCTTTTTATTTTTTGTTTTTGTTGCAAAGAAGTGAAGATATGCTTGCCTAAGAGGGATACCGATGAACCGGTATCTAAGAGAAACTTTACCACTGTTCGATTAAGTTTGACTTCAATGATGGGTAGCTGATTACTTGTAAAGACACTCATGACACAATTTTCTTGACAAATATTATTTTGTGCGACACCAAGGAAATGTTCATTAAAGAAGGCCTGAATTGAGAAATCGTTGGGTGACATAGGTAATTGTAAGAAATCGTGAATGTTTGGTTTGTATGGAATATGCTTGGGCGGCTGGAGTTGTTCCCTTGGGATTAGTGCACCCTGATTAATCCCAATTACTCGTTTAAATTACGATTGGAATTTTGAAAAGAACGAGGATACTGACGGAGATTACCAATAGGCCTGTTTGGCCTGGGATATCTTTGATTGAAAGAAGGAGCATTAGGGTTCAATTGTGGGCTATGCGATTGTCTAACTGGGTTGGAGATTTGTTGAAATGCGTAGCAGTTAGCCATAACATGATTGCGTTTGCCACAATAAAGGCAGAAAATATTTTGGGGGACGTTAGGATGGGAAGGTCGATTAAACCTAAAAGGATTATTAGATGGATTGAAAGACCTTATATGGGGGGAGTGTTTAATTCCACTAGCATTATTGGATTGGGCCCTGGATTGTTGTTGCTGAATTTGGCTTTTTAACTTCTCAATTGTTTCACGTAATCGTGAGACTTCCTCATTTTCTTCCGCCTGAATACTATTAACAGTCTGAGGCTGTTTGACGGAAAGAGATTTAAGTTCTAATTTGAGGGAATTGATTGACTCTTGAAGAGTCAGAAGAGTATTGGCTGTGGGATCTATGTGTGAATTGGCTGAGGTAGCCTGGATAGCTTGTTCTGCAGCAATAAACCTCGCTGCCTTTTGGGTTAAATGGTCAAAAGATTGATCGTCTTCCATCAGGAGTTTTTGTTTAAGATGATAAGGTAAGATTCTTATAAACTGGAGGGATAACAGTGAATCGATAGCGTTAGGCGGGGTGTCTTTAAATGCCTTGCCTGCAGCAACTTTAAGTCGATGAGCTAAGGATCGTACACTCTCGCCTTCTAGGAGCGTGATGTTCTCAAAGGCTACTAATGCAGTAGTAGGGGAGGGTTCAACATTAAAAAAATCATGAAGGGATTTGCACGCTTGCTCAAAACTTTTTGTCAAGCAGTCTGGAGACTGGGAAAAATAGTGCAGGGCTGAGCCTTCAAGCTTTGATTTGAGGAAGGTAAGTGCGATCTGATCTGACCAGTTGTTGATGGTCTTTAAGTCTTTGACTTGTGCGAGGAACCAAGTGACGGGACTGTCTCCACTAAAGTTATTTATCGTAAAATTAATGGGTGTCCTGTTTTGTTTAGGAAGGGATTCCTCCTCGTTGGGAGTATGATTATTCTGAGTAATATTACTGGGGTTTTCTTTGTCCATTTTTGTACGCTTATTGTTTCTAAGGATCATATATTAAATTTAAAAAAAAAAGAGGATTGATCAACAGCAAGAATAAACTTCTAATCATAAAGACACAAATATGTTTACACCACATATATAATAACGGGGAATAATCTAACCTAATATAGGGTGTGTCAATATAATAATGATAAGACAGGGATAATGAATGGTGAAAGACTCACAAGCACTAGATGTACACACTAGAGGTAAAGCACTAAATATATAACACTAGATGTAAACAATACAAAATTGATGTATAAACAATGAAATAGGCATACCTTGTGACACTCAAATTGAGAGAAAAAAAATTGTTTACATACACACAAAATACACCCTTAAATTTAAATTAAAAGGTATTATATTTTTTTTAACATTATAAATTGTGCATAATATTGGACAACATACTAAGAGACATTTAGTATTTATGCTAAGAGGAGTGACATATCAAACCATAATACTGAGGGAGAAGAATGTTTACAAAATATTAGGAATATTCCTATTTTGATATTAACTCAGTACCTATATTAATTGTAACCAGTGCATACTGAATCAAAATATTCTCACTCACAATCTGAATAAACATTGTATTCATAACAAAGAAGAAAATAATCGAAACTTTTTTTGCTGTCAAATTGATTATTTTGTGTATCTCTCTAATGCTAATGTTAGTGTAATAAAAGAATAACCATCACATATGGACACAGGTACAGTAGTAATGATCATAATGTACACGAACGGAATTAATAAGTAACATGTAAATATGTCCCACTGGTAAACATGAAATGTTTACAAAAGAAAAGGATTGTTTACACATGTATTCAAAATTATATTAAATGAAGAGGTACTTGAAGAGCGGCACCATTTGTACCATTTTTTATTATATTATATGATGTTTGTTTGGTGCGAATAAAGTGAGGTAATTTAATGTATTAATATTGCGACATTGAAATCATTTGTATGTAGTACTTGTATTTGAGATTGTATTTGGATATAGTCATGAAAAAGATAGTTAAATGAATGAAATGTAATTAAAAAAACAACTTAAGGCCGAAAATTACAAAAGGGTATTACATTAACGGGAATGTAATCGTTAAGGAAAGTGGTAGTTCAATGCGAATGTGGTATAACAATAACCCAATAGGTCCAAAGGGTCACAAAGTGTGAGGTTTGAACAAATTGGATAAATTGGTATCACCAAATTTAGAATAAGGGTGAAAACTAAGCATTAATCAAAATTAGAAGATAATTAAAATAACGACATGCTATATCCAGATAATTAAAGCAACTTTAAAAAAAATATCATATACATATATATTATTATAGCATGACATGACCCAGGCAGACAAAATAAAAGAAAGAGTTACTCACCCATGCGAGTATTTTCCTTGGACTACTTCTGCCAACCAGACCCTCGGAAAGACATATAAAAATGAATCCAGAAGCAATAAAAAAAGTTCTGTAAGATCTTGAACATTTTAGTTTATTTTCTTCATGTCACATACATCTTACGAAAAAAACCATCGGGAGAAAGGGGGGGAAATAGCACTTCTACTTACGGCGTCAGCACGTGGCTAGACTCTCTCATGGATGATCCACAATTTTAAAGGCTTAACCCCACTGCCACTTTACAAAAAAAATCAAAAGTTAAAAAAAAAAGAACCATCCATTCAAGATGGCTCCGACGATGACGCC
Organism: Parasteatoda lunata; assembly: GCA_949128135.1. Taxonomy (NCBI): domain Eukaryota; kingdom Metazoa; phylum Arthropoda; class Arachnida; order Araneae; family Theridiidae; genus Parasteatoda; species Parasteatoda lunata. Next base: position 10,269,171 of record OX421973.1, on the reverse strand, counting down.
AAAAAAAGGGGAAAAAAAATCAAGCACAATTATATCATGCTTCAAAGTTCTCGAGTGAGGATCCAAGAGAAAAAAAAAAAAGGTAGCAAAGCGTCCCTCGGCGCGGGAAAAGACTGAGTGGTACCAAAAAGAGAGAGGACGACTGTCATTGGATGGGGGGAACATCGCATTATTACACCAACACCAATCAGTGTAAAATGAGTACTCCCACAACATACCAAATATGGTACCAAAGGGAAGATGTCTCAAAGAAGGTGTGACCACACGGATTTCTGGGAAACTTGAAAATTCCGGCTAGAACCGGAAACACCACGTGCAAAAATGAAGGTTACGTGAAAGTGATGGGAAAAAAAGGGGAAGTGGTGACGTAAATTAGAATGCGAGGGACAAGAATGTCGTCCTTGAGAAGGACGAAGCGGTCAAACGACCTTGAATCACAAAAGGTGGAATAAAGATGACACAAAAAGGAATGTTCTTAATGCGAAAGAAAAAAAAAGCAATTCCTTTGAGGAATAAATTCGGAAAAGGAAAAAAAATCAGAAATGAAAGAAAGACTAAATTAAAATAATTGAAAATTAAAAAATAAATTGTCACCCAACACTGTGACATAGGGTAAAGTTAGAAGACAAGCAATTTAGTTTAAATGAATTACAGAGTGTTGAATTACAGAAAGTTTAAATTTTTTTTTTGATAAACATAATAAACAGCGACAAATATTTTAAAGAGAAGCGTTCTATTTCTGTATCAAATCTGTTGCCACCTTTTTTTTATATAAATGTTAAACTTTTCTGCACTGTGATAAAATTAAACTTATGCGAACCTTAACATATGTTTCTGCTATCTGCGATGATTGCTGGAAAATCTGGATTCCTGGAGGCTTAAACGATAGAATGACTGTGCATTGTTAATTTGTTTTCTCAATCTATTAAATGCAATACAATATTTAATGCTCTGCGTAGAATTTCCAAAGTCAAATGCGCTCAATAAAAAATTTAGAGAACATCTGCTCAATATTTTTAAAAAGAAACCTTTTATTTGAGAGTAATAAATCAAGTGGATGCCTTTGTTTTTATTATTTAAATAAATCACACGAACAGCAATAATAATTATTTGAATGCAATCGTATAACTTGCACATAAAGTGCAATTTAATTATAAGGTAATTACTAACCTGTAATTTGAAAAAGCAAATAAAAGATAACTGTTAGTTTGCTTGCTTCTTAACTTCTGTTTATTGTTATATCTTTAAATTCTGGTTTTGTGAACCATAACAAAAAGTTCAATTTAAGTAGAAAAGAAACATTGTACAAATGAAATATAAACAACTTCAAACTTTTGAAGTTGTTTATATGATTTTCAGAACTAGCAGTCGGTATAATTATTTTTCAGTGCCCTAAAAAGGAAGCAAACATTAAAAACGGACTACTCTGATTAACTTTTGATCTAATGATCGGATTTTCACGTTTTAGGACTCATTCTTAATAGTTCGAGAGGATGACCTTAAATATGTTCAGTAATTAGTGCAAACAATATTTTAAGTTACGAAATCAGACCCCAAAATGTACTTTTTCTTGATAAACATACCTGTTTTTTAACGGATTCCGATTTTGACCCATAAAATATAGGGGCCGCAGCGGGGGAAATGTGATCCTCATAGTTTGGACAGCGATCCAAATTTTTAACCCCTTAATGTAAATTTTACGTTCCGTATTATTTTGCCTTGTCTTGAGAATTTTTTAAAGGAAGTGAAAACTTTTTTTGTACACAATTATAAAATTTGTTTGCACAAAGATTCCACGCAAAAAATAAATTTTTGTAATTATTTATTACACGAGAATAGTCGAAATTTTTTTTTAATTGTTAGGTATACAATTTTCTTACGTCATTTTAAAATACTTAATTTTGCATTGCAAAGTACAAAATTTGAGATAAATCGATTGAATAGTTTCTGAAAAATCTAATTTTAAACATATGTCTTCTATAAAATTCGATTTTTCAGGAACTATTCAACCGATTTTGTTCAAATTTTGAATTTTGACATGCAAAATTACCTGCTTTAAAATGATGTAAAAATTGTATACCTTAAAATTTAAATTTTTTAGACTTTAATTAATAAAATAAAAAATTATAAATATTTATAAAATTTTTTAAATGCATTTTTTGCAAAGTTTCTTTGAATAAATTACTTTTATAATTGTGTGCAATTTTTTTTTTAATTCGCTTGAAAAGTTCTCAAGATATGGCGAAATACGCAAAAATAAAATTAACATTAAGGGGTCCAAACTTTGGATCACTCTCATAACCAAACTATGGGAACACATTTTCCAGATTGCGGCTTCCCCTTATATTTCGGGGTCAGAAAATGGAATCCATTGAAAAAATAGTATGATTATTCAGAGAAAGAACGTTTTTTTGTCTGATTTCGTATCTTAAAATATTGTCTGCCCTTAACTATTAGCATATGTGAAGTCACTCCCTCAAACCATTAAGATTCAGTCCTAGAATGTGAAGATACGTTGATTTGTTACAAGGTGAATTTGAGCTATTTATTTTGATAATTTTAAGAAGAAGCAATCATAAAATTATCAATATTATTGATGTAAAAACTTTTCCTTTTTTTATATTTGTTTGGTTTTCGATGAGTAGTTAATGAATGGGTGCTAAAGATATTTAAACACCAAGGATTGTGACAAAAATGCTTTTGTAAAAGATTAAGTTTGATTTTAGCATTTTGATGCAATGTTACATTTTTTGCTCGTACTTTACTTTTAATAAAATATGTGTGATTTATTAGTTTTGACATCAATCACTAACTTTTCAATAAAATTTTAAATATTCTTCATTTATTAAATTTTAAATATTCTTTTTATATTTGTACAAAGTATTCAATTTCGTATCAAAATCCATTAAGTCAAAATAATTTTTTAAAGATTCTAAATTAAATAACTTTCGGGAAACGTATTATTATTAATTGATCATAAAATTGTATAATTACATTTTTTTCAAAACTTTATGGTATGATGACCAATGTTTGACGCACAATTTAATGTGATATTTATCTGTAATACGGCAACTCACAAGCAGGAAATCTTTATTTTAAAGAGACATTTATATTCTTTGAAGTTATTTCATCAAGGTTAATAAAAAAGCCGCATTTAATTTAAAGTTAAAGCAAAGCTTTAGTTGAAAATATTTGAACAAGAATTCGGTAACAAACATTTTTCATTTTTACAAAACTGTAATTTTGTTCATAATTTCAACTTTACGTCATTTTCATTTATAACATAGAGGGCATAGGTTAAATATGGACAAATTTAACGCATTAGTACTGAAACATGACTCATGCTATAAACTCACAACATTTATACAATTCCATATGAGTCGTTTAAATGAATTATATATATCATAAGACGATTGAGCCATTGAAAAAATTTCGTAAATCTTAACTTCTGACTAAGTTTTGATTTATAAAACATAAATACACTTGATTTCTATTTATTTTATACTAAAGTGTGAATTTACTATAATATAAAACAAATTATTACAATAAACTGTTTTAGAATCCTTACTATTTCAATAAAGAAGGTGTGATGTTCTTTGCACTTTGTCCGAGTTATGTTAAAACAGATATGGTGGATCAGATAGATGCAAATACAACAATTAAAGGATACAAAGATAAAGCAGAAAGAGTTCTCTTAAAGTAAGTCTTATTAATTGTAACTGAAGTAATTTGATCGTAAATTTCCGGCTGAAAAACATTGTTTTTTTCTCTCCTGTAGAAAATTCTTTTCCTAAAACTGGGCATTTTTAGAAATATAATTAATTTAATTTTTAGAACCATTTTCTTGGCAGGAAGGCAAATGAGATTATCTTTTGCCTACGCTAAAGAATTGGCTATAAAGTTGAATTTTTGCACTTATAAATAACCAAGTTTATGAAATTCATGTTCATAATTACAAATAAACTTGATGAGAAATGATCAAATAAATGAATGCATTACGAACAAAAGAAAATAGTCTCCCAGTGTTAAATTCTTTTTATGATCTTCCACTAGCCTTAATTGTTACCCACATTTATGCAATTATTATTGTTTTATTTTTATTTTTGAAGTTATCGACTAATGGCCGCACAATTCTTAGGTGACCAAATAGCTACCCCTTGACATTTAAAAATAAATGAAGTTGGTGTGAAATATACTTCGCTCGGTCTTATAACATAATTATGTCATACTATCACATCCCATGTGCGCGTTTATTTTAGTAAAAAATGTATATTTTTCCTGCATTATTTTCAATGTGAACTAAAAAATGTATACTATCCGTAAAAGTTTATATATATTTTTTCAGAACTATTGTTGATGTTGTCGTAGGCCATTAAGGCAAGGGGCGCGATTGTTCTTGTTTTCCAGTGGCGCCATCTACCAACAGGAATTCAAATTCTGCCACATCCATGAGTCACACCCGTTTATAGGGCGATCTCATTCATATATTAATTTATTCATTCACAGATCGTAATTTTGAACTGAACCAGAAGACGATCCATCTCGAGTTCAGTACTCCCAGTATAATTTGTTACGGGAACAGGGTGAACTTTGTGTCCCGACAGATTTAACGCGCACAAAAGGAGTCTTCGTGAACTTGTGTCTAGGTATCTCCTGTTCTCATGAACGTTAGCCCAGCTCCCTGCCAACCAGGCTATCCCGGCCTTCAAAACTATCAAAAAATTACAATAAAATGGTACCTTTTATTTTTTCTTCACATTCATATATACTTTAAAATAGGAGTGCAAAAATAGGCTCCCCGGATGTAATATTAGCTAATCTTAGAATAATAAGGAAATACTCATTAAACGCTGTGATTATTATTCAACTTCTGAACTTAATAAAGAGAGTCTCCAAAGTTTCTCAGATTAGCTACTCGTTTAGGATTTCATTACGTAAATCAACCAGAAAGTGGGGATACTGATTTCGTCATTTTACCTGCGGTTCCAACATATGCCACTGATTTCTTATACGATTCAAGGGGGTACGAGTTTACTGTTGAACTCGCACATGGTGTACGAGTTCTTTAAGACTAATGAACTCTGCTGTTGTTATTATAAAAAATAGAGCTATCAATAGTGTACTCATCTTAAAGATGTAGATTGAAATGCAAAGTCTGATAATCTAGAACGTTAAAACGAATATTGTGATTCATTTTAGTTTATGCACATCTCAGTGAATAAATCTAATGTGAAAAACACTACTCAAACATTACACGACGTTTCCAGCTTGAAGATTACCTTGAATACAACTATATTCTTAGTAAATAATAGCTGATGTATCTCAAAGGTGAGCAATTTCTCTACTCTCCACATTTTCCCTCTATCCGCTTCCATGGTTACGGTAAATCTTAATTTTTTTTACATGGCAGTTCTTTCCAATAGGAAATTGCAATATACTTGCATGAAGAAAAAGTGAGATTCGCCCAAACCATGGTAACGGAGTGTAGTGTAGTAATCTTGAAGCGCATTTTCTATTACAAAGAGTATAATAGGATAAATAATGTCTTAACTATTGAGTTTTTAATTCTTCATTCATCTGTATTTTGTTCCTTCAATTTAAAGCTCTGATGACGTCGCTCAAGGTGTAATTAAGTTATTGGACGATAAGATAAATGGTTCCACTTTAGTGTGTACGACAGATGAAGGATTTTTCTATGTCGGATTACCGAAGGAATTAGAAAACATATCTTTGGAGTAATTTTCTAGTTTATTTAATATGTTCTGCTTAAGCAGATATGTTTATTATGAGAAACAATGCATGCATGTATCATATTAAATTTACAAATAAAAGAATGATGTTTTAATAAATCTGTTTAGTTCATTTTGTTTAGCTATCATTAACTAAGTTTTGATAGCATGAAACGATTTCTTTGAGTATCAAATGTCTGACATCTTAATATGTATTAGCTTTGCAGTTTTGGGAAAAAAGAGACAAATTGTTAAAATAGAAAATATAATTTGTTAATTTTTTTTAAAAAAAAGTGAAATATGGGAAACAAACAATTAAAGAGATATAAATGGAATGGGTTTCAAGTATTCCTCCAAAGCATTGAGTGCACAAAACAATCTATGCAAATTAAAATTATTATAGAGTATATCTTGTAAGGCTATAATTCTCCAGGCTAATTGGATAAGTCTCTGGTACTTTCAAATCAGCCTGAAACATTTTAGGCTTATTGCCATGAGCACACATTACTTCAAGATGATCCATTAAGTAAAATATTAAACACAGAAAGAGAAAAAAAAAAACTCTTTCCTCTGATAAAACCATTTTTTGACTTTTAACGTAAAATAAGTTTTTATTATTGTTACTTTACAGGTTTTCTAAAATCATTTTTATTTAAAACTAGTGTTAAACGCAGCCTTAGAGAAAAGAAATTAGATAAAGGTACATTATTGATAAAGTGATCATTATTGATAAAGGGATCGATATCAACAGAATGCAGCTCTAGTAAATTAGTATTTCTGTCATTACAGTAATTAATTTTTATAATTATTTTGTCATTACAGTAATTATTTTGTATTAAATCGTTACTGCAGGCGCCTTTATTTTATTTTGTCCTTCTGCAAATTTTCTCGCTGAATCGGCACTCAATTTGAAACTTCATTTTTGGTTCAACCGGTGATTTTGTATTTTTATATTTATTATAATACATTTAGGAAGAAAAAATTAAAGTGGGGAAAGTGTTTCATTTATACAAATGCTTGATCTTGCCCAATTCGGGTGTGGGAATTTCAAATCTAAAATTAGATTTGTTTCTACAGATATTGATTTTTAAATGGAATTTTTGTCTACATTTTGTCTAAATGAACAAGTTTAGAAAAGTTATATATGAACGTGGATCACGTAAGTACGACAAACATCTAGGGGACTTAGTGTACATACATCAACAGGATAAAAATTGCATTTAAACCATGCTCAGACGCGGCTAGGGACGCTTTCTTTTTATGATCTGTTCTAAAGCACATGAAGAAGCAGTTCATAATAGCTTCTAAGCACTTCTAGTGGCGTATGACGAGATTTTTGGGAATGGGTTTCTATTCACTTTTAATACTCATTATGTGCCTTTAGTTATGTGCTTCATTATGTGCATTAACTCCTTTAGAAGTTTGTAGCAACATTTATGTGATTCACTATATACATAACAATTTTAGCTTGTACATTTCGACTAAAAAGGAACAAAAAATGCTTTTTTTAAAAAATAAACTGTAGCTTGGAGAGAAAAGCGGATTGTAGATTTGAAATCAGCTACATGAAAGTATCCAAGATCTGTTAAAAAAATGTCATTCGACCCATTAGTATTATCATTAAAAAAACGTGATTTCTGATAGTTAATGTAGTACTAGTTTCCAAAGATCAATATTTGACACAATCTTAGTCTTAATTCTTGAATGAACTAATGACTCTTTTTATAATTATTTTTGGTGCTTTAAGTGACTAAGTACTTACGAACTTCTTTTTCTTAACCCACTCCGAATTATTCCACAGATTTGGCTCTTTGTTCATAATTTCCATTTTTTTTTAAAAATTTTTTATTACTTACGCTCCCTGGTGACTTTATTTTTTTAAATTCAGCAATACCCGTTTAAGTGTTATAACTCATCGAAAGAAAGCTGCACGTCACCAAAAATGATGCTATAGATCGGAATAAACTTGTGCTCTGAGAAAAAAAAGTATAGTCATTACTATAAGAATATGGTAAAATTTACCGTTTTTCTATCTCTATGGGAATAAAAAAAAACAAAAATAAAAAAATAAAAAAAACACCAAGAGTTATTAACAAAGCACTTTGCTAATGATTTTTGTAAAATTATCGATGAAATAAAGTTTTATAATTTGTGATAAAATTTGGTGATTTTATAATGATATTTTAGAGCACGACATAAAAACCATTTATTTGGCTAAATTTACTTTTCAGTTTTGTATTTTTTACTTAATGTGTGGTAATTAAAACTATAGTTTTGAAAACCAAAATTTCCGGTAAATAGTTACCATATGAGCGGAAAAATTAACAAATTATATTATATCGTATATTTTGGTGATTAAATTATAATTAAATACAGTATATCTTGGTTTTATTGACTGGAATTGTGGATATTCTTTTTAATCAGAAATGTCAATACCATGCAGTTCGGTAATTTTACCAGAATTTTTTTTCTTTAAGTTTCAACATCTACTTAATTTTTCCGATAAATTAATGTTTTTTGTTAAACTTCAATATTTTTTTATAATTCCTGTTGACTTAACAATACTTAGGTTTATAGAAACATGGTTTCAAATCCTCAGTTATAGTCGTGGATTTAAAGTACTTACATGCCTCGAAAACTGAGCACGTTTTCTTTACTCGTTTAGGCCTGACGTAAGGAATCGACGATGAGTAATTATTAAGAACGAGAAATTAACTAATTTTTGAAGTGAAACTCGTTTTTCTAAAAAAAAATGAAGTCACGGATATTACCTTTTAAAATAAAAGTTTTCTCTTCAGTTAAAATTGCACTAATGGGTAAAGATAAACTCGGGAAACAATTCCTTCGAAACCTGTTTCTTGTTCGAATGCTTTGGAGTAAATTTTGTGGTAGTAATAATAACCTTCCTCATGTTTTATACTATCAGCGAACCGAATTTCACTGCAATATGTTGACTGGTTTAGGAATTACTTGGGTCACACGGACAAATAAACATTAATTTTTTCATATGTATAGATACAGTAAAGTGACATTTTTTCCTATAGCAATTATAAATAAAGAATGTCGAAGTATTATTGTATTTTATTGTCAAAGAAGTTAAATAAATATACACAGTGGTAAATTAAAAAAAAAAAAGATTTTTCAAAATTTTATGAAATTACATAATACATGCAATCTTTCAGTTAGCATGCGTGTGTGAGAGATATATTAGAAAATAATTTCGTTGTGTATTTTTAATCCAGATGGCATTCGTTCTGAGTGAATTGTAGCTGTTTAAGCTTAGATTATGTTAAAAGAAAATATTAAAATCATGAGTTATCTTAAGCTTTTGATTTTAATATTTCCTTTTATAATTTTAATATTTATGATCTCAAAATTTTACATTTGACAGTAGCGTAGATGGTATGAAAAGATCCTTTGCGCTTTGGGAACAGTTTAATCTATACGATCCTTAGAAAATACTACATATCAAGTTCCGCCTCATGCAATTTTCACCATATTTTCATGTTCTGAATTAAGTGTTGTGTACACATGCTCGATTCTGGATATTTCTCCTTCGATAGTGTCTGCAATTTTGTTTATATTTGTTGCTTGTTCACCAGTTGCATCACCTTTTACCAAACCTGAAAAATCTATAATGGCTGGTCCTAAGTCTAAAATTATTCCAACACATGAACCCACATTACTATGGCATTCACCATTTGCATTTAAAAGTTCATTGGCAGCTAGAGCAGCATGAGCACCATATACCACAGTTTTTCCAATATTTGCTGTTCGAGAAACATATAGCGCTGCTTCAGGCCAATCGAGAGACAACAAAGCTGATGAAAACAAGATAAACAACTTCAATGAAACTGCTGCTATTGGAATAGCCAAGCTAACACTGTGACCTTCTTTCACCATAAACTCAACCATCGTGTCAAAAAGCCTTTTCCAATTTTCTCCATTAGATTGGTTGGATGACCTGGTTTCATCATAAAATTTTTTGAGCTTAACGAAAACAAATTCATACAGTTTTAAACCAATTGCTAATTTGACAGCGTTCATGAGTTTGACATTATAATCGAACCAATGCATCATTACTTCGAATTGTCTTTTATCGTCCATGATCACTTTTTCCGATCTCTTTGTGAGTTGTTCGAGACTGGCTTCGTGTGTGGTACATGTGTATCCCCTTATAACTCCATTGACTGCAGAAAGTAAAGGTGCAGCTTTTTCCACGTATTCAGGCACAGTAACGTACTCTTTCATCGTTTTTGCTACTTTAATTAAACCTAAAACATTAAAAATTTCATAATTAGTAATTTATCGTATTTCTTTTATTAATAAAAAGAGAAATATAATAACTAGTTTGTAGAATGTAATTGTCATAAATCCATTTTCAAAAATTTAAATTCATACAAAGCTGCCGAAGGTGTGAAATTTGAATAAATTTGGGGACAACTCCATTACTTTTAGAATAAGCCTACATGAAGTGGCGAATGAAAAAAACTGATATCAAAAGTATGGTTTATTTGCTGATATCTTTTACAGAACTGTAATGATTAAAATAATACACTTTTCAAAAAAGGATGAGAGATGATTGAATAGTTTTGTTTTAAGTTGGTTGGCTGGTTGGATTTAATGCCACTTGCTATACTGGCAAGCCTGCTTTGGTGAAACCGAGCAGATTTAAGGCAGAGGGTGCGCTTCTTGTTTTTAAGTGGCGCCATCTATAGCCAAGAGTTCGACTTCTTTCACATTATACGTCACACCTGTTTATAAGGCGGACTCATTCATACATCCATTCATTCATCCACAGATCGTAATTTTGACCTGAATCAGAGATCGATCGATCTCCAATCCAGTACCCCCAGAGATTTGATTTGTTATGGAACCTGGAGGACTTTGCGACTCGACAGAATTTTTACGTGCATCAGTCACCAACTACACGGGGGTTTGTTTTAAGTTGTAAGTTATACTCTTTTTCCAGAATACTTCTTCGAAGTGATCTCAAATTTCGTGTTTTATCTTCTAACTATACACCGAATGAAACAATGCAAATTCTTATTCCTACCTAAGCAACTGAGATATGGCTAAACTTATGTGTATTTTCATATTGAATCGATGAAACCAATACGATAAATACAGTTAAAAAATAATGAGGGGTTCATTTCGTATAAAATGAATTGCATAAAATGAATATTGTATAAAAAGTATAATATTTTATTCATACTTATTTTAGCGTTTGACTTTCCCACTTAGACAAGTTATTTATTGTATTCTATTAATTTTTTTATGCTAAATTAAACGATTTTCGATTTAAAACGATGCAACGAAAACTTTTCGGATCAAATATTATACAGTTTATACAAAAACTTTTATAACTTTTTAACCATTACTCTTATCGTCGTATGGTTAGATTCATTCAATATATTGTAAAACACTATTTGAGAAACAATACCTCACTTGTCTAAAGAGCAGTTTCAACAATAGCCATTTTTTTAGATTACAAAAAATACTGCCGTCACCACCACTGCTGTTTAACAAAATTTTCATCTTCACCGCTTCGCATTTTTTTAATGCAAAAACTACTGGGTGAAAGGATATAAAATGTTGCACATTTTTCTAAAAAAATGATTAAGGAATTTCCTAATATGAAAAGTAGACACGATTCTGATGATATTGGTTTTTAACTATTGTACGTCAAGAAAAATATTTCTATTTATATATTTATTTTTGTTTTGCGCCGCTTAATTTAGTTCAGCAAAATTCCTTAGCTGAGTCCTCTTCCTTAGAGCTAACCATGAGAGGTTTTCGTAGATTTCCTCTACATGTTATGCATATGCTGGTAAGTTTCATTAAAATGCTCTCCATGAAGAAAGTTGGTTCACAAAGGGACTTGGAAAGAAAGTTCACCAAGTTGAATATAAGTTGTTACGCAAACCCCCAAAAAATAAATGCAAACAACAATTGTATTCAACAAGTGGAACAAAGTTGAATAAACAAACCCAAAAAAGTTGGCTGTTCAATGCTGGAGATATGGTGCACATTAAAAGTCCGTTACAACGATGATTCGTAATAGCAGATGAAATTGTAGTTATAACGAGCTTGTCGTTATAAGTAAATACAATTATTTGATGTTACATGAGAAATAAAAAAACAAGCGAGACATGATTATTTCGTTTATTTTATTTTGAACTCCTATTTTTATTTAAAATAGATATCAAAGGTAGATTGTATTGATCCATAGATTGAAAAAGGAATTAAATACCATTACAAAGGGGAATGATAAATGCGTGGTAAACAAAATGAGCTTTTTTTTGAAGTGTGCATCAGGATTTCTAAAAATAGCTGAAGAATGTTATTAAGGGGAGGATAACTTAGCTGTTGGTCGCTGATCCATTGCTTTACAAAAATGAGGAGTTAAAATTGTAAGTTGGAAATTATTTTCAATTTACGCTTTTCTAAAAATGTATAGCCCTAAATTTTTTTCCCACTTTCATAGTAAAAAGCTTATAATTCTTTATTCGTTTTAAAAATACATTTTTTTTGTTAACTTAATTTTAACATTTAGATGGTGATTGGAAAATTTGTCGTATTATCGGACTTCTCGCAATATGCTGTACCCTTTACAGTATATATGCACTGTAAAATACCAAAGTCTGCTAGATTCTAAGTTTTACCGATAAAACTTAGGGTTTGCCTAAGTGGCTTGGTAAAAGTCCGAAATATGCTTTCATATAATTCCATTTCGGACTTTTACCAATTCTTTGTGTTAAAACCTAGGAACTACCTACGCCTACCAGTAAAAGCTTGAAATGAGGAAATTTTATTCTAACTATTGCCAAAATTACTTAAAAAAATTATTGAATTCTCTTCATTAATTATCGTGAAAATTTTGCTTTAGTTCAGTTTGTTCATGTAGGATCTTCTTCATAATTTTTTAAAATTCTTGTAACTTTTTGAAAAATAATTGACCTGAAGATAGTTCCACCAGTATAACCTTAAATGATACCTTATTTTGATTACTTTTACAATTTATATTTTCAATTAAAAATTACAGTAGGCAAGGATAGCCTGATTGGCAGGGCGCTGGACACACGTTTGTGAGAACGGGAGTTCGAATCCGGCCGTCCGAAGACTCTTCCTGGAGTAAATGGTGACTGGTGCACGTTTAATCTGTCGGGTCTCAAAGTCCTTCATGGTCCTATTATAAATCTATAACTCTTGGAGTACTTCAGGTCAAAATTACGATCTGTGGATGAATGGATAGATGTATGAATATGCTAGCCCTATAAATGGGTATGACGTATGGGTACGGCAGAAGTCGAATTCATGGCCATAGATGGCACCACTAGAAAAGAATAACCCTTCTGCCTTAAAGGCCGACAACAACAACAAAAATTAAAGTGTGTTTTAATCTTTTCGAAGCACACTGTATACGATATGTGGTAACTCTTTCGTTAAAGTGAGCCGCCTGCGAGGACCGATTTTTTTCACTAAATCAAACACCAAACATAATAATATCTGAATAATCACTCAATAATAACCACTCAATAATAATCACTCAATAATAATCGCTGCTTATTATTTTAAATAATCTAATTAATCAACAGATGTGGGTGACATTGCCCGTTATACCTTACACCGATCTTTTTTTAGAGTTAAGCTCCACTGCTAAGTTTACGTTTGTCCCGTGTACCTAACACTAGAAGGTATGACATTTTACCAACGTCACGCTAGAACTGCACAATGGGCTATTGGCGACGGTCTGGGAAGCATCGCCGAGAATGATCCGAAGACATGCCACTACAATTTTGATCCTCTGTAGAGTGGATGGCTCCTCCTCTTTGGTAGACCGACTTTACGGTAGAAGAGTTTAACGAGGACCTATACCGCGCATCCTCGGTCCCTACATAGACTGATCAAAGTGGTCACCCACCCGCTTACTGACCGCAGCCAGAGGTGCTTGACTTCGGTGTTCTACTGGAAACCGTGATCCTAACAATGATTTTAAGTTTAAGAGCCATTGCTTCCGTATTCTATAGACTAACTGTCAAGGTGAAAGGTTCCCTTTAACGGGACAGCACCCAATATAAGTGGCGATGAAAAATCAATATCATTACTATTTTCTCTTTCCGGACTTTGACCGAAAAGTGTTGGTAATTCTCAAATTTTACCATAAAGGATTGGTTAAAGTTCGAAACGAAATCCTATTAAAGCATACTTCAGACTGTTACCAAATCACTTTGGTAAAACCCAGATTTTACCAGATTTCGGGGTATTACAGTAACATATTTATTAAAGCGAAATTAAAAAAAAATTATTATTTGAATCTTGAAAAAATGTATTCCATTATTTTTCTATCAATGGTATGCATACTGTGATAAGATATTATTCTATTCAAGATAATAAAAATATTCCATTTTTCTCTTTTTTATCAGCATGTACTGCGAAATACATTTATATTAGAGATTGTCGAAAAGTCATTTTTAATGCTTTATCAAAACAACTGAAAAAATTCTTGAGAAATATTTTTATCTCTAATCTACATTTTACAGTTGGTTAAATAGAAGCATATCTCTAATGGATGAACGAAGTCACAATGTTATTTCACAATAATGTTCAACTAATCAGACTGAACTTTCGTTTCTGAGAATAGTTTTTAATTCTAGATAATGGTACAAAAACTTATATTTTAATCATCAGCAGTATCTTTTAGTCAGACTAATTAAATTCGTTTGTATTTAGATCTCGATCAAAAGAACTAAGTTTTAGAGCTATATAATTTTTTCTGATTTTATATTGGAAAACTTTATTTTAAATAACCATTTGTGCATTTTTATGAAACTTTTAAGCAGTGTCAACGAACATAGATAATTGTTTTTTTAAAAAAGCAATTTATTAAGTGCTGCTTTAAAAGTTTCCTGATATATAAATGTTTTACTGTTTTTTTTTTTTAAATAGAAATTTTTAGAGTGGCACTATGCAGACTAATGTGGGAAGCATGGAAGCTATTAGACTCGTCCAATTGTAGAAGTTTAGAGTTTCATCCAACTTGTGAGAAATCCATTTATAAAACTTTTTCCTTATCCAAACGATGAGAGATAATTCAACAATATTTATGTGCTTATTATTGGATCAAAGCAAAGCGTATTGCTAAAAATTGCAGCCGTAACTTTAAAGCGTCAGCTTAAACCCCACAATTTAAAATTCAATTTTATATGAATTTATATAATACAAAAAATTACGAAAATTAGTGGCAAATGTAGCAATTAAGTGGTTGATAAAAAATAATGAATAATTAATTGCCCCAAAGGTACACGAATTTATGGGAATTTAAAGTTTATGATGAAAATTTACAATTAGAATGATGGGTTAGAGTCCACTTGCCATCAGCCTTATCGTGGGAGGTTTTCGTAATTTTCTTCTCAATGTAACGCAAATGAGGGTTAGTTCCTTTAAAAAGTCCTCCAAAAAGGCACATTTCTCTCAATACTTGATCCAGGAGTTCCTTTGTGTTCTGGATTGGGCTCAAAATTTCAAGGCTACGGATTTGAACATTAGTAGTTGTAAACCCAAAATTGGGTTGGCTGTTCAACGACAGATATGCAATAAATTAAAATAATATGAGCGGTGATGGCTCAAGGGATAGAGCGTTCGCCTTCCAATGAGGCAAACCGGGTTCGAATCCCAGCCATGGCTGTTCGATACGAATTCCGCATCCGGCTTGCACAGACCACAGTGCAGACGTAAAATATCCACAGTGATAAACGGCTCGTGGATTAGAGTCCTCTTGCACTCAGACTAACCGTGGGAGGTTTTTGTGGTTTTCCTTTCCATGTAACGCAAATATGGGTTAGTTTCATCATAAAGTCCTCTACTAAGGCAAATTTCTTCCAATACTTTTTCCTGTAGTTATCTTGCCTTCTGGATTGGGTTCAAAATTTAAAGGCTACGGAGTTGAATATTAATAGTCGTAAACCCAATATTGGGTTGGCTGCTCAACGACTGTCATAAAATTAAAATATATCTTTCATTTTGTTTAAATTGTTTGTAATATAATTTAATACTAATTTTTTACCTATTAACATTAATTTATTTTTAAAAAAATTTAGCCGCTCAAAGGACAAGGAATAAATCGACGTAAATTTAGATTGATGCTAAATTCTTTTTTGCCATGAAATGACGATATTTGGTGATAAAATAATCATAAATATTGCTTGTAACAATTAGGAAACGGTTGATCAGGCAAACATGTCGGTTAAAATTTGAGCATTCTAATTACACAGCAGGTGTTCGAAATTTCAATCGTTTGATTGCATCGTCTTGAACATAAAAACGAGTTAAAAAATAATAATAATTATGTGTAGTTCTCGTACTTTATTTTGTGCACTATAAAGAATTTCAGATCAAATTACGGGAAGGATTAACGATACATGAATTGTTGCATAAAAATTAAAAAAGAACTTCAACACAAAGATCCCAAAATGTCTCTTAGAATTAACACAGATTTGGTTTCGCAGATTTAGCTGCCAATTTTAATGGGATACAATTTAAAACTTATTTTTTTGGTTGGTTGCCAAGTCATTTTCTACCATATTTTCGATTTGGGCGGAGTGAAAAAAGCCTATCGTCGCCGTATCTGTTTAGGATTCCCATATTAGTACATTAGATGCCTTATAATAAAGCACTTATTACCTATTACCACAATATTGGTTGTAACTATTACTAAAATCAATAATCACTGGCATTAATAATAGTTTAATTTTGATGTCTCTTTTCCACGAAATGGATGAGTTTGTTTTTACAATTTTATTTGATACAAATATCAAATTTTGATTATTATAAAACTCGTTAAATGTTATTCGCAAACATAATCCTTACTCAATGTAGGTCAAATAGTTAGATATCATTTGTTATAATAAGAAGTTGCGAAATAAGTCAATATCATCGGATCATTTCATATTAAAAGAACATTTAATTTGGAATAGTAATCAAAATCAAAAAATGTAGTAATAGCAGAGAATATTACCTAAAAAAGAATGTCAAATAAAAATTACTGAAAATAAAAATTACTGATAAATGCCGCTAAATTATAGATAACTAATTTCTTTATTCTCTAACTAAAGACAGAAAAATAATTTTTTGAATTTTTTTTAAATTTATAAAACCTCATTATATATTTTGAGTAAAAATGTGTTTTTTTTTCTATTTTTGATTTTTTTAAGGAAGTTTGGAGTGTTTAGTTTCAGGGCTAAAGAGAATAGAAGGGCTAGTTCACTCCACTCTTAGAGCTGAAGCTACAATTTCCCTCCTCATGACGTCACTGTGTCCACAGGTATCGGAGATCGCAAGCAAAGATATTATGATAACTTTGCATCTTTCTCTTAAGTTTGACTTTTTCTGGTTATTAGCTTTCAAACTTTACGTAATTAACACATTATTTTCGTTCATAAACATAGTTCAAAAAAACTTTCTTGGCCATTATATTAAAAAAATACCATTTTAAACTTATAAAAATATTTTACTAGTTGGCGGAAAGGACACTATAAATACTTTATTTTAAAAAGTTCAGTTTTAACTTTAATTATTAAGAAAAATGAAAGTATATATCGACACTTTTTTATCTACATATACTTTTATAACAATAAGGTGAGTTAAATTTAGAATCCCTGATTTTAAAATATGCCTTTAATAGCAATTTGTTCATACTTAATCATTAGGAAACATCAACCTTAAACGTTAATTACTGAAACAAAATAATAATTTAGGTTCATAATGACATTAGAAATTTTACAATTGTTTATAGATATTTAAATTTAAGATGATATAATTTATAGATATTTAAATTTAAGAGAATATATTTTTTAAAAAAATCATAAATATTTAGAATATGTTAATATATTAAAAAATACATTAAAAAATAACATACATTAAAAAATATGTTATGAAATAAGGAGAATTTCAACTATACACTATATATTTTATTTATACTTTTTACTTACGTTTTAAATTTCTTTGACTTTATCCATTTTTTAATTTTTTTTACCTGCCTTTCTTTTTGAAGTAACGAGGCGGTTTCTATTTAGACAACGAATTTTTATAAAAGTTCTTAACAATTGAAAAAACGTATTGCTGTTTTATATTAACTGTGTCATTTCGGAATTCATTCTGTACATAGTTGTTCATTTGCTTTAGGGAACACGCGGAAAATTATATTTTTTCCTTTTGTTTTTCTATCAGAATTTTTGCAAGGTGCAATCGCGCAAACTGGCATTTCGTTAATAGTTTTACATTATTGTAAATTCACTGCAAAAACTGAGGAAAGTCATTATACAAAATAACAAATGTCTTAAAATATGTCACAAAAAGAAATGCTCCAATATTAGTTAGAGCTAGTAAGGCCGAACGCTCTGTTTTTGAAGTAAAAGTGCGAGCTTTGCGCCAAAGTGACGTCACTAGAGAAAATCGGAGGATTGGTGCGGTTAGAGTTTCTTCAAAGGAGTGAACCAGCCCTTCTATTCTCTTTAGCCCTGGTTTAGTTTACTGCACGGCCTCTAGACGACGTTTCAGGTAAATTTTCGAAACTGCATCCTCCTAATCTTCCAATTTTAACGAATAATTTCTTTTTATTCAAGTCACAGGAGTTTAGAAAAGAATCAAAAACGGAATTAAGACAAAACTTAAGTATGATTATTAACTTGATGAACATTAATTTTAAGCATAAGTTATTTCTTTTAGCTTTTCTGTAAAACACGCTTAATTGGAATTAAATATTTATTTTTCATTTTATAGCCTTCGCTGAAGAACCAACACAATTTTTAGTTTACGACTACCAATGTTCAACTCCTTAGTCTTGTCATTTTGAACTTAGTATTGTCATTTTCGTTGTCCAGAAGACAACGAAATTCCTGGATCAAGTATTGGGAGATATTTGCCTTCGTGGAGGACTTTTTGAGGGAACTAACCCGCATTTGCGTTGCATGGAGAGGAAGGCCATGGAAACCTCCCACTGTTAGCCTGATGGCAAGGGGACTCTATCCCATGATCATTCTATCACTGAGGATATTGTATGTCAGCACTGTGGAAGGTGCAAGCCGGATGCCGAATGCGTATCGACCAGTCATCGCTGGGAATCGAACCCAGTTCACCTCATTGGAAGGCAAACGCTCTATCCCCTGAGCCATCACGGCTTCGAATTACATTTTAAAAAAAGGACAGAATATATGATCAATTTTAGCTAATTTGTGAAAAATTTCCCCTGGTTACTCACCAGCCCAGGGCCTTTCACGCCTTAACCCAGCACTGCCTTTATAACTTCCATTAGTTTAATGCTGATGATAGCTGAAGACATCTGGATCTTTTTTCTAATTAAAGAACAATACGGTGTGATTCTTCGGCTAATAAAATTGCACCGACAATAATGAAAAAAAAGTTTCATACTATAATGTTTTTGTTATATAGCGATACCTTATTACATGGTAAGAAAATAAAATGTGAAAAATGCAAATTTTACCTGCACCTAATCCAGATAAACTTGCCACTAAATTCAGGTGATTCTTATTTTCCTCAACTTTCTGCAGTTCGTCAGCTATTTCACGCAAGCACTTTACAGTTTCTAATCGGTAAGCTTTCCAAATGGGAAAGTTACAGAGGAAGTTTCGCCTTTCTTTATGAGTTCTAGTTAATAATTCGATTACTTCATCTTGTTCTTCTGGGCAAATAGCAATGTCATTACTTCCATAATTTATTTCAGCTATTTCTACAGTTCTGTCAGAACTTTGAGCTATATATTCCTGAACAGCTTTATCAATATCTTTCATTAAGTCATCTAAGCATTTCGAAAAGAAACTTTTAATACTAAAGAAGTATTTATATTTGTAAATTGTATGCATCAGCTTCATAACCTTCTCGACATGTTTTTTGTTTATTAAATCTTCTCCATTTACTTGCATCATAGTCAAGTCGTAATTTTGTTCACTAATTTCGATGAATTATTAGAAGTTTTCTAATGGTAGGTAAACATTACGTTTCGATTGTTTGCTTGCCTTTTAGGTCCTAACAAAATGACACTGCTATTTGTAAAGCTGGAATACTCTAAACAATCATTAAAGGCTTATCTATCTACTGTTCGTTTAGGTACAAGTATTTTGTCTATATTTATCTTAGATAAATTGGCGCATAAATAAATTATCAATTCGCCCATTTCCGTTTCCGCTTTGAATTAAAGCTCAGTTAAATGTAGAAGAAGAAGAAAGCGCGTTAGTTTCTGTCTTTATTTTCAAAAAGATTAAAAAACTTTGAGTTAGGAAAGTATATGGAACTAAAAACTACAGTATGCGTAGTTCTAAAAAAATCGTTGTGAAAATTAAAAAAAAAAATACTTTTCACAATTAAGAAATGTATTTCATAAGGGGAAAATACCGTTCGTATGTCCTATAAAACTGAATATCGCATTCCTATACAACTGAAAAGAGAAGGTAAGGGGGAGGGTCAAGGCGTATTCGAGCATTGCAAATATTAACAAAGTAGAATAGGCCGAAAATTTTGCGTTTCACTTTCTGGGTCTGTAAAAGAACCAACATAAAACTACTGCATAGAATCAATCGAACTTTTTCGCAAGCAAACGTTGCTATATCAGCTATCAAAATATCTAATGATTATGAAACTTCAGGACGAAGTTGACTGTGAAAAAATAATATTAAGTCTTCTATTGAGAAAAAAAAAAAAAAAAAAACTTCCCGAACAACCCAATAATTTTTTTAAACTATAGTGATTGTATTTTTACTTACTATAAAGCTCGTTTGTAATTTGTGATTTGTGTTGACGATATTTAAGTCTCGAAATCAAACACTAATATGTTGTTCCTCGGAATATACATTCTATTTTTTTTCTCGATAGATTCGAACTTTTGGGGACATTGGGAGGCAACTACAATCTGAAAAATGTGATCCCAATGATTTTGTGAGGAAAAAGATCGTAATTACTATCACTCACCTTTTCTACTATCTAAGATCACTAGGTCGATCGCTATAGGCTTAAGAAAAGGCTTTTTTTAGGATTATGAATTTCTTTTTACTGCAGGACTCTACCGCCTACTCCTTAATACTCGCCAAAGATTGTTCTGCAACTTTATATTGTTCCTTTTAGAAATGTGCCCTAGTGCTATTTGGCAACATCAATTATCTCAGAAACTATATTTACATGGAAATAATAGCAAAAAAGAAATTTTTTTTTCCTTCCCCAAATCATAATCCCCAAATCATCATCTTAAAAGTTATCCATATATCCGTCAATGAGCCTTGAGTTTATGGTTAAGTCAATACAGTTCCTTATTAGGATGCTTTTTTCTGGTCACCCTGTATATTGTTCAAACTAGTTAGTTGCTGGCTTACAGCTCTTTTTTTCGTTGCTACTTTATAGAACGTTTTTATCAATTATTTCTTTTCGATTTTATATTATAAATTAACACAAGAAAAATCAACAGGAGTAATTACGAGAGGAATTGATGAGATGTCACTGATTTCGTTGCTACTTCTTTGTTTCTGTAAAATTAAATATCGCGAATTGAACAAGAATTAGTAAAACAAAACTAAAGTTATGCACAAAATACGAGATCATTGGTGAAGCTGTGATTGAGCTGAGTTCTGACTGTCTCGGGTTGAGTAATATTATTTGTATCGCTACCTTTCTTTGGTTAGTTAACCCAAGTAGCACCTAATATCAGATAACATCAGAAAACCTGCAAAATCCAACGTTATTTTGCATAACTTTAGAAAGATACAAAATATCGCTATTTTCTCAGCATTACATAACGTTAAATTCTATACAAAATAATATTATCAACTAATACAAACTAATACTAATATCTAATGTTCGCCGTAATATTATTTTGAATTAGTTTTGATGCTATATATCATATTTTCTGTTATTATTTTATTTTTGGAATAAGCAAGGAGAAGATTTGGATGGGTAGTAGAATAACTCGGCGAGATATTTTTACTTAATTTTTGTATTGTTGTGAAGCAGTAAAACATAGAACAATAGTTAAATAATGTCTTTCCATGTATAATTAACTTAGTAATACAAAAACCTATATATATATATATATATATATATATATATATATATATATATATATATATATATATATATATATATATATATATATATATATATATATATATATATATATATATATATATGTATATATATATATATATATATATATATATATATATATATATATATATATATATATATATATATATATATATATATATATATATATATATATATGTGTGTGTGTGTGTGTGTGTGTGTGTGTGTAATACAAAAATTATAAATACTTTTGTATTTATAAAAGAATTAAAACTCTTTCGTTTTCATAAAATGTCGTTGTTAAAAAATAAGCGTTGAGATATTCTATTTTGGGAATTCAAGGCTAAAAACGTACCATTGAATTATAATTAGATTTATATTTCAAAGGAGGAGTTATTTTTAGAATCTTTCCCTCTGTCCCTTCCATATTAGGAAGCATAAAATGATTTTCCTTACGGTGTAGGAATACAAGGAATGTAACGACTGGACTTTTCACCACTTTGGATTAGTAGTATATAATGCAGGACAATTGTTTTAGCGTGGCTTTTTGCTGTACGATGTTGTCAATCTAAGCTAAGCGTAGAGATATTCAATTTTGGGAATTCAAGGCTAAAAACGTACCATTGAATTATAAATAGATTTATATTTCAAAGGAGGAGTTATTTTTAGAATCTTTCCCTCTTTCACTTCCATATTAGGAAGCATTAAATGATTTTCCTTAATGCGTAAGGATACAAAGTATTTCAGAGACTGTGCCTTTTTACTCCAATCTGTGATTGTATAAAATGCAAGAACACTAGTAGTTGCGTGTCCTTTTCATCATGTTGTGATCCTGATAAATTGTTCTGGAATTGTCAGAAGTCTTGTCCATTCTCTCCCTTGTGGAGTGTGGATGTGAACTGTTATCAATACCAGCCTACATTTAAAATAAACCTTTTTAGAACGTATGATGGCTTACGACTGCATTATTCAAGCTAAATACAACACTGATAACAGGGATGTAGCCCTGTTATTATATATATATATATATATATATATATATATATATATATATATATATATAAATGAATGTTTGTATGTGTCCTTTACAGACTCCTACGCCACCACACCGAAAGCTATGAAATTTGGTATACAAATAGTTCATGACACGAGGAAGGTCACTGTCAACATTAGAACATCCTACAACAAATCGTTCGAGCATGATTAGCGAAAAACGAAATGGAATTTCCTGATTTGTTAAGCTTTAGCCATTGCTTTAAATTTAACGATTTAAATTTTCACATATTTTAAAGATAACATCAGTGATAATTGCTAGTTTTTAGCTCTATTTCATCAAGAAATAGCTTTGAACATTACGTAGTAACTCGCGTGGTCTACGCCACCAAATTTATGCTTTGTCTGTTGCCACGTGCTTTGACTTTTTTATATTGACTCTTTTAAACATGTTTTTACAAAATTATTTATTTAAAACCAATGGTAATGAAATAGAAAAGAAATATTTATCTATTTATTTATTCAATGGGAAAGTGGTACTATTTCGTTTAGGAGAAACATAAAAAATCGACGCCAATGAAGCTTAATTACGCCAATGATGCTTAATTAATTAAGATAATATATGCATATTAAAATAAAATAATTAGGCTATGTACTAGGAAACAAAATAAATGGAGTAAAGGTATTTATTTGTCTAGAAAAACCGTAAGAAAAAATCATATTATCATTGGCGACAAGGATGATCAATTAATGTAATATATATTATTAAAATAAAAAAAAGTAACTTCTTAACTAAAAAGCAAAAATAAGAAGAAAAAGTACTTATTTGCGGTAACAGTAAAAAAATCTGCATATTATTATTAACACTAATGCTCAATTAATATTAATCATGTATATTAATTGAAATAAAATAAAAAAAGCTATGTGCCAAGCTCATGGAGGAAAGGTTTATGGGAAATTTGTTTAAGAAATCCGTAAAAAATCGACATTCACAGATGACGCTAAATTCATATGCAGTGCCGGATTACCCATTGGGCCACTGGGCTATGGCCTAGGGCCCCCAATGATTAGGGGCCCCCTTAAAAAAATTTTTTTTGGAAATAAATTTTAAAAAATTAAGAAAAACAATGATTTAAAAAAAATCAATTTCAAATATATATTAATAAAATACGAAAATTTTTTTACATAATTATTACATAATTTTTTACATATTTATTTATTACTTATTTTAGTTATCATTTATAAGTATTATTATAGTTTATGTATCGTAATATTTATCAATGTTTTTTAAGTTCAAATTTGTCCTTTTGATTTGCGCACGAAAAATTGAAACAAGAAACAAAGAATTAAATGTTGTTTACATTATTGAGACGTTTTAAATGAAAAAGAAGTTATTTAGTGCCTCAACTGAAGTGTCTCATAATTTTTTTAGTGTTTTATAATTGTTTAGTGTCCGTAGTTCTATTTGATCAATAAATAATTACAAAATATTTTACTAAAAGATAAGTGTTTGTTTATTTTTTTATATACTTTAGAAAAAACTCATACAACTGGTCACTTTCAATCAAATTTTATATATTGAAATTGTCACTGTTTAAGAGGTCCAGGATATTATTTATATTTATTTTAAATATGATTTCTTAAATGAAAAGATATATAAATACTTTTATATTTGAATAAATAAAAAATATACAGGAAAAAAAATTCATCTAAGGGCCCCAAAAATTTGAATGGCCTTGGGCTCCGTGTACGCTTAATCCGCCCCTGTTCATATGTATCACTGATGGTAATATGTACTACTTGTATTATGGTAATTGGTGAATTGGTCTTGATAAGAATTCTATAACTTGTTTTCTAAGATAGTGTATCAATATTTTAATGAATAAATAATGAACTTTTTCCCTCAACTACTTATAAATACTGTAACAGTAAATTGAAGAAATGGTCATGCTCTAAAATCCTTATGAAGCTCTAATATTATTTTTAAAAAAATTCAGCTGCCATGTTGACTGCCACTGAGAAGTATGTATAAACTCAAATGTTAAAGGTTTATGTAATAAGTACCAAATATACTAATATAGGTATTAAATATCATTATTTTGCTGTTATATTATTATTTCAAATGTTTATGAAAATATTAAAAGTATATACTTGTCTCAAATTTCAAACGAATAATTTTAAATGAAGTAATAAACACAATGACTGATAATGAAAATACTCACAAGATTGATATAAGACTTTAACGCCCGTGTTGAAAGAAAATGGCTTCCGATATCGTATCGAAAAATTAAAAATAACAAAATTTTAAATGTATTCAAAATTCAAATATATCAAAAATATCAAATATTTAAATGTTAAAATATATAATTAAAATATATCAAATTCAATGCTTTTAATTTTTGTAAATCCCACAAGCTTATACAAAGCCATTAGAAAATTTTCAAATTTTTTAACTTCCTAAATAAAAATTGTACCAAATTTCCAGCTCTGCTGGACATTCATAGTATAGAACACTTTGAATCGACCATATTATCGTTTATTTTTTAATCATTTACAAATTAATATAATGATGTAACAAAAACTATCATATCAGTCTATATTCGAGAAATGTAAATAAAGATGTTTAGTTCATTATTTTACAATATTTTGAACATGAAATGTTAGTAAGGTACCAATATTTTTTGTCGTATGTATTAAACTTAAAATATTCTAAAATCTAATGGTTTTAACAGAGATAATAGTAGATTATTAGTTTTTTAATTGTCTTAACATGGCAAATTTATTTACAGACAATTATTTTAATCATTGCAGAAATATTCTGTCACAGACGAATAACTAAGCAAGCATAGTTTTACAATCATATTTTGAACTAACGACAGTACTTATTATTTAAAGTTGGACAATACGTTTTAACAGAGAAGTCAACTACTATGCGTGAACTACTCATCGTCAATAATGAATGCAATTCATAATATTTGGTGACTTTATTAGACACATGAACGCTAAATTAATATTTAACGCTTTGGTTTAGCGGTCAAGATTATTAAGTACACTAAATGTTTCTACAACATCATCCCCTCTAACACATCATGCTTTAAAGCGCTTTATATTACTTTTCTAGATGATTTTTAACTGAAGAAAAAGCACTACCTTCGAAATCTTATTTACTGTTTAATGTAACTATCATTGAAATTTATAGGGTTAAAGAAAATTTACTAAACTATAAGCACCTTTAAAGTTGAAACAACTCATTCCTGCTGCCGACCAAGAACAATACAGCGATGTAAGCAACCGTGAAGAAGTTATAACTCAACAGTGGAAAAAGTTTTTCCAGTTATTTATTCATGAACCGAATTTACTTCCACTGCGCTTTTCCTGCATTATTTGTCATAAAATTGCTTTGGTGAAAAACGATATTTTATGGAAAATTTAAATTTATCGTTTTCTTCCATAAATAAATTTTTATTTATTAATAATATAAAGTGCCCTTTCCAAAAAAAGTGGCTGCAGTCCTTACTTAATGAAACAGATGATAATTTTAAGAGTTTGAATGTTAAATTGAATGCTATTTAATCTTATATAATATTAGCTCTAATATTAGAAGATAGGATTCAGGAATCTAGCGTTTTCTAGCACGCCAGTAATATATTTTATCATTTTAATATTAAATAATATCATTTTGCTACGTGGGAAGCTTTTAATTTTTTTTGTTGATAAATTTAATGATTTAAAGCCATCGTAAAAAGGCGAAAAAGTATTTTAACGAAAAGTTTACTAAAAATGATTATGAACTATAGTGCCATGAGAATTTAATTTCGAAAATTACAATTATGATTCAATTAAATCACGATAATCTGAAAGCAAAAAATATTAAAGCTATGCACTGAAAAAGGATATAATAAGGATATATAAAGGATTCCTTTTGTTAATTAATAAACAGTAATATAAAGTACTTATTTATGAAAATTTCATACTCTTCACTTTATAAACCCATAAAAGCCACATAGAGCTCCATTCATATATAAGGAAGCCGACGATCAGTACTAATGGAGGAATACATTTATCATATTTTCGAAAAGCATTCTTTTAAAACTAAATTTATAACCAATCTAACTCGATACTAAAAGTAATTAAAAGGAGCACTTTTTCAAAAATTTCAGTCGAACTAAAATTTCAATAAACCTGAATCTTTCAAAATCAAGGACAACTTTATCTGCTGCTCGAAAATTAATAGTAATTAGTTAATAATTAATTAATAGGAATTGTCTATACATAAATAAATTAATAATCATTGTAAATTTTCTTTCAGTAATTTTACTAAAATATTTTATTGAAATTATATTTTTATTTTTATTTCGAAAAAAATGGATTGACGGTTAACTTCAATAATATAACTTTACGTGGAGCTAAGAATATATTTTAGTGCTGCCATCTATTAAACGTTTTTTAAGCGAATAGAACACGCTTATAAAATAGTTTATTTAATTTCTTTTCATTATTGAGATATAAAATTAAAATAAAGAAAAAGTTTTCGGAAATGCAAATGAACAGCACACATTGCAATCAAATAAACCCACGTATTAAAATTTGCGGTGTTTTAGAAATAACGTTATGCAAAAAATTTAATTTACAGACATATATTTTTTTTTTTTTTACAAAATTTTTTTACCATGCGCTGTGAAGTCGAATCGTGTTAACGTTAGCGTTAACAGAAAACGGTAAACTTTGCTAAAAGCTCTCTTTTTTTATTATTTTTTCTGTACTGATTTTCAAATTAAAGGTCTTACTTTATCACTTCTTGTCAGATACTTTAAAATAATTTAAAAGTTATATAATTAAATAGTTTCCCAGGTTTTATTATTCTATTTTATTATTCTATTTTTTTATTTATTTAGAAATCTTTTATTATAATCAAAGAGCGCATAGAATTCGTAGTATCATATAAAGATACATTTCAATATTTCAATTTCAAGAGATTTTATCACATATCTTTTAAAATTTAGATATTAGCATTTAATTTGCAAAAATTGCTGTAATATTATATTTGTTCGTAAGTGAGTTGGTTTGATTAAAATTTGAAACTTTGTATTTAACTTGAGTAAAGGGAAATCTATTCCTATTCTATAATAATTTAACTAGTTTATGTAAACTGTATAACAAATAAAGTTTCATGAAGTAAAAGCAATGATTAAAAACACACTCTCTAAAGTATATAATTTTTATTAATTTTTTTAACCATCTCTAAGCTCTGATCTTGACTTTTTCCAAACTTTAAACTGGTGTCTTTCCTGCGTCCAAAAAAAAATCCGGTTATCCCTTTGTTATCGACGAGAAAGTAGTGTGTCGAAGCAGGGAAATTTCGATACAATTTTCGATAAAAGATTTAAATTGTTAAGCAATAAAAAAATAAAAATTTTAAGTACAAATAAAAAGAAGTTACTTTTTTTACACGGGGAAAATTGATAAACAAAAATAGCATCAACTATCATTGCAGAGTTAGAGTAAGGAATTAAAATTATTTATAATTCTATGATTTTATTTTATAACCGTCGTTGAACAGACGATCCAATTTTTTGGGTCTACAATTACTTTGATGCGTTTTATGATGTGTTCTTTGTGTAATTAAACGCAACAATCTAACTACACTGAGAAAAAAATTATGGTCAAAAATATCAGAATATGGTACAATTTACAGTGTTTCTGGCTCTATGGGTACGCCAAAAACCATGTCATATTATGTCTATTTTCACATTCTTTCGCAAAATGATAGAATTCCTCATTCCATTTGAAATGAAGAGCGCCGATTATCCGAACTGCTCGGGACCGAACGTGGTTCGGATAGTGAAAAGTTCAGATAATTGAAAAGTTGTTTAAAATCTAGTTTAAATTATTATTACTTATGCACTAACTTCCCCTCACAATTTTTCTAGGTTAAAATAGTTCTAGCGTGTTAAAAAGTTTTTCTTTTCAATTTTTAAATATTTTTTATAAATTTTTTATAATTTTTTTTTTCATTTTGAATTATTTTTATCATATTTCAGCTTTTTATAAATTTTTTAATCAATTACTGATTTTACCACATTTTTCTTTATTTTCCATTGCAAAGGAAATCCAGCAAATACTTTTATTTCAAGGAAGATGCTCTTTTTTAAGCAGCCATATCCCATATTCTTTTTAAATAACTCAAATGAACTGGATCAACATAATTTTGACGTTTTATCCAATTCATTGCAATATCTAATAAATTGCATGCTTCTCTAATGAGAAGGTCCACTATCTTGAATTTTATCACCTACTTCTTCCTCTTCGTCTGTGAGTTCCGATTTTCATTCAAAATTTAAGCAACAATTGCATCATCATTTAAAATTTGAAATCCTGGGTCGTTTTCAGTGTCTCGACACCAGTCTTCTATTTCTTCTGCTGGCATCTTTTGATCGGGAATTTCTACTGGTTCAGAAACTTCAGTTTCGTTTAGTTTTTGTTAAGAATTTTATTCCACGATTTAAGATTCAAAGCACTAATCATTAACCATAAGTGACAAGTACCCATCCCCCTATTGTAGAACTTCAGCACATATCTATTCATAAACTCCTTCCTCATTTCAACCATTGTAGACTGTTAAATTGAAGCTCGCATTCTTGGAAGACAATTTTCAGTTGAAGAAGGCTAAAAGGGTATGCAGGTTTAACTGTATAACAATACATGTATGTATTGGCTACTATAAGAAAACTGCTAAAAAAGGTAGTAAATTAAATATGGTCTTCAGATGTGGTGGATATTATTTATTCTTCTAAATTTAGAAAAATTGTTGATAAGTTAAAAAGTATTCTAAACTTAAAAAGAAAAAAGAAAAAAGAAAGAAAAAGAAGCGAATTCGGACATGGTTCGGATAATTGGACGTTCGGATAATAAGGGTTCGGATAATCGGCGCTCTACTGTATTTGTATTTGAAAATTCAAAAATATTCTTTCAAAATATCAATGCAGTGCGTGAGGAATCTAATTTACTTATTTATTTATTAAAGTACGCTATAAAAGAAGTAATAAATCTAAATTACGAAAACTTCATTTTCCGAAAAACACTTCATTTGCACATTTTAATGAGTTACTGTGCATTTCTGGAATATTTAGATTGCACAAACTTATTTCAGATTTGGAAGATAGCAGGTTTTCATGAATGCTTAATGTTTAATAGCTTTGTAAGTATTTTTTTTTTAAATTTTCATTATTATCTCTTATTGCTAATTTCTGCTCAATTAGTAGATGAAATAAATTACAAAGGGATTAGAATTGACTGGAACATTTACTTAGGTACGATTTTAGTTCTTTGTATTTTTTTAATGATAATTGAGAAATAATTATTGTATTATTTTTATTAATGGATTTAGAAACTCCGTAGTATTATATTATATAAGATGATTAATAATTAGGGTCATATTTCATTGCCCTTTTCAATAGTCAATTGTAATTTTTGATTTAGTCCATATTAGGCGTTTTGTAATTGAGTGACTTGAAATTAACTCAATTACAATTGGTTTTGACTACAATTAGTCTTCTTCAATCTCCCCTTTATTATATAGTCTTGGTATTGAAATAATACTGTTCACATTGTAAACAATTAGAATCAAATAACGGTAAAAGGTGCAGGTACTCAGGGTGTCGTTACTTTTTACGGTAGAATCCATTTTTACCGGAACATGCTACGGAACAAAAAATCTGATATACTGTCATTTTTGCAATAATAATCACCGTAATATTATTGAATCATTAAAATTAAATAAATATTACTGTAAAAATTATGGTATAATATTTTACGGTAAAAATGGATTTTACAATAAAATAGATTTTACGGATAATATTCCCAAAGTGCCGATACTTTTTAATGTACTTTGATTCGGAATATTTTACACTGCAATTTATAATTGAAATTTCTGCTTTGAGTATTTTTTAATGAAGGTATAGTAAATTATAAAATTTTTACTATAATTTTTTTATTTTTTTTATTTTTAAAAATAAAGTTCCAAAGTTGGGAAAAAATTATAACTCGTGAAAAAACTAACGGTGTTAACAAATTGTGAATCATAAAAATTAATTAAATTAATGTTCTTTATAGAGTGAAATATTAACTTTTAATTTAAAACATAATAACAAACCAAACTAACCTTTTTTAAAAATAAATAAATGTGAAGTAGAATTGAATTATAAATGAAGCAGGGCTCGAAAAACCACCCGTCCTCGGCGATCAAAAATTCCCCGAGGACAACGAATTTCTCGAATCCGACGTCTGCGCGGACGGCCATTTTCCCGTTTATGTTCGTGATGCATTTTCAATTTTTGTTATCTTACAAGAGTAAAAGGTGCCTCACTTTAAAAATGATCCTCTAATCTAGATATACAGCAACATACTGCGCATGGTGGCAGTGATGTTTTCTTTGTCTGGGAGAACTGCAGCGGTTGAAAGGGGCATGAACTTACAGAAAAACACATTACGTACTGGTCTTAAACAAGTAACGTTATAAACACAATTATGAACATCTACCTAAATGAAAAAACCCTTTCAGATTTCTGTGCAGAAACCTCTGTAAATCATTAGCTTGATTGTGGAACTGGCAAACGTCGTATTTGATTCATTTAAAAAACGCAGTACCCTCGGTAAATTGACATTCCAGATAACTTGACCTTTCTCATTTCAATTATTTTATAAAAGAAATAATTTTTTTCATCGAAGAAATACTAGGTTACTAATAGTAACCTAGGATTTCTTTTATTACTGTATAATGTAATCCTAGTAACTACTAATTCATTGTGCAATTTATATAAATGTTTGTAATAAATAAGAGAAAATTATATTTTTATTTATTTAGAAGCGACGGGTTACTTTCAAAGGAGGACGGGTTTATTGTTGGACAAGCCGTCCTCGGCGACGGGTAAAATTTCTGAGTTTTTTCGAGCCCTGAAATAAGCATACTTCAAGTAGGAAAACACTTTTCACTTTAATTATAAAATTTGTGTTCGAAAGGTATTTTTTTTCTAAAAAATGTTTGTTAAAGATTTTGGTTTTGTTTTTTTCTTTTTAAAAAAAAAATAAGATAAAAAAAGAAAGAGAGAGGTGAAGAAAAAAATTATAGCTTGCATTTTTTTCTTCCCAATTTCTTATAATTTTTTTTTAATTTACCCCGTAAGATATATAAAAAAGTATATATCTTACCCTAGTTATATATCTATAAAACGAACAAATGCTGTTGTGTACAATGCACAAAAAAAGGTAAATATATCACCATGAAGAACTTTTGCTCTAATGATTGGATTTTATCAAATTAACAAAACGAATAAAATTGTAAAAAAAGCATATTTTAAGTTCCTATTTCTCTAAAAATAATTTTTTTACATAGTATTAGTTGCGTGTGAATGAAATTTTCGATTCCTTTTAATAATTTCCAAGATATGGCGAAATACGCTGAGTAAAATTAATATTAAAGGGGCGAAACTTTTGACCGCTCTCCTGAATAAACTAGTGGACCTATATTTCCCAGATTCTAGCTCCACCCCACCCCATGATTAAATTTTCAAAAATCTATACCTGTTAAGAAAAAGGTATGTTTATTTAGAGAAAATATGTTTTTCTGTCTTATTTCGTATTTTACACTTTGCTGGCCGGCAATTTTTCACACAAAATATGTCATGTAACCGCATACTATTTAGTAATTGAATATTTATGTTTATAACCTTCATTGAACAGCCGAAACTAATGATCAACTCCATGGCCTTGTAATTTTGAATTCAATCCAGAAAACAAACAAACTCCTGGACCAAATATTGGGAGATATTTTCCTTCGTAGAGGACTTTTTGAGGGAACTGACCCGCATTTGCGTTACATGGAGAGGAAAACCACGAAAACTTCCCACGGTTAGCCTGACGGCAAGGAGACTCTAACCCATGACCCGTCTACCACTGAGGATATTTCACGTCAGCACTGTTGTCGGTGCAAGCCGGATGTGGAATTCCTATCTTCCAGCCATCACTGGGATTCGAACTTGGTTCACCTCATTGGAAGGTGAAGACACTATCCTTTCCGTCACTGCTCTACCATCACTGCTTTGTAATTGAATAAAAAAGTAAAATTCTAACATTCTAAATAATCTCCGATAAATTTTAATGAGACGGAATGAAATTAAATTAAATCTTGGAATACTATACATCGCCCTGAGTTTCATTAATTATAATAGATAGATGCTGTGAATGTAATGACGAGTTAACTCGTGGTCAACAATGTGTTAAGATATTGCCTGTTTTAATTAATTAACATATTTGAAGCATTAAGATTGGCACTTAGTTCGTGAAAATTTGATTATTAGAGCAAAACATGTTTAGGGTATATCTTTTTTTCGCAATGTACAAAATTAGAATTAATTGTTGTGTTTTTACAAATTTCCTTTCAATTTCCACTTGTATATACTGTAAAAAAATTCCGGATCAAATTACGTTATGAAGTACCTGCATTTGTGGCGCATAATTCGGAAAATCCATTTTAACAGTAAAATATTATACCGTAAATTTTACAGGAATATTTATTTAGTTAGAGTGATTCAATCCTTTTATAGTAATTATTATTGTAAAAATAACGGAATAACAGATTTTTTACATGTTCTGGCAAAAATAAATTTTACAGAAAAAAGTACTGGCATCTTGAACGCCAGTACTCTATACCGTAATTTGATCCGGAGTTTTTTATTGTGCACTACAATTAATACATACTAAGCAAACTTTAAAATCAATTATTGATTTTAAAAAGGGCAACTAGAATTTTCATGCTACAGTATTTAAATATAGCGATTTTTACATATTTAACGCAACTATTGTTTTTAAAAATTGTAACTTTGAGGAAAACGTGGTGCATTTACTGAATTGTAAAATGAACGCGCCTAGTTGGTTTTCTCATTTGCAGGATGTCGGGAATAACTAGATCGGTTCAGATTACATTGGAAGTAATCTACACGCCTCTAGATTCGAATTACAACTGTAATTCCCACCTAAGATTGCTTTCAATGCAATTCTGAAAGGCTATTTATCGAGTTTAATATTAGAAGCAGTGAAGTACAGTAATCGAATTTTGTGTACTTTGTTCGGGAGGAAAAACTGTGGGAAAAATAAATACTGTTTTTAAAATATCGTTTTTATTTTCTTACAAAAATGTCTCTTGATACCTAATCTGTATTTTTATTGTCTAACTTTTTAAAATATGTTCAAGGAAAAATTTATATGAAGTCTTCTATGGTGATGCAATGAGAAAATTTTGTATTTGTGCATACTACATGATTATAAAATTAAATAAAAATTTAATAAAATTAAACTATGTAAACTGATTTTTTTGGACAGAAATGTGTTTTATTACTTTTTATTTTTTCCCCAATGAATTACATAATTAATATTTCAAAAATGTTCCTTGAAGGATATATTAGTTCTTTTGCTAAAATAATAAAATATTGTAAATGGTGGGTAAAAATATTTTGCAATGATTCCAGCATATAGTAATTTTTCTCTAATAATTATAAAAGAAACCCTTCGTTACTTGTGTTGTTTCAAAAATATCTATTTTGCTCTTGGGAACAATCATGACTTTGAAAAGCACGAAACATGGGCGATTTTGAATAAATTACATTTGGAAATTAACTAAATTATCTAAAAAGAAGAGGTATGAATGGCGAAAAATAACGTAAGTTGAACCCTCTTCACAGCATTGCTGGTTTATACGTCTGGCTATTCTTTTTGTTGTGGATTTTTACACTTTCCGAGATTTTAAAGTGGTGTAAAATAAAATCACTAATCGTTTTCGATGACTTCATCATCATGTAAACACTGGTTTTCTAGGAATTTATTCCAAATTACTTTTTATTTGGTCTAAGTTTTCATTTATTTAACATTTATAACTTTAGCAGTCACCAGTCTTTGACTTTCTCAAAGCAGTCCAAATATATCTGTTTTTACACTTCCTCTTTGTTATAACTTTCTTGATGGTTCCAGTGTGAGGCATTTTGAGTCTGTAATTTTTGGATGTAGATATAATTTATTACGCTGTTTAAATTCTTTTCCAAGCAGTTCAACTACCACCTTCGTTTCGACACTTTTTCTTTATATCTTTTACATCGCCCTTGAAACTATCTTAACAGTTTCGGTATCAGTCAATTTAATTATGTGCCAGTCTCTTTAAATTTTTGGATGTTGATGTAATTTATTATTTGTTGTTATTATCACCATTGTTATTTTCTCCTCATGATTAGTTGATCTTCTGATAAAGTTTCTTCTTAAGTAATTTTTTATTTCAAGGAAGTATTGACACGTAAATCCAGTTTTATTCACGGATTTTTGCTGTTATATTTATTTCTGTGATTATTTTAGATCGTAAATATGCAAAGTTTTTAACAACCTCAGATATTTATGCTTGTAAATAAATGAAATTTAAACTTAATGCATGGAACACATTCTATTTTTTTTTTTTAAATTATTATACTTAAGTACATTTCAGCTACCTCTGTCTCCTGAGAAACATATGCTTTCTTAAATTCTTAAGATTGTCTGGCATCATCGATAAATGTTTAAAAGACATGTCACAGTATTGTTTTGTTGGAAATAGTTTTTTGCTCATTTGGTTTTGATTGCAATATATTAGGACAATTTTAATGAATCATATAATAATTCAAGATTTGTTTTTGCATAGAGCCATATACCTGTATATGGCAGCTTTAAAATCTTAAAATTACTAATTCAAAATATCTAAATTTTGGTTTTTGGTTGACTATATAGGAGGAAAATTTTTGAAGATTACATAATAATTTGTGATAGTTTTTCCATTGAGACTTTTGTATAGCAGTTCTAAAATATTCACAGTTACTAAGACACAGTTTTATCTGGATTTCCCCAACTTTTTCCATTCTAAAAAAAGTAACGTTAATATTAACGAAACTAAAAGTAACCAATGTGCTGAAATTTCCAATCAAAATTTAAGGCCAATTTTTTTCCGTCGGCAGAGATTGAGTTACTATTTCAGAGTAGGCCAGAGGAAGGGAAAAAAACAAACAAACATTAAAACGCTTTCCAGGAATGAAGACAGAAAAACAAAGCCATTTTGTATTTGCCAGGGGTGCTCTAAAAATCTCATCTTCTTGGAAGCAAATAAAAAGGTCAAAATAAAATAAACGGAATGTCAATAAAATCCTTCTGCCCACAGGGAAATCAGAGGCGCGCTGTAGCGTATTCCAATTCTAAATCGGCCTCAAGAGCATTCGAATCTTCTTGATTACAGGGCAAGTCCTCTGAGGGCTATGAAGTGAAGTCCCGAGTACTTATCGCCTGTTGGTCACCTCAACGTAGTTTGTCTGGCGGGAAAAGGTTGTTAAAAGTCATTACGTTTACTCTGAGTTGCTCAATGGGACATAAAAGAAAATGCTCATGCGCAAAAGAGACCCACTTTTACGATTTATCGTAAAAATTGCAAGTGCTCAAAGTTTTAGTTGGTATTTCGAAGAAGTAATCACTGCGCAAAGTTTTATTTCGGTTAGGTTGCTTATTATTCGTATTTATGTTTTTATAGGCAAATATTGCTTAACTTATCGCTCCGAACGAAAATACTCAAATATCACTTATTGCTTTTGATATTAAGATCTGATTTTTGTTTTGATACACTACAGTACCTGCTTTTTATTACTGTTATAACGATTATGCATTCATATAAAACCATAACTGAAAGAAGAAAACTTCGTGACTTCCTAAGTTTTCATGGTTATTTAAGTAAAATGATTAGGATATTTTATCATATAGGCATCAGAGTGTACTATAAAGCATCTTTAGTTTATGCATAGATTTTTATAATTTATGTATAGATTTTTATAATTTATGTATAGATTTTTATAATTTATGTATAGAATTTATGAAAAACGAAAACTAAGGCACACAAACTAGGAGTCATCAAATGAATCTTTATTGAGATCTAATAGAATATAGGAGGGCATAAAGTAATTAGTAATTAGATCATTCCCAGGAAAAAGCTAAAAGACAGTTTTTAATGAAGGCGTGCACATTTCAGTTATATTGTCGAATCTCAATAAGTAGTGTTCAAATGTAGAAAATATTTGTGTATTGATAATAAAACTAACGCCTGTGAAGTGAACAGCTGATCATTAGTCTCTGCCTTCACGAAGTCGCTGCTTCACTTTGGTTCTGTTGCATTTGGCAGCATTTCTTTGTATGGCACTGGTATTTCAGAAATAAATTAAAAGGATGGGGTAGAAATCATGCACGGACTCGCCGTTTTCATATTTATATTTGCTTACACGAACTCATTGCTTCACGGCTCCACATTGACACCACTGTTTTCGGGAGCATTTGCATTTAAATTGATACACTTATTTGAAGAGAAAATTTATTTTCTCATCATTTAAACAGTCTTACAATGTTCTTATTAAAAGTATGTATTAATTATTCATTCATCAATAGTTCGACAGTCCTGGGAGGACACTGACTTTCTCAAGAAGAAGAGACCAGTTCATCCTTCTGCACCCTACAACCATCCAGTGTCTGGCTTTAATTGAGACAAAGTCACTTTGGAGGCAGTCCGTCCATCTCAATCCGGGTCTGCCTGTTCTTTTAAGTCATATTAGCTTCACCAGAAAGATTTTTTTCCTCATTCATTCTTAAAATGTGTCCAGCTCATTTAATACGTTGTACCTTATGATACTTCAGAATTCCCAGTTCACCGAATAACCCGTTAAGAGTTAGCTCTTCTTCTCGAAACTTCGCTATCATGGTGGCTCAGGGAATAGAGCTTTCGCCTCCCAATGAGATGAATCGGCTTCGAATCCCGGTGATGGCAGGTAAATAGGAATTCCGTACTCGGTTCGCACCGACCACAAAATATATTCAGTGGTAGACGGATCATGGGTTTCCTTTCCGTCAGGCTAATCGTGAAAGGTTTACGTGGTTTTCCTCTCCATGTAACGCAAATGCGGTTTAGTTCCATCATAAAAGTCTTCCACGAAAGCAAATTTCTCCCAATACTTGTCCCAGGAGTTTCCTTGTCTTCTGGATTGGGTACAAAATTACAAAGCTACGGAGTTTAATATTAGTAGTCGTAAACCCAATAAACTGGGTCGGCTGTTCCTAGTTCACATTATCAAGTTTGTATTCTCCATTCTTTATGTGTGTGGAGGTATGAGTGTAGGTAATAAATTGCAGATACTAAGTTTTACTCTGATTAATTGAGAGGTTCATTTGTTAAGTCCTCTTCCCTAGATCCAGGAACGCTTGCTTGAGATCTTTAGAGGTTTTTATAATGATATCAATATTATCAGCGTAAGCAATAATTTGAACAGATGAATTAAATATTATATAGAAATAAATTTTTTATTTTGGATAATAAATGAGATTATTTGATGCATATTTTATTAAAAATTAGTTTTTTTTTAAAGTTGTTTTTTCCACGTAAATTAGCTCAATGACATTGGACTAGTGTGGACAAATCAGAAAATTGCTATAATTGCTTATAAAAAGTGTAATAAATAAAAAAATCTTATTTTAACAAAAAAATAAAATACGATTTTTACTACATTTTCTTGGCACTGCTTATTTTAACTGAAGTTTGGTTTTATGAAAGTAAAATTACAATTTAGAACTGAATTAAATAAACCTGTTTCAAATACAGACTACATTATTAGAAATTTATTTTGTTTACTCGTTTAGAATTAAATTTATTAATACCACTAATATATTATTAATTACGTAAAATTTATTTTACAAAAGAATTGGATAAACAATATTAAGAACTAACTGATAGGCAAGTCATATTTATAATGTAAATAGCGTAAAACAAATTATTTAAAGCAAAAAGCATTTTTAGAAAAGTAGTATATATTTTACAACTGCAATAAAAATAATAAAATTCTTTATGTAATCATTTTTAACTAAAAGGAAAGCTTAAAAAGTTTTAAGCATTAGTTTTGTCTGAATGTTTATCTCGACTAAAATAAATTGAATTTAATAAATAAAAGTCTGAGAACTAGGAAAACAATGTAAATGAATTGATTAATTTGCAAAATCAAACTAATTTTGCAAAAAAAAAAAAAAAAAAGAAAAGAAAATTTAATCATACATAAGAATTTTTTTTTCTAAAAGATTGTTACTAATTGTGTTGTGTTCTCATGCAGTTGCAGCACGTGAAAGTTTTATAACAAAATTATCAACTATCCAAAAATAGCAGAAACATTTTTTGACTGACAAATAACAGAATTATTTCATCAGACCAGATTATTTTAGTTGACCATGTTCACATTACCTCATCTATACTGTAAAACTTATTATACAAAATTAACTTTGTAAACTAGAAATCATTTAAATAATCTTAACTACATAAAAATCAAAAATAAATGTATTGTTCTCATTTCATTACTTTTACTATATTTGCCAGTTTTTTCTAGGTGCATGTGTTTGGCAAAAGAACATTTCAAACAATTTATCATAAATGAAGTAATTGGTTATGACTGATTACGGTTTATTTTGGTTAAAAATGAAACATTTTAATAATATTTCAAACTTAAAAATATAAATTATTAGCATGATTTAAAAAGAATCAGTTTTATTAGGGAAGTTTATTAGAGTTATTTTTTAAACAGTTTTTCTGCATAAAAATTGACAAAATTAGTTCTTGTTTTTTAAAAATAAATATTAATTCAAAAGTGGCAAATCCTTCTCTTATAGTTACGATTTGTTCTCAATTCAAAGACAATACTTTTTAACTGCCTTAAACACGAAATATTTTCGATGAAAGAAAAAAAACTTTTTAAGTAAGACTTTAGCAGTCATCGACTTAAAGCAATCATAGACTCATAAATGTTTCTTTTGAATTCAAGTTCTTTGGTTAGAGAGATCTTTTTGTTCCTGTTTAAAATTTCCTAAATAGATTATAACAATATTTCCTAAATATGTTATAGAACAATTTTGAAACGTTTCAAATATAATAATTACTAATTATCTTTTATCTTAGATGCTTAATTAAATAAAATTTGAAACTGGAACATAAGAGAAAAATATCTTTTTAATGATTTACATCCAAAAGCAATTCCTTTTGCTAACAAAACTTTTTCCAAAATCAATTTCAGAACAATAAATAGTTTTTTAGCCAATAAAATAAACAACATTAAGTTTTTACAATCCTTTTCTTATTATAGACTATTTAATTAAAATGAAATAATGGCCCCGAAGTTCGCACCTCATTAAATTAGCCACTCTCTCTCCTAATTCCGAGGCATTCATTAATAATGGAGGCGATTTTGTGCAGAGAAGCAATCATTATTAAAGTTGCGATTTGGCCATTGAATCGAGAAGAGAAACATCGAGACATTCATTTCGATTACCAAGCGTTTCATCAG
The DNA here is from genome assembly GCA_949128135.1 of Parasteatoda lunata. Taxonomy (NCBI): domain Eukaryota; kingdom Metazoa; phylum Arthropoda; class Arachnida; order Araneae; family Theridiidae; genus Parasteatoda; species Parasteatoda lunata. The sequence goes on along the minus strand of OX421973.1, from coordinate 10,228,946 downwards.
TTGGCGTCGTTTGAATTAATAGCTCAACTTTTCGAATTTCAAACGAAAAGAGAGATTTGGATGCAGGTGAAATAGAAAGTGAGATTGAACTTAAATTACGTTAATGAGTGCGGTAGTGGATTAATAGTTGGAGTGGATTCGCTTCATGTAGCCAACTCATTGAGAGCAGTTTGCAGTTCATTTTTACAGAATCACCCGTTTTGTAAACGAGTCGTATGGATAGCTTTACAATATGACCTGAAAACCAAACTAAGTCATTTTTATTCATCGCTGGAAAACACATAAAATGAAGAGTTTGGGAAGGGATAATGTTTCTATAAAGTGGGAAAAGCTAGCTGGAGTTTGATTGAAAATCATATGTGTTGTTATATCTTTTATAATGATTTTACATTTCCTATATTTTCTGTGGAACTATTCATTTGCTGAAGAAAAATCGAACGTTCAAAAACTATTTTAATTCTGAAAGAGAATCTTCGAGTTAAAATATGGCGCATTTATTAGTTGGAAGAATGTTTTTTTTTGTGCTTCAACGTGTTGTCAAAATACTTCTATTTTTCAGTCTTTTATTTTTTTCGTGTATTTTTAAATGTTTGAAAAACAGTTTTTTATTGTTTTTTTTTAAATTACATTTTTTGTAATCTTTTAGCTTTTGGTTGTGAGATGTCGAAATATATTTGAGGTGGGAGTGATTAACTTAAGTTGTTTGAATTTTAAATACATAATTAAACATTGAAAAATATTAAAAATAATTTCATATACGATAAACTACATTACACGTCTTGTTACTCCCAGAAAATTTACCCAGGAAACTGCAGCATCAGCAAGTCTGACTTGTTGCTATAGCAACAAGTAGACATTAAATAAAGTGTTTTATTAGGGGGTAATGCTATGTCCAGGAAAAAACTCGAAGTGGAAGTAGTTGTGCTTTATTCATCGTATTCCCAATTGGGTACCTTCAAGTGACGTCACACGTGAGTGACGAACATGATTGGCCGATGAATTATAGCATTTGCTTATGCCATGATTCGGCAGCTCAGGTTCGACATCAAAGAGTTACATCGCTTGAAGGTACCCAAATTTTTATTTTATTTTATAAAGAACTTATTTTATGAACAGTTGACCCAATTTTGGGTTTACGACAACTAATGTTCAACTCCGTAACCTTGCAATTTTGAACTCAATCCAGAAGAAAAGGGAAGTCCTGGATCAACTATTAGGGGAAAATTTGCCTTCATGGAGGACTTTTTGATTAAACTAACCCGCATTTGCGTTATATGGAGAGGAAAACCACGAAAACCTCCAACGATGAGCCTGACGACAAGGGGACTCTAACTCATGATCCGTACACTTCTGAGGATATTTTACATTTGTCGATCAGGCTGCGGATTTCGTATCGACCAGCCATCACTGGGATTCGATCCCGGTTCACCTCATTGGAAGCGAATGTTCTATCTCTTGAGCCACCACGGCTCGAAGGTACCCAATTGGGAATACGATGAAGAAAACACAATTACTTCTACTTTGAAATTTTCTTACTCATATAAAATTGATTCAGTATGATAATAAGCATGGCCTAATAACTGTAATGTTAATATGGAAACTGATTGGAAAAGTTAAAAGAATAAAACACAAATTATTGCAAGTCACATTAGTGCATAGCTGCTAATGTTATAACTAAAAAAGAATAATTGAAGAAAATGTAAATCCAAATTAATTACCCGACATGACAGGAAAGCTGGAATAATAACTAACAGCAATAAAAGAAAAGCAGGAATAATCCAACAAGCACTAAAACATTACACAATCGTAACTATCTATAAATAAACAACAGAAATCGAAAATAAACAGAATGGATTCCGCGATAAACAACAGAGAAGGTAATGAAACAGAATGGAATCCCTGATAAACAACATAAATAGAATCCCTGAAAAACACGGCAGCGTCATTTGGGAGGCATTATTAGGCCGTCAGTGCCGGAGCAGTTTCTGCAGTCGTTGACAAACAACCATACTGCCTCAAAGAGGAGCAATAAAGAAGAAAGAAAAGCAAGTTAAATTAAGACAATATACTAGAATCCAGAAGATTGAAGTAGATATACGGACATTCGACTGGAGGAAAACCCTATCTTTCGGATGAAAATCAAATGCAGCTGGTTTGAGTACAAAATTAGTTTATATGCCAAAATCGAAAATCACAAAGCTATGCTTTAAATAATTAAATTTGTGGATCAGAAAAAAAATCGAAAAAATATTGATTGAGATAAAACCAAACTTATCAATTTTAAATATAGACAGGCACTCAATAATATTTCAAGATGATACAATCGAACCTTCAAAGCATATAGTCCTACCATAGCGTAGACCTAAGCATTGCTTCGCCTCGGAGGGCAATTCACTACTAAATCAAGTATCTGTCTGCAAATCAGATCGGAATACCATTATTCAAGAGAAGTTTACGTTGAGATTTCGACTTATTTAAAATAAGCATATCATTATTGCAAATATTCTTATTAATTTGAGATATAATTCTTATTAATTTGAGATAATTAATATTCTTATTAATTTGAGATAATATTAATTTGAGATATAATTGAACAATTTTATTTTAGGTGAATTCAATGAAGTGATTATAAATCTCTGATGGAAAGTTACTGATTGTGTCATAAATTAGACACATACTGAGACACATTAGAAAACTTAAAAATAAATCTATGTTTATCTGATCTAAAATTAAATACAAAAAAATTAGATTTACTTCCTTTTGCGACAATAATACTGTAACGTAGTTGATATAAATACAGCAAAACAGTTCTGACATTCGATGCACTATTATTTCCCCAAATGTATACGTCTTTCATGATCTCAAATAGGCTTAAGCTGGCCCCATTCTCCTCTTATTCTATTCTTTTCAACTTTCGTCCCAAAATGCATCGAAGCTGTCCTTATCAATAGGATTTGGAAATCTCAGTTGGCTTCTACCCATGATCTCGTTATCTCTGGTCCTTTCCCTCACGTCTTTCATCTTTGACTTGTTCCCCGAGGGCCAATCAACGCTCGTCTTTGACCCCAATCAACCTCTGCTTCATTAACGAGGTCCAGAGGAGGTCCCGAGCAGGCTGAAAAGGCTGATAAAGCCTCTTTTATGACATTAAGACCCTCTCTCAAGGTTCCTTTCCACCCCCGAGGGAGGCAAGATTTCTCAATCGTCTTTGGTCAGCACTCGCTGGTCATAAATCCGATGGGAGACAGAGCAAAATTGTCGAGAACAATCTCCGGTTAAATATCCACTTGAATGACTCATTGTAGAGAGTGGTGATAAATACTTATGTCAAAGCAGGAGGGATTAATGTTGGAATTAACTCATTAAAGAATAATGAATGATGGAACTAACTCATTAAAGAACGAACAATAGTGAGCTGTAAATTAAATTTGTTCCCTTTTTTTTTTTAACTGGAAAAATGTTTATTCCGAACTTGTTTGAACAAACTAAAGTTAGTGAGTGTAATCGATATGTAAACTGAGTTATTTTTATTAACCAACAGCAAATATCTCTTTTACGTTATGAAAATATGGCTACGAATTATGCCTACGTACTACTACGTATACTTATGAATCATGCTTATGGTTACGAAGTCTGTATATGATTTTGTATTCAGGTACTGTAATAGAAAAATTAAATATGTTTAAAATTCTAAAATTTTTATTGAAATACGAACAAAAATTATTTATTTCCTTTCAAAATAGCTCATGTTAAAAAAAAAAAAGAAACATAGCGTAAAATCTGAAAGGGGAAAGCGTAAAACAACAATGTTATTGGTGATTAAACTACTGTGGCGCTTGATTGTCAATGAAAACTTGTGGTTTTCTTACAAAAATAATTATGGTGATAATTATTTTTGTAACAAATAAAAATAATCATGTGCTGATAATAAAAAGAAATTCTTGAACAGAAAACGCAGATTTCAAAGCTGACTAATTGTGTTTAAAACATAATTTTGTTATAAGAAATGTTTCCCACTTATGTCATGCAAGTAAAGAACGTATATATGTACCTTATGCAGCCTATTTATGTCAAATATGATTTAAAGTCAAATATGGCTAGTCATGTCAAACATGACTTTTTTCTTTTTACATTACAGACATAATATAAAGTTAACTTTGTTAACTTGCACATTGTACAAGTACTCAAAGAAAATGTCATTGTCACACGGTTATATCTCTTGCCATCACACGACGATTTTTTCTATTCTGTCTACAAAATTAAGACACTTAAATTAAGAGGTCTTTCTTAATGAAGAAGGGCAGTCTATTGTGATTTGGGGCAGAATATTAGATAAAGAACAAAAGTGACGCATTTTTTGTTTTGTTTTATTGAGGAATCGTACTCTCCCATACAAAAAATTCACCCACATATCCCGATTGTAATTGGAATGCTATGAGATGGTTTGGCTATCACCCTAAAGTATTTCCATCCCAGAGTTATTGTAAGTGATGTAATCAGAAGTATTGCCAGTGGTTGGAATACACAATGTCTGACATTTCGATGATTCTAGTTCTTTAGTAAACATAGGTAGGGGCTTAGGATACCAATTGCCGTGGTTGCCGTTTTAATATAATTGGAAGATATATTTTTTCGGCGAATAACTTTTAGTGATCGCAGTACTGGTTGTGCATTTGAAAGAAGAGTAGATGTCTTGATGAATATTTTAAATTTTGGAAGTGCATTACTCTGTGAAAAAAATTCCTGATCAAATTATGGTGCAGGGTGCAGCTACTTTTTATGATTAAATCTATTTTCACCGGGACATGTTATGGAACAAAAAATCTGATGTAACGTAATTTTTACAGTAAAAATTACCGTAAAATTACTGAATCACTCTAATTAAATATTACTGTAAAAATTATGGTACAATATTTTATGGTAAAAACAGATTTTACGGTAAAATTAATTTTATGGATGATGCATCTAAAATGCCGTTACTTTAAAACGCAATTTGATCTGGAATTTCTTACAGTATATATTATAAAAAAGTTGAATTACGCTCACACAACCTTTAGCACAGTATTAAAAATTTATTATTAAAAGGAAAATAAAAGTTAAGAAGAATGCAATAACATGTAATGATATTATAATAACAGTATTTATTTAAATAAACTTATTAAAAGCTCTTTAATAGCTTCGACTATTTAGTTTGTTAGGCTAAACGTTATAAACTTAGAATATTAAATTGCTCATTTTGCCCAAAAGATGCATTTAACAATGTCACGTGGTATGTTCATCAGCATGTTTTGGATAAAAAAAACTACAATATACTAGTAATTTCAGAATCAGAAAGGAAAAATGAATAAATTTCAAATTCATAATAAAACTAGTATTAAATTATATTATAAACATGCAGTTGAAATAAAATAAAAGATATATTTTAATTTTATAACCGTCGTTGAACAGCCGATCCAATTTTTTAGGTATACGACAACTAATGTTCAGCTTAGTAGCCTTGTAATTTTGAACTCAATCTAGAAGAAAAGGGAACTCCTGGATCAAATATTGGGAGAAATTTGCCTTCATGGAGGACTTTTTGATGGAACTAACTCGCAGTTGGGTTACATGGAGAGGAAAATCACGAAAATCTCCCATGGTTAGTCTGACGACAAGGGGACTTATTTGAGTATTTAAAAAAAAATTAGTTTTTTGTTAGTAATTACAGGTTAATTAATTTGTAATTTTTAACCTGGTTACTATCTTTGAATTAGCAGTGCACACATAGTTAGAAATTTTTTGAAAGAAAATTGGCGAGGAAGAAAAAAAAGGAACATTCTTAATCATTTAGTACAATGTATAATTATAGTTTGATATAAACTCGTTTCTTAGAGCAATATATTATTTTTTAAATGTTCAACACAAAACAAAGAATTTTTTTATACGATTAATAATTTAGTTGTTACAAGTAAAGGAAATGCAACAGAAAGAATAATTGCTATCTACTAATCAACACTGCACTCTCAAATTATTTTGATGGATGGAAGAACGGGGTCAATTGGCAAATTGTCCTTTCGAAATGACCCTCCAGTTCTTTTCATAACTGCCTCTTTCCATTCTGCCCATAACCCGTATTTATTGTGCCACTCCGTAGATTTCTTGATTAATGGGATCACTTAGTTGGAGAAAAACATCCATTGCTCTTGCACTGGGCGTTTGTGGGAGGATGCGGAAGATGATCAGCATCATTAGTGTTTCTTCCTTCCTCTCAAATGATGCTCTTCCGGAGAAGTACAAATTCATTTGGAACTTTAGGGATTTATATCGTGTTTGAATTTACAATTAATCACGGAATGAGGTAAATAACTGGGAATTGTTTGCGAGGTAATTTTAAGTTGTTTATCCAATAATTCGAAAATGATAATAATTCGTGCTTTTTGAAATAAAAATGCATCGGAAGATTTTTTTTATCATTTAGAAGTGCAGTTGTTTAGATGTTGAGAATGATTGAAAATAAACGATTCGTGATTTAATTAGTTTAAGCGTCAGTATTAAGATTCTTTTTGATTCTTATCTTGATCATCTATGTCAGTGGTGCCCAATTTTTGTTCGACTGTAGAACCCTAAATGATCGACCTTATTTTGACGGAACCCCGAGACTTAATGAAAAGATTTTAATTGTTAAATTTATTAGATAACGAATAAATCATTTTGAAAATATGCACAGATCTAAATTTTATAAATTATTTTGAAAATATTTAGAGAATGAATGAAGGATGAAATGTTTTCATCATATCGTTTTATCAATATTAGTCTAAAAATTGAGTTTTTTCGACAGATTGTTTAAATTACAGGTCTGGAGCGGTGGCTAGTCTAGTTCTTAATTTGATTTTAGCGTATGCATTAACTGAAAATGAATGAGCTGAAATATAGTTTTCGTTAAAATAAAGACGAAAACTGACGTTGTGATTAGTTATCAGAGAAACACACTTCTTAATTTTTGAATTTATTTATTTTCATACGATGCGAAATACTAATGCAATTTTTCATATCCTTTTCAAGATTCATTGATTATATTGTTGTTAGAAAAAAACATTATTTTAAGATTTTTTATTCACAGCATTTTAATTAAAACATCATAAGAAGTTAATTGGATTGGAAAATCCCAACTCTTGAAACCTCTATCACTCATCTATGGAACCTCCGCGGAATACTAATGGAATTTTTTATATCCTTTTCAAGATTCATTGATTATATTGTTGTTAGAAAAAAACATTATTTTAAGATTTTTTATTTACAGCATTTTAATTAAAATATCATAAGAAGTTAATTGGATTGGAAAATCCCAACTCTTGAAACCTCTATCACTCATCTATGGAACCTCCGCGAAATACTAATGCAATTTTTCATATCCTTTTCAAGATTCATTGATTATATTGTTGTTAGAAAAAAACATTATTTTAAGATTTTTTATTCACAGCATTTTAATTAAAATATCATAAGAAGTTAATTGGATTGGAAAATCCCAACTCTTGAAACCTCTATCACTCATCTATGGAACCTCCGCGGAATACTAATGGAATTTTTTATATCCTTTTCAAGATTCATTGATTATATTGTTGTTAGAAAAAAACATTATTTTAAGATTTTTTATTCACAGCATTTTAATTAAAATATCATAAGAAGTTAATTGGATTGGAAAATCCCAACTCTTGAAACCTCTATCACTCATCTATGGAACCTCCGCGAAATACTAATGCAATTTTTCATATCCTTTTCAAGATTCATTGATTATATTGTTGTTAGAAAAAAACATTATTTTAAGATTTTTTATTCACAGCATTTTAATTAAAATATCATAAGAAGTTAATTGGATTGGAAAATCCCATCTCTTGAAATCTCTATCACTCATCTATGAAACCTCCGCGGAATACTAATGCGATTTTTCATATCCTTTTCAAGATTCATTGATTATATTGTTGTTAGAAAAAAACATTATTTTAAGATTTTTTATTCACAGCATTTTAATTAAAATATCATAAGAAGTTAATTGGATTGGAAAATCCCAACTCTTGAAACCTCTATCACTCATCTATGGAACCTCAGCGGAATACTAATGCAATTTTTCATATCCTTTTCAAGATTCATTGATTATATTGTTGTTAGAAAAAAACATTATTTTAAGATTTTTTATTCACAGCATTTTAATTAAAATATCATAAGAAGTTAATTGGATTGGAAAATCCCAACTCTTGAAACCTCTATCACTCATCTATGGAACCTCCGCGGAATACTTTTTGGGAACTGATGATCTATGTTGTTGTTGTTTCTAATGATACTTGGACAAGCCTATCTCACTAGTCATTGGCCTTTTGCGTATTAAGTAAGAAACTATGAAATATTAATCTATTAAAATGCTATAAATAATATGAATTGTATAAATGAATTATAGTAACATTTCTTTATGGAAATTTTTTTGTCAGAACTTTTAGTATAAACTAATCTTTGTTAAGACGTGTTTTACTCTCAATGTTTAAATAATAATAAAAATTTAATTATAGTAATCAATAAAAACAATACATTAAACTTATTTAAGAATATTTAATAAATAATCACAAGAAACTGACGCGATCTTCATTAAAACATTCCTTCACTTCAAAAAAATATAAATTGTAAACAGCAGTAGACACGACTCAAGTGCTCAAAAATAGGCTCTCTTCTCGTGCACGTACTTTTCATCCACGGTTTTTGAAATGGTCGCCTGTTTTTGAGCGCATGTAACGAGTCAACTGTTATTTCTAAGTTGTATAACTGCCGACTGTTGTACAAAGTTGTTTTTAATCAAGTAATTATTTACGAATAGTTTCATTATTCAGTATTTCAGCTTAAATTTTTTCTCTTAAGAATATAGTGTTTCGTTATAAAACTGTAAATCATAATACTTAAACTTTATAATATATCTTTAATTTCTTGATTTCTGAATGGTCTCGAATTTCAATATAATTATAGATATTTTATTATAATTTTAGATTATTTTTATGAGATCATTCTTATTATATTTTTAGATTATTATTATGCGATTATTCTTATATAATAATTTTAGATATTTTCTTATGGCATTGCACTTTTCATGTTATAAACACTAAAACTATTATTATTATTGAAAAAAATATTTTGACATTCCTTTATTGTAATTTTTTTCGTTCAGAATTTTCTTATGTTAGTAAATAAGTATTTCAAACTTTCTTGATGAACTATAATTTTTTTTCAATAATAAACAAAACACAAAAACAATATTAATAAGATTATTTTTGAATAGGTTTATTATTCAGTATTAAAAAATAGTTCCAAAACTTTTCTCATGAGAATTTATTTTTTTATTGTATGAATACTATAAATCACATTACTGAAATGTAATAACATTTCCTTAAAGGTGAATTTTCTTTCTCAGGAACTTTCTAGAGTAAATACATCTGTGCTGAAATGTGTGTATCAAATGTCCATGAAGAAACTGACGTTCAATAACATTCTCCTTTCATAGAAAGGAAATTGTAGAAGTTTTCTTGAAACCAATGTGCCGAAGAAACTGGAAAACTTACACATTCCTTATTGCATAACAGAAAATGGAAATGTCGCTCACTAAAGAATATATTACATATCTTTCTGCAGTTAGACAGGATATTCTCATTTCGTTTACGAAATTCTTCTGAAATGGTTTATTTTCTAAGTACTTCCATTAGATGTTAGTTTAGTATTTTTCATATTATTTGTTTTGAATTCAGTTGATATTTTCGCTATATGTGTGGTGCAGCCGGATATCTTTTTATTTTTATTTTTATAAACTCTTAGATACCTAATACTTAATTTAGAATTGTTTACTATTTGTTTTTTTTTTCTTCTCTATTTTTGAATTAAATAATAGAACAAATGAATCAAATACGATATATCAGATTTTTTTAATTCCGTAATCTGGTAAAAATGGATTTTACGGTAAAAAATACCGGCCCTCTGAGTGCCAGTATTTTTTTTTAAATGTAGTTTGATCCGGAATTTTTTACAGTGTACTTATTTTAACACGCAGGTTTGAACACTTTTTACTTCGTTATCTGAGCATATATCCCAAGATAATCTTTCATTATCAATTTGACATAATTTGAGTTCTTTAGATAAATAGTTTAGAAGTTATAGGTGTTTTGTGTATTAAAAAACAAACAAACAAGTACATCGAATATTTTTGTTCCTCTTACATTGCCATTGCAATATAAGCAATTGAGGTATTGTAATGTGACTTTGTTAAATTTACAAACTGTTCTGGAGTTATGTGAGGGTTTAAATCTGAGAAATTTACTCTTCATTCCATTTATTACAGCTGTACTGTGTCCGGAAAAGTTCTAAACATTTATTTATGTTTAATTTTTTATTTTCCTTGTTATTGCGAAATTTCGAAAATTGAATGAATTTAATTTCTTGTACCATTTCTTTTCTACGTGATCTGTCTTATTTATTTCAATTGTTTAAAAACAGTTTGAATCGTCTAATCTAATTGAAGATTAAAAATGTTTAAATGTTTTAAATATACTAAATTAATCGGCTCGGCGCAGTGATAAAATAAATATAATTTATATCAATTAATTAAAATATTTTAAATACATTAATCCATTATCAATCTGATAGTATATGTCACCTAATATTAGATAGTCAATAAAAATCAGAATACATGTTAAAACTTTTATTATCAAATAAGAAAAACTATTTTGTTCCAGTAGAGCTCGACAGATGTCGCTGCCTGGTAAGAAATAAAACTAAGATTGAAAAAGCGATGGTGTCAGAAATCGTAGACTATCTTTATTGGAAATGTCAATCTTATCTGTTTATTCTTTGAATCTTTCCGTTCATCTCAAGTTCAAGTTTGTTATTTCTACTATAAGACAGTATCCACATCGCTTTGACACCTTAAATATTAACTGAACGAAACGCTGCTGTTTTGCACTCTGTTTTTCATTGTATTGAACACAAAATTGTTTCCTTTTTATGGGTGGAAGTATATAAACATATCGATACATCCTTAACTATAGTTAAATAAATATAAATTAATAAATATGGATTCTAAATGTTATTTTTATTTAATTAAAATAAAATTAAAAGCAAGTTTGAAGTAAAAAAAAGAAACAAAAGAATATTTTCAAAAAATTGTGAATTTTACCTTTATATATATTTTTTTAAACTTTAATTAACAGCTTTTCTTTAATGCCGAGTGCTAAGTTTATAGAACTTAAATTTTTCCTCGCAAGATTTATTTAAGGTTGTTGTTCGAAGTTCTGTCCCCAAGCAAAATAAAAGCCTCATTGTTTGAATGCCTTTTATTTGAAGTACAGCTTTGATTTAATATTATTGTACTCTAAAGAAATGTTTGGAGCCAAAAAAGGGCTAACATATTAATTTTAAAAAAACATTAAATTTTTTATGAAGTTGTCAATATGGCAATATTTACCCAGATAGATGAAAACTATTAAAATTTATGAACATTTACTTTTACATCACTCCAAACAACACAGTGAAGGATTATTAATTCAAATATTAAAAGAACTGTATATATTATTTGAACATATTACAAAATTTATTCAATCTTAAAAAAATTATGGATTTCCTTTATATTGAAAGTTTGCACCCTTTTCATTATTATAATAAAAGGTAAATATGACCACTGACTAATTATGGTCAGAGAGTTCTAAAAATATATTATTGGCTAAAAGGTGTTTTTTTTCCATATGTTGTAGCTGAACCTTCAAAGAACTGCTTACTGCTGCCGACTCGCTCTGACCACAGTGCTGAAGTAAAATATTCTCAGTGGTAAACGGATTATGGGTTAGAATCCCCTTTACATTGGGCTAACCGTGGGAAGCTTTCGTAGTTTACCTATTCATATTACACGAATACGGGTCACATACTTCAAAAAATCCTCAACGAAGGATAGTTTGTCCCAACACTTGATCCAGGAGTTACCTCGTCTTCTGGATTGGGTTCAAGATTAGAAGGCTTCAGAGTTGAACATTAATAGTAGTCAACCCAGAATTGGGTCTGCTGCTCAGAGCTGTTTATAAAATAAAATATAAAAAGGAACAGCAGAGCATCGCATGAGAAATAGTAACTCATAAGGTTACAAGGATTATGCCGGTTATTTTAGCTATAAATATTTCTCTCATTTCTTTTTTTCATGTGTTTATTTACTAAAACTAGATTTTCATAATAAAATGATTTTTACTTTTAATAACTTTCTAATGATATTCTCTAACCAAAATGTACAAACATTTTACTTCCCAGATATATTTAAATATATCTCTCTCCTACATAAACCTCCTATAATTGAATTATTTGAATATTACCTCCTATAAGAGATAATATTCAGATCTCTTATAGGTGATGCTAACATATAAGTCACAAAGGAGATCTTAGCTAAACACTTAATCAGCATGATTTTCATCATCATCATGGTTCAGTAATTAACATGGTAGTGTCACAACATAAATAATTTTAAAATCAAATAAAAATATTACATAATTATAAGAACTAAACGTTCAGTTAATGTTAATTTGTAACATATATTTATAACTTATAATTAAGCCAATTTATTACCTGACTTAAATACATCTTCAAACAAATACAATTCACACTTCGTAATCGGGTGATGATTTTGTAAATAAAAGAGTATTTTTGGCTTGATTTTATTCACTGAAATGTGCTTTGTTAAAACCAATTGACAAATTTATGAAGTTTTTAGTATTTTTAAAACATGAACATCAAAATTCTTTTACGTTTAAAAACGTTTTGAAAATACTCTCAACCGTAAAAAATTATATTTGTTCACCAGGTTCAACTGACCGCATTTCAAGGAACATAAATTAAAATAGCGTATCACCAAAAGAAAAAACTGAATTTTCATTCAAAAATCACTTGAAATTTCAATCATTATAAATGATGTTATTTTTTTTATTTACACTTTTAAGAAATAATATTTAAGACCATTCAAACATTTCTTTTACCATTTTCATATTTGGGAAATAAATCTTTTCCGTAGATGTGCTATCGGGAAAAGTTCCTAAAGAAAGGCAATAGATAAAGATAAGATGGATAAAACGCGCTATCCTCCCATAATTACCGTTTAATTGCAGAGGCCAGAACGTAGCATTCATGGTGTGAGTTACGTCATTACGGGGTATTCTTACCTCGCATTTGGCAACAGTAAAAGTAGGGAATTCGATCATTAGTGACATCTGGTTACCTCAAAAAAATATCTATTGCTGAAAGCTTTCGCCAAAGTAAGTGGGAGAAAAAAAACGAATTTCAACGCGATTTTGAAAGGTCTTTTGAAATTCATGCGATACCGTGGATTTCGGTTATAAAGGAGATAATGGAAAATTTCTCGACTTTAGACTGTATGCTATATTGCCATGTGCAGAAGTCTGCTGTATTATTAATGTGCCTTGAAAAAAAAATGACAGAGAAAGAGGTTATAAGGGATAAAAGTAAACAGTCAAACACATTTTATGGGATTTAATATTGTGTTATAGTACGTTAAGCTTAATCCGTGTAATAAACAGTATTTTTTAAAGTTTAATTTCTGATCATTACTCTTGAACAGCTTTCTACTGTCACATGCTCAACAGTTATATAAATTATACTAAATTTTTTCAGCAGAATAATATTTCATTGAAAACATACAAAAATGGGGAATTATTTTGCTAAAAATTAGTATTTGTAAATAAAATAGTAACAACAAAATATTAGTAAATTAAATATGGAAAAAAATTCTATTATGTTTAAACTTGGAAACTCACACTGTCAATTTTAGAGTAGCAATACCATAATTTAATCTGATATTATAATCTTGAAAATATATATTTGCCAGATGATAATAAGTTAAATGACAGAAATATCAATAAAATGGTGCTTAAATGTAAAGAATAGAATTATCTAAATGGATTATTCTTTATAATTTCATTAATTTTCAAAACACTTAAGCTCTATTTTAATCATTGAGCTATATTTTTTGCGTTAGCTAAAAATAAAATATTCTGAAACAACCTGTTGTAGGTAATGCAGTTTTAGAAGTTAAGGCTTTGTAATGACGGGACGAATGTCTGGATAATAGGTAATGCAGTCAGCATTGCGCATTATGTATTATCAATATTTTTAAACTAACAGGGAGCACTTTTCGTTAGAACAAAACAAGAACAGGCGGGTTGCAAAAACTAATTTTCTTTAAATTATTGTCCATAACAACAAGATGAAAGAGTATTTGTAGCATGTCTGTCCTATGACTCAAAATTTTTGTTAGATAGTGAAAAATCCCCTAGTACAGTGAGAAAAAAAAGAATAAAACTGGAATTGCCCTTAATAATAATAATAATAATGAGTTTTAATGTTCAAAGTTCGGATCGCTTTCCTGACAAAGCTACTGGGACCATTTTTCCTTGACCTTTTGGGGGTCAGAAATACGTCGAAAAAAAGGTATGTTTTTTCACAGAAAGTATATTTTTGTGTCTGATTTCATAACTTAAAATATGACTTACACTAATTAAATAGCATATTTGAAGCCTCTTCTTCGAACCATTAAGATTGAGACTTAGAATGTGAAGATCCGATTTTTAGATCAAAAGTTATTTAGGTTGATTGAATTTTTTTTTCCGCACTGTACATTTGATAGAAGTATTTGGTCAAATTTTTCTTAAAAAAGTTTCCATGAAATAATAAACAATCTAAAACTATCTGAATAATCAATCTAAAAATCATTCCTTAATACTTACTAAAAAGTAACAAAATTTTGATAGCCATTTTGTCCCTATAGGTTTTTGGATGGTATTGCAAAATTTTAGGAAGAATTTTTTGATTGAGTAATCATTTAATTTCTTTATTGTTATTTATTAGCTTTTTGTCGTTATTTAAAATATTTTTTTAAAAACAGCAATATTAGTTATTACGGAGGGCGTTTTATCCTTTAAATTATTTTTGGAGGGAACCTATCCTTTTCAGTGGTTATTTTATATTAATATATATATATATTATTATATATATATAATAATATATATATATTATTATATATATTATATATATATATATATATATATATATATATATATATATATATATATATATATATATATATATATATATTTCGCACCCTGGAGGGGGGTGGACAGCACTCTCGGAAAATTCCGACATAGTTTATCTGGATCACATCATGTTGAAAGAGACACGAAAAAACTATTGCTCCTGCATTATATACTAACAGAAAAGGAGGTAAAAAGGCTCAGTCACTGCATACCTTATAATCTTACGCATTATGGAAAATCATATGGCTTCCAAATATGGAAGTGAAAGAGGGAAAGATTTTAAAAATAACTCCTCCTTTGAAATATAAATCTAATTATAATTCAATGATATGTTTTCAGCCTTGAAGTCTCAAAATAGAATATCTCTACACCTATTCTTTACCAAGACATTTTATTTGTTTTAATGCTTTTATTAATACAAAAGTATTTTTATAATTTTTGTATTACATATATATGTGCAACTTCTATTCCGGACTCAAAAAAAGTGCAACTAATACACAAAAAATAGTACGTGTAAAAGTTGTGTCTTAAACCAATAGTATTGTTGTCAGTCATGAAAAGCGACGATTCACGAAAAATCAGCGATAGTCTAAATAGAATGCATTTACATCATTTATTATTATTTATTATTATTACTATTTTAAATTTTTTATGTTAGAGGTCCAGCAAAGTAGGTCAATACAATGAGGAAAATTGGCCGTTCACGAATTTTACTTTTAACTTTAAAATAATTTCATTTAATCATTTACTTCAATCATTTTTGCATGTTTGGATAGCTTATAAAAGAAGTAAAAGCTTTCTCTTAGCCCATTTCAATTTAATTATTTTATTTACTTCTCTAGGAAAAAAGGGATAAACTAATTTCGCCTTTATTTTGTACTAGTATATTGTTATTGTGATGCATTTTTTTATGTATCATTGTAATTTTAAAAATATTTTGAAACAGCTGAAATGTATCTATTTCTTTTGTTAAAATACCTTCTCCGATCTCTCCTTTCATTATTTTTAAATGCGTGACTTAAGAGCTATTAAAAAAATTTATGGTCAAGTGAAACTCATTTATTTCATATACGACTTAGTTCTCCCCATGGAAAACTATATTAACGAAGTAAGATTTTAATGATGCAATAGGATACTGCAGATGATGGTTTCTTTAGAACAAATAGCAGTAATTTATAAACATTTCTACAAAAATATATTTAAAGAGTTTCCTTTCACACTAGTGGAAATAATAAAATCGCCCCTATATTATTTAATGTTTTCTTCAGTTTAGTTTATAGCTTCATGCTTTCGCTATTCATAATGAAAAATAATTTTAGCTTGATGATTTGCTATTTTTTATTACTATAGATTGCATAAAAAGCTATTATTACAAAAGAAAAAAACCAGAACATTAATTTGAAAATAAATTTGTTTAAAAGCACTTGTGGTATACGTGTTCGTAAAAGCAGGACAATCGAAAGTCCCGTGGTCGGTAGCTGAACTGCACCTAGGGTACCGGGAACTGGAGAAAATTTCCTTTCATTTCGGATCGATATCAAAATTTTGGAAGTAGCCTCCCAAATAAGTGGTGCTGCCATTTATCCGAAAGGTTTTGAGCTAAGACGTACTTTCACCCTTGCGGTGCTCTCTTGTCAAACGAAAGGCTCACCTTCCTGACTTAATTTGCAATGGCAAATTATGCTTGACTTGTTTAAGTGTCATAAGAAACTACAAAATAAATTAATGAATTCGAAATAAAAATGTTTTATATTTGAGCATGTGGCAACATATAAATAATTTGAACTCTTATTGCGAGAGGTTTTAGGAAGTTGTTGAAGATACATCATATTAAAATTCAAAGTAAAGTTAACTCAAAAATTGTACTCTTTTATACGTACTTTTAATATCTCATAGCTTCTAACCTAGCAGTCTAATAGACTTTAGATTGGTTTAGTTTGATTTAGGGAGAAAAGATTTATAACTAATAATGCCTAACTTATCTCGACAGTTGCTTTGGTCCCCTTTTGATCAATTATCAATTTATTTTTCAGTAAATTCAAGATGGAGGTTAAAGATTACCTCAGGCTTAAGGGAAAACTTTAGATATCCATATTAGATGTTCCTAATTATTTCAGATTTCAACTACACTGCAAAATATTTTGGATCAAATCACGGTAAAAAGAACTGGCACCTTGGGAACGTCTTACATTAGATTAATTTTACTGTAAAATTCATTTTTACCGTAGTACAGTAACCTGGGTGCCGGTACTTTTTGCCGTAATTTGATCAATCTTTTACTGTATACTTAAGAAACTTGAGGTAACAATTTTTTCCAAATTTTCCAATTTGCCCAAAGTTGAGGTAACAAATTTTTCTATTTCGAAACAATAAAATGAATGAACATTACTTAATTTATATTTATTCTAATTTATATTTTCGTTCTTCTCGTTTTATTTGTCGAAAGAAAAAGAAATATCGTTAAATTACATATTTTTAGGCATAGAGATAGATAATTCTTAATATGTGGATCAAACTTTTGGTTTTTATTAAACTTGTAAAATGAGGTTTTTGAATTTATTTGTTTCTGCTTCAAATATTTATATACATTTAAAAAATTAATGCAGATCGAAACTTCTATAAATGAAACAATCTGTTTTTAGGTGTTTAAGATTTTTAAAAATATTAAATTTTGGTCTTAAATTTAAGTTAGAATTATTAATTATTCAGAAATATAAGTAATGATTAAACAAAAGTAACTGGCATTCCACGATTTTTTTTTGTGTGCAAAAAGCTGGGAATTTGAGATTATATTTCAATATTCTTTCATTTTTATTACTATTAATGCTATAATGAATATTGAAATATTTCGTTAATTGCCATTAAATCTTCAATGTTTCTTAGTAAAAAGGAAATTAACTCATTTATTATTATTTTTTTTTTACTTGTAATTGCTAAATGTTGTGTTTATTGTGCTGAAATTAAGAAGTCCGTCAATATTTAGTGTTCCCATCTTTCTTTAAAAAAGAAAGACGTTGAAAAGTCTTTTAGTCTAGCGTATTAATTTTCTTTCCGTGTAAAGTATTACGTTAAAACAGAAGTAACTTAAAAGTGATGAAAAACGATTTTCGTGTGTATAGTTTTTTTCGTTTACTTTTACGTACAAAGATGAGTGTTCATTATGAAGAGTCAGAATTTTTTTTTTTTTTAAATTTACAAAAGACATTCATTTCTTGGTTTAGAAATCTCTTTGGGAAAAGAGAAGAATAATTAAACGACCCAAGAAAAAAGGAAAAAAATAATAAATGTGTGAACATACTCCAAATTAAAAATCCTCCTTATAATTACACAATGTTTGTTCGCATACTTTAAATTATTTTTTCGAAACAAAAGTAATAAATGTTTGTATTCATAATTCTGTTAATTCGTTGTATCTTAAAAATATACAGTGGTATTAGCTTATTCAAATTCTGGGACTTTAGATTTTAATTTTCTTTTTTTTTCACGGGAGATTTTGATGTTTTTCAAGTGTGCTTTACATGAATTTGAAAGATATTTTTGACATTTAATAAAGGGAATACTGATTACTTTTCATTTTTTTCTTGTTTTTATTTTAAGTAATTATTTCTGAATAAAGAACAAATTAAAAGACAATTTTGATTTAATTGAAGTTTCTATTACTAGAAACTAGTAATTTGAAAATGAAAGTTATAAAAGAACCATGCATCAAAACTAATGAACATAAGTGTACCTCTCTTCTGTCAACTTTTTTTTAATTCTCATTAAAAAATTATTGATTATTCTTGAAAAGCATCTTTATTTTAACTTTAATTACCTCATTTTCAAAGTCAAGAGAAAATTGAAAAAATTATTCATTAATTTTTGTTTAAAATTTCTTCCGCATTAATTAAATGGAAAAAAGAATGCAAATATTAAACAACTTTAGTTTCAAGAATAAATTGAGAAAAATTCATATAATTTCTTTTAAACTAGAAAGGAGACAAAATTAGCTTCTGAGTTTCACTGTTTAGAAGTGGATTGACATAAGAAAGTTCTGTACTGACCGGTTTCAATACATATTTTTAGAGTCCTTGAAAAGCAAATATGCACATTAGGGATTGGAAATTGCACTGAAGAAAAAAAGTATGGTCAAAACTACCAGAAAATGAATCCGCAGTGTTTCTGACTCTATGGGAGTAACAAAAGGCTTGGTAATTTTTACCGAAGTACTTTGGTAATTATTTTGGTAAAATTGACAATGAAATACGGTTCTATTATATGTGATAAACTTTGGTTTACGTGGTAAAATTTGGTAATTTTGTCTTGATACCTTAGAGCATAGTATTAAAACCATTTACTTGGTTAAATTTATTTTTCAGTTTTATATTTTTACTAAATATGTGGTAATAGGAGCTATAGTTTTGAAACCAAAATTTCCTGAAAAACATAACAAAATGAACTGAAAATTCGCCAAATGAAAGGTTTAAATACCCTTTATTTTGCCTTGATTAACCAGAATTATACTTTTATTTACCATAAGGATCATTAACATACAATAGAGCAATTTTATCAGAACTTTATTCCTCGTGCTAATTAGGCTATATAAAAATAAGAAAAATGCAATTTAAATCTATCGAATTACTAGGGAAGAAGTTGGGACTGGAAGCCCCAAAACCTATTTGATTGCAGATAAAAAGAAAGCAATTGAATGGTGGTATTAGAAACAATTTTCAGTTTCATCATTCAATCAATCTTGTTTAAATTTTTTCCTCTCATCTCACTTACGATTTCGCCTATACCTATAATTAAAGTTTGAAGTATGAAAATAGTTTGTAATGAGGTTTTCAATTCGATTCGAACTTATTCCCAGCAAAAAATTCAAAGGATTAAGAATTGTGTCAGATTGTGATAGTGTTAATGAAGTTTGATTGGTAGGAATTTTAATTCTGAGTAAAGTTTTAACATTTTCAAGCAATTTTTTTCTGAAATTTATTACGTTTACTATAGATGGCCAATTAATATTTAAATTTCTTAACAATTAAGTATCCCGTATTTTATCAATTATCGTAACGAATTATTTTTTCCAAAATTTGGTTCATGCTATGAAAAGGTTTTTGGAAATATATGATATTAATGCATTATTTCAAGTACACTGGTTATTATAAATTAAGGAAAATAATAAAAAGGACAAAATAACTTAATTAAACTGACTCACAGTATAGTGCTTTAAAATAGTATACTGTATGAAATAACATGAAAAGACAATCATGACGCAGGCACTCATGGTGTTGTAGAAATCAGTCTATTTATGAAATGAACAAATGAGATATGTCAGTTAGAAATAGAAAGTATTCGGTGTAAGAGAATCACGTCTATCAGCAATACAGCACAGACAGTGTTATGTTATGCTTTTAATTATGTTGTCTACCAGTTCTGTAGGAAGTGACAGCCATTGTTCTTACAAATCAGTTTCTAATCATCCAGGTTTTCCCCAGACATCTTAATCATGCTCGATAGGATTTAAGTCCAGTGTTCGAGCCGAAGATAATCATAAACGATGTGTCGTGTGAGCTCTGTGCGGCGTCATCTCTATAGACGTGAGCATTCATGAATCCAAGTGGAAAGACATGGAGGTCTGCAAATCTACCTAAAGAGATACCATTCCACACACAAAAAATTTCCCTTTGGTATGTGTCTTTTTCAGTGTTTTTTGATGGAAGTTAGCTGGTTCCAAGTTTTCTTTAAATCAAATTCCGCCTGCTATAACTTTGAAGGCTTAATCTGGACTTATCTGTAAGATAACAATCCTCCATGGATCAGCCGTCCGAAGGCTACGTTATTGCACACACTTATGGCATGACGAAGCAAGATGACAAAGAAGGTATGCAAATGGTCGCTCGAACAAACCTCGTTCGTGACTACGTAAAATAAAGTTAACACCAACCTTCAGGCAGCTGCACTAAGAGAATATCTGAGCAAACTCGAAGTTGCTATTCTATTCCTTCGAGAACATAGCGACAAACATCGGACATCGGCTCTTGTTTTGGATTGCGATTAGAAATTGTTGCCAAAGACTATGAGCCACGGAAGGAGCCACATTTAGTCACTTCAACCAGACTTTGCCCGTTCTCTAATCTTCCTATAAATCTTAATAGCAGTTCTCGGACAAATGATGTCCATGGATAAATATTTCGAATTGGCTCTAACAGATTTCTAATTTCAGAATCACAGTAAAACTCTCAGACTTGCTTAAAAACGCTAAATTTTATTCACCTTGCAGATGGCGTATTATATTGAAGTTTTACTTTGCAATTTTTATAAAACCACATATTCAAATTTCATTGGGAGTGACTTATTTTTGGTAGAGTTATCGCTATATTTGTGGTAGTTCAATAATACTAACTTTTTTAGCTAAAAATGATCCTTTAAACAGATTATAATAAATTTTAAAACATACAATTTCCTCCTTTTCTAAATATTTTTCTACAATCTGCACGCGTGAAATTTTATTTTAGTTTAACTTTTGTTTGTAAAAGATCTTTTATACACATTTTACAAGTGCATTTTACTTATTTAAATTTTTTTAATAGTTTACTATAGGTTAAGGTTAAACTAGCAAACTTTCTACACAATTTCAAGTTTACTTTTTGTGATTTGCATTAAGTATCAGTGTTTTATTTTTTAAATAGTTCCTTATTTTTGCCGATCATTTATACCATACATCTTTATTCAATAGAAACTGTTCGCAATAATGTTTTCGACAAAAAAATTGTGTTCAGTGCTTCAGGGTGGATATTTTCAATATTAGAAGAAAAATTATGTGTGTTCTCTAAACTGATGCACCGTTTATATGATTTTACTACCCATTGAATGTTAATCGGGTATGTGTATAGATACATATATACTGTCAAATGTAATATACAAAAGAAGAAAATTGATAAAAAGTAAACTTAGTTAAGATTTGCTTTCTTTTTCATTTAAAAGATAATTGAAAAACTTTACGAGAATCGAAGAAAAACGGAAATCACTTTCCGTTCATTTTTCTCAAACTACTTCTGAATGCAAATTGTCTTAAAATCAATTTAATAAAACTCCATTTTTTACCCGCACTTGTCTTCATGAAAGATGTTTTTGTCGTATCGAATTTAGAACAAGCTATCGGGGCTTTCCAAACGATAGCTTTCGCTTTTGAAATTAAGTAGTGGAAACAGGGGGCTCGTGTGACGCAACATCAATCTCAATCAATCAACTTTCTAAACCAAGTTGTCGTTGTTCCATGGCGATTAAGTTTAAAACCTCGTTCTGCACATAGTTGTGGGGTTCGGGTAGCAGGGTAAGTTTTCAATGGAGAAATTTTCTAAGCTCTCATGGGTTTAACATGATATATAGTTTGACATGGGCAGTGGCGTGGAATGAGCTGGAAATTGCAAAGAAAACAATCGTAGTTTTGGAATTTTATAAGTTGTATTATTCATTGACTCGCTTAAAATGTAGTATTTATTTTTGAAATTTTTTGAACTATTATTTTTGTCATCAAGATTTCATTCGGAATAGGATTTCAAACAATGTTATAAAATGCAACAATAATCAGAAATTTAAAATTGCTTTATGTTTTTTTACATGCTTTTTAAATTTATGGGGAATAAAAAATATATATATAGTGTCCTATACGGCTGGGAATCAGCTGTACTCCAAATTAACGATCGAATTGCACAGAAAAGAGGTATTTCAAATTAACGATAAAATATAAATATTGTATGGCTTCAGACTGAGAAAAAAGTAACATCAAAACTACCAGAATTCGGTAAAAATTTCTGAGATTCTGACTATCGAAGCACCGAAAACTCGGAAAATTTTACCTTTAGTGAAAAATTTGGAAAAGTTAAGATTAAAAGTTTTATAGTTTGTAAAAAAATTGGTAAATGTGGTAAAATTTGGCACTTTTAACATGATACTTTAGGGTATGGAATAAAATATACTTACTAATTTTTAGTTATGTATTTTTTACTAAACATGTGGTAATAAAAGTTATACTTTCGAAAAACAAAATATCGGACAAACCATTACCATATGAACGAAACAATTATCAAATGAATGGTTTATGTATGATTAAAGTATTTTTTAGTTTTCATTACCAGACTTTTTTTTAACCAGAAATGTCAATCATACAGTAGGGTAATTTTACCGGGATTTTTTTCTCCGTACAATTGCTTATATTCTGAAGTATTTGTCCGAAAATCAAACGTCATTCCCCGATGTAACTTTCAATTAACATTCGATGAATTTCTTCTAAATGTTTACAGTGCATACACAAAGAAAAAAGCAAAGGAAATCCTGTCAATTTTTAAGTCAGGAGCTGTAAGCCCCTGTCAGATCTAAGCCTGAAAGAAGTGTAGAGGAAATGTTAAGTTTATTTCAAATATACCTTTTTTTTATAACCAGATATCGAGAGACATTATTGAAACAGAAACCGACGGGTTGCGTTCCAAAATGTCATTGTTTTGTTCTCCGTATCATCTAACTAAAATTATTCGATTGAAAAACGTAAAGTCAATAAGTTACGATCTTTATCACTTACTTTTTTTTCTTTTCTCCAAGCCCTGAGCATGTACCGAGGTTATGAAAAACCCTTAACCATATAGCCCAGGACTTGGCCACTGGTCCATCTCCACTCCAGCCTATATAACATGATATTTAAAAAAAAATTTACTGAAAGTGTGGAATTTAAGAAGAAATAAGACAAAAAAAAATTTATATATGTGAAATGGGAAATTATTAAAATTTTAATAGATAGTCATTATCCGCTAAAAAAGTTAATTACTGTTATTAATCTTTTGGTTAAAACATTGTTTGTAATAAAATTTTTCTGCCAAATTTCTAAATTTGTTGGGCTAGGTTGACGACTATGCCAGGAGACAGTATAGGAACAACTAGTTAGATAATGTTCAGGCAAACCTTGTTGGCCGCAGGTGCAAAGGTCAGTATCTGTTATATGTAGGTAATGAAAGAAGGTTGGAAATGGTCCATGACCCGTCAAGAACCAGATGACTTGTTTTGAAAAAAGTAACATTGTTAATAATTTTGAATAGACGTCTGCCTCTGTCTGAATTATTCCATTGAAATTGCCATTTTGTTAGAAGAGAATCTTTAATACTTCTTTTAAGATATGAAACTAGAAGTGGGTATACGTAATTTTTCGGTTGTCTCGTAGATTGTTTAGCTAAATTATCTGCTTTTTCATTACCTACTCTATTGCTGTGTGCTTTAATCCAGGAAATTTGTATTGATGTGTGTTGAGGTTCTTGTTGAATATCAAAAGAAATTCTATTATTTGTGCCAAAATCAAGTATTGATGATGTTGATGATTTTGAGTCTGACCAGATGACATGAATATCGTTATTATTGAAGTTTTCAGTGCTCTTTATATATTTAATGCATTCAAGGATTAAATTAGAGTAGGTTAATTATAAAATTTTTTGTTGCGGTAATAGATTAAATCCTTCATTAAATTTATTTCGTTATCACTTGGAGAGTTATAAAATGAGATTAAAATTAATGGAGAATTATTTGATGAATTCATCGAAATCGAAACTGAATTTTGTAGGATATCTAACTGTAGAGGAGTTATTGTTTTATTTGGCATGAATATACCGCTTTTACCATCTGCCGACAGGAAAAGTTTCCAAAAGCTTGGGTATCCTATTATTGTTCCTTTAGGAGAATATGGTTCTTGAAAACAAACTATACCAATCCCATGCTCAACAACCGTTTTTTGCAATAAAAAGATAGCTGCTTTGCACCTTTGAAGATTAATTTGCAGAATGTTAAGGCCGTCAAAATTTGTTGATATAGTGTACTGTTTTATATCATTATTAAATTGGTTAACCATCACTTACTGTATCAATCGCATTTAACTGAAATCTTGCTAAATAATACAATTTAAGATACAATTTGAAATCACTGCTAAATGTTAGACTAACGGCCACATTTATTGAAGCCTTAATAAAGTGTCGTTTTAAGGCATATTATCACGCAAATTATTTCTTCTAAAACAACATAATTGATGCACCTATAGTTTGAACTTAACTGAACTACACAACACTGTAATTCAACTCCAGGGAAAAAATATTTAGTTTAAGGTCATTTTGTACATCTTCAAACCTTTCTTTGTTTTCTCTACAGAATTTCTGTTTTCAGATGAAGTTTTTCTAATTGTCATTGTTTCATTTTGTCAATTTACATATATCATATCACAAGTGTTCATTTTTTTGTTGTCACTAGACTTAAAAAAACTCTTCGTGTACCTTATCAGGCATCCTCTTACTTTCTAATGTTCATGATTTTAAACAATTCATATATTTTGTTACCTTTTGAAATCTCCTTTATTTTGACTGTCAGAATAGCAATAACCAATCAAGCTATAAAACGTTCCTCTCTAATTTTATTTCTTCGTTTTGATTACAAGGAAAACATTAAAAAAATGTTTACGAAAAATTTTCAAAAAAATTCCGAATTCGCGTACTGTCTAGCAAGATTAGCTCTAAGTTAGGTTTTATGAATGAGAACGGGGACTTATCTACAGTAGTATTATTCGATAAGTTTTGCCATTCCTACACTCAAAAACAACTGAGTAATGTTGTACAGTTAAGGAGTGTGCAACGTCTCGAATCACTCAAATAGTTTTATTTTATTTTATAACCGTCGTTGAACAGCTGACCCATTCCGTTTGGGTTTACAACTACTAATGTTCAACTACGCAGCCTTGTAATTTCGAACACAATTCAGAAGACGAGAGAGCTCCTGGATCAAGTAGTGGGAGAAATTTTGCATTCGTAGAGGACTTTTTGATGAAACTAACGCTCTAACCCCTGAGCCATACTCAAATAGTTTGAAATATTCACAGTATTGACAGCCAGAGAGTAGCTATTTATTTGTTTTCTATCCTTGGATTGTTTTTATTTTATTTATTAAACGGCGTTCACCAGTCGATCCGATTCTGAGTTTACGACTATCAATGTTCAAATTTTTAGCCTTGTAATTTCGAACCCAACG
The DNA here is from genome assembly GCA_949128135.1 of Parasteatoda lunata. NCBI lineage: Eukaryota > Metazoa > Arthropoda > Arachnida > Araneae > Theridiidae > Parasteatoda > Parasteatoda lunata. Next base: position 10,202,826 of record OX421973.1, on the reverse strand, counting down.
CAGAAGCGAAGGTAAATCCCGGATAAACCATTGAGACAAACTTATCCTTCGTGGAGGACTTTTCGATGAAACAAACCCGCATTTGCGTTACATGGTGAGGAAAAACAAAAAACTTCCCACCGTTAGCCTGACGGCAAGAGGACTCTTAACCCATGATCCATTTACCACTGAAGATATTTTACGTCAGCATTGTAATCGATGCGACCTGGAAACAGAATTTGTATCAAATGGCTTCCACTGGGATTCGAACCTTGTTTCATCTCATTGGGAGGCAAATGCTCTGTTGCCTGAGCCACCGAGGTTCTCCTGGAATTGTTCTCCTTGAAATGTTTCAATAGGAAATTTTAAAATACAGTGAAACGTTGATGTAGAAAATATTATAAAAATTCGAATAATAACAATGGCGTATAAAATGCCTTTATATTGCAGTAAATGTAATTAATTATATTTGAATAAAGTGTTATTCGATTAGCTAATTTTAAAAAAAAATTTCTTTTTAGTTTCAAATTAGTTATTAAAGAATATTTCGTAGATGAAATCTGTTAACCCCCTTCTTTTCAAAAAAAAAAAAAAAAAAAAAAAAAAAAAAAAAAAAAAAAACGAGCCTATCTGGCAATCTATTTCTGACTGGAATATTATAATCGCTTAAAAGTTCCATCCTTAGTCTCAAACTGGATGCAGATAACATCGCAGAGCGTGTAAAAACGGAACACCTTGCTCACCCCTTTAGCACTGATATTTAAAATAGTTTGCGTGTTAGATTTTGCAGGAATAGACATTACTTTTCAAGTCATTGCCACACCCTTATTATCTGCTTAGTATTGAAGACACTTTATCGGTCATTGTTAACGCTCAAACAATTTAAGGTGTATTCACTAGATTGCTTTTCGGATAAAACCTCGCTGTAGCAAAATGTTGAATGAAATGGGTGTTTATAAATACTCTCATGAAAAATGTAAAAGATTTCAAGCGGAAGATTCTATTAAACAATGTCCAGACAGAATCGTTCTTACGCGAAAACAAACTGAAAAGTTTAATCTGTTTTCATCGTATAAATATCCTTCTTTTTGTTATAAATAAACGATTTTATGTAGAAGTCAAATGGTTTGAAATCAAACTTATTTTAATAAGAAATATTTTCCCACTCTGTACCGACAATACATTTTTGTTACTTCATCAAAAAGAAGTTCATATTAAACATGCAATTGGAAACGAGACTTTTAATGTTGCATTTAAAGTAGAATGAACGTACCACATTCGATGATATTGTTTCCAAAGTTTGTAAAAATCGTGAATTGTTTTTCATTATTCTTTAAGATTTTTTAACTTTTTCAATGCAGTTTAATTTCTCGAAAGAAATATTTAAAATATTGATAAAATAATAATTATTAAATGAAGAATAGTTACGTCACGTAAAAATTATCACTTGACTCCATCGAAAAATCCATAGTTAAGCGATTAACAGCCGTCAACCAAGTTCTCAAACAATAAACTTCTCAAAAGTTGAAGAAATTTGGCGTGGACTCCAAAACCTCCGTCTCGTGGAACCACTCACCTTACAAATACGATCAGATAATAGACTTTACTCTTATAGGATAACTGTGGTAGGAATTTTAATAAAGTGTTTAAGTAAACAATTTTAGTGGGTTAATAATTTTGAGCAACGATTTTAGTGATCCTGACAAAGATCAATTACGAAAATTCGTGTTTCAAATAATTTAGAGAGAAATTTCGTATATCTTGTTCATGCCTTTTTTATTCAGATCCTGAAAATTCTTGAAAGATCATACAAATCAACACCCCGTTCAGATCGTGTTTCATAAAATAATTATTAAAAAGGCAAGCACAAACACGTTTTTTTTTATAAAGTAGAATTTTTAGGTAAAAAGAATACAGAGCTGGTGTTATCTTTTAACGAATTAAAAAAAAAAGAATCGTCTGCAATTTGTTTTCAACAATGAGCAATGTTAATCACATGGAAAAAAAATCGTCTTAACATGTTTTATCCATCGGACTGACTAATTTTGTTTAGCGATTTTAAGAATTGGGTGTTGAAATTGCTCTTAACACTCACTGACACAGTTTCGGGGTCTAACCGTTATGCAAGATACACATAGAGTCGCGGTGGCTCAAGGGATAGAGCCTTCACCTCCATATGAGATCACCTAGGCTTGAATCCCAGGGTTGGCTGGTTGATACGAAATCTGCTTCCAGTTCACACCGCCACAGTGCTGATCTAAATATATCCTTAATGTCAGACGGATCATGGGTTGGAATTCCCTCACAGTCGGGCTAACCGTAGGAAGTTTTCGTGGTTATCCTTTCCATTTAATGCAAATGCGGGTTACTTCCATCAAAAAGTCCTCCACGAAGGCTTGTTTGTCTCAATGCTTGATCCAGGAGTTTATTTGTCTTCTGGATTAGGTTCAAAATTACAAGACTAAGGATTTGAATATTGATCATCGTAAACACAAAATTGGGTCGGCAGTCCAACGCCGGTTATAAAATAAAATATAAGATACATATAGACAGACGCACAATCTTTTTCTTTAACTCTTATGGGTCGATTGTAACACTTTTCGAAATTTTGTAACTCCACAGAGGATTGAGTTACGACCCTGATATTACTTCTTTCTGCAATAAACAATGAATAAGTCAATTTATATAAGATACTTCGATATAGGTACTTAAAAAGAGTTCCCATGGTCTGGAAAGATTTTTTTTAAAGTGGTAGCAAAAAGAGAGATAAATATAGAGTTTTAAACAAGAAATAAAATTTTAATATAAAGAAAATATGTAAGGGTGCTAAAAATACAACGGGTAAATATTTCTTAATTCTCAAATGAAATCTAAATGTACACATTTTTCAGTAGTTCTGAAAAATCGTAGCTACCAGTCATTCATTAGTGGGAATCCTGTTAAATATCATGAGTTTTGAGTCATTTAAATTTTGGAATTCTGAATATGCTGTGGAATAACATTTATAACAGTTTGTAAATGCCCTTCACAGTCACTCAAAGAACTCAAAATGCACATTTTAAATTCAAATAAGAGCATTTTGCTGTATAAATTTGCAATTCGTTTAGTATCCAACATTGAGTCTAGATTATTCACTTAAAAATATTATAAAAATAAAATTCTATTTACTTTAAATATTAATTTTTAACTTCTAATACAGAACGATTAGAATTATTCCAATGTTTCAGAAAGTACTACCAGCTAATAAAAGCTAGTAACTTAAAAAAAGAAGCTATTATAAAAACTTTTCATTTCAAAACCTCTACCTTGAAGCTAAAAATAATAAATATATTTCGTATTAATTTCGCCAAAAATTATTATTACGAGCAATTATGATTAATTACTCAATAAAACTTTCCGTTCTCTTAAAAACTTTCCTTCGTAGCTTCTTTTAATTTAAAGTATGGAACGAAAAATTAAGCATTTTTAAACCCATCCATCAAATTTATTTTTAAATCACAACTTCTTCTCATGGTTGAGCGAAAAAAAGGAGTTTTATAATCAACCAAAACAAGAAAGAACATAACCTTAATTATTCTTTATATATAAACGATGTGTCGATTTAAATGCTTTAAAAGTTAATACTTTCCCCTTGCTCTCATTTAATATATGAGAGGCCATTTAATGCAGCCACTTTGGCGATAAAAGCTTCAAAAAAGTTGAAACTAAAAATAAATCTCTAATTGATTCCCCCATTAACCTTGATAAATGGCTTATCAACCAAAAAAGACTTTATGATGGAAGGAAAAAAAATAAGATCACATTTAAATCCTTTGATAAAGCGTAAACCACGAAATCGTGAAGCGGACTTTTCACACTCCGATTGATTTTAAAGGAATCTTTTTTTAGTTAAGTTCAGCATTAAAAAAAACAGAGGAAAAAATGTGTAATTACCAGCATTTACATTTCATAGTGTGTTAATGATGATGCATTATGAGTTCCAAGTTTCATTTCTCTTTCAGCAAAAAGAAAAGAATTATTTTTAAGAGTTTGTCACCAAAATTAATGATCTCATTTTTGCTAGATTGATATGAATATTTATTTTTGTTCTCTTATGCGAGAGACTTTTAAACTCTGGTAACAAAATAACTGTTTCAGAGTTTTATTTTGGATGATTTAGGTGTGTGTATTCCAGAAATAATTATAATTTTTAAAGCAACAAAGTATTAAAAAATCAAAACGTTTTCCTTATCTTTGTCCTATTTTCAAATGGCATTTTCACTTTTTTAAACTTTAAAATTTATATCCTGGAATTGTAAAGAATTCTATTGAATTTTTAGAATAAGTAATTAGAAAAATAAAAAATAAAGCTTCGTATAATATTTTCCCTGAAGAAATTGAAGAATTCCAATTGGTTGAAATGAATGCAATAAAGAATTTGAACAAATTTGCACATTATGAACTTAATACGAGCTATGGTGTTATACATATCAAAATTAAAACATTTGAAGTATAATTAAAAATGTTCTTCAGAATTTTAATGAATACTTCTAAAAATTCGTTTATTCAAGCATTTAAATATGAGTGATTCTTTTATGGAATAATCAGATATTTTATATAAGCTTCATATATGCTAATTTCACAACGCGATACGCAAATTGCGCAATAACATATACACTATATTATTTCTGTCAGGAGTTCATGCGTTAAAATGCTATGACGTTTTTAAGGTTATGTATAGTTATGGTTTAGTTGCTTTTAGTTCACGAGTTAAGGTTTATCTATGATATACTGATTTGATAAATAGAATAAATAAGGGGATTTTATTTAAACAAATAATAAAATAAAAAGTTTTAAAATAGCTGATTATAAAAACTAATCCAACCAACAAACTAAAATAAACTTATCTAATCCAACAAACTTGGACGAACTTGATAAATATCAATAAATCAGGTTTATCGTATCTAATTCAACAAATTGGATTCAACTTATGGAAATTAACAAATTAGTGTCAGCTGATCCAAACTAAAAAATTAGACTCAAAAAGTACAAACCAACAAATGAAGATCAACTTATCTGAATCAGTAAATTAGAATAACTTATCAAAATTAACTCAATTTAACCAACAAATTAGAATGAAATAATCCTACTCAGCAAACAAGAATCCACTTATTCACACTAGCAAATTAGAATGAATCAAGCTCAAATAAGAAATTAAAATCAATTAATCCAGATCATCAAATTAGAATCAACTTATCCAAATCAATATATCAGAATCAAATGATCTAAATCAACAAATTAGTTCTAAATCAACAATTGGTACAAACCAACAAACTAAAATAAACTTATCCAAATCAACTATTTAGAATCAACCTATCCAAATTTACAATTAAAATCAACTGATACAAACCAACAAATTAGAAAACTAATCTAATTCAACATATTTACCCATTTGTATCTGGAGTCCTTTGGTCAGATTGAAATTTAAAATCAACTAATACAAATCAACAAATTCGAAATAACTTATCTAAATCAATAGATTTAAGCATTCGTATCAAGAGCTCTTTTAAAAAGGCGCTTGCTCTTTTCTGAAAAGAAATAAGTTGTAGCACGAGTATTTCATTATTTGGATTTCTAGCAGAGACATTTATATTTAAAAATGAAATTGAAGCATACTGTTATTCAATCACTCAAGAGAATTATAATTATGGCTAAAATAATAATTTGATAGAAGGAACTACTGTGAAAGTTTCCAAATCAGTGCGTAATTAAATTACATAATCGAGAAACCCGTCTAATTCTCTATATTGACCCAGTATTTAATCTCAAAAATGCAATCTATAAGTCTTGTATAAGTTCATATAATATTATTTAAAGAATTACTTCAAACAACAATGAACACGCTGAAGTTTACAATAAATAAGTGAAATGGACAAAATTTTTTTAAATTTTGCGTTGCCAATTTCAATATTAAACCAAGCTTAGTCAATTTAATTTAATTGCAGTTGATAAAAATGTATTCCAAACTCATTAACAAATAATTGACAATACTTATTGTACTGAATCCTTAAATGTCCTGAATGGCTGTCTAGCAAACATTTCGCTTGCACTCGTTAATTACAGTTATTGTTAAGAGTCAGTCAAATAACAAATTTAACACATACAAGTTTGGAATCTTTAAAACAAACGTCACTTATCCAAAGTATTAATCGTTGCTTTATCTGCTAGGCAAGGCTCACAAATTTCTAGTCACATCATTCAAATAAACGTCTAATCTAACTACTAACGCAGAGGCTGGGTTTATGCGTCAAATGCATACACCACATTTCCCACGTACATTTGGCGAGGCAGGCTTATCAATAAGACACCGCTGCCAGTCCATAAACAGTAATTATAGTTTCCGCGGGGTGAGCGAAATAACAAGTTTTAATTTAAGTTCGTATTGCGTTTTCCAGAGACGGCGAGAATGTGGTGAAATTTTCACTAATTCGGAAACTGCTTTATCATCGATCAAGAAACGTTGATGTCTGATATGTATGTAAATACTTTTAAGAGGAAATTGCAAAATTCTCTCATCCGTACCGTCGCCAAGTTTTTGCTGTTTTTGGCGCAGACTTATTCCTCATCGCGATCGAGAGGGTAGAGTTAATTTAGAAGGAATGTTCAAAGTGCAAGAATTCGCCTCTCTTCAGAGACAACTACTAATCTAGAGGAAGATTTAAATTTTCTTTCGTGGCAGAAGGGTGTTCGGAAATAGAGAAATGTTCTATTGATGTGGATAGAATAAATTTAATACCTTAAGATTATAAGACAACATATTAATGAATTTTTAAAGATGTGTTATTCAAGCGCAAGGAAAAGGTGTCTGTATAACATTGATATTGGATTTGACCATCCATGAAGAAATTTCCTATCTTATGACGATAAGAGTTTGCAACCCTATTTAATACTAATTTCCATTCTGTCTTATTTATCGCTATTTTTTGATAATTTATAATAAAATTGAAAATTTATATTTTCAAGTGGTATAAAATATTATGGGACGATTTTTAAATGTTGTATACAATACAATTATCAATGATATCATAAGCTTAGTAGATTCTAAATATATTTGTAATCAAAAATTAAGCGTGATTAGAAAAAAAGATTTTGGACAATTTCTTTGAGAGTTTGATGAAAAAAGTGGAAGATAGTAATAAAATCTATAATAATGAAATTGAGAGTTTGTGTCGTAAATGATGACTGGTGCATGCTAAATCTGTCAGCTTACAAAGTCCTCCATGTTCCCATAACAAATTATATCTCTGGGGATACTAAATTGGAGATAGATCGTTTTCTGGTTAAGGTCACAATTACGATCTGTGGATGAATGAATGGATGCATGCCTAGGAACGGATGAGTGTGCCAGAAGTTGGATTCTTGGCCAAAGATGGCGTCACTGGAAAACAAGAACGATTGCAACCCTTGTTGTTGTTGTTGTCGTAAGCCTTAATGGCCTACGACAACAACAACAAGAGTTTGTGCATATGTGTCACTCTTGTAACTCCAGAACTATTTCAGCTGATGCCCTGAAATTTGGACAGAGGTTGAAAAGGGGTAATTTTAGCCCCCGATTCTAAAAAAAATGTTCAAACATTTTATTTAGATCGTTCAGAAGAGGCATTTAAAAAATAGAACTTTCTCATTGGGTTGGAGATAGTGCCATTGATCTAAATGAAACTGAAGACTATTTTAAAGATATCATCAGTGATGTTTGTTTGCTAATAGATTTCATTAAAAAATAAGAGATTATTGCACGGTCCTAGATATTTCATTATTTTTCGTTCCTTATGTCAGATAAATTTAATGATCAACATAAGTGTGGTAAAATAGGTGAACAAGGTCACTAAATTAGTATTCCTTAAGGAAACTGAAACCACGTGAGTAATTTTTAATAAGTAAAGAAAGTTAATTAAAAAAGGGTGTTATTTCGTTAAGGAGAAAAGCAAAAACCTCACAAACTCTTTTTGACGTCAATGATGCTTTATTAATTTTGATAAGAGCAACTAACTTGAAAAAAAAAAAAAAAAAAACAATTTCTAAAAAGCAAAATAAATGGAAAAACGGTATCAATTCCTTAATGATAATTCTAAAAATTCATCATGCTATAATTGAAGATGATGATTAATTACTTTTGATAATAGGTACTAATTAAAATAAAACTATGAGCTATGTACTAAAAAACGGAAAAGGTTCTAATTTGTTTAGGTAAAAGGTAAAAAATTACCATTCCGTCATTGCCTCAAATAATGATTTGTTAATTATGGTAATGGGTATGAATTGGAATAAAAGACAAGATATGTACTGAAAAGCCATATTAATGAATAAATGGCACTAATTCGCTCAGGAGAAACATAAAGATGTTGTATACTGTTATTAATGTCAATAGTGCTTAATTACTGTGATAATAGGCATACTAATAGTTGAAATTAATATAGTTGTTACTTATTAAAACTGCATCAGTACTGAGAAGTTTTAGTACAGATATTCAGGAAAGAGGTCTTTTTACGAGCCTTCAATCGGTAATAGGATTCAGAGATAATCGCTTAATAGTGGTGAATTTTGGCCTCGAACAATAGCATCGTGCCGAAAGATACTGAATACAGTTAATCTTTATTTTGATGGGACGAACTACTAAAAGCTTGTTTCGCTTAATCTACGTATTGTAAGGTCCCCAGAAAAGACAATATCTGATACTAAATTAAAAAAATGAATTTTTTAAAACTTTATTAATTTCGTTTTTATATGTATTTCAGTTTTGTGCATGTTTTTGTAGTTCTGTTCAGTACTAATTTAGTGATAGTTTCTAGGACGGGAGAACGGATATTCAGCTAGTATTAAAAAAATACAGGTATAGTGTCACAAAACAGATATACAAATGTTTAAACCAGCAACATATTATCCAATTTTAAAATAATTGAAATTATAGAATTCAATTGTCAAAACTCTTGAATTGGATGATCAAAAATTTAAAGCATGATAAATTTTAAATTAAGACTTTCTAATTTAAATTAAGGAAATGAACCACTAGAATTTAATAAAAGACTAACTTTTTACTATGTTTTTTCTTATTAACAATTTATTCACTTTGCTTTAAAGTGACATAATTATGTGAATTTTCATTAACAAATATTTCTTTTTATGCTCTAAATTAATATTTAAAATTTATAACAAGTTGCTTAATGAAAAGAATTATTCTTATAAATAAGAAAATAACGATGTTTAGATAAATCTGTCATAAATAAATAGATGAAGAATATTAAAACCACGATATAATCAATGTTATTGGAAAAGAAATATGAGATCGGAAACAGAAGAAGTCATCTGGATTCCAGAACATTCGATACCTATCTTTTCTTAAAGGATTTGACAACTGAATAATCGAAAGCACGTTCTGACAAATAAATCTCGACTCCAACAAATGTTCCAAAACGTACATCAAATAAGAGGAAAAAGAAGTCTCATTCCATTACGTAACTGGAACTGCAACCTTTCATGTAGGATTAAGAAATCCCGCGGCGATTTTTCCCGAAAAAGTTGGTATACAATAATGCGTTGAAATATAGAATAAAAAAAAAGAGAGAAAAATATGATGAAAAAATTTCTTCCATTACACAAAGAAAGTCCGGTCGAATTTCCTTATTTTCTGGAAAAAGAATGATGAAGGAAGAGTTGACGAGTGAAAACTCTGAAGTTTTCTTTTCAATTGCGGGTTTTGTGTCTTCTTCACACAAAACAAATAAATGATTTTGGTGCAAGTGTTGAAACTTTAGTTATGATGAGTTTATTTTTTATGATTAAAATAGAACTATTTGAATGTTTATGTGAAAAAGTGCTTGAAATGAATTCATCTATTTAATATAAACGTCAAATGCGTGTATGAGTTAGAGAGCCCTATAGAAAATTAGTAAAACTCTAATTATAAGTTTATATATATATATGTGGGGATGGCATGAGTGGTCGTCTTTGAAAATAAAAAGAGGCACTGTTCTTTAAACATAAACATATATTAAAACTAAATCTACATAAGGACGGACGATAAACACATAGATAGCACATAAATATAAATGAGGAAAAGTTCAAAAAAGTTCGGCATAATCACAACCAACTCCTCTTTGGAGTTCATCAGCGTCTTTCTTCGTTCGCTACAAACCGTCATTCGTGATCTCAGGGAAATCCCCATTCCTTCCAAGTAGTGCTCACAGGGATCAACTTACAGCTTACATAGTCTGGCGGGTCAACTTTCAGCTTACATAGTCTGAGATCAGCTTGCAGTTTACAGCTTCAGGAACTGGCACCACAACCGGCCATGCTGACTTCGGCTGGTCCTCCAGCGACTCTAAAAAGAAAAAAAAAGAAAAAGCAGAGCAGACTGAAATTTATAATTGATTTCTGAAAAATAAATGTTTTAGGTTAATTTCGTCTTTTATGAAAAAATCTTTCAGTTAAGAGTCAATCAGTTCAGGCAAATTCACTCTTTCGTCTTTACACGTCTTTTGTTTCTTCTTCAACGTCTTCGTCTTCTTTTTTTTTTTTTTAAACATCTTTCGTCTTTTTTCTTCAACGTCTTTCGTCTTGAACTTCTTCTACGTCTTTAAATTCTTTCGTCTTCTTTTACGTCTTTAAGTTCTTTCGTCTTCTTCAAAAATCAAATTCGCTTCTTTAGCAATTATTTTTCATCTTCAAAAATTACAGTCTTTTTTTTTTTTTTTTTTTTTTTTTTGTCTTGGCAAGCACTAAAGTTCTTGACAACTGTTCCATGATTTCAGATACTCCGCACACGTTGTCGAGCAGTTAGGTCCTTCGTGATTTCCTTCTTTTACTACATCATAAGTATTTCCTCCTTTTACTCTTGTTATTTTGTAGGGGCCAAGGTACTTAGGTTTTAGCTTCAAATGAGGTCCAAATTGGGTTCTTTTGATGTTCAATTTCGTACGATTTTGGCTCCTTTCTTCTTAAATTGTAGATCTTTTTATTTTCTTCTTGAATTTTACAAATTTGCTGCCTTGCGTCTTTTCTTAGTTCCTCTCTTTGGGTTTCAAAATGAGCCTGAAATTCAATTTCAATAATTTCTTTTAACTTTCCCAGTTCACTATTATTAATTTTTGTCCCAAAAAGCAATTCGAATGGAGTAGTGTCTATGCTTCTTTGATAAGTTGAATTAATCGCTTGTTGAACTTTATTTGTATGCTTGTACCATTCAGCTGGATTTTCTATGGATAATTTTGAAAGAATTGATATGATGGTCTGATTCATACGCTCTACTTGTCCGTTTGCTCTTGGTAAACCTGTTGTTATTAAATGATGTTTAATATTTTCTTTCGAGCAATAATCAGCAAATTCACTGGAGGTAAATGTTGTACCCCTATCTGAAATTATCTGGGAAGGACTTCCAAATACAGTTTTTTGGATTTCTAATTTGGCTAAAGTTTCAGCTGACGTTGTAGTTTTCGTAGGATAAATCCATACAAACTTGGTAAAAGCATCTATTATCGCTAACACATATTTATAATTTTTATGGGTGCTCTCCAAAGGTCCGAGATGATCAATATGAAAAGTTTTCAAAGGCATATCTTCTTTATGCAATGGATGTAATAGTCCTTCTTTCTTTCCTCTTTTATGATTCACCAGTATGCAATGAACACAATTTGCTATGATGTTTTCTATTTTCTGTCTAAGTTTGGGTATGAAATAATATTCTTCGATTTCTTTTTCCGTATATTTAATTCCTGAATGTCCTTTCTCATGAGCTGTTCTTATAATTTCGATTTGCATATTTTCTGGCACAACCACCAATTCTTTGCCATTAACAAATTTATACAAAATTCCATTTCTATTGCAATAATCTTCATAATTCGAAATTTTAAGTAGTTCTTTTATAGTCTTGATTCCAGTATCCTTATCTTGGGCTGATCTGAGTCTTGGTAAAATTTTATCGACTGTAACACAAAATACATTAATTGGAGATCGGCTAAGGGCGTCTACGTGAGCCATCTTTTTTCCAGAACGATGCTCAATTATGTAGTTGAATTCTTGCAGCAAAAGTGCCCAACGAGCTACACGAGTCGACAAATCTCGTTTTGACATAGTCTTTTCAAAAGCAGCACAGTCAGTAATTATTTTGAATGGAATGCCTAACAGATAGATGCGAAATTTCTTAAGGGCTTCTACGATAGCAAGAGCTTCAAGTTCGTAGCTGGAATACTTTTTTTCAGCATCAGTCGTTTTCCTACTCATATAGTAAGTGGGGTGAAAATGTTTTTCATCAGGGGGTTTTTGCATTAAAATGGCAGCATATCCTTCTAAGCTGGCGTCTATGTGTAATTCAGTTTCGTATTTAGGGTTATATATTGAAAGAACAGGATTTTGGGCTAACAAAGATTTTAATTGATGAAACGCTTTCTTTTTTTCAATGCTAAACTTAAACTTACGATCTTTTTTTAGCAGGTCACTCAGTGGTCTAGCTATTATAGAATAGTTGGGAATGAATTTTCTGAAATATCCGGTTAATCCCCAAAAACTATGAATTTTTTTCAAATTTGTTGGCTCCGGAAAGTTAAGAACTGCTTTGGTTTTTAAGGTAGATGGGAATATTTTTCCATCCTCTATCACGTGACCTAAAAATTCAATGCGCTTCTTTAAGAAATGGGACTTTTTAAAATTAATATCAAGTCCATATTCACTAGCAATATTCAATACCAGATTAAGCCGTTCAATACCTTCTTCAAGGGAGGAAGACAAAATAACTATGTCATCTAAATATGGTAAAACTATACCTTCATTAATCAAAGTTCGGAAAATGGTGTTTATGAATCTTTGAAATACAGCGGGAGAGTTACATAGTCCAAAGGGAACTTTAAGAAATTGATATTGTCCTTCATGTGTCACAAATGAAGTGTATTTTCTACTATCTTTATTTACATCGACATGTAGGAATCCGTTCTTAAGATCAATCGTACTGAAAATTTTCAAGCCTTGTAGTCTATCTAAAATGTCTTCAATTAATGGGAGGGGAAATCTATCTTTGACGATTACCTTATTTAGTTTTCTATAATCTATGCAAACACGAGGAGATCCGTCTTTTTTCTTAACTATTACAACGGGACTACAATATTCGGAAGAACTAGGCTCCACTATTCCTTGTTTTAACCATTCAGCGACTTGAGCTTCAACAGTCTTTTTTTCAGAAAACGGCAATCTACGTGGCTGATGAAATATAGGTTCCTGATTTTTAACCAAAATGTTCATTTCCACATTAGTTGTCTTAAGTTTATCTGGCGTATAATCTAAAACTAATTGTTGTAACTTATTTTTCAAAACATTAGGAACACAAGGATCTATGTTAATTTCAACCTCATCAGATATAGTAAGATCGATTGGTAAAATAGACAAATAGTTTACTTCATCAAAATACTGAATTTTATTTTTAATTGTGATACCCTTTTCATTTATAATTGTTTCTCCCTGCATTAAAACATTAAGGCCTATAATAGCGTCATAAGGCATCATATCATTTTCTACAACACATATTTCAGCAAAACATTTGAAATCATCAATTTTAATGCTTTCTTTAAAATAACCTAACGGAGTCACTTTTGATTTACCAAATCCATTTAGAGTAGAATTAGACGGAAATAGTTCTTTAGAGTTTAATTTATTAAAAACTGATTTTCTGATTAAAGTGGCTTGACTTCCTGTATCAATCAAAGATTTGACAGTTAAGTTATCAGCTATTACCATTTTAAACAACTTTGGCTCTACACTAACATTTAAAGTAGCAACTTCCGTTTTTGCATTTGATTTTGGACATTGCGAAGCTTTGTGTCCAAACGCTTCACATTTAAAACACTTTAAACCCTTATCTTTATGTATGCAATATTTTGAAATATGATTTCTTGAACCACAATTATAACACAATTTATTATTAAAAGTTTCAACATCAGTATTATACCTTATCTTATTATTATTATTTTCATATTTATTTTTATTCCTATTTGAAACATCTTTTCTTACATTATACCAATCATCATATTTTGCTTTTGTTCTATCATAAGAATTATATTTATTATCATCATGTTTTGTTTTGATTTTATCGAAAGCACTTTTACTCTTTGCAGAATCACTTTTTATTATTTCATAAACTTTAAGTTTCTCTTTAAATTCGGACAAATTTTTGCAGCCGTACAAAACAATTTTGTTTTCATGTTTATCGTTAATCCCCTTAATCACATAATGCATAAAAGCAGCATCATCTATTTTTCCGAAATTACAGATCTCTTTTTTATCTTTAAATAATATTCTTGAGCGGATTCACAATCCTTCATTCTACGTCTACTCAAAAGATCATGCAAATTAGCAGAATTAATTTCAAAAGAAAATTCATCAATCAAAGCTTCTTTTGATTTTCGCCATGAATTTATTTCCGGTACAGTTCTGACAAATAAAGAGGCGTTACCACCAAGAGATCTTTTAGCAAAAATAAATTTTTGTAAATCAGACAAATTAAACAATTTTGAAATATTTTCGAAATGTTCGATCCAATGAACAATATTTTCATGCGATTCTGCATTATACTTAGAAATAGTACTTTCGATATCAGAATAATTAATAGCAACATTTTGAAATTCAAAATTTCTACAGGAATTATTTTTATCTTTTAAACAAGAATCAATGTTTTTATTTTAATCATTGCACAGCATTGAAAAATTATGGTCCTTCTTTTTATTCAAAGTTTCAGTTTCGCTTCCTTCGTCTGACTCAGAGCTAGACGCGTTGGCGTCGTTAACGAGCTCTGCCTATTGATTCAAATCCATTAACAAGGTCAACATGTATTTAGTTATTTCTGTTTTATTGCCTTCATAAGAAACAATTAGAATATTGGAGACAGTTATTAGTTGATTAAGAGTAAATTCTTTTTCAATATTTTTTTAATTTATTTTTAAATTCTTCGCTATCTAAAGTAGAATCGAAACCATTAAAATTTCTTAATCGTTTTCTGTTTGAACGATCGCCTTCTACATCGAAAATAAACTTATGTAGAAGTCTTATTTTGTCTTTCTTAAAATTCTTCAATGCTTTGCTTATTTGCTTAAGATCGTTAAAAATCATTTTTGATTAATGAATAAAAGTCTACGTACCCCAATTGTAGTTGCAGAGATGATATTAAAAAAATGAAAGTTTCATCATAACGTTATTCCGTTACTTATTTTCTCAAGAATGAAATATCCAATTTTTCACTAATCAATTTTTCACTATCAATTTTTTCACAATTTAATTTCTTCACCATCAATTTATTCACGATCAATTTATTCAGTATCCCACTTCTGATTTTGTGGGGACGGCATGAGTGGTCGTCTTTGAAAATAAAAAGAGGCACTGTTCTTTAAACATAAACATATATTAAAACTAAATCTACATAAGGACGGACGATAAACACATAAATATAAATGAGGAAAAGTTCAAAAAAGTTCGGCATAATCACAACCAACTCCTCTTTGGAGTTCATCAGCGTCTTTCTTCGTTCGCTACAAACCGTCATTCGTAATCTCAGGGAAATCCCCATTCCTTTCAAGTAGTGCTCACAGGGATCAACTTACAGCTTACATAGTCTGGCGGGTCAACTTTCAGCTTACATAGTCTGAGATCAGCTTGCAGTTTACAGCTTCAGGAACTGGCACCACACACACACACACACACACACACATATATATATATATATATATATATATATATATAATCAATATAAAATAACAAATTAAAATCTTAAAAATAATTAAAAATAAAATGTAAATTGTAATTGTGTGTCCACAGAACAGTACTTCATCAGGGGACACACTGTCTGCAAACACACAGGAGCCTTTCTGTTGTTAGTGGCTGAAGCCAAAACTAACAGTGCCCCGAGGCCCCTAATGATAAAACAAGCAAAATTAAGAATAAAAATAATTACCAAATTAAAAATCACATTGCAAGAGAATCACATTTTACAGAAATAAAAATACATAACAATGAAACGCCGTAGCATCCTATAAATAATCAATGTAATAGTAAACAGTTACAGTTATTAAAATGAAAATCCCTAAATATTCCACATCAGAATCCAAAGAAAAAAGTGCTGACACCTAGATGTAAATAAACACACTAAATAGCAATATCATTCAAGTGCTGCCGTCTATAAAAAACCCCTCAAAAATTTGAAAAAGAAATCCAAATTGTTCACCGCCTAGGCCTGCTTAGGCGGGCTTCAATATTCTGTGGACACACAATTACAATTTACATTTTATTTTTAATTATTTTTAAGATTTTAATATGTTATTTTATATTGGTTTAAAATACAAATTTGGTTTTTAGCTGCATTGTGCGCTGTACCAGTTTGAATTGGATTAATAATTGTTTTAGTTTTTTCATACCTTTAGTATTATAACTTTGTTTTTGGATTGTATTTATATATATATATATATATATATATATATATATATATATATATATATATATATATATATATGGTGCCAGTTCCTGTTCATAAAACTGCAAGCTGATCTCAGAACCGTAAGCTTGAAGTCGCGCCAGACTATGTAAGCGGCAAGTTGATCCCGGTGTGCACCACTAGTAAGGAATGGGGATTTCCCTGAGACCACAGAGAGAGCGCGGTTTCGAACTAACCGAAAAAGACGTATATGGACTCCAAAGAGGAGTTGTGATTATACAGAAAGATCGTAACGACGAACTCTTCCTCATTTATATTTTTGTGTTATTTATGTGTTTGTTAATCGTCCGTGTTTTATGTAAATTTCTCTTCAATATATGTTTTTGTTAAAGAACAGTGTCTCTAATTTTCAAAGACGACCACTCATGCCATCCCCATATATATATATATATATATATATATATATATATATATATATATATATATATATATATATATATATATATGTAACATAAAAAGCTTCTATTAATTTTTTTTATGTTAGTTTCTTCGTTAAAAACAACTCCTAATTTATTACTAATTAATTTCAAATCAAAACATCTTATCATACTTTTAAAAAGCCACATCCTGTTTCAAAATCTGTTTTTGGCCCAACTATGCATAAATTTAAATAAAGACATTTCTCCCTTTAAGCTTCGTGGGAATCGCGTGATCTATTTAATTAACCAATAGTAATTTCTAAGATTTCGATCTTTCCCTAAATTGAAACATTTTACGGATTTACTTTGCAAGATTTTCCCAAACATATAACCGAGGAGCGCAACTTTTCGTACTCACTCTCATGACTGCTCTGACTAATAATAAATAAAAACATTTTGTACCCTCCTTCCCGGCCTATGACCTGTTTAAATCCTTCCACTCGGCAATATATATATATATATATATATATATATATATATATATATATATATATATATATATATATATATATATATATATATATATATATATATATATTACACATGAGAATTGAAAGGTTTAAATAATAAAGTTTTAATTAATGCTAGCAACAAAATCACCAAATTTAAATGTGGCTAGAGTGAACATGGAGCTAAAACGGACAACTTGAATAACTTTTTATTATAAAATCTTTTCTGTGAGATATCGTAAACTGTCAATAATGATGCCCACTTCTATGTGCTGCTGTTGTCTAATCTCACTGCGATTACTTTAGTAGAAATTTGTAAAAGAATGTTTTTTAGGTGCAAAAGTAACTTTCATATTTTTTCCTTACTTTTCTATTAACACTTTTTATTTTCAGAATTTGAAAGTGATAATGAGAGAATTATTATATTCAGAATTTTAAAGTGTTATAAGTGATATGTTTACCTACGTTTTGCCTATCTCAATATTAACTTTTGCTCTGTAAAGTTTATATTAATCAGCATTAGTCACAAACAAATATAGGTCCTCGTGGGAGGGAGTAATGTGAATATGTTTTAAGTGGATTTTTTCATTTATAAGTTAGAAACTATAGCTTCTTTGTTTCATTTTCAAATCGCATTGATATCAGAATGATATAAAAAGATTCCTACTTTTTGATAACAATGACTCAATATGAGTTAATTATTTTGATTATTAAAACCATATTTAATTGCTAATTTTACTAAAATCTTCATTCTTATTTAATACACATTTTGCAAAACATACAAAACTGAATAATAAGTTTAACCGATAAATTTTTTTTATGTCATGCGCTAAGCTATTATGATAAAATAATCAAATATTATCACAAATACCAAATATTATCACAAATACCAAATATTATCACAGGTTATAAAACCTTATTTTATTGTTAATTTTACTTAAAGCAATATCAACGCGCTTTGGTAAAGCTAAGGAGCTTTTTGGTGTTCCCATAGAGCCAAAAATTCGATAAATGTTTCCATATTCTGGTAGTTGTGTCCATACTTTTTTTCTCAATGTGATATCTGTCAATGTCTGTTTAGGTCTGTTAATGTCTGTCTGTAAACAAGAATTATTTTTCAAAACATATTTGTTTTCTTCTTATCGATCTTTTACTTTAAGGTATTAAATGATGAAGACACCGAGGAATGCACCCAAAGAAGTTTGTTTAACTCATTATTCCAAATATAATGACTTTCTGCACATATTCTTACATCGCAGTACCGGGCCGTCATATCTCTACACCCACATGTCGTTCGTCTGTCCGCAATTCTGGAACAGATGTCCGCTGCTAACGATCCAAAGGAAGAACGTGAGTTCCTACCTCTGCCCTGTCCATTCCCCATCACTACTCATTTGCATAGAATTAAATAAGGGACAGACTGCAGAAACCTCTTTCAAAAGGGTTGGACTAATTAAGACTTTTGAATCACTTTCTCTAATCCCTTTCTATGAGAGATGGTTTCAGACTATCAGGAAGAGAAGGGGGACTGCTGACAAAGTGCAGATCGTTGTCCTTAATTGCTCACTACTGAATTGCGTTGAAGACCGACTTCCACTGTAAAAAAGAGCCTTCGGTAAATAGAATTTTCCGTTGATGTGAGTTATAAAATACGGTAGGGTAATCAGTAAACTAATAGATCAATGTAAGGTTCGATCTAAATTTGAATAATGACCCGCGTGTAAAAAACTTTTTGGATTAAGATTTAAGTGTTTAACTTCATGGATATCTGCTAATTGTATTGGTGATATATAGTTGATCGTGCACTACTTCTAAGATAACTGTTCTTTTCTTTTAATTTACGGGATATTGTATTAACCATTCGTAAAGTCTTTTTTTATATGATTACGATCAATGTTAGATTATTTTTACTCATGTTTTCAAAATAATATTTTTTATGGCTTTTTTGATTATAAAATAATCAAACTTTATATAATGAAAGGAAAAATCGTAAAAATACTCACCAAAAACATAATCGATCGATATCAATCCATTAGTAAATGTAAATCAGGCATTTATCGTTACTTTTATGTTTTATTTTAAGTTTCAGCATATTGAAAAAGTGGCATATTGAAAAAACCAGCCAATGAGTAAAAAAAAAAAAAAATACAATTTCATTCTTAGTGTTGAGTTTGTGAGGTTAATATAACTGCCTATTTACTGTTTAATTTTTGAGGCTGGAACTAACTACAAAATTACTACAAGTACTGCAATAATTTTGAGGTTCTTTGAACTTAAAAATTCTGTTGTGGAATCGGCCAAATCACCACAGTCTTCAAACTGCATTTTTTTTTCTAAATTTTTGAAGTTCATTTTTAGGTGGGTATATAATAACAAATTACCTTATAAAATAACTATATAAATTTTTTTTAACTATAGCAATATTAGAAATCTTAGAGTAGTTTTGTATCATGATATCATATATGTTACCTTAAAAGTTCGGTGCAAGGTTGAATCATAGTATCATGCAAAGTTATCTTTCTTAAATTTCATAACTTGATACTATGGTTCAATTCAAAGGGAAACATGGCTAAAACTTCATTAAAGCTGCAGCAAATTTACTGGATGGTTTCTAGATATCGGTGAAAATCTTAATCATTTAACCAATCTCATGATAATGTTTTCTTATTTTAACAGTGAATTAACTGCACAACATTGGTAGCATAGGGATTTGAGAAATAAACTTAATAATAACATTTTGTACAGTAAAATATTAAATATAATTTCAAAATGACATAAAGAAGTAATTGAACTGTTCAAAATAACTATGACATATTTATTATGACACTTAAAAATGTGCGAGAAAATGAGTATTTTCTTATTGTATCTTTTTGCAAATCATCTGCTTTAACTTATTAATAATAGTACTTCTCATTAAAATTTGGGCACATATGCTTATATCTGCCATCTTTCGTTCTTTGTTGTTGTTACTAATTCCCATCTGGTCTGACGGAGTCAGACCAGATCAATAAATCGGTTGACTTTTAGGAAGTCCGAAACTAAAAGGGGAGAGGAATGAATGTCGTTCCAGTCCTGCCCTAAACAGATCAAGATATGCTCAGGAGATGCCTGGTTTTGTTGGCATTTAGGGCAAAGAGGAAAGGTCTTTTGATTGGCAGAGAATGTGAGACTTTTCAGGTGTCCACTGGCCAGTCGGGATAAGCAAGTGTTGGTCAGCCTGTCAAAGGAAGAGATAGAGGGAGTCCTGGTCTTTTTGCATTATACCAGTGGTGAATAGGAGGAAGCAGCCACTTTTGTTTGTTCTGGGCCTTTTGCCTTGCGAAAAGTTCAAGGTATGTAAGCTCTGAGGTGGAGGGGACTGGATGGTCTAGTCCCTTCTTTGAAAGAGTGTCAGCTAACTCGTTTCCGTGGATATCGATGTGGGACGGGATCCATTGAAAGTGGACTTCATGCTGCTGGGAAATGAGCTTTACTTTTTGCAAGATCGAGAAACTGGTTTTATCTCCAATGAGGGCCCAATTTTTGAGGCGTTGAATTGAACTACGGCTGTCGGATAGTATCCAAATATCTTTCGTTCTTTCCAAGGATATAGTGAGTGGTAGTAAAAAGGACATTGAAAAGCAATTGTAAACGGAATTTTTTTCAAAATCTTCCTAGAGCTTAAACCCACCATCGTATGATTATCAGGCATTTTATATGTATATTTAATTTATTTTCAAATAGTGGAGGTCAAAATCTTTCTAAATTAGACTGATAATTTCAATAATTGTAAAGCAGAATTAAAATTACTTCTATAAATTTAAATATAAAAGTTTAAATATTTCGCAAAAATTGTCATTTATGCATATGGTTAAAGTTGGAATTTATCGGATATATGGTTTCTATCGGGGTGACGGATTCATATAGGGTAGATATACACACTCCCGCAATTGACAGATGAGATTGCCAGATTGTAGACGAAATACGCACATGAGCATCTATGTGAAAAAAGGTTTCTTGAAAAATTACATCTCGAACACAAATAACACAGAATTGCAAAAAAGTAAATAGTATTCTTGTTGAAAATTATGTGTTTGAAGAATATTATTTGTGAATTAAAAAAAAAACTGTTTGGAGGAAGATGAGCATGGTGCAATCGGGGTAAAATATACACTACCAGTCAGGGAAATTTTTAGATTACTATGACACATTTCAGGTTTAGCAAACATAAAAACTCATTAAGTTATTTTTTGACTTTTTAGAAAATTTATGAAGGTGCCCAATTTCCTCATACTCATGATCAGCTTTAATAGTGTGTCGATCTTCCTCATTTATGTGGATGCCCATCTTCTTTATACCCATGATCATTATCCCTACTTTGTGTCCATCTTCGTTAATTTTTGTGTTTGACAATTTTTACCACACCCTTGATCATGTTCACCATAGTGTGTCTTTTCGCATTTATGTGGATGTCAATCTTCCTCATACCCATGATCATGTTCCCCACAGTGTGTCTATCTTCTCCATTTATGTGTATACCAATTATCTTCAAACCGATGATCATGTTCCCCTCAGCGTTTCCTTCTTTCCCATTTATGTGGATAACAATCTACCTCATACTCATGATCATCTCCCCAATAGTGTTTCCATCTTCTCCCTTTCTGTGGATGCCAATTTTCCTCACACCTATGATCCTGTTCACCACAGTGTGTCCATCTTCTCCATTTATATGGATGCCAATCTTCCTCATACTCATGATCATCTCCCCATGGTGGCTCCATATTCTCCATTTTTGTAGATGCCAATATTCCTCGCACCCATGATCATGTTCCCCTCAGTGTGTCCATCTTCCCCATTTATGCGGATACTAATCTACTTCATACTCCTGATCATGTTCTCCTCAGTGTGCCCATCTTCCTTTATATGATGAAGCCAATCTTTCTCATTCCCATAAATATGTTCCCTATAGTGTATCCACCTTTCTCATATTAGAGAATTTTAGAAACATCTTTATGTCTCTGTTTGGTACTTAAGTTGGTAAACTATTTCCATACTCTCCACAATTAATCTAGGTTCATAGTTTTATGCTTGTTAAAATAGTTATTTTACGAATTGTAATAAGACTTTCATTATGTTTAGATTAATTTTAAAGCCGCCCACACGTTTCAAATAAGATATTTAAGTTAAATACTATACTAAAAATAAATTGCTATTGTTCAGATATAAATAGAGAAACACTAGAATTTCAGTGAGTTATTTTGAAGATCACGTTTTTTTTAAAGAATATTTCAGAATTTGTTGTTGACATTTTACTTTTTAGCATTCCAAGTAAGAGGAAACCCTTTTACTAAGAATGAAGTCACGAACACGTTTTACATAATTCGGATCCTTAATCAATTGTATAAATAGAACAGAATTCACTATTCGTGTTGCTAAAGAAAGTTTATAAGCTGTTGGATACAAAAGGTCTCTAGAAGGTTCCGAAAATTGTTTCGTTCTTTTAATTTTTTGTTTATGTCGTTGATCGTTTGATCTCGTTTTACAATTCATGCCCGTGTTTACTTGATATATTTAGGACTGATATATTTAGCACTTCCATTGAATTTTATGTGTACATTCGAAAGATTAAAAATATGCAAGTTTTCTTAAAATATATTAAAGGAGTTTCGAAGATAAAGATTTAAGTCTAAAATTAAGATGATGAATTTCTAGGAAGAGATATTGTTAAATTAACGTGATTGAGAATTGATTAAATTTATATTAGGCAAAAGGGTTTTTATAAATCATTCCAAACTGATTCATAAGAGAATTTAAAAATAGTGTGGGAATTTCAACACGATCATAAAATATTCAGAATGGATGCATAATTAATTTTAAAGATGCAATTCATTTTTTGATACATAGACGACCTGACTGTAGATAAATTAAATTACAATAACGCGTTCACTTAATGATTACTTTATTTACAATGATTACTTTACTTACAATGATTACACTTTTCTTTTATAGTTTTCTGCATATGAACACTCCAATTATTAACACCGATGCACTTAATCTTTAAAACCATTAATACATACTTTTTTATCATCATTTTTAGGTAACAACGATTAGGGAAAGGTATTATTTAAATTATGGACATGAAAATCAAAACACTCACTTTATTACTAAAACTTTGCAACTAAACTGCAGTGCAAGAAATAAAAAAGTAAACAACTCGAATATCTTTTAACCTAATGATTTTCACGTACAAGGCTCGTGGACCTAAGCGTAACTATGCAAATTAATATTTGCAATTTAAGTTACGAAATCAGGCACAAAAACGATCTTTCTTTTATTAAACAAATCTTTTTATTAACGGATTTCTGATCCCCAAAGTAGAGAGGAGGGAGGTAAGAAGTTAACCGCAGTCTGGAAAATAGGGTCCAAATAGTTTAGGTACGAGATCTGTTGACCCCTTCTTGTTAATTTGACGTTTTGCGCATTTCGCTATATCTCAAGAAAGGCTTCTCGAAAATTTTTCGCACACAATTATAAAATTTGTTTATCCGAAGATAATTTACTGTAAAAAATAAGTTTTTGTTACTATTTTTTACTATTTTATTTAATAATAGCCGCATCAATATTGAATTGTATGGTATACAAATTTTTTCATGAAGGTGAAGAATCATACAATTTTACTA
This sequence comes from Parasteatoda lunata, assembly GCA_949128135.1. Lineage (NCBI taxonomy): Eukaryota > Metazoa > Arthropoda > Arachnida > Araneae > Theridiidae > Parasteatoda > Parasteatoda lunata. The sequence goes on along the minus strand of OX421973.1, from coordinate 10,178,819 downwards.
ATTTGTCATTTAAAATATGCAATTTTAAAAGACAAAATAGAAAATTGGAATGAAATTGGCCGAACAGTTATTGAGAAATCAAGTTCTTTAACACGCCACCTTTTAAAATTGAAAAACCAAGAAACTATTTTTGACGTTTTAACTGTTGATATTGTACCGAGCACAGGGGTTCGTATCGATTGGAGATGAATAACACAGATAGTGAGACTCCAAAAATTTATTATGAGAAATTTCTAGAAAATACAGCTATTTCTATCACTCAATTATAGCACAGATATCGGCGCAACACACAAAACACTGGCTTCACAATCTCTGACTGCTCAATGAAGTCACCCGAGACTCGCAGATCAGAATAATATTGCAGTCACAAGCAGACTCTCAGCGATGCACACTCCTATTTATATAGGACAGGCGACAGAACCCTGGAACTATTGACATGATTCTAGATAATTCTATAAATATTAGTCCTCATGCTTCAAAACTCGAATTTTCCAGAACTATCATTTTGTCTCCAAAACGGTCGCTAAATGATCGCTAAAATGCCGAAATTATTGCCAAGTTACCAAAATTATTATTGTATTTATGTAAGTAATTTTGGTTTTAATAGCGTCGTTGAACAGCAGACACGATTTTCGGGTAAACGGCTGCTAAGGTTCAACTCCGTAGCCTTGTAATTTTGAACCCAATCCAGAAGACAAGGGAACGCCTGGATCAAGTATTGGGAGAAATTTGCCTTTCGTGAAGGACTTTGTGATAGAATTCACTCGTATTTGCGTTATATGGAGAGAAAACCTGTGAAAACCTCCCACGGTTAGCCTGATGATAAGGGGACTTTAACCCCTGATCAGTCTATCACTGAGGATATATTTTATGTCAGCATTGTGGTCAGTGCAAGCCTGCGGTGGACTTCGTATCGACCAGCCATAGTTGGAATTCGAACCCGGTCACCTCATTGGAAGGCGAAAGTTCTTTCCCCTGAGTGGCTCCGTGTAAATAATTGGAGTGTTATGTGGAGAAGTGTAAAAAAATTGTGTAAATACTGTAAATAAAGTTTTGCATTTTCATATTATATAACTTACGCTTGTTATTAATTTTTTACATACTTCCATATCGAACATATACACACTCTGATACTCATGATTCAGATTCAGTAGGCACTTTACATTTAGGTATGTAAATTTTTTATACTTCAAAATGCTTATTTAAAAATATTTGCACCTCGTCTATTTTTTTTTTTCTATTTGGTAGATATTTATTAGATCTTATAGTTAGATCTAATATTTTGATCATTATCGTCTTATATTTAGGTTTTATAACTATTTTCAGTTATTCGTTTTCAAAGTAATAATTTACATTAAAGTAATTGCTTATGATATTTATTTTTAGTCTCCAGAAGAAAAAAAGAGTTTTTTAAACAGTATATGGGACAATTTCCGTTTTGCAAAAGAGGTGAACACGCAATTTGGTATATTTTTTACAGCACTTTAAATAAGTGGACTATTTAGAGGCAGATCTTAAGGTCAACGTTAGTGGACAATGGCGTCTGATCAACACCTCCTAGAAAAGAGTAGGCCTCAGCACGGGTAACCATATATATCCTTTAGTAGTCCAAACGTAATGACATCTTTCTTATTTTTCGTCAACTGAGCAGTTAACTTCGTCACATCGGACTACTAAGTTGATCCGTGCTGAGACCTGCCTTCTTCTAGGAGGTGTTGGTCTGATACGGTCGGTTGGAGAAAATGAACTAAATCAGCCTTGTACTGTGTCGGACTGTAGTGCTTATGAAGAAGAAGAAAGGGAAAGTTAAAAAACGAAAGTGATAAAATAAAAGTAGTCAGAAGATAAATGGGTTAATTTTTACAACATCGTAAATAAGCGAAAAAAAATTTAAAGCCCTGCACAGTTTAAAAAAGAAAAAAAATCTGTCCTCGATCTTTATAAAGAATAATCATGGAATTATTGTCTTTTCACTCTAATCGTAATGTCTTACGGAAAACTGTGTCTTTCGTTTTGAGAAAATATTCTTGCAGCCAAGACATAATTTAATTAAAGAGAAAAATGCCTTCTCATAAGTCGGCAAAAAGTAAAGGAGGGGAAAAAAGGGAACAATTCCAAGACCTGAAATAATCCCTGTATCGAAAGAATAACCCCTTTGTTCCCCAAAAATAAAAGGGGGAGTATACAAAGCTGCAAGTAAGGAAAGGAATCATAACAGGTCGGCTTAGGGTCATTATAAGAAGGCGGTGAAACAACACGTCTGCAACCGTAATTAAATAAAATCGCCTTACCCTTCGCATTAATTACAAGTGCCAAAGGGACCACAACAACACGTCAACATCTGCCGCCTGTTTATGGAAATGGGGTATAATGTGTGACGTCACTGTAGTGCAATGGGACGGCAAAAGAAGATGATTATGAATATTCTACTAAAATAGATGGTAGTCGCGGTGCTGTTTCAACGCTTTGCACCATCTGGAGTTTGAATAATAAGCTTGTAAGGGATGTATTATGTTTTGCTTGCTTAATAAGTCGGGATGTTGTTGAAATGGTGCGCCGTGTTTATTCATTTATTATTTCATTTTTAGAATTTTTATCATTTTGTTCCGTTTATTATGTTTCCGACAATTCTTAGGTTACGTTTGAAACAAGTGGCGGAATAAATTGTGTCACTTGTTTTTGAGGGCCTGTCTTTTTTATTATTATTATTTTTTTAAAAGCGAATCAATTAGTGCAAAGAATTGAGACAAGAAAGGAGAGAATTAATTCTTTTGATATCACAATGTGATTCACTTTGTAAAATTATTGGATGACGGGTACTGAAACGTCATAAACTCATTCTTTTGATATGTATAGCTTTTTCTGTAAAAAGCTGTAGTCGATTGCATATTACAAGCAAAAATGAAAATTAATCCGATTGGTACATCGAAATATGTATCGAGATAGAGGACAAAGTAGCTACTTGAGATTTTGACCATTCTCACAGAATTATTATTCCCCCTTCCAGAATTTCTAAAGCCAATTATAAAAAAATTAAGGAAAACACAGTAAGAATAGAAACCTTGAATTAAATACAAAAACACAGATGTTGCACGTGTGAATCTTAGGTAACATGACATAGATAACTGCGATTGTCAGATTCCCACCGAACTCTATTCATAGAACTAGGGTATACGCGAGACTATTTCTTATGGTGCTTTGTAAAAAGAATTCGTTTTCTCCCTCATTTTACCTCGTGATTAATTTTATTTTATAACCGTCGTTGAACGGCCGACTCTATTTTTGGGTTTACGGCTACTACTGTTCAATGCCGTAGACTTGCAATTTTGAACCCCGCTGAGAAGACTAGGGTACTCTTGGATCAAGTATTGAGAGAAATTTGCCTTCGTGGAGGTCTTTTTGATGAAACTAACCCGTATTTGCGTTACATGGCGAGGAAGCCCATGAAATCCTCCAACGGTTAGTCTGGTGGCAGGGGAACCCTATTTCATGATCCTTTTACCACTGAGGATAATTTACTTCAGCACTGTGGTTAGTGCAAGCCGGATGTGGAATTCGTATCAACCAGCCATCGCTGGAATTCGAACCCGGTTTGGAAGGTGAACGCTCTTTTCCTAGGCAAAACTACACGAGAAGATCACATATGCAATCAATACCGTTGAGGACATCATGTTGAATACTGTGTAATAGGAACTGGACTATCACATTCATGTAAGCCGTGGGATCAAAAATTCACACATGTAGCACTTGCCTAGTCTGTAACTAAATTTTCAATTTTTTTCTGTTCATGGAGCAAGACTTGTTTTTACTGTATCTTTACTTTTTTCACTCTATCCTTCTGAAACCATAGAGGCAATTATGAATAAACCCACCGTATCGTATGAGAGAAATATGAACGAGGATAAATAAATATGTACTTACTAGCTGTTTTATGATATATTATAAAACTATATTATTTATTGTTAACTTTGCTAAATTCATAACCAAAGCCTTTGGTAAAAATTATCGAGCTTTACGGTGTTCCCATAGAGCCAGGAACTTGGTAAATGTTACCATATTCTAGTAGTTTTGACCATACTTTTTATTTATCAATGTAGCTTTTCATAAATATCTAATTAGAACCTTAAAACATAAAACTTGATGTCTCTTTACTTCAAAGGTATTTTCATTCTTCTTATTATTGAATAAAATGAATATGTTGATTCTAAAAAAACACAGGTTATGAGCAATATGTACTTACGAGCCATATTTTGAAAAGAAAATAAACCAGAACAAAACCCTTTTTTTCAACAATTTTTAAAAGAAAGGAAACTGGAAAAATTGAATTCTTACATTCGCTACAACATGGCTTCTTCACCTCTAGAGAATACCAATCTTGAATCCTTTTATAATTAAATTCTCTGAAGGCTTCAAAATCAATTTGGCGACACTCTGTGGTTGACCGAAAAGATTATTTGATGTTGTTGGTAGCCATTTTGTATTCTATAGATCTCTTTTTCAAGGTATCTCGAATACTTGGAATTTTTTTTTCTTTTCTTCTTTTACGAACATTTCTTTCTTTTCTTTGTTCGAATTTAACCGCGAACAAATTACTTTGTTCGAAAGGTGACACACTTTGGTTTCCTTTTCGCCTGACCAAAAACCGTGACTTGGATCGTGAATTTAGAAAGGGAAGGAAGGAAGTTGGTGGGACACACGACGAATTCAAAGCAAAAGTCATCAACAACACAAACACCACTAAGAAGAAAAAGAAATCAGTGAACTGTCAACAGAACATTTGGAATACTTCGTTGAAATAGTGGAAGTCTACCAGATAAATCTTTGTAAGTCCATCGTGTGAGATTCGAGAAAAAAAAAGGAAACTAAACGAAGATTGGTAAACAACAAAAGAAGAGAGTTAGAAATCGATTTGGTGTTTAAATAGCTTTATAAAACGCGTTTATAAAGTGCTTGGGGAAACAATGTTTATAAATCTTGCAAGTAAAGAACTCTGATAGTTCGTACGTCTTCGAAAAACTAAAAACAATTATCAAATACAATGGAAATGAAATTCTATTAAGTGATGTAAAAGAGGCTAAACGAAAAATGCTTCTTCAAACGAATAAGTATCTTTACTCCATTAGTTTTGCCTTTTAGTACATAGCTTACTTCTTTTATTCCAATGTTCATATATTGAATCTATTAAGAAACATTGGCGTCAATAATAGCATGGCAATTTTTTACGTTTCACTTAAGTGAATTAGTACTAATTTTTTATTCATTTTGCTTTTGAATGCATAACTAATTTTTATTTTATTTCAATTATTGCTATAAAATTATTTATTTTTATAGAAACACAGTTTAAAAGAATTACTATAAAGAAAATAAACATCTGGTAACTGTTAACTTTTGAAATATTAATTTGGTGACGCAGTCTATGAATGCTTCCATGTTAGTGATGTTCATTGAATTTATCTGACATTGTGAATAAAAGCTAATTATTTATTAAAGTATGTACAGTAAACTTTTTTTGATAAAATCGAGCTATTAAGCTAGTAAATATCCTCTATTATGTTATCTTTAAAACATTTGATGAATTGAATCGTTTGTAGTTATCTTTAAAACAATTGCTAATGCTTAACCAATCTTGAAATCTCGTTTCGTTTTTCGCTGGTTCCTCTCGAACGGTTCGTCGAGTATAAGAATCGAGTACGTTCATACGAACTTCAGTACGGTCATACGAAAATTAAGTTATTATTTTGTAATATGCCTATGAAATAATATTCATTATTTAGATTTGATCAGACATGAAGATTGATGTTCTTTGAGAGAAAAACTTTTTATTTTATATATTTTACAAATGTCTCACTTTATGACATTAGGTGCTATTACTGGAAAGAACAATCATTTGCTATATTTTAGGATTATGGGAAGTTCTCAAAAATAAGAAGTTTTGAAATCCATGCGTAATAATTGAAAGACAGTTCATTGCTTTATTCTTTTATTTTTCAAACGAAAAAAACATTTGCTTGTTATAATATAAATGACTGTGAATAAATATAAATGAAATCTCATCGGGTTTTCAAATGAAGCTGAAACACCATTTCTGCTTCCATTGAACCTTGATGTTCATGAGGATGACTATTTAGTTGACGCGTAAGAACCTCACTGTGGATGAGCCCCATAGTTTCGAGACGAACTTAAGACTGATACGTGAGATGATTACGCCATGCTTTAAATTAGTTAAACTAAATCAATTGTAAGTTCAAGCAGCATTTAATCAATTTAAGTGAAACTATAGTCTTTAAAAGGTAGAGTTCAAAGGAATCCTCGGTGTTCTGTTGGAATTTATTTAATTGACATTGACAGAATTCTCAGTTAATTACGCAGTAAAAAAAAAAAAAAAAAACTTTAGTGTTGCTAGAAGATTTTATAATTTCTTCTGTTTCTTTTAAAGTAGTATTACAGTATTAAAATCAGTAAAGAGCAAGTAGATTTCCTTTATAATCCTACCAAGAAACTGTCAGTAGCGTCACAGGCGCTTTCATTATATGTTTACAAAAAATCATTTAGTACGTACACTTTTAGTGAAGATACAGAAAAAAATAACCTTCAACACTATTAAGAAACCTTTAGTAGAGCCAAAAAATTTTAATCGAAAAGTAGAACAGCACTATACATGCGCATGTTAGTGTGCTTAATTACATAAGTTGCGTTCATAAGCCTTTGTCAAGTAAAAGATCAACTAGCACAATTCAGAAAAAGACAGAACAAAGATGCGTGTAGAGTCTCGGAAAGTTTCGAACCTGCTACATACCTCTACGCTAAGAAGCGCTTAGCATGCCCTACTTCTCGGCTAGGGAGTCACTTACAGTACAAAACCCTGCAAATATCATGCAGAAAATCTTTACGTCTTTCGGAACGGAATGTTGAATTCGGAAGGAAGAAGGGGGGAAGTTTTATATAGCTCTGTAAGCGTTACAGTAATGTCTCCTGTAGTAAAACTAGCAAGAACTGATTGTAGATCAGGTTATAGGTGATTTTTTTAGTAACTGATGAGTAATCTGTAATGCTACTAAATAATTTCGAGTAAACCTTTGCGAAATTGTTTACTGCGTAGTATACACGGATTTCACCACAAACCAAACTTATGAATGATGCGTGAGACGTTTGTGACAAGATCCACATTTACAATGCTGAACAAATTGTAAGACAAAACAGGCATTTTTAAATTAAAGTTTTGGTTATAGCTGAATTCATATTAACTGATAATTTTTGGATGGAAACAAGTAAAAGACATCAGCCACGTACCTGAATAAAATGAAAAATAAAGTAAATATGATTATATGAGCGCAAAAGCAATAATAAAGTTATTACATATATTGCCAACATTGAATCATCGAGGCAAGTTACTTCTTGAATTGTACCAAAATTAACAGTCACGAAGATAAACGTGATAAAAAACAATGCTGGGAACGAAATAAAGAACAAATCGTTTGTCAAACTTAAGAAAATGTTAGACAAGGTATTAATATTTGTGAGTGATTTATAAATAAAAGCGTAAAAAAGGCAATTGATGGAGAAAGTGTTATTGGATGAAACAGATGAAGATTAAGGCTAAATTAGTGAGCCTTTTTTTATAATCTAAAGCAAATTTTATAACCGATTATAGCAAAGCTTTTCCAAAAAATGAAGAAATGCATAGAGGTCCACGAGTTTAGACAGAAGATAAGACAAGAAACTAACTTGGCCATTAATCTTGTCAATTTTTTAAACAATTATACAAACGTCGCCCATAATGGCGCATTCAAACGGTCATTAAAAAATTTTAAGATTTACAAAAAAAAAATATACTTATTTCTGCTCATTGTTTAAACTAAGTTATGACAAGCAAGAAACGTAATAATAGAAGAAGAAAAAGTGAAAGACGTAAAAAAAAAAAAAAACCTTAAATATTAACAAAAAGAGGAGAAAAAGGAAAAGACATCATGTTTGTATCAAAATATTTATAATAATCCAAAAAAACTATAATTTTTAAGAAATTAAAATGGAAAACAAGTGAAATTAAAAATTATTTTTAGTAGAGTTGCAGCATGTCTCTACTTGTCAATTGCAAGCTGTAATTAAATTTTAGGGTTATTTAAAACAAAATAATAATGAATTAAAAAAAATAAAATTTTAGAATTTTCATATAAGATACGGGAACTGTAAATAATGGTTGAGCAGGAAGAATACGATACAAATTTTAAAAAAAATTGAGATCTTGCAGCTCCAGAAGAAGTGAAGTGATTATAACTAACCATGTGATCCTAATCAGATTAAATTGGAAGCAACTTCACGCGTGTGTGCCGAGCCTGATTGCCTTCTGAATCAACAAATGCCACGATATACCTACGGTGACGTCACTTGAAGGTATTCGATTATGTAGAACTCGAGCAATTCGCAACTCTTGCAAAGCAAGAAGAAGTGATTATGTCTAATTGTGTGAATTAAATCGTATTTATTTGGATACCTGTAAGAGACGTCACGCGTGTGTGTCGAGCCTGATGGCCTTCTGAATTGACAAATGCCCCGATATACCTACGGTGACGTCACTTGAAGGTATTCGATTATGTAGAATTCGAGCAATTCGCAACTCTTGCAAAGCAAGAAGAAGTGATTATGTCTAATTGTGTGAATTAAATCGTATTTATTTGGATACCTGTAAGAGACGTCACGCGTGTGTGTCGAGCCAGATGGCCTTCTGAATTGACAAATGCCCCGATATACCTACGGTGACGTCACTTGAAGGTATTCGATTATGTAGAATTCGAGCAATTCGCAACTCTTGCAAAGCAAGAAGAAGTGATTATGTCTAATTGTGTGAATTAAATCGTATTTATTTGGATACCTGTAAGAGACGTCACGCGTGTGTGTCGAGCCTGATGGCCTTCTGAATTGACAAATGCCCTGATATACCTACGGTGACGTCACTTGAAGGTATTCGATTATGTAGAATTCGAGCAATTCGCAACTCTTGCAAAGCAAGAAGAAGTGATTATGTCTAATTGTGTGAATTAAATCGTATTTATTTGGATACCTGTAAGAGACGTCACGCGTGTGTGTCGAGCCTGATTGCCTTCTGAATCAACAAATGCCACGATATACCTACGGTGACGTCACTTGAAGGTATTCGATTATGTAGAACTCGAGCAATTCGCAACTCTTGCAAAGCAAGAAGAAGTGATTATGTCTAATTGTGTGAATTAAATCGTATTTATTTGGATACCTGTAAGAGACGTCACGCGTGTGTGTCGAGCCTGATGGCCTTCTGAATTGACAAATGCCCCGATATACCTACGGTGACGTCACTTGAAGGTATTCGATTATGTAGAATTCGAGCAATTCGCAACTCTTGCAAACAAGAAGAAGTGATTATGTCTAATTGTGTGAATTAAATCGTATTTATTTGGATACCTGTAAGAGACGTCACGCGTGTGTGTCGAGCCTGATGGCCTTCTGAATTGACAAATGCCCCGATATACCTACGGTGACGTCACTTGAAGGTATTCGATTATGTAGAATTCGAGCAATTCGCAACTCTTGCAAAGCAAGAAGAAGTGATTATGTCTAATTGTGTGAATTAAATCGTATTTATTTGGATACCTGTAAGAGACGTCACGCGTGTGTGTCGAGCCTGATGGCCTTCTGAATTGACAAATGCCCCGATATACCTACGGTGACGTCACTTGAAGGTATTCGATTATGTAGAATTCGAGCAATTCGCAACTCTTGCAAAGCAAGAAGAAGTGATTATGTCTAATTGTGTGAATTAAATCGTATTTATTTGGATACCTGTAAGAGACGTCACGCGTGTGTGTCGAGCCTGATAGCCTTCTGAATTGACAAATGCCCCGATATACCTACGGTGACGTCACTTGAAGGTATTCGATTATGTAGAATTCGAGCAATTCGCAGCTCTTGCAAAGCAAGAAGAAGTGATTATGTCTAATTGTGTGAATTAAATCGTATTTATTTGGATACCTGTAAGAGACGTCACGCGTGTGTGTCGAGCCTGATAGCCTTCTGAATTGACAAATGCCCCGATATACCTACGGTGACGTCACTTGAAGGTATTCGATTATGTAGAATTCGAGCAATTCGCAACTCTTGCAAAGCAAGAAGAAGTGATTATGTCTAATTGTGTGAATTAAATCGTATTTATTTGGATACCTGTAAGAGACGTCACGCGCGTGTGTCGAGCCTGATTGCCTTCTGAATCAACAAATGCCACGATATACCTACGGTGACGTCACTTGAAGGTATTCGATTATGTAGAACTCGAGCAATTCGCAACTCTTGCAAAGCAAGAAGAAGTGATTATGTCTAATTGTGTGAATTAAATCGTATTTATTTGGATACCTGTAAGAGACGTCACGCGTGTGTGTCGAGCCTGATGGCCTTCTGAATTGACAAATGCCCCGATATACCTACGGTGACGTCACTTGAAGGTATTCGATTATGTAGAATTCGAGCAATTCGCAACTCTTGCAAAGCAAGAAGAAGTGATTATGTCTAATTGTGTGAATTAAATCGTATTTATTTGGATACCTGTAAGAGACGTCACGCGTGTGTGTCGAGCCTGATGGCCTTCTGAATTGACAAATGCCCCGATATACCTACGGTGACGTCACTTGAAGGTATTCGATTATGTAGAATTCGAGCAATTCGCAACTCTTGCAAAGCAAGAAGAAGTGATTATGTCTAATTGTGTGAATTAAATCGTATTTATTTGGATACCTGTAAGAGACGTCACGCGTGTGTGTCGAGCCTGATGGCCTTCTGAATTGACAAATGCCCCGATATACCTACGGTGACGTCACTTGAAGGTATTCGATTATGTAGAATTCGAGCAATTCGCAACTCTTGCAAAGCAAGAAGAAGTGATTATGTCTAATTGTGTGAATTAAATCGTATTTATTTGGATACCTGTAAGAGACGTCACGCGTGTGTGTCGAGCCTGATGGCCTTCTGAATTGACAAATGCCCCGATATACCTACGGTGACGTCACTTGAAGGTATTCGATTATGTAGAATTCGAGCAATTCGCAGCTCTTGCAAAGCAAGAAGAAGTGATTATGTCTAATTGTGTGAATTAAATCGTATTTATTTGGATACCTGTAAGAGACGTCACGCGTGTGTGTCGAGCCTGATAGCCTTCTGAATTGACAAATGCCCCGATATACCTACGGTGACGTCACTTGAAGGTATTCGATTATGTAGAATTCGAGCAATTCGCAACTCTTGCAAAGCAAGAAGAAGTGATTATGTCTAATTGTGTGAATTAAATCGTATTTATTTGGATACCTGTAAGAGACGTCACGCGCGTGTGTCGAGCCTGATTGCCTTCTGAATCAACAAATGCCACGATATACCTACGGTGACGTCACTTGAAGGTATTCGATTATGTAGAACTCGAGCAATTCGCAACTCTTGCAAAGCAAGAAGAAGTGATTATGTCTAATTGTGTGAATTAAATCGTATTTATTTGGATACCTGTAAGAGACGTCACGCGTGTGTGTCGAGCCTGATGGCCTTCTGAATTGACAAATGCCCCGATATACCTACGGTGACGTCACTTGAAGGTATTCGATTATGTAGAACTCGAGCAATTCGCAACTCTTGCAAAGCAAGAAGAAGTGATTATGTCTAATTGTGTGAATTAAATCGTATTTATTTGGATACCTGTAAGAGACGTCACGCGTGTGTGTCGAGCCTGATGGCCTTCTGAATTGACAAATGCCCCGATATACCTACGGTGACGTCACTTGAAGGTATTCGATTATGTAGAATTCGAGCAATTCGCAACTCTTGCAAACAAGAAGAAGTGATTATGTCTAATTGTGTGAATTAAATCGTATTTATTTGGATACCTGTAAGAGACGTCACGCGTGTGTGTCGAGCCTGATGGCCTTCTGAATTGACAAATGCCCCGATATACCTACGGTGACGTCACTTGAAGGTATTCGATTATGTAGAATTCGAGCAATTCGCAACTCTTGCAAAGCAAGAAGAAGTGATTATGTCTAATTGTGTGAATTAAATCGTATTTATTTGGATACCTGTAAGAGACGTCACGCGTGTGTGTCGAGCCTGATGGCCTTCTGAATTGACAAATGCCCCGATATACCTACGGTGACGTCACTTGAAGGTATTCGATTATGTAGAATTCGAGCAATTCGCAACTCTTGCAAAGCAAGAAGAAGTGATTATGTCTAATTGTGTGAATTAAATCGTATTTATTTGGATACCTGTAAGAGACGTCACGCGTGTGTGTCGAGCCTGATGGCCTTCTGAATTGACAAATGCCCCGATATACCTACGGTGACGTCACTTGAAGGTATTCGATTATGTAGAATTCGAGCAATTCGCAGCTCTTGCAAAGCAAGAAGAAGTGATTATGTCTAATTGTGTGAATTAAATCGTATTTATTTGGATACCTGTAAGAGACGTCACGCGTGTGTGTCGAGCCTGATAGCCTTCTGAATTGACAAATGCCCCGATATACCTACGGTGACGTCACTTGAAGGTATTCGATTATGTAGAATTCGAGCAATTCGCAACTCTTGCAAAGCAAGAAGAAGTGATTATGTCTAATTGTGTGAATTAAATCGTATTTATTTGGATACCTGTAAGAGACGTCACGCGCGTGTGTCGAGCCTGATTGCCTTCTGAATCAACAAATGCCACGATATACCTACGGTGACGTCACTTGAAGGTATTCGATTATGTAGAACTCGAGCAATTCGCAACTCTTGCAAAGCAAGAAGAAGTGATTATGTCTAATTGTGTGAATTAAATCGTATTTATTTGGATACCTGTAAGAGACGTCACGCGTGTGTGTCGAGCCTGATGGCCTTCTGAATTGACAAATGCCCCGATATACCTACGGTGACGTCACTTGAAGGTATTCGATTATGTAGAATTCGAGCAATTCGCAACTCTTGCAAAGCAAGAAGAAGTGATCATGTCTAATTGTGTGAATTAAATCGTATTTATTTGGATACCTGTAAGAGACGTCACGCGTGTGTGTCGAGCCTGATTGCCTTCTGAATTGACAAATGCCCCGATATACCTACGGTGACGTCACTTGAAGGTATTCGATTATGTAGAATTCGAGCAATTCGCAACTCTTGCAAAGCAAGAAGAAGTGATTATGTCTAATTGTGTGAATTAAATCGTATTTATTTGGATACCTGTAAGAGACGTCACGCGTGTGTGTCGAGCCTGATGGCCTTCTGAATTGACAAATGCCCCGATATACCTACGGTGACGTCACTTGAAGGTATTCGATTATGTAGAATTCGAGCAATTCGCAACTCTTGCAAAGCAAGAAGAAGTGATTATGTCTAATTGTGTGAATTAAATCGTATTTATTTGGATACCTGTAAGAGACGTCACGCGTGTGTGTCGAGCCTGATGGCCTTCTGAATTGACAAATGCCCCGATATACCTACGGTGACGTCACTTGAAGGTATTCGATTATGTAGAATTCGAGCAATTCGCAGCTCTTGCAAAGCAAGAAGAAGTGATTATGTCTAATTGTGTGAATTAAATCGTATTTATTTGGATACCTGTAAGAGACGTCACGCGTGTGTGTCGAGCCTGATAGCCTTCTGAATTGACAAATGCCCCGATATACCTACGGTGACGTCACTTGAAGGTATTCGATTATGTAGAATTCGAGCAATTCGCAACTCTTGCAAAGCAAGAAGAAGTGATTATGTCTAATTGTGTGAATTAAATCGTATTTATTTGGATACCTGTAAGAGACGTCACGCGCGTGTGTCGAGCCTGATTGCCTTCTGAATCAACAAATGCCACGATATACCTACGGTGACGTCACTTGAAGGTATTCGATTATGTAGAACTCGAGCAATTCGCAACTCTTGCAAAGCAAGAAGAAGTGATTATGTCTAATTGTGTGAATTAAATCGTATTTATTTGGATACCTGTAAGAGACGTCACGCGTGTGTGTCGAGCCTGATGGCCTTCTGAATTGACAAATGCCCCGATATACCTACGGTGACGTCACTTGAAGGTATTCGATTATGTAGAACTCGAGCAATTCGCAACTCTTGCAAAGCAAGAAGAAGTGATTATGTCTAATTGTGTGAATTAAATCGTATTTATTTGGATACCTGTAAGAGACGTCACGCGTGTGTGTCGAGCCTGATGGCCTTCTGAATTGACAAATGCCCCGATATACCTACGGTGACGTCACTTGAAGGTATTCGATTATGTAGAATTCGAGCAATTCGCAACTCTTGCAAAGCAAGAAGAAGTGATTATGTCTAATTGTGTGAATTAAATCGTATTTATTTGGATACCTGTAAGAGACGTCACGCGTGTGTGTCGAGCCTGATGGCCTTCTGAATTGACAAATGCCCCGATATACCTACGGTGACGTCACTTGAAGGTATTCGATTATGTAGAATTCGAGCAATTCGCAACTCTTGCAAAGCAAGAAGAAGTGATTATGTCTAATTGTGTGAATTAAATCGTATTTAGTTGGATACCTGTAAGAGACGTCACGCGTGTGTGTCGAGCCTGATGGCCTTCTGAATTGACAAATGCCCCGATATACCTACGGTGACGTCACTTGAAGGTATTCGATTATGTAGAATTCGAGCAATTCGCAGCTCTTGCAAAGCAAGAAGAAGTGATTATGTCTAATTGTGTGAATTAAATCGTATTTATTTGGATACCTGTAAGAGACGTCACGCGTGTGTGTCGAGCCTGATAGCCTTCTGAATTGACAAATGCCCCGATATACCTACGGTGACGTCACTTGAAGGTATTCGATTATGTAGAATTCGAGCAATTCGCAACTCTTGCAAAGCAAGAAGAAGTGATTATGTCTAATTGTGTGAATTAAATCGTATTTATTTGGATACCTGTAAGAGACGTCACGCGCGTGTGTCGAGCCTGATTGCCTTCTGAATCAACAAATGCCACGATATACCTACGGTGACGTCACTTGAAGGTATTCGATTATGTAGAACTCGAGCAATTCGCAACTCTTGCAAAGCAAGAAGAAGTGATTATGTCTAATTGTGTGAATTAAATCGTATTTATTTGGATACCTGTAAGAGACGTCACGCGTGTGTGTCGAGCCTGATGGCCTTCTGAATTGACAAATGCCCCGATATACCTACGGTGACGTCACTTGAAGGTATTCGATTATGTAGAATTCGAGCAATTCGCAACTCTTGCAAAGCAAGAAGAAGTGATTATGTCTAATTGTGTGAATTAAATCGTATTTATTTGGATACCTGTAAGAGACGTCACGCGTGTGTGTCAAGCCTGATTGCCTTCTGAAACGATAAATGGCAAGATTTTTCTACAATGATAGTTACGGGTATCCCATTATAAAGAATTTCAAAAATGTGCCACTGCAAAACTTAATACACTCTATAACAAAAAAATCGACGCACACTGCCGAGCCAGATTACAGTGGTGCATGGCTCGATCAGGCTGGAATGATGCCGACTAGGGACGTATAGTCTTTAGCGACGAATCCCGCTTCCAACTTTGTCCTGACGATCATCGAAGACGTGTTTAGCGACGCACAGGGCAGAAGGGGATCCTGCCTTCACTATTGCACGCCACACCGGCCCTTAACAAGGCATTATGGTCTGGGGTGCCATTTCCTTTGACAGTCGGACCCCTTTGGTCGTCATTAGAGGTACACTTACTGCACAGCGGTACGTCGACGACATCGTAACACCTGTTTTGCTACCGTTCCTTTTGCAGCGCCCTGGGCTGGTTTTTCATCAGGACAATGCCAGACCACATACGGCACGTGTTGCTATGAACTGTCTGCAAGCTTGTCAAAATCTTCCTTGGCCTGCCAGATCACCTGATCTCTCTCCCATCGAGCATGTCTGGGATATGATGGGAAGGCGATTGCATCTGGCACGGAATGTTGATGACCTCGTTCGACAATTGGATCGAATTTGGCAGGAAATATCGCAAGAGACCATCCGGGAGCTTTATCGGTCTATGCCTCGCCGTGTGGCAGCTTGTATCCAGGCTAGAGGCCGGTCAACACCTTATTGAACTTGTTACTGTAACTCTGCAATTAATTATTCAATTGTTCTGAAATTTAAATCATTTACTATTCTGTACATTGTCTTCCTATCCACCAATTTTCGTTTTAATCTGACAACTCCTTCTTGGTGCGTCGATTTTTTTGTTATAGGGTGTACTAATCATCAGCTCTAGTGCTCATTCAGATGCAGAGTCATACTGACAGAACTATGTAGCAACTGTTAAAGGATTTAAAAATTTATAAAAGTTGACTGCGAAGTAATAGATAAAAGTTTAAAAAAATTTTATGTTTATAAAATGAAATTTTTATGATACTTGAGGAAAAGGTTCAAAAAGAAGAACGAAGTATTTTAATTAGTTGTTTTACTTAAACCAGAACTCAATTATCTTTAAATAATATCAAGAAAAAAATACTTTACTCTTTAATAATTGCCGAGATTATTGGTTTGCTTTCAAATAAAATTTTTTTAAAAAGGTTGAGAATTCTAATTTCCGATAAATTCTATTACCCGGGAATTTATAAAACGTTAAGGTGTGCAATACTATCATTTATTTTATATTATTATAAAATGTTTACTATTACTGGGAGGCAGAATTGTATCAAGTATTTGTTGATACATAGATTTACCAAATAAAGTTCTAATAAATGTAAATCTTAAGTCTATTTATTCTCAACTTATTAATGACCAGTTTAACTGTAAAAGTATTCCCATACTTCCTGTGAGCTAAATAAATTAGGTGGTTTTAATGATTATGGATGTTAGATTTAATACTTAATTATATAAATTAATAATATTTAATTTTCTGAATATATTAATTTATAATATTTCATTACATCAATTAATAATAGTTAGTAACACGAAGTAATAACAACCTAAATACGAGATAATGTAAAATTAAAATATAATAGATGTTCTTTATGATTCAAAACAGGGTTATAGACAATATTTAAAATTATTTATTTTTTCAAAAATGTTTAAATATTTGATATTGTGTTATTTTTTGAAATTACATATTTTTCCTAGACTTAGATTTAGTTAGAGATTTTATTGCAGAGATCTCGAGATAGTTTAAAAGATGCGGAAACATATTTTTTTAAATTCTTAAGTTATTATATTGCACAAAATAAAACGTTAATATAAAAATATTTGTTTATTTATATACGAAGTTGTTTACATTTCTCTTTAAATACTTTTTTTAATCATAATTTAAATTTTAGTTGAGATAAATTATGAAATGTTGAGTGCTTTAAAAAATAAATGTTAATTTCTTCTAATAGTTTTTTCAACTGAAAATATGTGTTAAAACATGAATCACGTTAAAAACTGAAAATACAATCACCAAAATATTTAACATCAAATGTTCCCTTTTTCACCAAACTAGCTGTTGCCCGCGGCTTTGCCAGCGTAGAAATACTCAGTTTTAACTATCATCAAGAGACGCCCACGATATTAGTTCTTTATGCATTGGATTTTAGTAATAATTTAAAATCTGTTTGACAGCCATTAAATCACAGAAACCACAGCAAATATGAATTCGGTATATTTTAAGCATATTAAGCTGCAGAAATATTAAATTAATTTCCTTCTCTGTCGTGAGATAAGATAGAAAAGTCATCCTAATGTTCCATTACGTGTTGTACTACTTCCTCACGAACCACTCGAGCCATAACTTGAGTATCGTATGTTATATATGCCATTTATCGAAAATGGCAAGTTCCATCTCCTACAATTGGTATGACAATATGCGGCATTATAGCACCGTTTATCTTTGAAATTTCTACAATCTTCAGAAGGATCAAAATTCGATCTAAAAAATTACTTCGTATCTAAGTTCTTATTTCTATAAAAATGCAAGATTTTCCTAAATAAATATTTAACATATAACTTACTATTCAACATGACTTAAACTTTCTTTTAAGACTACCGAACAAAATAAATCGAAATAAATACTTCACGTGTAACTAATTATTTAACACTAATCAAATTATAACTTAAGACAATCAAACAAAATGAATCAAAAGAAATACTTAACGTATAATTAATTGAGTACTTGCACTTCAAGAAGAAGATCTCAAATACCAACACATGTGACCTATGAAGTCAGTGCCAGCTGATAGTTATAAGCAAAATGGCGTGTTAAAGGTGAGTTAAGTATTGCCACATAAGTTAGAATGTTTATTAAAGTAAAATGAATTAAATTCAGCACCGTATCGCACCTCGAATTTTTGCTCCGAAATGGCAGATGAGTTGGCCTCTCTAGTTCAAGAGATCTAACGGAAGAAAATGCCACGATTCAATAACCAATCAGGATCAAAATGCATGCACTACGTCACTTGCAGGTATACCATTGTTTAATTATACTTAAATTATTACTTAACATAACCTAACAAAATGAATTTTAAAAAATGCTTAAGTTCTTTATGTTTAGTAATCTTAATAATCTTTATTAATTCTAATAATAATTTAAAATCTGCAGACATAAATCACACAAAACACAGTTAATATGAGTTCGGGACATTTTAGCTGAAGAATCCATCTCTGTCACGAGATGTCTCATTTTTTAACACTGCTTATATTATTAAGACAACATAGCAAAATGAGTCTAAATAAATATTTAACGTATAACTAATTATTTAACACTTAAATTATTATTTAAGACCTACTTAACAAAATGAATTTAAACAAGTCTATAACTTATAACAAATTGTTTAACATTACTTAAGTTATTGTTTAGGACGATCGAACAAAATTATTTATTATAGATGTTTACAGTGTTGCCGTTTTAAACACCTTAGTTTTTGGTGAAATGAAAGAAAAATTATGTAAAGTGAACGTAAGGTGAATATGAGACGAATGTAAGGTGATTGCTGCCTGATTACCTCTGCTATGTAACTTAGGTAAATCACCTGTATTCTTCCTGTAGCTCTCAAAGCTGAGACAAATAGAATTTTGCTCCGTATTTCTTTTTCAAACAGCAATAAGTTGATGGTATAGTTTCATAATAAGAAATCTCTTTCTTCCTGCAACTCTTACTACACATTTAATTGCTTCCATTAAGCATTAGATTTAAATACAACGCCTTTATAACGTTAGTAAATGACGTTATAGTAAATGACGTTAGTAAATGACGTTATAGTAAATGACGTTAGTAAATGACGTTATAGTAATTTTCAAAATTGTTTAGTTAAACTACTTCTTACAAAATAATGTTTTCATTATCTGTCTGTGTGTCTACTAGTTATAAATTTTTTTTTCTCAACTTATTTTCTATTATCGTTATAGTGTTTTTTTTTTTAATCGTTGAGAGAATATTTAGCAGAAATATTTAAAAAATTAACTCCAATATTGTATAAATCATATTCGGTTTTTTAAATTGCCAGAGAAATTTCTCAGAGAATATCGAATTCTGCAGATTGGAGTAAATAAATAGTGCTAGATGATATAGAAAATTTAATATTTCCATACATTGTTCAAAATGTCTATATTTCACCATATAACATAATATTTCTCTTATTTTGTTTTATATTGTGAATAATTTCGATATATTGGATCGATATTCGATACATTGGTCAATAATTTCGTTTTCTGATTAAAATTTTACAAGAATGACGACAATATCATACTCGATAGTTACATCATTAAACTTGCTATGTCAATAAAATATTATAGTATTTCGTATTTATCGGCGCCTATAATATTCGTCAATAATATAGTCAATTCGATATATATTGTTGTCGATAATTATCAAATATTCGATATTTATCGTAAGAAATTTATTCGCGATAGATTGAGAGGTTGTTTTTAAATATCGTTACACCGATGTTTTGAAAATATCGATATTTTACATTCAATCAATATATTTCTTTATTCTATTTATAACTCAACTTAAGTTTGTTCGCACAGCAAGCTGAGGGACAACATGTTGATGATGTACATTCTTTCTAATTTGGGCCTTTTTTCAATTTGGATTACTAGATTGAAAATCTTCATTGAGGAAAAGATTTAAAGCTAAATTTTATGAAGGAACGAAAACATTTCAACTGCTGAATTGGCAGAATTATTTTGTTTTTAAAATATTTTTATGAAAAATTTTTTTTTTGAGTAAAAACAGAAAATATTTCAGTTAAAAAATAATTTTGAAACTAAATTTTAGATAAAATAAAAAAAAAAAAGAATATAAAATTCTGGAAGCTGAATTGATGGAGCAATTCTTTCTTTAACTATTACATTTTTAAGAACTTAGATTCGTGTCTGAAAAGTGGTACCTCACAATATAAATGCATTAAGCTGGAAAACTGAAATC
This sequence comes from Parasteatoda lunata, assembly GCA_949128135.1. Lineage (NCBI taxonomy): Eukaryota > Metazoa > Arthropoda > Arachnida > Araneae > Theridiidae > Parasteatoda > Parasteatoda lunata. The sequence continues at coordinate 10,158,443 of OX421973.1, read as the reverse complement.
TCAACTGGAATACTAATTTTTCAATGAATCCCTCTGAGAAGATATAAAAGTTACAATTGTTCTCTAAATGGTGCAAGCGAAATTTATCGCCAGAAGAAATTTTCCCCTACTTTCCAACATAAACAATCTAACAGACGCAAAAGGAAAAAGAAGAAAATAATAATAATAAAAACAAAAATGTTAAGAACTATATCTTACAACTTGACTAAAAAGGAGTTTACAAACTTAAAACGAGAAAAGTAGGATGCATCAGTTTCGTATTGAACTTCTACCACCGTTTAAAAAATTCCAACATTTCTTTTGAATAGGATATTTTATATCTATAAATAAAGTTAAAACAAAATTAGAAATTTTTTTTTGTCCTCTTGCGTTTCCATTTCTTTTTAATACTGACAGTTAAAATAATTTATGGTGGTAGGATTAAAATAATTTAATGAAGTTAAAAATAATTTAGGATGTTTTAAATCTATAAATAAAATTATAATACATTATTGTCCCTTCAAATTTTTATTTCTTTATTATTTAGACGTTTATAATAATTTATGGTGTTACGTTTAAAATAATTTAATGAAGTTATAAAAAATTTATGGTTAATATTTCTCCAAACTCTTAAATTTAGTTATTCTACCCAGTTTGAAGTAGCGAACTGCAGGTTGTTTAAAAAGTTCTGATATAAAAGATTTCTATCCCAAGCTAATCCTTTTTTTTTACGCTTTCGATGAAAGAGCTTCTTGATATCAGCGCAATCTCAAACCCAGGAAGCAAATGCAATCTTATTTATGGTTGATATGTTTGCTTTTAAATTTTATTGAGAAACTTCAGATTGTCTTCTGAGTTAAGCTCAAAAATACTAGATAAAAGTAATAGCGTGAATGATATACTAGGAAATCATCTGTTAAATGATGCCATTAAAATAAAATACATGAATTCGTAAGGATAAAATGAAAATTCGTTTATAAAAATGTGTTAATTTTAAAGCTTAAGCTAGAAGTTCACTCATCTTTTGAGTTCAGTTCTAAAGTATTGGGTAATAGAAGCAAACGCCTATGTGCTGTATGTGCGATTCAGTTGATGTATAGTGTTATCATAAATTAAAATTGTTTAACCGGATAAAGCTTATTTCTCAAATAATACTTATAATTTTTTTAAAAAATAGAATTTTTAATGTATGCTACTTAAAAAAATATCAAAATATTTTTCATTTTCCCATTGTCATTTAGTTACTAAAAATTCCTTGAAATTTTATTAAAAATATTATATTTTCTGTAAAACAGTTTTGTACATCAAATTTTTGAAAATAAAATGATTTTATTAAAAAGCATATGTCCTTTTAAGCATTGGAATAAAAACATTGAAAGTAATTTGTTCTAATTCAGCGAAATATTGATCGTAAAAATACATACAAAAATATCTATGCTTTTTCTCAATGGAAAAGACTTTATAAGTAATGTGTCTATTCCAAATCGAACATTCTTGCATTATTTCTTATGAAATAAGAATTAAAAAAAAATTATCCACAATTTAGATAATATTTCTCTGTTCATTTTGTTTATTTTCAGATCAGTGAGCCTGTAATTGTTTTTATGATCTAGAAATGTAATTGATTTTATTATCAGTAAATATTTAATTTTGTCCAATTGGTCACTGAGAAATCAATGGATTTTTCAAGTTTCTTTCAATAATTAAAATATAATAGTTACATTTAAAACAAAATGTTTTAAGTTTTAAAAATATGTATGTAAATTAGAAATTTATCATAAATGAAAAATGTCTGACTGTTCTGCTTTTTTTTTTAAAATTTTTTTAGTTGTAAAATAATTGTTATTAAAAAATAACCTTAAGTATAGTTTGAAAAAAGTAACCTTCGTTTGTTTGTATCACAATAGAACGCAATCATCGCGTTTCATTTTAACGAACGTTTGAAAAAGAGGAAATTTATTTCAAGTTGACAATTCCTCTCATGTTTTTGTCTTTTTTAAGTAAACCTTTATTACACGACTTTCTTACGTTAAATTTGTTTCAGAGGAAGTTGGTATTACCGTTTCAGTTTGTTATCTTGTATATCTAGAATTATTTAGCCGCTATCTAATTATTGTTAACTCTGTTTCCTCTATTTAACTACTAAAATCTTGACTTAATTTTAATATATAAGAAAGAAAAAATCTGAAGTTATAATTATAAATTAAGTATGAATTATTTTGTTCAAGTGCATAGAGTTACATTCGAAATACATTTATTTATAATTTGATTAATAGTATATGTGACTCAATGTTTCCAAATAAAAATATTTGTTCAATTATTTGAAATAAAAACATCGGTTATCTTAAAAAAATAAATGCTTTCAATAAAAATATTAAAGAGATGCGAATAATTAAAACTTTACACAATACAAGTTCGAAGTATTTTAGAAGTTCGATGTTTAAGCCATATTTTGTTTTTGTAACTTTGATGTTTGAATATTATTTTTTTAAGAAAAAAGAACAAATAAAATATTTTTAAAAGTATTCCATTAACTTTTTCTAGAGTTTAAATTAGAATGTAACATAAATAATTAATACTTCTAAGAATAATGATAAAAAACAATTCATTTTCCAGTTAGAAATTTTTAATAATTAGTATTTTTTTTTTAAAGAAAAACTTTAGATTTGAGGCTTTTGAAAAAAATAAATAAATTGGGAATTAATTACTATTTTCATTAATTTCATTTTAAGAGCATTCATTCCAACTCCCTATTTATAAGAGATCGTCATGATGAAATGAAAGATGAGGAGAAACTTGATAGTAGAGCAGTGCCATCTGTCGGATTGCAAAGGAAACCGACAGACGAATTATCTCATCCAGAACATGGGAGCGATCTGCGGTTGCTCCGTATCTCTGTTGCCGGATTTTCTTACATACATGCCCGGACCATTCTTAGCTAGAATTCGGTAATCGCAGACCACCACGTTACGTGGGGAGTGATAACAAAATATAACGTGCTTCGTTTATTCATTCTGCATTCATTCATTTATGAACTGCTTTATAAAGAAATAGGTGAGTCAGTTTTATTTTTAGAATTACCGATGCGTTTAGAGTTTTTTTTTTTTTCTTCTAAGATTTTCTTAGTTGTAATAAACTTATTTGACATGCCCGAGAAAAGTTTTGGTACGTAATAGAGTTTTAACTGGGTTTGATGCAAAAATGAATCTGAAGTTTTAAGTTATTTTGTGTTTAGTAATATCTGGATTAAACATCTAGAATTTTTTTTATCAATTAACTTAAATAAAATATATGCCTTAAAGGCATTTAATTCAAAAATGTAAAAACTTTCAGTTGATTAGAGAGGTGATGAATGCTTTAAAAATGTGATGAATGACAAAAAATATGACTTTAAAATTTTTAACGAAGGAAAAAATATTTTAAGCAATAGAAACTCTAAAAGTAAAAGGAGACAATGGAATGGTTTTTATATAGCTTAAAACTATGTTATTGTTTTGAGTTGTAAAATTTATTTTAATTTTACTAAGTATTCAACTGAAGTGCAAAAAACTTTATTTTAGGTAAGAAATTTTTTTTTTAATGAAATAAATAATTATTTACCTTTTTAATTTTTATTTTTGATCTGCTTTCATGATTATTATTTTCATTCCATGTATGTAATTTAAATAAATCTTGAAATGAATTTAAGCAATGAATTATTCAAAATTAAATATAACATTTAAAATTATTATATAATTTATTTTTGATTTAGTAATATAAATTAACATGGAGATTATTTTCTGTTAATTACATATTTTAGTAAAACGATTTAGTATTTCAGGTATCACATCATGTAAAGCGCCTCGATAAAAATTTTTTTTAAAAAAAAGATCTAAATTTAAGAAAACGGAAATGCGAAACTTTACATTCTATGATTTTCTTACTCTTCTACTATTTCTTCACCCGTTAATATTTTGAGTAAACTTATTTTTCTTTACATGCGTCTCTTATGTTTTGTTAAAATGTTGGTAAATCTGAAAATGGTAAATGAATGGTAGAAGCAGAGGTTAATATTTAAGCACATGAGAAAAAATTTCTGGTAAAATTACCATACATTTGTAGGAATGGAAATTTCTGTTAAAAAAATATTCGGGTGATAAAACGAAAATATACAAGTTTTAATCCATTCATTTGGTATTTTTTTTAGTTCGTACAGTAAACTTTTGCCCGAAATTCTAAATGTTTGAAATTTTAATTTTAACATGCATTCAGTAGAAATACAAAATTGAAAAGTAAATTTAACAGAATAAATATTTTTTATACCATGCTGTAAGGTATTATGATCAAATTACTAAATTTTACCATATTTACTACCAAACAGCATGGTAATAAAATCATATTTTTTCATTAATTTTATGAAAAGCCATTACCAAAGTGCTAAAGTAAAAACCTACCGTGTTTTTTGGAGTTCGATTAGATCCCAAAAGCACGGTAAATGTTCGCCATATTCTGCCAGTTTTGACCACACTTGTTTACTCAGTGCAGGTTCTTGTTTATTTTATTCGTGTTCTTCTACAACATTTTACTGAAACTTATTTTTGCTCCAAAATTATTTGCATTAAAAAAAATGATGGTGTTTGGAACTTCAAATTATAGTAGGATTGGTGTTTGGTGAAAACAAGAGTATTGGTCTTTAAACATGGTTTTTCGATCATTAATAATGTGTTTATAACTCGCATAGCGTTTGAATTAATTTACTTAAAAGGGATACTTCATGCATACTAAAAATGTTACTATTGATATTATAAACTAAGATGTTCAAAACTTAATTCTATAAGTCATTGACAACGTAATTTTTCATACATTGTGGTAGTTTAATTTCTCCTTAAATATGTCATTTTTGACTGATAAACACATCATTGTTTATGTTGTAGATTTTATTGGATAAAATTACGAGATTAGTCTCTAAACATATTTTTGTTCGTTTATAATTATGCATTTATAAAACGCATTGTGTAAGCTCATTAAACTTAATTCAGTTAATCACAATAACTTAATTGTTCTACAGTTGATTGATATATGACAGTAGCTCTATTTACTAAGTTTTTATTACCCATTTTACTCCTTCTGAAACAAAGGCCCACGTGTTCAGCTATTTGGATTTTTTAAAGTGACATAAAACGATGCAATGTTAGTCGATCGCAAGTAGGTTACGCGTTTCTGCTTTTTGTTAGAATGTTTTTTTTTTTTTTTTTTTTTTTTTTTTTAATGTTTTTTTTGCGTCTACAGCTATTGTAACAAGATTGTTAAATTAACTTATTTATATTCCCGAATTGTGCTTCCTTTACAGACATGCTATGATTTCAATTACTTCAAATTTTATTTTTTTATGTACACGAAACCTTACTTTTTAAAGTAAACAATAATATATAGTGTGGTTATATGGTCTTAAATAACGACACTAATAGTTAAATAATAGATATTGTTATTTTGTAGATGACATTATAATTTTAGATTACTAAATATAACTTAAAGTAGCACTTTTTAATTTCTAATGATTAAAACTCGTTGAACCGTTGTATTTATGCGCTTCTATGATTAGTTTACGCTCATCACAAATAAAATAACGGTATTATACACGTAAGATTGCGATAAACGAGAATGACACTAACGATTAGAAAAACTATTTTGCCAGTTACAATACAAATTTTTTAAAAATAATATTTTATAATTCGAATGTGTACAATATTGAATAAAGTTTTAAGATAATTAAGATTAATTTTGAATCCAGAAATTTTTACTTTATATTGAAGTGAAATGCTTTTCTCACAAGATAAATAATTCAAAAGAATGAATTGTGTATTCTCGCAAAAATGTATATTTAGTTGTCACTGTGAAATAATAACGAGTCATGAGTTGAAATAAATATTTATATCAAATAAGAAAATAAAGTAAATAACAAACAATATCTTATTAAAATAAATAAGAGTTTCATTTGAGATATGTGAAAAAAATTTGAAATAATGGGAATAACATTAACTGGTTACGTGCTTGAGAAATTTAATGGACTTAATTTTAATTATGAAGCTCACACCAACTACTTATGTAGAGAATTAAAATCATTTAAAGTAGTAACGCTTCAGAAAAAAAAATTAGAATAATAACAATTTGTAATATGTTTAGAAAAGCAGTGTGTTAGAAATTAGAATCTATAAAATAATTTAAGTCATCTTAAGTGGCTATTTTATTACAAATTATGAAACAAAACAAAATTACTTAAAAAAAATAAATAAATAAAAGATAAATAATAATAATAATAATAAAAAACTACGATTTTCACGAGTACTCAGAAGGGGACAACAATTTATTTTTGCTAAACCGAAAACGAAAAATAGGATGAGCACCATTTTCGAAGCCACGTGAGAGGAAATTTTTTGGTGTTGATAGAAATAGACGTTTAAAGGTGTTGCACCCTACTCTTGCCATTTTATGACTGACAAAAATTTAAATTAATTCCCCTTCTTACTCTATTGAAAAAAAAAATATAATTTTTAATGTTTTATTTTATTTCATTAATTTCTGTTTTTTAGTTTTATGTCTGTTTGTTTGTGTCGGAAGGAGATTGAAATTTCATTTACGATAAATTTTGTTTGCACCTTAGGAAATAATTATAACTTGCATCGCCATTCACAGCTCCAGCTAAATTTTGAGAGCTCTAATAAATCGAAAAGTGTCCAAGGTTATAATTGACGATAAATTATATTTCGAGATAATTCCCATAGATTAGGAAACGATTGAAATTTTTATAGTAGCCTGGAAAGCAGTGCCGATTTAAATATGCTAGCTATTTGAAAAGTAGTCGGTATTATGCTATCTATTTGGGAATGCAACAAATTCTATTTGTATTGTCATTCAGCGAAGAGTTTGGGTTAAAATTTGAGTGCTATAGCTAATCGGAAAAGGATTTGCACTTTGATTGACGGTAATTTCTCCTTGTGACTAATATTACAAAAAATGTGTTTTTGTAACAGTTAATAAATGAATAAAACTAACATTGTTGCCAGTATAATTATATATATATACATAAATAACAAAAAAATCTGATATACTGTAATTTTTACAGTAATTGAAATCTCTGATTAAATATTACTGCAAAAATCACGATGTAATATTTCATGGTAAAAATAGATTTTACATTAAAATGGAGTTGCACCCAAAATGCCGGTACTTTATATCGTAATTTGATCTTGAATTTCTGACAGTGAAATGCGTATGGGGATATGTGTTGTTAGTTAACATGGAAACAGAAAATAATTTCATATGGTAATTTTCAAATAATCTGATTGTAAAAAAGTAACATAAAGAATGCATAATTAGATAAAAAGTATGTTGAAGTTGATGCGTTTGTATTTAGTTCAAATATTTATTCAGTACAACTGTTATAAAACGCATAAATTTGAAACGAATAGCACATAACCATCCAAATGATTCTCCGCAGACAGAATTCCTTATACTCGTTCATAAATCAAGAAATATGACTGAAATTAACGGTGCGAAGCTCATCCTTTCAATTATTTCTCACACCCATGTATCTAAAGTGACTATGTATATTGATCAATGTCATCTCACAAATATATTACAGTTGAAGCAGTAATAAACGCATAGAATAGTTTCCATGTTTCTTCTCTAGATTCTTGCATAATTATTTATAGAAACATGATAATAATTAAAACATCTAAATTTGAATTATTATTAATCAATATTTAAATATGAGTTTGTGTTTTCATAAACTCGAATAAATAATTAATCAGTCCAAATTATGCCTATTTTCAGGATACCATTATGCCTATTTTTCCTGGTTTAATTATATACTTTGGGGAATAAAGATTTAAAAAAGAAAAATGGTTTTCAGTTTCAGCCATTAGCATTGGACAAAATAAATTGAAGCTCTCAACATTAAAACGCAATGAATGTATGATAAATAATAATGTTAGAATGAAGAATAATGCTAGAATTTTTACAGTAATAATGACCGTAAAATCACTGAATCACTCTAATTAAATAAATATTACTCTAAAAATTGCGGTATAATATGTTACGGTAAAAATAGATTTTATACGGATGATACTCCCATTTAACATTGTTATATTATTTTCCATTTTTACAGCGTACGTAAATCAATTCAATGGATAACTAGTGGAAAAGTTTTTGGCTGGTACAAAAGTATAAAAATTGCTTAACTGTTTGTAAAAAAAAAAATTGAATATAAAATAAAGTATGGAATTTTAAAACTACGTTATTCCCAATGGCAAAAAAAGAAAAATAATAATTTCATTCTTATCAGATTTAAAAAAAAAAAAAAAGTCAAATGCACCTTTTTCGAAAGATGTAAGAAGCGAGAAATATTATTGATGATAGAAATTTATCCCGAAAGTGATCTATCCTACGTTTTTCATTTTAATACCGACAAGCATGAAATTGTTTTTCTTTTTTAATCAACTTGGAAAACGTAGCTTCAATATTTATTCCTTTCCTTCATCATTTTTTTTTTTAGTTTACTCTCCGCATGCTTGTTTAGATAGAAAAATGGTCAAAATTACAATCTGCGACAAACTTTGCTGCACCATTTAAAAAAAATCGTAATTTGTATTAGCATAATCTAAAGAGGACCATCTAAAATTTGAGCACTCTAGCAGGTTAAAAAGAGGTTAAACTTTTTATTGATGGGGAATTTTTTTCGATAATATAGTGATAAATTATATGCGTAATGTGCATACTTGTATTGTACATCGTATTCACAGCGAACATACTTCTTTTGTCCTCAGATAGAATCATTCACAGGAGAACGACAACATCAGTTATTTATTTATTTGAGTCGTGGTGGCTCAGGGGATAGAACGTTCGCCTTCCAATGAGGGGAACTGGATTCGAATCCCAGTGACAGCTGGTCGATACGACTTCCGCACCCGGCTCGCACCGACAACAGTGCTGACGTAAAATTTCCTCAATGGTAGACGGATCATGGGTTAGAGTCACCTTGCCATCTAGCTGACCATGGCAGCATTTCCTCTCCATGTAACGCAAATGCGGGTTATCTCCATCAAAAAGTCCTCCAAGAAGTCAAACTTTCTCCCAATATTTGATCCAGGATTTCACTCGTTTTCTGGATTGGATTCAAAATTACAAGGCTACGAAGTTGAACATTAGAAGTCGTAAACCTTAAAATGAGTCGGTCGTTCAACGACGATTAAAAAAGAAAAAGCTAAAAAAAAGAAAAAGTTAAAAAAAAGAAAAAAAGAAAAACACCAGTTATTTGAAAAATGTATGAAATCTCAATTTTCGATAAATTATACGGTTATAATTTGAATATAAATTCTTCTTGTAGTGTGCAGAAGATGATTAAATTAAGCCATTTAATTAATTAATGCGTTTAACTTTAGAGAGATGGAGAGCCTAATCTAGACAACACATAGACGAATTTACGATTTCACGATTCCGCTTTCAAAGACGAGAAAGCAAAATAATGTAAACGTAGTAAGAAAAGTAAAAACCGTTCTAATATTTAGAATAAAATAAATAATTTTTATTTACATTTTTGAGTTTTTTTTATATTTTTATATTATATCTTCTTTGATATAATTGTAAATTTTCGATATTTACAATAAAATATAAATAGTTATTTAGTCTTTTTCTTTAAGATTTCATTCTGATAGACACACAAGCGAAAAAATGTTGTAAAAAGAAAAACCTTTCTAATATTTAGATTGTTTTAATTTTTGCTTCCTTTTATATTTTTATATTATATGTCTTCTTTGGCAATGTAATATTAAAAACAGGGCAAAAGAAGGTTTCCATAAGCGATATCTAAGCCTTAAGGGTATATTTAATCATAAAAAGTATATTTTTAAAAGAATATTTTTTTAAAACATTGTTTAGGCGCTAAATTTTGTTTCCACATTTTTCATAAATTAAAAAGTATTTTTATAAAATAGTTTTCCCAATAGAAAGTGCTTTAATATAAGAAAATATTTTTTCATATGAAATGTTTTTTTTTTTAACGAAAAGTAAAAACTCTTTGCAAACAATTTCAAACGCACTTAAACAAACGTTTTTTGCAGTTTCTATTTAAAAAAATAAATTAAGAATTTGCTTTGTAGAAGATCAGTTTTCGGATATTAATAAAAATTATAAATGAGTTAATATTAATTAACACTGATCTTTCCGGTGAAATAGTTAATTCCACTTCACTAATTCGTGTTTTTAAATGTATTAAAAACTATTCTACTACTAATTTTATTTTTTTCACTCATTCAGTGAAAACTTTGAGTACATTTTCGTATTTATTCAACAAATAAATTTATTAATTTTTTAAAATTTTTTTTAGTTCCTCTTTGAATGACTCTTTAATTCCAGAAGACTGACACTTATGCTTAGTATTTGAAAAAACAATTTAGACATCGACTATATTAGTATTTGGAGACTATTTCTTTATTTTTTTATAGTTACATTTTTGAGACGTGGTCCTATTAACTTAAATAACGCCGCAATATTAAAAGTAATTGCATTGAAGAGCAGTTAAATTTTGTACCAGGAATTGAAAGTCTACTTCATTGTAAAAAATCATGACTGTTAAGTCTTGCCGCTATCATTTGCATCATTTTCCATTCCAAATTAGTTAATCTTTCGAATTAGTTCAGTTGATTTTTATTTTAATAATTTCAACATTAGTAATTATATTCGCTTAATCCAATAATGTTTAATCCAATAATGAAAAGGTAGCAAATACTACCTAAAAATTAAATTAGTTTAAGATTTTTTTTAAATGTCGGAACAGATTTTTCAGTTTTTTTACACAGGTAGAATGTGTATTCAGTTAATTTAAATAAATATGCGCTTGTTATGCTTTTTAACAAAAGATAAGAGCTGGATTTTGATGAAATTCATTTTTTTAATAAACTCTAACGGCGAATTAAAACATGTCTGAAAAATGTATTAAACATAACAATGTTTTTGCTATCTATGCATTATGTATTACCTACATGCATAATACCTATTATATATTTATAGAATATATAATATATTTTAGTTTCTTACAGCATGATAATACTTTCTGTTATGTAATGTATTGTAATGCAGCATTAAGACATATTAGGCTATGTAACTCAAAAATTAAATATAATTCGAAGGAAAAATATATCTTCTAAAAGTCATAAATATCTAAGAAAGTTTTATAAAGAGTAAAATTAAATATTTACTTTTTCAATTTTGCTCCAAATATTGAAAAAACTGTAATTTAAAAGATATAATATACTTTAAAAAAATTGATTTATTTAGTAATGATATTTTTATTCTAAATATAAATTTTTGTTTCAATTTTAGTTTAATTCTTAAAAATTTAATGTATATCATTTGGTTTAAAAATATTTGTTTCAAAGTAATTTTCACAAAATAACTTTTTAATAATAGTTTTTGTGCATTCAAGAAATTATTTTGTATTACTGATTTAATGGAACAGTCAATTTGAATAAACATTTATTATTTTAGCTAGAAAGATGAAAATACAAATAATGTATTAAAACAAATAATGTACTAAAAATATTGTTTTAATTAACAAATATTGTATTATTTGCACAGAAATTATTGAAAATGTTTTGGTCGAAGATTACATTTTTTTCTTTTCTCGTACTAACTATCTAAAACAAAAAGAGAAAAAATTAGTTTATGCAATGTATCCTAAATGATTCTTCTAGTTTTCAAATGACTCTAGGTTGTCGCTGTCAATTTTAATACTGCCGAGACAATTTTAAGGCTAATGGATACGCTTCCTCATGTTTTCCAATGGCTCCATCTATGGTCAAGATTTCGACATATGTCACACACGCGTCACATCTCGTTTTACGGGAAAAACACATTCAAACACCATCCATCCATCCTTGACCTGAACTAGAGCACCAGCGAATCTTTAATTCAGAACCCCCAGAGGTTTGTCATGTGAACTTGGAAGACTTAATGACACAAACAGATTTAGCGTGCACCAGTTTCCAATTTATACATGCGGTGTCTTCTGCCGGAGGGGATCGAACTCACGATCTCTCAGAAAAGGGTCCAACGCTCTACCAACCAGGCTATCTCGGCTTAAAGGAAGAGTATTCATTTAGAAGTTTACGGTAGATGATACTCGGAAAGATACATACATTACCAAGTTTCCACACACGCAAAAGAATTCTGGTAAAATTATTGTACTATACGGTCATGATATTTTTTGTAAAAGAAACCATAATTTTAGTTAGTAAAACCAAACTATAACGTATTTAAACCATTCATTTGATAATCTTGTCGTTCACATGATAACAGTTTACCGAAAATTCTGGTTTCAAAAATTACAGTTCTTATTACAACACACTTATTTAAAAATACAAAAGTTAAAATACTTAAATGATTTTTTTTGCCATGGACTAAGATATCATTATAAAATTATAAAATTTTACTACATTTACCCCAACTTATCAAATATTATAAAACGATACTTTATTGTCATTTTTACCAAAATAATTACCAAGCACTTCGGTGAAATTACCGAGCTTTTTGGTGTTCCTCTAGAGCCAGAAACTTTACCATGTTCTGGTAGTTTTGACCATACTTTTTTCCTTAGTGTAAAATAAAGTTAAATGTGTACAACATAACCAAATTATATGTTATATAAATTACAATGTAAATACTTTGCATAATATTACACAGCTATACATATAAAACTGTTTTATTTTATGAGAATGTTGTATTTAAAAACATTCGAATTTTAAAAAATGGAATGCAATTAAAACCTGTAAGCTTAAACATGCATGTACTGATAAAATTAAACATGCATAATCAAATAAATTATAATATTATTGAATGTTAAATTTACTAAATGCAATATTATATTTGCATAAAGTTTCTAAGACAACGAGCGAATAAATCTCCCTCGTGACTTTCTTCTTTTTCTTATCATCTAGCTTATCCCAGAAAAGACTGGTTATCCCAAAGATAATGGAAAACTAGATCCTTTTTCTTCCTTTTTCATTGCAAAGGACTAGCCTAGTCTGGTGTGGGTGTCAATTACATTGCCAAACGATCTCTTAGGGGTGGATACGGTGATCAGTCAACCCTCTTCGTACTAGATATGCCAAGACTAGGACGGGGAAAAGTTCTAGATAGACAAAATTATAGGTTTTTAAAGGAACTCCGGGAAGAAATAGCATCTCTATCATTTCCTCTATCTAAGGGAAGTGTGGAATTGGGAGAAATTTTTATCTCGCGATGTGTGGATGGGTGGATCACTGTAAAGAGTTGTTACAGTGTCGTTTACTGTATAAAGAAGTGAATCATTTTGGTTGAGTTATCTAGTTTTAAATCAAACATCAAATTTATTTTATTTGGTACTGACTATATCTTTCACTAATAAAATGTGGTCACGTTTAAATTTATTGCATTTTTCTAACGGAATAAATGTCTTACACATAGTTGGCGGATACCCAATAAAAATATATTTTTTTAATGCTAGATTTAACTTTTATATACCAGATTTTATATTAGATTCAACTTTTAACTTTTATATAAATACTCTATATATTAATCTTTAACAAGTCCTTAGAGCATAAATATATTTTTAGTTTATATTACATACGGAATAATATTTTAAATGTTAGCAATGACTGTAATCCCTGATTTTAAGAAACATTGAGTTTATTTTCCTTGTCCAACAAAGCATAGAGTATATTTTGTGCTTTGTAAATTAAAGCAAAAATCATTTTGAATGAAGCACAAATAAACGTGCATAAATTACAATTATAAAAATAACCATTTTTAAAATCAATAACTATTTTTACATACTAAAGAAAACTAAAGATATCTAGAGTGAAATGCTATTTTTTCCTATACTATAGTGTATTTTCATTTGTGCTTTATTCACGTTTTTTTTTTGCCTTCAGTCTTTTTCTCTGGCTCAATTCCTGAATCTTTCAATCAACACCCATTTAATATCTGTGTCAGGGAACTGGCCTTGCATCAGAAAGACCTGGGTTCGAATCCCGGGCAAGGCATGTATGTTCTTTCATTCTCTGTACTATCTCTCCTTACTGTGGGAGATATACTGCCTTAATATACTGCCTTAATATACTATATAGATTTAATATACTGCCTTAAGCGTTTGATAATAACGTCAGTCATTTAATATTTTCCGTTATTATCACGAACTTTTGCATTTTGGAATTAACACAAAACTCAAACAGCTTTGATAGCTGTTATTATTGTTGAAGACTGGGTCAAATTTGGAAACTTTTTGCCTTCTTTAAAAAACCTTTTCCTCTTCAACTTGTTAATCGATACTGTTAGGATTGCGTTTTACTCTAAAGGTTTAATTGAGGAAACTTTTAGAAAATCAAAATTTAAAATCACTCGAAGCTCCGATTGGTTTGTTTGTTCAGAGAAAATGTGTTTTTATGCATTATTTTATAGTTGGAAATGTCAGCTGTGCTAAATTATTAGAAACTCTTTGACTGTCTCTCTTTAATAACAGTCGTTGAACAGTCGACCTAAATTTGGATTTACGACTACCCATTTTCAACTCCGTAACCTTGTAATTTTGAACCCGATCCAGAAGACAAGGGAGCTCCTGGATCAAGTATTGGGAGAAATTTGCCTTCGGGGAGGATTTTTTTATGGAACTAACCCGCATTTGCGTTACGTGGAAAGGAAGACCACGAGATCCCCCAAGGTCGGCCTGACGGTAGGGGAACTCTCACCCATGATCCGTCTACCACTGAGGATATATCACGTCAGCACTGTGGTTGGTGCGAGCCACATGCGGAATTCGTATCGATCAGCCATCGTAGGGATACGAACCCGATTCATCTTATTGGAAGGCGAACACTCTATCCCTTGAGACATCTAGGCCTTAGAGTCAGTTTGTGAAATATCAGATCAAAAGTGATACCGCTGTTTTATTTTTATTTTACGCGCTGTATACATCGATTATTAAGCTGGGTGCTCATCACGGGCAGAAAAGAAAAGTTATTTACAAACCGAGAAATAAAAAAGGTAACAATGTATAACAAATTTTACAAAACAAACCATCGCTCCTTTTCCAACATTCATCTAAGAAATGCTTATTTTTTCTCTTTGATTTTTTCTTTGCCATGTCTTTTGTCTGGACTCATATATTTACATTTGTTAACGAAGCGATTTTATTAAATCTTTTTCTAATTTCATTCTTTTCGTGATTCCTCTTAGGATTTCTTTAAAACATTAATAAACATATTACAATGTTTATATATGCACTTAATTTCGAATGACCGACAATTAATCACATTTTTAAACACATTTATACACACTACTCTATATAAATTTTTGGTATATAGTTATTATTTTTAGTATTGAGGCAAACTAAATACATATTTATGCACAGAACTTGTGCAAAAAATTATATAAAATTTTCAAACTAGCAATTGTTTGAAAGTACTAGTGCGCATATAGTACTAAAAATGTCCTTATTTTTTTTAACGAAATGTTTTTGCAATGCAACTATTAAATTGATTCTAATGCGATTGAAAATGCGTGTTGTCAGTAATGAAAAAACAAAATTGAATAAATAAATTAAAAATTGAAACTATAACAGTGGAAAAAGTAAGTAAAAAATGTAAATACCAAGATTGTGAAAACTTTTATTTTACCTCTACTCCAAAAATAGTGGCAAATGTACACCAAAATTTTTTATTGTATATGATGCACACTTGGTTTACAGGATTTATACTTATCGATAACAAAGTGGTTTCAATACTTGTGACGACATCTTGATGTATCATATAAGCCGATATTCCAAGGAAATATTTATGTTATCTGTACTAAACATCTCATAAGCCAGTCTTAAATCAAGAACAGATTAGAATTTCAGACATGATGAATTGGGTTACATACACCCATTTGATATAATTTCCAAATGAGTATGCATTGCGGCAAGATGAGCAATACATATTGGAATTTTGACGGAGAGAAACCAAATTATGAAAGATAAAATTTACATTATTTTCAAAATACAGTATGTAGTACACTATATGCTTTTTTTAATCAATACAATTTTGGTTTTAATAGTAACAGGGGAATTTCATTAGTGTGCTTTCTTAAAGTAAATTATTTTCGAATTTTATGAAAATTGTTTGTTAACTGAAGGAATAGCGAGTTATTATTATTATTTAAAAAAAACATGAAGTACTGTATTTACATGAAATGCAATTCCTCTGACAATTATTTTCTAAACAATTATTTTGTTTAAAAAGTAATATTTAGTATTCTCCAAAATGTATTTAAGCTCTTAAAATATAATACAGATAATGATCTTCAGTACGACCCTTATTAAAGTGACCCTCTCATTATAATGACCGTTACCTGAAGTCCCATTTGACTACCAGTGACGGCTTCTCTTACAAAATCCAATCAAATATTGTTGTCTTGCTATATTTTTCGATGATATTAAATCATGTTTATAAACATTTGATAAAGAACATACTTGCGTATTTTGGGAGTATAGAGAGTATGTCGAGTATTTTGGGATTAAACAGAGTATTTTGGGATTAAACAGAGTATTTAGGGATTAAACAGAGTATTTTGGGATTAAACAGAGTATTTTGGGATTAAACAGAGTAATTTGGGATTAAACAGAGTATTTTGGGATTAAACAGAGTAATTTGGGATTAAACAGAGTAATTTGGGATTAAACAGAGTAATTTGGGATTAAACAGAGTAATTTGGCGTATAGTTGCCACCATTTTAGGTGTTGAGGTAAACTAAATACATTTTTAATTTATCGCTCACAAAGTTCTTTAAAATTGATAACTCTAGTTACCGTGTGAAAAATTATATGATAATTGTATTTATCGCTCAAAAAATTATCACCATCATCGAAAAAATTATCGAGCAAAAATACAGTTATAATATATATATATATATATTCAGTAGTTATCGTGCGAAACATTTTATAAAATTGATTAGTTATCGGGCAAAAATTATATAAAATTGATAACTGCAGATATCGTGCAAAAATTCTTTGAAATTATCGAAAAAAATCATCGGGAAAAAATACAGTTATAAGATTAATAACTGTAGTTATTCAAAAAATTATATAAAATTGATAATTATAGTTATCATGGAAAAATTATAGAAAATTGACGAAAAAACATTTGTTTGAACGAGTTGGCCACTACCAAAATCGTACTTTTTTTTAAACGAAATGTTGAAATGCGGACATTAAATTGATTCCAATGCGCCTGAAAATATCTTTTGTCAGTAAACAAACAAACAAAAATAAATAAATAAAAAAAAAAAAAAATAAAATAAATAAATAAATAAATAAAACTATAACAGTAAAAGAGTAAATAAAAAATGTGACTACATGCACCGAAATTTTTTTTAGTTTACTTTAACGCCAAAAATGGTGCCAAATACAATTACAATTGTCATGTAAAAACTGACATGAAATCCCATACAATGTAAAAATTTCAGGATCAAATTATGGTAAAAAGTACTGGCACAAAAGTACTACTTTTCCCGTGTGATCCATTTTTACCAGTACACGTTACGAAACAAAAGTCTGATATACTATAATTTTCATAGTTATTACATTAAATTATTGCATCACTCTAATTGAATAAATATTATTGTAAAAATTAAAGTGTAGTATTTTACGGTAAAACTTGATTTTAAGGTAAAATGGATATTACGGATGATGCACCCAAAGTTACGGTTATTTATACTGTAATTTGATAGGGGATTTTTAACAGGTCATACTTTCATTGCTTGAAAAGTTTATTTACTCTTTCTGTGACTTAGTACCCTTAATTGGTTTATTTTTGAATAAAAATAAATCGTAATCACAAATTGCATCTTATTTGCTGGATTCCGGCTTTGTATAAACTTTAAAAATACCTGAACGTA
Organism: Parasteatoda lunata; assembly: GCA_949128135.1. NCBI lineage: Eukaryota > Metazoa > Arthropoda > Arachnida > Araneae > Theridiidae > Parasteatoda > Parasteatoda lunata. The sequence goes on along the minus strand of OX421973.1, from coordinate 10,140,521 downwards.
TGTTATTTATCGAAAATGTCTGCTCGGTACAAACGAATAATTTTTTTAATGCTTTTTACTAACATATATTAGTTTAAAAGATACTTTAATATGCATAATAAAGTGTAAAAATAAATAAATCCATTCCTTCATGATTAAAGTAAAGCGTTTTCTTAAAATTATTCGAGTAGTATTTAGTAAACAGTGAATATTTATGGCGTTTTTGTACTCGCACGCTGTAAGTATCTTAAATTCGTTAGTTTAACAGAATTCGTTATATAGCACTTCAAAAGTACTTTGTTTTATATTTTTAATACTACTGCCTCTTTAATAAATAAAAAATATTTGATTCCTCACCATATACATTTTAAGTTTTTATTCCTAATTTAGTTTAATAGTGTTAGTTCATTCGTATTATTTTATTTTGTTAGCTGACTGAATATATTTTGGACCTTTCTGTCCTATTTCAATTGTATTAAATATCCCTTTCCTAATCTGCGTAATTTTTATATGGGTAATAAAAATTTAGAAATATTATTAAATATATAAAGATTTTTATGAACAAAGCGTCTGCATATCATTCAAGACACACAGCTTCTAATATAGGTCAGTTTTTTTCTGTTGATTTCGTTTCGTATTAAATGCAGAGTTGCAATGAAATCTAGAAACAGATTAATTGTTCTGCATCTTTTGTTTGTTGGCAAGAAATATTAAATATTTTGTAGTGTTTAGTGTACTTGATGCAAACGTCTCCTCACAATATGCTCTCCATAAATACACTTGTTGTTCAACTCCAAAAATCACTCTTTTTTTAAAAGTTCGAATTAAAATTCTACATTTTAAATTCAATCAATTCAAAGCATTAGAAAAAATATTTCAGTTTCTTATGTTTTATAGATCTTTTTTTAAAAAAAAAATATCTAAATAAAACTATAAATATGACAGCATAATAGAATAAATATGAGATAGAATAATGATTTTTAACTTTTTTGATTGGCAACATTTTATGTTAGACTCACTATTTTTTAATTTCGTTCTATGTGAAGTAAGTCATCATAGTAAATACTGTTAAAAGTACAATAAGGGGTGTTAGCATCTTCTTGACGAGAGACACACGCCTTTTCATGGAATAATGCCAAGTGGCTTCAGAAAATCAACGTTAAATTAGTTTACAATTTATCTACTGTGCATGATTGAAATTGCCACTCCCTTACGATCCCTAACGTCTCAAATGGGTGGAGATAAATAAAAAAAGATGAAACATTTTGAAGAGAAAATCAGATGGTTACCTTGAAGTATGTATGAAATAGAAATGTTTCGTACTTCATTTTACTAAAATTCGAATCATAAAACAATTGCATTTAGGTTTTACCAATTATTGTAGTAATAAGAGATCATTGCCGAGAAACATAAAAAAATTTTCGTTTTAGTGTTTTATTACATTTTGTCGGCCTAATTTGTAGGTTGAGATAAAACGATAGAGTTTGGTCATCTGATCTGATCTAAGTACGATGAGAGTTAAAGCATAAAACAAAAATATTTTTAAATATTTTTAGTTGGTGGTTGATCAGGTATGGATGTTAAAAAAGCTAGCTATAAAGCCAGGGCTTTAACCAGGAACTGATTCATTATAAGGTCTTTAAGGCCTGGTCTTAGATTCTCCATCGGTTTACTTACTTACATCGGTTTACTTACTGTTGGGGACTTAGTTTTGGAGTCTAGGCAAGGAAAAACATTTTCCAGAATAGCTTAGTGTTTCTCCTTAAGAAGATTCTATACTGTGGGAGAAACTTTTCAGTGCAAATTCTCTTTCACCTTAAAATATAACGTTTAGAAAAAGTGAGTATAGGTAAACGAATAATAAGTCGAGAAATTTTAATTGCTGATAAAAATTTTAAATATCAAAATGGAAACAAATAATTGGAAGAGAAAAACTCAAATTTTTATTTTATTTTGATATTTTGAAAATTTTATTACATCCGAGGGGGCTAATCTGTCAATCCCATAACCGACAGAAGGAGGATTCGAGCCCCAGGGTTGACATCACAATATTTTCTACATTTCCTCAACACATGTAGAATTTACAGTGTCCTGCACTCTTCAATGACCTTAAGAAAAGTCTAGTTCCAATGTCCAGGTAAATTACTTTTTTATGGTTTTGAATCCATACTTTTTTTTTAATGGCGGGCACTTGGAACTATTGTCCATTGGCCACAGAAAGTGAAAGACTTGCTAACTCTCTTTTCGTTACCCAGTGGGCACCTGTGGCGAAGCCACGGCGATGGAGCAGCGTCGCCCACGTCACACTACCACAACCCGTTTATAGGGCGGGTCACATTCACACATTCACACACAAAGAAGAAAGGACATAGAACACAGATAGAGAGAGAGAAACATCCATGCCTTTCCCGGGATTCGAACTCAGAACCTTTCTGATGCAAGGACAGTTCCCTGCCCCCTACACAGACCGGTCGGCTGAATCCATATTAGTTGTAAATAGTTTCGTCAAAACCGTAAGAGTAAAAAAAATGTTCTTTACCGTGAAATTTCCGATTAATCGCATGGACAGACAGCTAATGGTTATTTTACCATCATTTTAGAATGAAGATTCTAACAGTGTATATTATAATTTACTTATGTTATAAATAATTTAAAAATATTTTGTTTTTAAACAGCTTGTAAAATTGGCTTAAAGTTGTGGCCAATAAGGCTCCCATTAGTTCTGTCCCTGCAGCCTTTGGGTTTTTAAATCAGTCCCTGGCTGAATTTCGTTAGCTTTAATTTTAGTTCTTTCTAACTGACTCATTAAATTCTAGTCTATTAGAACGATAGATAGAAAGCACAAACAAAGGAAAGTCAAAGTAATCTTTGCATAATTGTGAAAATATTTTTATTAATTGAAAACATTTCCTGTTATATTAAAAACTAGTCATTTAATTAATAAAATTTTAATGTCAAAAAAAGTTTTTAGCCAATGCAGAAAAACCATGTAAATTATTCAGTTAATTTTACTTTCCAATAATAAGAAAAATTATATTTTGTATGCAAAGAGTTTTCCTGCTTTGAATTACATTCTTTTTTTATTGTACAAATAAATTAATATTATATTATTACATTTAAATTTAAGTGTTAGAATTCGAAAGTACTCAAGCTTTACGTTTTTACTTTTAGCTTCAATTTGTTGCAGATATTTCACACTACAAAAGAGTGGGATAAATACTTAAATTGGATTGCATTAAACAATTATTATATTGGGCAAGTAATGAAATTCATGTTTTTTTTTAAAACAATAAGATTTGTAATATTCGCTTCTAATACTTATCACCATTATTATTGGTGCTACAACCCTTGAAGGGACTTGGCCTTCTTTAAAATCTTTCATCATTATACTCTGCATTCCAATACTGTTAATTGCAATTTTTTTCCTCTGATGAATATTTAACTTATAAATGAATGAGAGCTTTAACGTTTTAATATCTCCTTTTATATTTTAATATCTTTAACATTTTAATTTTATTTTAGGTAAATAAAATTGTTCTTACTTTCTGTTTTGTAAATTTATTTGTTCCAGTTGTTTTGTAAACATTAAACTAAAGATGAATGTTTATTGTTTTCTACGTTTGTTGAATTTGTTTGATGAAGTTCAAATAGCTATATTTTATTTGGTTATAAATTTAATTCTAACTGTAGTAATTAATGATTTTAAATAAATTAATAAAACAATAAATAGAGGTATGCAAATGTTAATTAACTAAAAAATCAAACAAATTTATAAGCCTAAAAAAAGGATATTTATCAAGAATTTTACACAATTGTCAATTTTTTTTATAATTAACAATTTTAAAATGATTTATTTTAATGCATTTATATTTACAGAATTTTACATTTGCTAAAGAGAAGTTTGTCTCAGATTTTGACTTTAGGTGGAGTTTTTATTTTTAGATGAGGCAGGCTCTAATCCATGATAAAATGAAAATTTATTTTTCTTCTTGACTTGGCGGAAAACCCTCTTCTTTAAATAGAATAAACTGAAATAGAATATAAGGGCTTTCCTCCTAACCCGCTTTGAACATTAAGTAAATGATGCTGTTGACAAAGCGTTTCCATTCACTCGTTCTGAAGTCCTATAACAATCGTTCCAAAACAAATGATGTGTTTGCAAAAAATTTCTGCATTCATGAAAATCTTATACGAGCAACTTTAAATTATAGATGGTTCGTTAATGTCTGTAAAATTATAATCCTTTAATTTTAAAATAAATGCTGAAAATTTTATATTTCTTCCCAAATGTTTGCATTTCGTATGAAAATAATAAACATATTGATTGTTAAAAATTTGTTAACGTTTTCTATTTCTTTTTTGTAAAATTTGAAATGTTGTAAATGGTATTTAATTATTGCCTATTAAGATAACAACTAAATAACTACGAGAGCAAAAGATAAAATATTTACATTTCGAATGCCTGTAATTTCTTGTGTCACGTGTTTTAAAAGGTGTCTCCATGCTGCATGAGGGCGTTTAACAAAAATGTTGATGGCATTTCTAGATCTAATGTTTTAACTATATTAAGTCAATTTTACCTCAAAATACTATGTTTCACCTTTAAATTTTACTAAGCATTCGTAAAATTTACGTAAAACTCAAAATTCATATTATAGCAAGAAATGGATACTCAAAAAAAGTAAAATTCATTTAAAAATATACGTAAACAAGTTCGTTTATTTTGCAAATATTTTATCAACTCCTTTATACTTTGTAAGAATGAGTACGTTATTTTTATATATTATTATAATAGCAAATTTAAACTACATTAAAATTACAATTAAATTATGTCAAAATTTAAATTCCAATGTTCACTCAATTGATTTTTTTTTTTGCATTTTATTGTACAATACAAAAAAATATTTTTATTTGAAGTTGTGAATATTTAAATAAAGATACCGAGAATTTGTGTTTAATTAAAATAACAAAAACAATTTATTAATAATAATATAAGTTAAACTTATGAAAAACTAAAAATGTTAAATTACATAGCAAATAAGATATTGATTACGTTAACTATACTTCGCTCATCGAAGAAAGAATGTAAGAAATAATAATATTCAAGAGTTATTAAAATTATTAATAGGCAAGACTGTTATAGCCTTTTATATAATAAATAATTTTGCTTTATGTATACTTTTTGAAGTTATTATTCTTACCTTCTGAAATAAATGGTTTAACTTAAATTAATTAAACTCATGTTAATAGTTAAGTGGAGACATAAATTAAAATATTTCGAAATATTTACTAATGACTCGAAGGAAAATAAGTTAAAATGACCCCAGGGATAATATGCTATAATTTTACGCTTTGGGAAATTAAATTTGATATTTTTCGTGTGGAAAGCAAGCAATGATGCAAACTAATTAGAAACCGAGTTTTGAAAATTTTTTACGTAGGCGCTTAAGGTTTCGTTACCAAATGCCAAACACAATTGAAATGGTTTATTAAATTTTACAGATTTTTCATATATCTTAACAAGCATTCTTTTTTGGAATGACCGATAATGTTTTTCCTAAGAAAGGATTAAATTAATTTTATATGTTAGTGAATCAATAAATTTTAATTAAAAGTTACCCTTTATAATTATGAACTACTGTATTTATCTTAAGAGATTATTAAACTGTCGAAAAATATGTTTTTACCCTAAGTATGTCTAAATAAGGTTAAACTTTTTCTACATTTTTGGATTAACATTTTCCGTTATTATTGTTTATTGTAATGACTATTATTTATTTTGCTGTTTCTATATTAATTATTTTTTAAAATTTAATTGAAGATTTTTGTTTATATTTTTAAGTTTAAAAGAAAACAAACAAAATGCATAGTTTTTTGTATATGTTTTTGCGAAAGGTATATAAGTTTTATATATGTTTTTGCGAAAGGCCTTAATTAGTGAATAGTGATGTTCTTCTTCTTGAATTCCCATATTGAAATAGACGTTTTAATTATTATTCATAGCACCGGTCAAAGATCATAACTTCGCATTTTCATTGGCAAATCTAAATTAACGGCCAATGTTTAATAGAATTTTACCATTTATGTACCGTTAATAGTCCACATTCGTTAGGGCAAGATTTAGAGTTAGAGAATATTTTATGAAGAACAATAATGGGATTTTTTAATAAATATAATCATTTATTTTCAGGCCATTAGAATATTAAAAGATTCCCTTTAAAATTAAAGCGTTATGAAAATAACATATAAATAATTTTTTATCATTGATTCATTTCTTTATATATTTACGAAAAAATTTTATAATAGGGATATAAATTTTTATATTTATATGACGATGAATTTTAGTTAAATTAAATAGGTTTTTCTCTTCTATCTCCAGTAATCTCATCTGCTTCAGGAACAAAAGTTCGCCTTGTGCATCAGGGCTAAAGAGAGGAGAGAAGGACTAGTTCATTCCGCTCTTAGAGCTGAAGCTACGATTTCTCTCCTCATGACGTCACTGAGTATACGGATCTCGGAGATCGCTAGCAAAGATATTATGATAACTTTGCATCTTTCTCTCTGTAAAAATAAGTTAGTCTTTTTCTGGTTATTGGATTTCAAACTTTACATAATTAACACATTATTTCCGTTCATAAACATACTTCAAAAAAAACTTTCTAGGTCATTATATTAAAAAAATACCATTTTAAACTTATAAAAATATTTTACTAGTTGGTGAAAATGACACTATAAATACTTCATTTTAAAAAGTTCAATTTTAACTTAATTATTAAGAAAAACATATATCGACCCTTTTTTTCTCTACATAATCTTTGATAACTATAAGTTGGGCTAAATTTAGAATCCTGATTTTAAAATATGCCGTTAATAGCAATTTGTTCATACTTAATCATTAGGAAACATCAACCTTAAATGCTAATTACTGCAAAAAAATAAGAATTTAGTTTCATAATGATATTTGAAATTTTACAATTGTTTATAGATATTTAAATTTAAGATAATATAATCTATAGATATTTAATTTTAAGAGAATATAATTAAAAAACATGATGAATATTTAGAATAAATACATTAAAAAATATGTTAAGAAATTAGGAGAATTTTAACTATATACTATTTATTTTATTTATACTTTTTACTTACGCTTTAATTTTCTTTGACTTTATCTATTTTTAATTTTTTCGCCTGCCTTTCTTTTTGAAGTAACGAGGCAATTTCTATTTAGATGGTGAATTTTTATAAAAGTAACAATAGAATAAATGTATTGCTGTTTTATATTAACTGTGTCATTTCGTTTGCAATTCGTTGAATCCATTCTTTACATAGTTGTTCATTTACTTTAGCGAACACGTGGATAATTATAATGTTTCCTTTTGTGTTTCTCTCAGAATTTTTTGCAAGTTGCAATCGTGCAAACTGGCATTTCATGAATAGTTTCAAATTTTTGTAAATTCACTTCAATAAACTGAGGAAAATCATTTTATAAAACAATAAATGTCTTGGAATATGTCACAAAAAGGAATACTCCAATATTAGTTAGAGCTCGTTAGACCGAGCTCTCCGTTCTTGAAATAAAAGTGCAAGCTTCGCGCCACAGTGATGTCACTGGAGAAAATCGGTGGTTTGGCGCGGCGAGAGTTTCTTCAAAGGAATGAACCAGCCCTCTTAGCTCTGCCCGTGCATGCCACTGCCAGAGTTACAACCAATTATCGGCCAGTTATATTTCGCCTGCCTTATACACTGCTTGACAAATGCTAAGGAACAAGTGATTTGTGTAGTGTGTCCAGCAATAACAGTAAAAACAAGTGCAGATGACGTGGTAGAGCAGGACTCGTTATCTGTATAAAAAGGCAGTGAGCATAAGCTCTTCATTCATTTCCAAAATTCATACGGTTAGGTGTTTGACCAAAGCAGCACCGTAAGTTGTTGAATTTATTTTTGTGAAATTCAGTGCTGATGCAATTATTAAGTGCAAAATATCAGCAAAGCATCATTTGAATGCTTATACTCGTAGACGAACAGTTCGATGATTGGAAGCAGGTCAAAGTGTCGCCATTTTTGTTTTATTTTATAGCCGTAGTTGAACAGCCGACAAAACTTTGTGTTTACGACTACTTATGTCCAACTCCGTATCCTTGTTATCTTGAACCCAATCCAGAAGACTAGGGAACTCCAAGGTCAAGTATTGGGAGAAATTTGCTTTAGTATGAGGGCTTTTTGATGGAACTAACCCGAGTTTGAGTTATATTAAGAGGAAAACCATGAAAACCTCCCACAGTTAGCCTGACGGTAAGGGGACTCTAATTCAGGATCCGTCTACCATTGATGATATTTCACGTCAGTCCAGGTTGAGCCGGGAGTGTAATTCGTATTAAGAAAGGCCGCTGAAGGTGCTATGCGATGCTATGCGAGGGCATGCTTATGCTCGTGGTAGGAACAGTCCACCTTAAGAGGATCGAAATGTATCCCTAGTTGAGGAAAAGAAATGTCACTCCTAAGCTGATAGCTGAAGACCTTGCAGCTACATATGCTTCTGACACAACTATCCCCCGGCGATTAAATCAAGTTGGTTTGTATGCGCGGAAGCCTATTCGATGCCTTCCGCTTTAATCAGGCAAAAGTCAAGAAAAATTACGTTGATGTAAGAAACGTATTGATTGGGGTCACCAACATTGGTCCAGAGCGATGTTCTTTGGCGAATCCTGTTCCGCTGTGACTAGTGATTCCGGTCAGTGATTCACCAGTTAGTGAGTAGAAGGAGATGGGAGAACACACTCTGCACAACAGTATATTCATGAACGTGATTAGCATGGTGCTAATATGATGTGGGCAGGAATAATGTGAATTTGCAGAACAACGCTTCACAAATTTGAGCTAGGTAGCGGTACATCGCAACGGTATTGTAGAAAGATTATTCTGGATAATGTTCTTCTTTTTAAGGGTATGTTAGGTGCAGACTTTCTGTTTATTGACGACAATGCACGGATACATGGGAGCGCTGCCATTTCGGACAGACTAGAAAGGGATGATATTGTCCGTATGCAGTGGTTCGCGTACCCCACGGACCTAAATCCCTTGAAGCGTACCTGGATTGCTCTTTGCAGACTTGTTCACAAAGAACGCGCCCTCATCAAACCATGCAAGAACTCATCACCTCGTGAGAGGAGTGGGGAAATATCTCCCAAATACTCCTAGATAGTTTAGTTAACAGCATAAACAACAGATGCAAAATGTGCATTATTGATTAGAGGTAATCACAAATCTTACCGAGGAACTCGTATATGCTTTATTCTTGCAATAAGACCCATTTTTCATGTCGGCTTGGAAATTGTCCAAAGAGCAGTTTTTTATTTTCTTATTTTTTAACGTGGCGATATCTGTACAATTCTGCACAATAATAAACGCACATAGTCTGTACTAAATATGCACTTAATTTCATATCTTCAATCAATGTCTATTATTAATTATTCCAAAAAATGTAGCTGTTCCTTAGATATTGTCAATCAGTGTAGTTTGACAACAATAAATGAATTTAAAATTGACGTCATAGAAATATCAGAGTTTTTTAAGAAAATACCAGCGTATTAAATGGATTTTGATGAATCCTTAAAAACAGCATTACGACACATTGTTTTGAGTAATGATACACAGTAAAAAACTCCAAATTAAATTATAGTTTTAGGTACTGGCATTTTGGATGCAATATCAGTAAGTTCCATTTTACCGTAATCCGTTTTTATCGTAAAATATTATACTGTAATTTTTACTGTAATATCTAATTAATAAAAGTGATATTTTACAGTAATTATTATTTTCAAAATTACGGTATATCCGATATTTTGCTTAGAAACATGTTCCGGTAAAAATGGATTTTACAGTAAAAAGTACTGGTACTCTGAATATCGGTACTTTTTACCATAGTTTGATCCAAAATGTTAAAGAAAGTGCACAAAATAGAAGTAAAACTAGGAGCGCCAATATTTTTGACTGTAATTATTGTAACTATGCTATTAATAACCTGCACACTTTCTCGGAAGCAAACAATAAATTTTGGAAGTAAACGAATTTTTTTTTGTTACTTGAAATTTAAAATCTTATTAAGTTTATTTTTAGACTCTTATAAAAAGCCATTTGTAAAATTCTTGTGTTTTTTTAATGTAAAAACCAAGTTTTAGTAAAACCTAAACTGAAATGGAATAGAATGGAACATTATTATTTAAACGGTTCAGTGCAACGTTTCAAATAGCCTGATGCAATTATGGATTAAATGCATGTATGCTTATTCCTCTGATTGAGACACTAAAACGGTTTATTGTCTCTGCAAACAATGCTTGCATTTACGAATACATGAAACGAGAATATATGGACGAAATTCTATGTTATTCATGTATACATTACAACTTTTTGGAATTTTTTATAACCGCATTACTAAATGAGAATATTTTGATTAATATAGTTTGATGTATTTATAAATGTAATAAACAAAGTCTATCAATCAGGCATAAACTAGTTTTTTTTAACTATAAACAAAGAAATATATTCAATTTTCGTTGTAATATTTCAATTATTTTTAAAGAGAAGACTAGCAATTGCAATGGATTTTTAGTATTTAATGTTTTGCATAAAATCATAAAACTACTATTCAAAAGCAATTTCAAACTGACTTTTAACACCAATTTAAAGGATTCTGTAAATGGTGAGATGAATGCGTAAAAGAAATTGTATTCTCAACCACGAAAAAATTAAAACTAGTAAATGCAGAAGTTAAAAAAAAAAATTAAAAATGTAAACTAGCTAAAATTAATTCTTCATGAATGCAAACGATGCAAAATACGATGTAGGATTGAGTTCCTCGTTTCTTGGTTGAAAATATTTGTTCATATTTGATTTTTTTCATTCCTCCCAGAAAAGTATAAATTAAAAATTAAACTCAAATAAAGGAGTCAAATAACAAATAATGAAACTGTTATCTTCAAAACATTTGAATCTGTTAAGCGTATAAATTTTAATTTAAAACATTTTGAGTCGTTAAACGTATTCATGAAATTAATTAAAAAGAAAAAAAAAGGGTTTAAAACAAATATGGTATATATTATGGAGTAAATTAAAGGCATTCTGAAGATGGCTTGGCTTTATTTATGGAGGACTAGAATTAATAATCTTCGGTTTGATGGTGATATTGTTACCTATCTTAGACAATCCTTAGAAGTTAAAAAAAATGACCAATGATATATAAAAATCAATATACGAATAGGACTTAAAATGAATATTCACACAAGGTCACGTTTGATAGTTATTTAACAAAGATCGAACTCTCAATGAACTGAGTAGAAGTTGAAGAACTACAAGGCTTAATTTATTGAGCATAAAAATTAATAATAATAGTATGCATGATGTTAAAAGAAGAATCAAACTTGTTTGGAGTTTATTTGGCAAAATAACATCATACTCAAGAGTAGTATGAAACTCTGTCTAGAAAGAAAAGTTTTTTAATCAATAAGTATTACCCCCCCCCCCCTTATTTAAAAAGCTGGTTTTGGAACGATACTCTGTTGGTTTGGAGAGATTTTGGTTTACTCTATAGTACGTGAAAAGACCAAAAGTAAAAAGTCATTAAAACAACAAACAAAAATTTTCGATGTTATCAACTGAACTAAACGTTTAAAAAAAATGGATAAAAATGAAACGTGCGAAACTAACATCAACTAACCATGAAAACTAACACATTAAAGGTGTTTGATTGAGTTAGGAAAGAAGCAGATTTAAATTAGATAATTGGAAAGTGAATCTACAATCGCTTCAGAACAGTGAACAGTGAAAGCGAATCTACATCAGAACAGTGCTTTTTTTTGGAAAAAACTGTGTTTCACGTCAATTCCACGGTTTTTACCCAATAAATTAATCAGCAAATTTCTCAAAAAATAATTTGTAAATGTAAATATTTGTAAATGGGTTCCAACAAACAATCGGAGCCAATTTAATTTTTTGTTGTCAATGAACAAAAAGTAAATCTATGCGTACAAAATATGGATATTAAAGTGTATGAACAGAGACACATTTGGAAGGAATAACTTTTTGCTTCCCCTTGACCAAAAAAAAAAAAAAAAAAAAATCGAATCTGGGAAAAGTTTAAACATGGTATATACACTGTGGTCGGTGAAAGCCGGATGCGAAATTCGTATCGAACAGCCACGGCTGGGATTCGAACCCGGTTCACCTCATTGGAAGGTGAATGCCCATGAGCCATCACGGCGCTGCATGTGTATTTGCTTTAGACCGGTAGTTTCAGTGTGTGGCAAAATTGAAGTTTGTCATCATTGAATTTTGGACTAATATTTGATAATAATAGTTACTGCCCTCCAATGAGTGGTGAATAGTATGCAACATCATTTATTTCAACCATTTAGAAAGTTAGAAACACAAATCAGGCACAAAGAAAAGAAGAATTTCGACTGATATGTTTGTTAACAAAAACAGCCCTTCATCGAACTGATGAAGTGCTGTTTTTGCTAACATATATATCTCTAGAAATTCTTCGCTTTTTGCTTGATTTCTTTGCTTGGTTTGTGTTTCTAACTTTCTAAACTGTTAAAATTGAAACAAATTTGGTTTCAGCTGCTTTTCGCGATTTTTCATTTTGATTTATTATTATTTTAAATCGTGTTTTGCCTTTTTCTGAATTTGCTTAAATCAGTTTCATTCTTTGATTAGATCATCTATTTCCAGTACTATTTAAATATAGCAGACATATTGACTGAAGGTTCTCTAAGTAAAAAGTCGTATTTTAATCTGTCGTCTTTCTGCATTGCAAAACCTGTTTTTCCATGTTAATAGATAGGGAACTATTGTATAGGGGAGAAACATTCTTCCAATTTTTCCCATTTGCTAAACTGCCAGTGGGTAAAAAGAGGTGATTTTATTTCTGTGGGACACTTTTTTTTCTCTTTTTTTGAATACTCAATATTTTTCCCTGTATAGAAGGGGTAGGAAAGGAGTTACTCACCTTTCTTAATATACATGTTTTGTTCTTATTGATTTTCTTTTTATCCAGTTATGAGACAAAATCAAGGTGCCTTTATTTCATTGGGACATACTGAATGTTTCTGAAATACCTTAGTACCAAATATGAATACATAAAAATAATTTATTCCTATTTATTAAAACTCCAAATTAAAATGCATAAAATTATAATTTTTAATTACCTTCCTTTGTGGAATAGCACCACAGTTTAGTGCATCACGTTCTTTTAGAACTTTTTAAGAAATTATTTGCTTGCAAATTATATTTTAAAACCAAATTTGCCTTTTGCTGACATACAATTAGACCAACAAGTATAAATATTAGATAAATTATTTAATTAATTCGTTTAGTAAATGAGTTTTTAATGCATTTATCTCATTTGTAAACTAATCTTGTGTTTTAAACAGCCGAATTGGATTTATTATTCAAATATCCTCAATTTGGCTCTCTAAACTGGAATCAACTGTATTTAGCATGTGTGTATTGCATACATAATTTCTGTTCCTGAATGATTCGGCCTTTTGAGTTCGCTTTAAAAAGTTTAGTTATCAACAAATATTTAGCGAAAACTTCAGTGCAATATTAAGTATTATTCCATGTGTGTATATATAATATTAAAATACTTTAGCAGAGTGTATCGATAATTCCAAACTATAAAATCTATCGTTTGTCTTTTCGCAAAGTGCTTCATATAATCGATATACATTTTTAATAATATATTTGAATGTATATAGAATAAATATGTACTTAGTAATTAAAATAAAATATATCTTTCGTTACTTCGGGGAAATATAGTTAAGCAAAGTTTTTGATCTCTCAGAGGATATGATAATAAAACAATACATTTTTCAATAAGGGTGTTTACGAAAAAATTATTTTAAAGCACTTGTTGAAAAAGCTTCATACTTTTTCAAGAAAGAAGCTATAGTAACTAAAAAAATTGAAGTAATAAAATCTCTATCCTTCATCATGTGAAGCATTAGCTCGATTTTCTTAAAAGGAAATGATGTGTCCTTTAAAATGTTATTTCATTCTATACAATTAAGTTAAGAAAATCAACATTTGTTTTTAAATAAAATATGATCAGTGAGATTAAGTTAAGAGGAGCATTTTTAAGCAATTATTTGAAAAATCCGTATTTCTCATATTTAAAATTTATGCTGCCTGAATCAAACAATAAATTGAAAATACTGATACATTTTTTGAATACCTATACATTTTTAAATTATTAAACAAAAACTAATTTTTTTTCGAGTAAATATAAAATAAAATGCTTTCAGAAACTTTTTATACCTAATTATTTATTGCAGTCTAATGGTATTTACTGTACACAAAGTTTAAAATTAAGAAAAGAAATACAACATTTAAAAATTTATTTCTATTATGATGATTGCAATAAAAATTACTTCAGCCGCGTTGGAACAGGGTTCCAATTTTTTTGTGCCATATGACCCAGGTTCAAATCCCAATAGTGGCTGGCTGATATGAATTCTGCTTCTAACTCCCACTGACCACAGTGCTGACGCAAACCTCAGCAGTAAACGAATCATGAATTAGAATCATCTTGTCTACGGGATAACCGTGGGAGATTTTCGTAGTTTTGTAATCCATGTAACGCAAATGCGGGTTAGTTTTATCAATAAGTCCTCCCAAATGGTCCCACTGTTTAATTCAAGAGTTCCCTTGTCCTCCGGGTTTTGTTGAAAATTACAAGGCTGTCGAGTTGACCATTGCTCGTCGCAAACTCAGAATTAGGTCGGTAAAAATATTTAACCGACCTAATATTTGGCCGACCGAAATACATATTACGTCGATATACCGATATATATATATATATATATATATATATATATATATATATATATATATATATAATGTGATAGGTGCAATATGTGATTAAAAATGAGAAAATATCTAAGACTGAAAATAGATCTATAGAGAGAAAATGAGATTTATTCTGTTTAGTATTACAGGAAAAAATATATTCAAGCTAATAATAAAAGAAAAGAAAACTAAATTAAAAAAGGAAATAAGGTAGTTTAACGATTCAATTCCAACATTCTAAATTTTAATTTCCTATTTTGGTTAATAATTAAAAACTAATTATTTATCTACTTCAAAATAAGTTCTGGAAAATATAAATTAAAATAGAATGGAAACTAACTTTACTCTTTAAACTCGTTTATTTTCCGACTACTTTTCTATTACATATGTGTTTTTTAAAAGAAATTTGAGAAATTTAATTTATAGTGATTTTTCTTTTTTGAAGGAAATGCATAATTAACGCTCGTACTTTCGCGTTTAATTGTGTTTCGATCAATCTAATTATCCAATTAAATCATTTCTTTCCATTGTTAGAGAAAGAATGCTTCTTAAATTAACATCCAGTTTTGATTACTTAATTGAAATTCTTGGGTTGTTTTGAAATCTGGAGTGATAAGAATATTAATATGAAATTAAAGAAATATATTTTTTTTATAATTACTGTTTTCAGGATTCTATCCTCCAGAAATGGAACTATTTGCCAAATAATAATCAGGCTTACATTCAACAGTATAAGTATCCTAATAAAAAACTTGCTTTTTAATTTTTTTTTGAAATTTAAGATAAATTCACTTAAAAAATGGAATATTAAAGGTCATTTCAAAGAGATGCTCTTGTGGACATTTCGCCAAAACGAGAAAATATTAATCATAACTTGTTTGAGAATGCATAATGAGGAATAAATCAGTGCATAAATAATCTATTTATTAGAAATTGCAATATAAAACAAAAGTATTATGAACGAACGAGTTCACAAGAATTCAAACGTGGGATGCATTGAAAATTGAAGGGAATTCGTAAATTCCATGTATCAAATAAATTCATTAGGCAAACTTCAGTGCATATAACACTTTAAAAAAAGCGTCCACTCAATGCTTGCTCAATGTCCATTCGCACTAACGTTTATGATTTGTGATGATTCATCACAATGAGCGCGATGCTAAGAGGTTTTAGTGGCGAGGAGTAAAAAAAATGAACAGGTACTATTTCTGAGGATAAAATAGCTTCATTCCATGAAAAGTAGGTCCATACCTCTAATGAGTTCACGCCCTAGCTTATATGCAGATTTTACACAAATAAGTTCCCAAAATGACAGATTGAAACAAAGTAGTCCCGCAGATCATTAAGACACGGTTCCAAGCAAATCACGGAAGTTAAGCATCACTGGCTGCGGTCAGTGTGTGGGTGGGTGACCACTTGGATCAGTCGGTATAGGGACCGAGGGTGTGCGATATTGATCCTCGTTAAACTGTTCTACCGTTAAGTGCTCGACTTCGTATGCAGGTCATCGGGCAACCGAAGCGGGGGTGCCATCCCCTCTGCAGAGGAACAAAATTATGACGGCATGTCTTCGGATCATCCTCAGGGATGTTTTCCAGACCGTCGCCAATAGCCCATTGTGCAGCTCTAGTACGACGTAAATGAACTACAACTATAACAACAAATAAACGTAATAGTCTGTCCGTTGTCCACTTGTACTGAATTTTTTGATGTTATGACAATTGAATTCAGTATTTTAGAGCCGTAAGGGTGAGCATGGTTTGTTTTAAATTGAACAGAAGTCATTTCTCATTACAAAATATACAATACGAAATATATACAATATATAAATACAAAACGTTTTTACTGAATTCAAAAATCAATACAAAATGTGCAAAAGCTTTGATCCTTCAATACAAAATACAAAAGCTTCAATCCGTCAATACAAATTGAATACAAAAGCATCTATCCATAAAAAGAGCCTTCATTCCCTGATAAGAAACTTCATTCCATCAGAAGTAGTTCCACAGTCCAATGGATTCCGTTCCGTAACTTATGTGCAAAACATAAGTAAATCAATCCTTAAAATAGCAGATTAAAATAAGCCCTTATTGATTGTCCAATGCTATTTTGTACTAACGTTTTTGAAGTGAGAGGAAAATTGGATTCGATTAGTGTTAGGGTTAACATTATAGGTTTTAAAAATGAACCGGAACCATTTCTGTTAAAACAAAATATTCATTTTACCAAAAAATAATTCATTCCTTAAAAATGAGTTCCATTAATCGGTGGAATTCAGTTTCTGGTTTATGTGCAGAAGCTAAGCAAATGAATTGACAAAATGACAGATTTAAATAAGCGTCATAGATTGTCTGATGTCCATCTGTACCAGTGTTCAGTTAATAAGCCGCAAGTGCTAACGTTATTAGTTTGAAATTCGAACAGAAACATTTGACATGAAACTTCTTTCCACCAAAAGAAACTTCATGATGTATTATTCATAATGGATATCTGTTGGTATAATCCATTATGACCTTCTACTGTTTAACCATTATGATTATTATTATGAAGACCATTATGACTGCACATTACGGTTGTAATAGGAGTAAGATTCTTTGTATTTGGACAAGAGGTAAAAAAATCTCGGTTAATTCACTCAAAATATACCACATACTGCATAAATGATTGTTTATGTGAATAATATATAATTATTTACTTCTTCATCTTAACTGTTTTTCAGACATTTCCAAACATTTATATGGGTTTTGAATAATCACATGAAAATGAGATGGCTCCTTCATTCTGTAGTTATTAAAACATGAGTGAAAGAAATGATAATTGTCACATACAAGCTTGAATCAAGCACGAATTAAAGTCGCACTTTCTTCGTAATTAGGATACTTCGTGCTTTTAAGTCTCCTACTGCCTATGTACTGCTTGCTCCTTCAAGCTACGTTATTAAAACAGAAAAAATACTCTTGTTTACCACATGCAGAATATTTCTTCGTTTTTAAGGAAATTGAATGGCAATTGATGATGATTTCACAAAGCCCGCTACCAGAAAATATTTCTGGAGGTCATGCCACGTCTTAGTTACAAATGAAATATTTGATTAACTGCTTTAAAGATATATATCAAAACTTGTTGATGAAATTTTTTTTATTTATAATACGATTAACAATTTTATTCGTAAATCAACCTGTTTTTGAGAAAATATCAGGAGCGTTTCATTTGAAGCATTTAATCTCTTTTTTATGACATTTTTTCTGTAAGAAATGAAAAATGCATATTCTTCGTCCTTATAAAAAAGGAGATTATCACTTTTATTATGAGAAATTTCTGAATTTTATGGCCTAATATTACGTAAAACACACCGAGTTCATATTCTAGAAAGTTTAAAATTTAAATTGCTATAATTTTTTTCCTTTTTGATCAAACATTTTTGCTGATGCATTTTTTTATTGATATAGATAATTTAAGTTGTTTATAAAATTGCCTAAAAAAAGTCTTAAACCATACTGCTTATATAATTCTAAATATCTTTCTTTAACTTTGTAAAAACTATAAACTTTTCCACAAGGAAACCTAAAATCTTTTTACACTAAACTTATATATTCTCTATCTAAAAATTTGAAATCCCAGCTGAAATTATCGAAAGCCAGAAACACTTCTGTTCAAATTGCATTTTTCGGCCATCCAAATCGACTTTTTTTTTCAAGAAATTATCACACAAATATAAATTCCACCTTTTATTTTACAACTCAAACAGACGAAGAGCGTAGTTCAGTTGTTGAACGGGTCCGGAAGTTAAAGAGTTTCTGGAGGCAGGTGATAACAGCAACGACAGCTGTAAATCCTACGTCCCAAGGCACATAACTTTCCAATCTATAACCTTACAGCAAGAGGAGAGATAGAAGCCTCACTTTTTATATAGAGTGCGTCGTTAAGGAGGTTATTTTTATTGTTATTAATCTCTTATAACCGTAACTCGTAATCTAACATCGCTTTCTTATTAATTAAGTTTCGTAGGAGATTTTATTTGAAAGGTGGTTCAATATGTCTGCAGGTTGGTTGTTTAGCCCAAAGACGTTTATTAGTGTTAGTGAAAATACGCTTTATTGAGTGAGATAAGAAGGTTTGCTTAAGCCTGCCTGATATTTTCAAAGCTTTTCCAAAGAGATAAGGTTATGGTCTCTATAACAGTTTAGAGGCCATTTCCCTTGACATATTTTTGATCATGTGGCATCACTAAAGATTCATTGAGGTAAAATTTTCATAGCCAGTTTAATTTTTCTCGATTTATTGGCCCCATTTTAAGTGAAGATTTGTGGATGCGGGATATTCTGCTCTAAATAGTTTATAAATTTTGACTTTTTTCGATAGAATTAAATTTTGCGTTTTGTTAAAACTGAGGAGAAAAAAGATAATAGGATATTTTAGAAAAAGAATGAAAGAGTATATTTCAAAAATATCTGCTCATTTTTTAAGTTAAAAATTGTATTAATGTTTCTTAAATTCGTTTAATGCCTTGGATACTTCTAGTATTTACTTCTTCGTCTAAATATTCATATAAAAAACTTGAATTCATAGCTTTCTTTTTTGAATTTAGAACATACATTTAAAATGTGTGAATACGAAGCTTTCTGCTACACTATTTTTTGATACAGTTAGAACTCTTCTAATTTCCGTAATAACACTTAGTTTTTTTTAAACTTTTTGTAAGTATAACTACTAAAACGTTTATTTTGTTTCAAGGTCTTGAGTCAATTTTCCATTTACAATGCGTTTTATTATTTAAACTAAGTTTATTTAGCCTTTAGTAAAAATTCACACTGAGTTTACAAATGTTGAAGAAGTAAATATTTTTTAAATTGAGCAAACTTCCACTCAAATTTTGACGTGTAAATTGTAAATAAAAAATCGACGTGTAAATTGTAAATAACGCAAAATTATCAAAGTCTCGTTGAGAGTTTTTTTTAAAATAATATACTAATATGTTTATATAAAATGATTATACTTTAAAAAAAAAAGTGTCAAATTTTTCTGGAATCTGGATGCTTATTTATTTTTAGAAAAAAAAAAGGTTTTAACAGAAATCATTTGGTTAAATAATAAAAATAAACAATTAAAAATAAATGTGAATTATATCTTTACAAGCTACAGTTTTTCAAATAAAATGTAGTACAGTGTGTAGCAAAATTATAAGACCACTGCTGGTTTTGTGACTTTTATTAAAAGTGATATACATTTTCCAGAATTGAATTATGTTTATGAAAATGAATGAAAAACAAAATACATGCACATAATTTTTGAATGATATATTTAAATATGAATGCTTTGTCAACAACACAAAAGTTTTCCACTTGAAATATCTGTTACAAAATCATAAGAGCAACAGTTGAAATGAACTGTTTTACAAAACTAAAGGGATGTTGATCCATTATTTTTCTGGATAACTTCAGAGACTCGATGTTTCATCGACTCAATCAAGTTTTTAAACTAAGTTTTAAGAATTTTGTGCCATGTCATTCATGATATCTTCTTCTAGGTCATATACAAAATCATATTGGTTGTTATTTGCATACACTTGTCTAGCCAAGTAGGCTCACAAGTTTTCTGTAGGATTAAGATCAGAACTTGGTCGGCTTAAGACTTCGATTTTTTTTCTTTCTGAAACCAATTTTTGGTTGATTGGGACGCATGGCATGGCGCATAATCTATCTGAACTTTACAGTCTGACCTCTTAGAATGTACGATGTGGACCAAATGGTATAAAGTGTTGATAAAGTAGTTGTTGATAAAAACTAGTTCACTTTTGCAGAAATTTAGCATAGGCTGCATTTAACATACAAAAGCTTTCAGACATAACAACAAACACAATCCTATATCGAACACAAAAGATTTCCAAACCCTATATCGAACTACCACAAAACTGCCTATCTAAGAAATGACGAGGTTCTGTTCTCAAATTATGCCAGTAGTAATTATATTCAAATTGAACTTCTTTTCATCAAAAGAAAAATAACATTGCATTCCAGGTCATGACCTCCGTTGCCCACTTTGGCCTCTCTTTTTATGATGTTTTCACAGTCTTTGGATTTATTTTAAATTTTCAAGGAACAAATTTCGAATTTGATCTCTAAGTGTGCCAGGCTGTTGCATGGGAGATAATGCTACCTGTTGATGATTTATTTTGTGTGCAAACACGTTTTGTTTCGTAGCAAATTCTACTTTTCCGTATCTATGTATCCATTTTTGTCAGCTGATAATTTATGCTTCCTACCATATATCTTCCTTAAGAACCTCTTATGGTTTAAACATTATGAGCAGAAGTTTTAGAACGTTTAACTAGCTTACATATTTCATGTTCTATCTTTCCAGAGCCTTTAAAAAACAAAATGTTTCGAACTTTTATCACGGATAATTCTTTTTCGCGAAGCATTGTGTTCTTTCTTATGAAAACAAATAAACTAAATTTCTAATTTTCTTTAAAATATTATCATTTGTGTTTTCTGCAATTCAAAGTTACACTTTACATATGATTTTCAGGGAAAAAAATATGATTTTGAAAACTCAAACAATTTTGAAAAACGAAATAGATGGTTTTGTACTTATATAACACTCATATTTTAAAAAAAATCGTTTGCTGTGTAAAAATAACTTAATGTTCTTCACTTTCTTAATTCAATTCATAAACTATACCTTACTTCGGTTGCTTCATTATTTTAAAATTATTGATTGTAAGCAGTGTAGTATTAAAATGAGTGATATTTGTGGTTGTAACCACACTATAATTTTGTATCACACTGTAATAAAGATAAAGGGGCAAAAGTGGACATACAATGCTTGTCGTCTTTAAAACAAGGACCTATTCCTTGCGTGTCTACACAAAATGGCAGAAGAAAATAAGGAGATAAACTCGTTGCAATACGGGAGAAAGAAGTTCAAATGCTAGGGGGAGAGGAACACAGTAATAAAAGAAAGGAGATAAGAAACAGGTGTGAGGGGGAGGGGTGAAAACCCCAGGTGAAAGAGTGGAATTAGAATTAATTCGGAATTAATCAGAAGCAATGAATTAAAATAAGAATATGATGGAAACGGTCCATTTTTGTGTCTTTATTTGTGATTGTGTCTTTTTTTTTAATATCTTGTTTTATACTTTAGTAGCACAAAGTATACCATATCTTATTTGGAAATTTAGTGATCTTTACATTTGGCTAGCTAAAATTTTTCAAATTGATTGAATATTGTATTAAAAATATTTACATAAATTAAAAATGCAAAAAATAAGACCTCCGAAGAAAAGTATTCAAGTGCAAAAATAGTTATTGTTTTATTTTCTTTCTGTATCATCCAACGCACACTTACATTATATTACAGTCATTACCATTCTTTTTGGTATTTCTTAATTTAACTATTCTCTCCTTTACGCACAATACAATATAAAGTCAGCTAAATTTATCCAGCAAACATAATTCATTATGAAAGTAACAAAAATATATTTATGATGAGGAAAAATACTTCAAAGCATGGCGAAATACGACACAATTTAAAGTAAAAGAAAGACCCCAGAGAAAGAATTTAACTTTAACATAAATACCTCTAAACGGAGATTTTTTATTTGATTGAATTTACGTCTCTTTCAATGAAGCATAAAACAAATAAGTACGCCCACTGTTAAATCTGAGTTGCTGAGAATACGGATGAATATATATTTTATGTAAGATCGTTAGAATTTATAGATTTTTCTTTGAAAGCACAGCACTGTTTCAATTTTATAACAAATTCCAGTAGAGATTTACTTTACACGCAAGATGCTTTATATTAATTAAAATTATGCAAAATATTTCATATTACAGATTTTTCCTAGTTATCAGAGAGACGAATGAAAAAATGTGTAATTGGATTAATTATTTAGTAAATTGCTAAATATTTAAAGGAAAAACACAAACATATTAAATATGGTTGGTGTACAAGTTATGAATTAGTTTAATATGACTAATTATTAAAATAACAAGTATCAATTTCAAAGTATAGTGTTATAAATATTTAAATTTTTCAGCAAATCTTACCAAAAGAGACTTTGAAAAATTTTTTTTACTTTTACACGACTACTCTGGTTTGAAAACATGTTTCATGCAAATTTATTATTTTAATAAAAGTAATAATTAACATCATTGATAATTAATTCAAACAATGAGATTAAAGTTTTAGTTCCATCAAATTATATTTACAAATTCCGATACAAATATTTGTGTAAACAATGTCTTTAAAATATATTAAAATACCTAAGAAGCTGCGGATAAATTTTTCAACTCTGTAAAAAATGAAGAATTAAAACTGGAAAATAGAACTAAATAGTAAATCAAGCAAAAAATTTAAAAACTACGTTTTTCATATACACTAAAAAAGAGAAAATTTCTTTCACTTAGCAGAAAGCATATGTTGCATCACATTTAATAAGACATAGAGGGGGGGAGGGTCGGAGGCGATATAAGTTCACTCTCAGAAATAAAATTCTCACTTTTGCCGATTCAGCAATCCTTGAGCCGTATTTCGTTAATTTTGCGAATAATTTCGTCATAAAATCATGTAATTTCTGACGAAGCGCGAACTTTCAAATGTATGACGAAAATTTTTCCTAAACTCGAAATCACATCGTGGTGCATCTTGAGAATTAAACTAGAATGAAGACTACACATTCGAAACTATAGTGATGCCGACTGTATGTATGGTGGTCAAGGAGTTGGCCTCGTGCCAGGAGATTCCGGGATTAAATCCCGCTTCGGGCATGGGTGTATTGTAGCTGTCCGCCTTGTGTTTTTTCTTGGCTACATTTATCCACTTATATAGTGCATAACTATAATGAATTTCCTTTAAAAAACTTTTTATATATTTGTGACAATAGGGACTTGGAACATTTTTAACTAAGATCCAAAGACAAAAGGAGTTTTTATGGCAAATAAAGCAAAACAACGTGAGCAAAGCATAAATAAAAATACTGAAATGGACATACTATAATTTCGGTTCTATAAACAGCAACCTATTTCAGTGACTATTCACAAAATGACAGCAAAAAAGTAATGAGAGAAATGGTTCCTCAATATATTTTGTATTTACGCACTGAGGAAGAATCCTGTCTATAGAACTAAACTATAGTGTGTCCATTTGAGTTCTTTTATTTGTGCATTATTCACGTCTTTTTGATTTATTTGTACGCAGCGCAAAGGATACCCTATTCTCGTTTGGAGCTTATACAGTGTCTACTTTTTCAGAAAAAGTGGATGAATCCAGCATTTCTCTGACCGACGTTGTCATTAAAACTACGTCTACGAAAGAAAGACTTAGCAAATCGTTTTTGAAGATTTTCTATATATTTGAAGATATATATATATATATTATTTCCGCTTATTATCTACTAAATTTTTATCGCAAGAATTTAAAAATGTATCGAGTGCTTAGTTTAAGCACAATTTACAAACATAATAAGTTGTCATTAAAAATATTTCAACTCTTGTCAAGATTTGTTCTGTTTATTTAACTTCTGGTGACGGTAGCACTTCACGTTTAGGTTTTTAGTTTTCAATAGAATGCTTTTGATGGGCAAAAGTTACCTCTGTGATCTGGGTATCTTTGCCCTACAAGTTTTTGAAATTTATAAAAAGAGAAATCAATGAAAATACATTTAAACTTTTTAACTCCCCTACTTAAACTTGTTCTAAAACCAAGAAGTTATTTTTCTGTTTTGAATAGATGAAGTACACTTTGTGGTAGCCCCACTTTGTGGTAACAATATTAGTTTTAAAATGAAATGATTGATAGCATAAAAAATAATCTTTTTAGTTTCATTTGAAATAAATGAGGAGATATGTTACTTAAGTGTTACTCTTTTTATTTACTCACTCAATTGTTGATAACTAAAAAACACTCGTGACAATATTCCTTATTTTTTATACAAAATGGTAATTTTTATAAATGGATCTTTAGTATCATTTCTAGGGAGATATTTTTGAAGTTTAACTGGCTAATAACGCAATAAACAAAACATCTTATTACCTACCAGGAGAAATTCGATGTGTTTTTTCTCAAGAACGCTGTCTGAACTATGCTCTTTTGAAAATGTGGCTTATCATTACATTACCAGGAGTTGTGCAATTTAAAATCCTATTCTAACAAACATTTATGCTTACTTAGTTTTGCTAATATTGTTCTAACCTCAACATTTTTTCATGCTCGTATAATTTGGATAAAATTATCTAGATAAAGGGCTTTTAAGAATTTATTTAATTTTTGATAGTTTTCTTAATTCCTATTTAATTTATAAAACCGAAAACAATTTTTAAAATTTTTTTCATTGTAAGTCTTTTTTTTTTAAATTTATTTTTTAAGTGATTAATATTACATTTGTTATTTTAAACTATTGAATAAAACTAAATCTATTTCAAATAAATTCCGTTTCCAAGGCATTCAACAGTTGTTTGTTCGCCAAAATATACAAAAGCATCAGATAACGTTTAAAAAGCTTTTAGAAAAAAGGACGAAACTCAAGCCAAAAGATACATAAAATGGGGAAAAGTCCTGTTTGAACGAGGGAAAAAAATAAATGAAATAAAATAACGTTGTTGTGTTCTATGTTGTATACGTCCACATTGGATTCCAATGGTTGGGATGGAATTTTTTATTTTAACGCTCAGAAATTCGTCGGTTTCTTTAGAAATAAAAGAAAAAGAATACTTTTTTACCCCTCTCAAAAAGACGAGAACCAAAAATAGTTGCGAAAAATCTTTCGTATCTGGCATTATACTCTTTTTTTCCATCGCCATCTTTTTATATATTTTTTTCTCAGAGTTGGTCAACGTATCTTTGGCAACAGTTTTTTCGAAAACTATTCAAACATTGACACTGTTCTCTTTTATATTTGAAGAATCAGAAGATCTAAAGGAGTTTCGTATAATGTTAGATTTTACACATTCTTGTAACTCTAACTTTACTCTTTTTTGCTGAATTTGCTATTTTAAGCCATTTTTTTAACAAGTCTGAAATACGATGGTTTATTTTGTGGCACCACGCCAACTGTTGAAAGTCTACCTTAGAATTTTATTTTCTTTGAAAATGAAAAGCATATATTTAGCTCTGTCAGATCCCTTTTCAATTTTTTCAATTTTTTTAAAACTCTTTGTCCAGTTAGAGTTTAGGAAGTGTCTAAAATTAATATCGAACAGTTTTTAAATCAAGTTCTTTATCTATTGTAATAATACAGCTGAAATTGCAACCTAATTGAAAAACTAGAATACTTTTCTATGTAATTTTAATATAAAGGATATAGTAAAATGATATAAACCAAATGATTTATGCAATTGTAATTCATTTTTTTCTTTAACTATAAGTAAACAACTCAGTAAGAAATCTTGGCAAACACAATGCAAAAACATGAAGATCCTATAATATATACTATATAAATGTTCTTTTACGGGGTTTGGGGTATTATGAAATAAACCATAATCGTATCTTTATTTGCTATTTTTGAAAGCCGTGCAATGTGTCTTGAAAACTAAAACTTAAAAAAAAAAAAAAAAAAGGTTCAGTTCAGCTGACATAATAAAAGTACGGAATTAAAGAATTTATTTCATTATCTCGAGATGTTGCATCTAATTCAATTGATCGTAAAATTTCTGTGCATCTGTACTGATTTTTATAATAGAATTGAAAGCATGGAATAATATAATGATAAGCCCCATTTTCAAGTTGTTCAAAAGAGCGTTTTTGATGGAAAACGCCATGATTTTTTTTAAATTAATAAAATTTTCAGATGTATTGCTTTGTTAACTGGTAGAAAATACTTATCTAAAAAATATTAAAAAACAGTTTCGTCTATAATAACGCCTTTGATAAATCATAAATCAATTATTATTAAATAAAATTATAAAGACACCAAATTTAGGACTCGAATTAAGAAGGAAGTTTGCCGATTTTAACTGTAAACTGTAAAAAACGAATCGAATTACTGTAAAAAGTACTGACAGCCGTAAAAACCATTTTACCTTAAAATCAATTTTTGTAGTAAAATTTCAAACCGTACTTTTTAAAGTAACATTTAGTTAATTTTAATATGTAAGTCCTAATTATGTTATGTTAAAATTTCGCAATAAATATTACTGTAAAAATTACGGTATATCAGATACAAAAGAAAGTAATTAAAAATAAAATAAATCAAATTTAAAATCAAATTACTCTATTTTATCCTTAATTTGATTTTGATTTGTTTACAATAAACTTGAATACAAAAGTTTTCTTCCACTTGCGTGTCACAGGATATAATCTTCCACTTATATGTCACAAGGTATAATCTTCCATTTGCGTGTCACAAGATATAATCTTCCGCTCGTATGTCACAGGATATAATCTTCCACTTATATGTCACAAGATATAATCTTCCGCTCGTATGTCACAGGATATAATCTTCCACTTATATGTCACAAGATATAATCTTCCGCTCGTTTGTCACAGGATATAATCTTCCACTTATATGTCACAAGATATAATCTTCCGCTCGTATGTCACAGGATATAATCTTCCACTTATATGTCACAAGATATAATCTTCCACTTGCGTGTCACAGGATATAATCTTCCACTTATACGTCACAAGATACAATCTTCCGCTCGTATGTCACAGGATATAATCTTCCACTTATATGTCACAAGATATAATCTTCTGCTCGTATGTCACAGGATATTATCTTTCATTTGTATATCACATGATATAATCTCCTACTTGTATATCACAGGAAATCGACCATACTCGAATTCTGATTGCTTTCCTTGCTTTCTTTTTTGTGAATAAAAAAAGTTCTATAAAGCGTATAATCTTTTTAACTGCATTAATCATATTAATGCAATCTCTTAAACATGTACTTTCTATTTTATAAGCTTTAAAATTTGTTACATTTTGCCTTGCTGTGTAGAAATTGTGAAACTTAATAGTGTAAAATTATAAGAAATCATAGAAAAAAAGCGTGGGGATTATTATGCAATAAAGAATTAACATTCAAAAATTAGTTCGAGCATCAATGGCGGTTAAAATTTTTTTAAATCTTTTCAAAAAGGAATATACGGCGTGGGCGGATGCTACTTAGTTAAAAACTGCAGTTTGAAGAGATTATCACCGTGCAATTCACATTCTACATTATATGGATTATATTCCTCACACATCCTACATTTATAATAATTTTAAAAGTTGTATTTTAGTATTAGATTTGTATTCTATTTATATGCATCTTACATAGCGACTTATTAAAAGGAATCCACTTCACTACCGAACTTCAATATCGTATGATATCGCTATAAGTACAGCTTCTTAAAACAAAACACCACTTTACCGCAATATCCACAGTTACCCAGAAAGTTATAAAAAAAAAGAAATTGGCGATCAGTTTTTCCTAAACAAAGTTCTACTTCATCTAACTAAAAAAATGCCTCCGTTCAAGCGATGCAAAGAAAAAAAAAAGCAACTCACTTCGTTCTAAATCCACTTTGTCGCACTTCCTAAGGATAGGGGAACCGACCGACGCGCACGACCGACTTTTCCAGGATGGGATAAAAAGAAGCGCAAGAGCAAGAAAGAAGTTATCCGTCATCCTCAGACGTTATATGCCGACACCTCAAAACTCTTCGCTCTCGCCATGCCCATGAATATTTATCACTCCTTTAAACGACTTTGGCGAATGGCGTGCATTGCTACGCGTCGATGATTTTTCCTTTACTTAGCTTCAATCGTGCGGGAAAGGCCCCTTTTTACACACACGCTCAACTCGAAAAGTGGTCTAGTGGACTTTCTAAGACCAGTTCAAGGAGCTGATTAGAAGATGTGGCTCCTTATTTGGTTGGTGTGTTTGATGGAATAAATACGAGTAATGGGTGTAAAAGAAACGTTTTTCCGCAGTTCAAATGTTTTTAAAAAGTGTTAAATAATTAAATTTCGGAATTTTACTGTGGATTTAATTATTTATGTATAAGTAGTTTAGCATATAAAATTTATTTAAAATCTACTCATAGAAAAATATGCTTGTCTAAAACTTAATAATGTAAATCATCTTCCATTACTTAAGGCTTGACTATGAATAAAAATGAGAGTAAACAGTGCATGTTGGAATTTAACACCTTATGTATGAAAATTAAATTTATATTTTAAAACATAGATAGCCACAGAGAAATGTTTTAGATGCCCTTTTTCAATTAAAACACCAATTTACACTTTGTACTCTTATTTTTTTTTAAAAATAAATTCTAAAAGCGAGTTAATAGTGTTTAACTATGACATAAAATTCAATACTTGTTCATGATTTTTCATTTATTTACTTTCAAAAGTGTGTTTAAAAAACCCTCTTAACACACACGCTGGACTCGAAAAGTGGTCTACTGGACTCATTTGACTACTTAATTGGTTGGTTTGACAGAATAAGTATAAGTAATAAAAAAAAGAATAAGTAATAAGTATAAGTAATAAAGAAAAAAAGAAACGTTTTTTTTTTTTTTTTTTTTGCTGTTCAATGAAATAGGCAAACGTTATTTCAGAAGTATTTAAAATTTAGATAATTTGAATTTAGACTTTCGCTGATATATTTAATTATTTATGTAGAGGCAGTTTAACGACTTAAAAATAATTCAAATCTGGTTTATAAAAGAACATGTATGTCTGAAACGTAAAATTAGATTTCACTAAAATGGTGTACTACTTAATGATTGAATGTGAATACAAATTAGAGTTAATAGTGATTAGTCATATTAAAATTTAGCTTTTATTTGTAAAAGTTTAATTAATTTTAATATCCAGTAGAGTCAAGAAATATTTATAATATTATTCAACTGAATTCCCAATTAACGCTGAGTGCTTTTTAAAACGCATACTAAAAAATAGAACATTGCGATAGTATAGGGTTTAACTACGCATGAACTAAATTTTTGAATATGAATATTGAACGTGTTTAGAAATGACGCTAAAATTTTCCAATTATTCCTGAAAGTTAAATTGATAAATGACTCCTTGGAAATCCACGGAGAAATATTTTAAATGTTTATTAAATTAAATTTCCGTAATTCCCTTTTTGCACCTTTGGAAACATCTTACTCTGCATTAAAATATTTCAAATTTTTATGTATTTAAACTTGATACTCATTAAAAAATATAAATCATTATGATTATGCCTTCCACCACATAGTTTGAAATCATGGATCTTAAATTAATAGTGTTTAGCTATGATATTAAATTTTAATACTTTAATGTGGAAGTTAAAAAGCGAAATATTTTAGTACTTTGATCATCAAATAAGTATGTTTAAAAGCTTAAATTAAATCCGAATCTGCACTGTGGGTTCTTTAAATATATAAATCAAGCATTTCGTGACAATTTTATAGATATTTTACACACCAAAAATAATTGCACGTTAAAAAAACACTAGAATATTATATCTGTGGTTGCAATTTAAGTATAAATAAAAAGAGTACCTTAAAATCTTATTCTAAAGGAAGTAGAGGAAGTCCCAGATTTCATATCAGCGTTTTCCATTTATATTTTTTATAGCGTTCTCCATTTATATAATATAGTCATAGACATCATGGCAATTACAGATTTTTATATTTTGCTACTCAACTGCATCTGGTATGTATAAATTATAAGTTTGAATTGGTTGTATAATATGACCAACACAAAACAAGACTTTATAAATAATACTTTTCACAGAAATGCATCTAGTATTTGCGGTACAAGAATGAAAACCTTGAAAATTTCTAATATTGGTAATCAACAAGCCAATTTAGGTATTTCGAATTCGATATGCGAAGTATTGTTATGACATTATAAATCCTATTTCAGTTGGGTGTTTAAAGGATTGACATCAGAGAATTTGTCTCTATATACTTTGTAATGTACAATGCTCAAAGAAATAAACAGACCACCCTGAATAACTTTTGATCTTATGATCGGACCTTCACGTTCTAGGGCTCAATCTTGAATGTTCAAAATAGTGACCTCAAATATGCTAATTAATTAGTGAATACAATCTTTTTAGTTACAAAATCAGACTCACAAACGGGCATTCTCACGTCTTTTCGACGTATTACAGATTTCTGATCCCCAAAACATAAAGGGTAGCCGCAATCTTGGAAATATGGTCCCATAGTTTGATCAGGAGGGGGATCTAAAATTTGGATCTCTTAATGCTAATTTTACCTTTTTGCGTATTTCGCATATATCAAGAAATTTTTAAGCAAATTAAAAAAGTGTTAACACACAATTTTAAAATTCATTTATCTAATGACAATTTCATGAGAAAAATCGCTTTTAGCAAATATTTATTACTTTTTATTATTCTATTTAATAGTTGAAATGAAATGAAATTTTAAAGTATACAATTTTTATATCATTGTAAATAGCGCAAGTTTACATGACAAAATACAACACTTGAGCGAAATCTGTCGAATAGTTTCTGAGTTGTGTCCGAAAATCTGAAGATCCGATCATTGCATCAAAAGTTATTCAGGGTAGTTCGTTTTTTTACGCTATGTACATTCATTTAAAGCACTATTTAAATAAATTAAATTTTATATCATATGAAATGTTAGATTTGGAGTTTTAATAATATTTTTAGAGCAAAAACTTACTTTTACTCGGAGAAAAACCATAAAAAATTCTAATACTAACAAGAACTTCATAAATACAATTTTTGTTAGCTCTTTAAAGGGCTGACATAAGAGTATTTTTTTCCTATATCCTTCTTTAAAATGTTGTTTTATTTAAAACTGAATTTTGAAAAACATTTTCTTTTTATAAACTAATCAAATTTTAAGTCATATTAAATATTTAATTCAGAAATGTTACACAAAGTTTAAATAAATGCATTTAAATACCACCGCCAATCAACAATTGATTGTGGCTTTGAATTTGTAAATGATACTTAACTTCATGCCTGATATTCTGCCAATCCGGATATCGAAGGTGTTAAATTCAACAATCCCCACTTTGCCCCAATACTGATATCCTTGCCGAATTTCAACATATGGCGAGAGAGAGCGAACGCCACTGCAATTAATTAGTGATCAGGATATGATGGATAAATCAAATCGTAACAAATGGTTTGGGCAGGTAATGTTGCATAACCTTAACGACCAGCCCTTCGCAGATTCTGTGTCAAACGATCATCCACATCAACAACACTTCTCGATAGGGTTGTGCAAAATCCCTAAAGGGATAAATCAGGGATGATTCTTCAAGGTGTCTGTCTATTCAGAATGGTCAGGATGATAACAGTTTACTTCCCCTTCAGCGCCCTCACTATCAACATTTATACAACTTTAATCCGGATTTAATTTGATTTATAGTCTTGTGGTTGCCATAGGAGATTGATTAATGATGCTGTGAACTACCGTTTATTAATTAATGCATAAGTTATGTGTATTAACTTTAAAAGTCTTGTCATATTAATTAATTAAGTAATTATGGGAATTATCTGGCAGAGAATGCAACGGTGACAACAACAATAGAAATTAATCCCCTGGTTTGGATTACAAAGTAACAAATTGTCGAATGAGAATGAACTTCCAGACATACTGGGTTTTAAAATATATATTTTGAATGAATATATAATGATTTTTAGCGTAATTTTTATAATATTATCATCTTTGTATAAATTATTTTAATGGGTACTTATTTATATATTAAATATTTTTCTTACCGTTCAATGTTATCTAGGAGTATTATTATCATTACGTAAAGAATTTCTCGGAATAATTTTGTTGCGTGAGATTTTTTAATAAATTTTGGATAGTTTCGTGTCTCTGATTTCGAAACTTCAAATGGTTTCTCTCTCTAAGCTACGGTTTTTATAAATGATATTTTTGGACAATTTTTCGTCTAAATGCTCGAAGACGTTATATGTAACAGGTGGTCTCGTAAATGTTACGACAAACTTCAAAGAAGGGGGGGGGGTAGGGCACATCATCAAAACGAAAATTTATTAGGAACCCATGGCCGAAAATGTGTTCATAGGTGGTTAGGGGCGCTTCCCTATTATGAGTTGTTTTTTCGTGTGTGTGCTTCTTAACATGTATGTCATAATAGAAAAGCACCGTTAGCTTCGTACGATGACATTACCAGGCATGGATTCCTATGCAGTATTCATGCTGATGATGTGCTCTAACTTTCCTAACATGTCATAATTTACACGACCGTCATTTAGGTTCCCCCGTTTTGTATAACGTTTTTAAACATGCACATTTCCACAAAACATAGCCTTAAAATGTCATTTAAAAAAATCTGCAGCTTTAACAGCAAAACTAATTTTAAATTTGAAATTCCTACACCTAATAAGACAAACTCTATGCTTCTTAGGAATTTGTATAATTAAACCTCCTATGTGTTTCGCTCGCCAAGGTTGCATCTCATTCGCTATTTTTTCCTTAAAATATTAAATTTGTTTTTAAAAAAATCTTTTTGTTTATAAAATGTATAATTATTGTAATTTTATGCAAGACATTTTTGTTAACATATTAATAGCCATGAAATAATGATTAATTGGATTTAAAAAATAATCAATTGCATGAAAATATAAAAATCAATTCTACAACAAACTTAAAAAAAATATTCAAACTTAGGAGCACATAATGTCTGGCATAAAAAGAGGTAATGGTATACCAGAAAGTAACTTAGTGTTGGTATCTTGATCCTAATAGGTTGCTTAAACGTGGCATTTGTTTACGTTAGCAACTGTTCTTTTCATTCTATTTCGAGTAAACCAAGCCTTCCTAGTACCGATTATCTTAAGTGACTTATTCCGGATTTTATTTTACAAAGATTTCAATTCTTTCACTATATATTTCTTTCTTAACAGAAATACATACACGAAGTTATTTAGAACATAAACAAAGTAATTATGCATTGAAGTTTCCAGGTGCTCGAAACAAAAGTATATCACGGTTACAATAAAATACATAAACAATTAAAAGATTTAAGTTCAGCAAAAAAAAAAAAAAAAAAAAAAAAAAAAAAAAAAAAAAAAAAACGAAAACGAGCGGAAATGAATTCGATGAGCGATACGGCACTTCATTTTAATTAATATTCCAACTTGTGTGGAGAAACTAAACTCAACTTTAACACGCCCTTTTGCTTATAAACGATCAGCTGGCGCTGAAGTCATAGGTCACGTGTGTGGGTATCCGTGATATTCTTCTTCTTGAAATGCAAGTACCCAATTTTACTTATTAACAGTATATAATGTAACCGAATACCATATAACAGTTAAAATTAGAGACGAATTTTATCTCCGTTGAGTTTTTATAGTTTTCAAAATTTTTACATAAATTTTAAGATTTAGAACTAACTGGCAACATTTAATTTCTTTCACTCTTTGTATTTTCCTCATTTTTTTGTTAGTTTTGTGAAAGAACGGGCTTATAAAATGATAATTTCGAGAGAAATAAGTAAACTGTTCTACAACAATGAATAAATAAACATCATTTAAAGCAACAAAAAAAAAATCGCTAAAAGAATATTTATAATTGCAATAACTTACATACAAATTCGTAAATGAAAATGGCTCTTACATCATGCCAAGTTTTGTCTCTGAAGTTGCATTTAAGCGGATTACAGACCAACCAACTATAATATTTTTTTTTATTAAAGGTTTAACAGTTGACAATCTGGAGCTAATAATCGATTGTTAAATTTTTTTATTCTATCGAATTCCTTGTATATTTTCCTACACATCTTCGTAATTTCAAGTATTTAAGATTTTATGCAACACTATTTATTTTATATAAATATATAATTATGTAATTAGTAAAATGTTACGTAAAACAAACAAAAGTGAGAAAAGATCGTGAAAAAAGCACTTAAAACTGCAATAACTTTTGAGCTATTTAGGGTTTCGAAGGAACAAAAACTCTATGTCAAGTTCATAATGATATATGACCCTTTCAGCATGTTAAATTTCAAACCTGTATTTGTACTTCTTCGGTCGGTAGAGCGTTCCGAATGGTATTTTTTACATCAAATTTAACAGTTATAAATTTTCGAACTAATTATTGAATAAACTAATGTACTTTCTGTACATTTTTCTACACATTTTCTAGATTTTTCAAGTCTCATAGTTTTTATGCCGAAAAATAAAATGTGTAATGTTGGACACCCGAAACAGTGACGGTGATGGCTTTTACGATTTTTTTAATACATATAAAGAAAATCAAGATTAAAATTCAATAATTTAAAAAAACTCATTCAAAAATTTAAACTTTCTGGATTAAAATTTGAAAAAAAATGAAACTTTTATGCTGATATCCTAAAGAACAAATATAGTGCTTTTCAAAAATGTATAAAAATAATTTTGCTTTTACATTTTATGCCAATCAGAGTTTGTTAGAAAGAAAATGGCTGATGAGACCGGTTTCTTTACTTAGGAATAAAAAATAATCAAAGTTAGAAGTTTCTCTACATAACATAAAACATAATGGTCTAACACAGTTTTCCATTGTTGTCCGTGCATTTTTATTGGCCAGAAAATCACGTGGTAGGATCCAGTTTTTCCTCATTCATTTCCATTTTGTTTTGTTTGTTTGTTTCCATTTATCATCAGCATAAAACTAATAAAAGTCGCAAAGGTATTGTTTATCTATAAAGATTTCTGTATCCCTTATTTAAAGTTACTTTCCTGTACAACTATTATTACATTTTTAATTCAATTTTCGAGTTTAAAACTAAGAGAATAGTTGTATTTTTTATTATTATTATAATGGATTTCTGCGCTACATTTTAAGATAAAGTTAGTTAGAGAAGTCGTCAAATCTTATTAACCAGTTTACAATTAATATTGTAGTGCAAATAACGTTAATATACTGTAATAAATTTCAGTTAACGAGATATGTTGAGTGATTTATAACTTAATGATCAGCTTCATGCTTAATGAGATGCAAGCAAAAATAGTATTTAATACATATATCCGCCCATTTGGTAAGCGAAAATTTTAAATTACGTTCGTTAACTCATCAAATTAGTTTGAACATATTGTTATAACTATATGTTATTATAGCAGTATAATTGTCATTTTAAAAAATTATAACATAAAAAAATTACTTCTGCTGACTAATAGATCTTAATATTTATAACTAATACATAATATTATAACTATTATAACTAATACATAATAATATAAGTAGAGGAAGTAAAGGCACAAGCGTAAGTAAACAGAATTTCCTTTATGTAAAGTGAATAATTTTATTTTAGTGGAAAAATTGTGTTCTGCCAAGAAACGACAATAATTGCGAAGCAATTATCGGGGATGGTGAGCGGCAGCGAACAAGGAGCTTAGCCCCTTAGTTAAACATAAAAACTTTAAAAGTTTTTAAAAACAAGCTTGTTTTTAAAATAAAAAAGAGTCAAATGCATTTTCGGCAAAAAAAAAAAAAAAAAAAAAAAAAACATGAAAATTAACGATGAAATTTTTTCCACTTTAGCGCATAATTTCAAGGTTTGTTCCAAATGCGAAATGTTTTGTATGGCGATATTTGATTTCAGACGCAATCAGACAAAATAAATTCTATGTGAACAATTTTAAAAACCTCTTACAAATATAAAATAAACTTTAAAGTTTTCCAATCGTATGTAGTTGATGAAGCTAGTTATGCACTTTACTAACTTGTTGCAAAGTACAAATTATCAAGTATAATTAGTTCTTCCTTTGCAACTTTAACATCTATAGCTAAATTTTTAAGAAAAGTTTTCGCTCAAAACTGCAACTCTCTTTAACAAGGAAAACACGTCAACGCAGAAAAGTTTAAGCATTAAAAGAGAAAAAAAAAGAGTACTCTATTTAAACTTTAAGTTTCGCTCTATCATGGCAGCTCTAATAAAAGCTCTATTTAACCATCTCCATTTCATACTCCACAGATTTCAGGAGAAGCAAAAGGAATACATTCCTCCGTGTGTTCACACAACCGTAGCCAAACCTTAATCCAGGGCTTTAATTTCGGTGTTCTTTTTTTGGGGGCTATAATACTCCCCTGGCGCATTTATTGCCAAAATGTTCAACTAAATAATCCCCGAGTTCATTTGTCGCAAGCTTCTCCATAGAAAGTTAAGGAAAGTGTAAACGCTTATTCCATTTTTCTCTCTTTTAAAGGTAATTTTGGCGAATAAAATATGTATTTTCGTTGCAAGGAGAATAAATGCTATTCATCTTGGTTTTATTTTGAAATTGGGTGAAGAATAACTTTCTTCTTCACTTGGCGAAAATATTATTAGCGAAGATTGGAACTCTAGTGCCTCGTAAAAGTGACTTATGATGAACTTAGCGTGATGTAAGCAGTTAATAAGAACATGTTGAGATGGATCGTTTAATCGTCAGAGTAGGTTGCGAGTTATAAATCATTCTTTTAATACCTTTCTGAATTTAAAAGTAAACCTGAAATTATTTCGAAAAAATATTCTAACTTTGTAATATGATTTCTCGTTATATGTATATATTAATTAAAACTTTAAGTGGATGATAGCAAATTTAAAGCATTGCATGGTATTTATAATTTATTTTTGAATTGGGAGTTCGTAAGAATATAGAACGAAGAATAGAATAGAATATTAGGAAATATCATAAATTTTTTATATAGAATATTACATAGATTTTAATAAATTAAACGCATTTTTCTGCAGTTTGACTTCTTATTGAAATTCATTTTTCAAGGATAACAACGAGAATTAAAAAATTTCTTTATTTTCAAATTGATGCTTCAGTTTACAATTATATTGAGAAAAATAGTTAAACTTATTCTCCTTTTCAATAGTTTTTGAGTAAAAAGCAAAAAGTGCCATGCTTGGCAATTGAAAAATAATTTGCTGCATTTAAATATATGTATATATGGCAGAGTGTGTGTGGGGGGTGGGGTAAAACTAAATAATTGTTCTTAGATTTTAGAGAAATTATGTCTGTTTTCTAACGGCCAAACTCAGAATTACACTTTACTAGTCAAGAAAGACCTACCTTATTGGCGTATTGTTGCTGAATTACTCACGGCGTCTGTGTCAATTTGTTTTATTATTTCAATCTAATTACCTCTTTGTTTTTAAGAAATCCGTATGTATTGGTCATTACAGTTATAAAAATTATTTTTAATAATAGAGCCTTATTATATGTTTATTGAACATTCTTCCCCTTTATAAACAATAAGGATTTAGCCTGATAAGTAGCACTGTTCTGTTTTGTTTCGATAATCTTCACTCGCGGGCTAAAACCGGGTATTACCCGGTCCGGCACCCTCCCCCATTGATGTTTGTATGTGCTGGGCCCATGAAAGCTACAGTACAGCGAAGGAAGAAAATAGTTACAGCCAAGGCTGTAAAAATGTTTTAAGGGCCCCAGGACAAAATTTACTCGGAGCCTCATCTTCAAAACACAAAAAGCTTTATCTTCATATTTTTTAGAGTTTTTCAAGACCCTTTTTACAAAATGGTAGGTTTTATTTAGATATAAAGAAGTTATATACTATTTCTTTTGAAAATATATTAATAAGCACCATATTTTTTTAAGGAATTTTGATCGAGCTCTCAGCTTTTACGAGTAAGGGACAATTGTTCTTCTCTTTCCCCTTCCTTTTTGAGTACGGCATTGACTGCATCCCATGTAAATTACGCGCATACTTTCCTTAAACTGTTATATAAAATAGAAATGTCTGTTAATTTTTAACTGAAATTCTATATTATTTCTAAATTTTCCAGATAGTTTACTCAGCAGTTGGTTTTACCACTATAGTGTGGTAAAATCGGGTGGTGTATATATATATATATATATATATATATATATATATATATATACAGTATCCTGGATGAGCTAGGAAAACAGAACAGACATAGACGGGCGAAACATGACAATTTTTATTTTATCATTATGGTTTAGAGAGCTAGAACTTAATTCAAACTTAAATTGCTGTGATCCACTATTTTATGTTTGGGAGAAGATAATTCCCCATCATTTTCCAAATAATAGGAAAAAAAGGGAAACATTATTAATAGCAATTTGTTAATAAAATAGGTCCAGGGATTTCTCGGATTCCCACGGTTGGTTTAGGGAAAAACTTAAAATGTTCAATACTGAATTCTTTAAGCCATTTTTAGAAGAGAATGTGAATTATTAAATATGTAAATGAGTTCCGTCCTGAATAATGAATTAAGGAAGAGAAATCAGAAAGAGAGTTTATACAAAGAACTATTATAAAATATACAAATTTAATATTAATTTTGAAATCAGAAAGAAAGGAATTTTTTTTCAAGACAAAACTCAAAATATTACTAATTTTGAAGAAATGAAAAATAAAAAAAAAATCTTTTTGAAGATGATTGAAAATAAATTAAATAATGTTAAAGTTCACAAATATTGTGAACTTTAACATTATTTAATTTATTATTTATACATCAATAAAATAAAGAATTTTTTCTGCATTTTTTTTCATACTTAAGATATAACACTCCTGTGGTAGCACTGAAACTGGTATACTATTTTTAACTATTACAAAATAATTATTTTTGTATTTCCAAATTTTTTTTTCGTTTACCAAGCACAAAAGTTTCCATCTTAAGAGGAAGGAATGCTCCTTTTTGTTCAATTAAAATATTAACTATTATTAATTATTGCGCATTGTTTATTATTTTTTTAAATAGAAGCTTTACTAATTTGTTAATATATTGTTCCACATTCAAAATTGTTTGTTAGTTTATTTAAAAACTTTTCTTACATTTCTTTATTTATGGTAAATTTTCTTATTTCTATTCTTAATTCTAGTTACTTATGGCATTCTATTTAATTCTAAACAAAAGCTCATTTATGTTAAGCGCGTACGTTTTATAAAATGCTATTATTTAAGATATACAAAACTCTTTAAAAGACACTTAAACTACTTTTTCAACCATAATTAATAAAACCTATTAGGAGTTCCTTTCACTAAAAACAACAACAAAAAATGCTTTCTTTCCTAAAATCGCAACACAAAAGACAGAAAATGAGAAAACTGAGCAGGAATTTTAATTTTTTAATCTCATACACTCTCTCTTTTTTTTTATAACCTCAATTTTATTAGAATTTGACTACATGAATAAAGTGTTGATTATTCTTTCAGAAAAATAAAAGAATTTAAAGGAAAACATTGCCTTTTTTAAAGTATTCTGAAGGGTTAATTTTCTTGTAATTTTAAAAGGAAATTCATAATATTTTGCTTAGAGCATAGAAAATTAATTGCTCGGTAAGAATAATGAACACTTCAGGCTTAGTAATTTAAAACTAATAAAGACATTTTATCCTTTCAATTTAAAGTGAATTAAGAAGATTAAAGCATCATTACTTGTTTTGCATTTACATCGCATTAGCTTGCTAAAGTCTTTGTATAGTGAAGTTTTTGCTTTTAGGATTTAAATAGTATTAACAGTTTTTATTTTTAATTCTTTTGTTTTCTCTACTTGTTTAAATTGAAATATTACTTTTTAAGTAAATTCAAACGATGATTGCCAATCCAGAAGGCATGTTTTACTCTAAATTAGTTTTATCATATTTTTTTGTGAAAAACTTTCTTTTTTCATTAAAAATATTACGAACAAAGAAAACTTTTTTAGTTAGGTTTATCTCAGCTTTGCATTGGACACTTAAAACACCATCTGAAATAATTGCTTTAAATCGGCAATATCTACTTTTCTCTAAACTAAGACTATTAACATCTTTTTTGATCTAACAAATAATATTAAGTAACTAACTAGTAATAACTAACTTCTAAATAATAACTAACTTAAATTTAAGAATATTGCAAAGGAAAATATAACTTTTTAGCCAAATTTATGGGAGTTTTACATTGGATGCATAATTAAAATTTAAAATTTTGATAATTTCTGAGAGTTAAACTAATATCAAAATAATTTTGATTAAAGTTTAAAGTTTTAATTATAAGTCTATTTACAGTTTTTCTATGACTCATTCATTGTTATTTAGACTAAAAAATAATAATAGTTGTTGCGATACTCTTTTTTTTTTATTTTTAATTTTAACTTAAAAAAAGTATTCAAAAGGTTATCGGGTACGCTTAGTCCATAGAAGTTAACCTTTTTTTAAAGTTTTGTAACGAATAGCCTTAATTGTATATACGAGGAAGTTAAATTGTATTTTAAATTGTTATATGTGTAAGTGATGTTACAAATGTATGAAGTTTAGCAATCATTAAAAATAATATGTTCCAAAAAATAATAATATGGTGCATTTTAAATGACCACATGCATTAAGCATCTAAGCACTATCAATATGTGGCATACTAAAAAATATATAAATATATTTATATTGCAATTCAGAATGTGTTTGCAACAAATTTGATGTTAAAATACTTTCTTTAACACTTCAACAAATTAACTGTATATTATTACAATTTTAATATAAACTTAGCAATTTGAATGCTTACGTTATCCGTTTTGTTATAAAACGCTGTTTTTATATGTTTCTTTTAACTGGATGCTCCATACTCAAAAATTTTACATGCATTTAGCTAAATAGAGGTTTTAAAATACGGTCCTCTCCGTTATGTAATATATTACCATGTAATGTTTTTATATAGATAAACATTATTATAAACTGCCATATACTTTTGTTCACAATGCAATTAACAAATGAAAAGTAAATGTGGGTTAACAAGACACAAGAAGCCATAACTAAGTGCTTATAATGTCTAATTGAAGCAACACATTTCTTGGTTAATGACTCCACTTTAATTTTTTTGCTACATGCACTACCAAACTTATCAGCATAGTTGTTTCATAATAACTTCAAAAGGCTCGAATTCAACTGTTTCTGCGTACAGCATTTAGAACAGTTAGAACCAACAGTAAACTCCAAAATCCTTGTATATAGTTAAACAATACGTCACTCATATTAACCTTGTAATTCTTCTATATATCTGATATGACTATTACAGTTATGTTTTTCTTTCTATTCTCCAACTATTTCATTTCTACTTATGAAAATTCCATTTAATCAAACTAAAACACTCATCTCCTACCAAAGCTTTTACAAACTCCCCTTCACTCTTCAATTGAATTATATGGACATTTTACCATAATTTCCAAAAGGCTCGGATTTAACAGTTTCTGCGTATAGCAATTAGAAAAATCAGAATCAGCACAAAACTCCAAAAGTAAAATCCTTACATCTAGTTATACTGTATGTCTTAACCAAGAGATATTCTTCCTGGTATCCGATGTGTCCATGGCAGTTAACGTTGCCATAAACCCGGTGAAGCCTGAAACAGTTTCTTTCTCGATTCCCCAGCTATTTCATTTCTAGACTCAGCGATTCCATTTCACCAAATTAAAACATTCGTCTTCTACCTAAACTCCCTTCACTTTTCAATCAATAGTACTCCATCCCGAAGGAGAAAATTTCGTCTGTGCCCACCCCAACCTTTCAAATCTAAAGTCTTCGGATCATTAGCAATGATCAACCCAACCATTAGCTTAATTACAGTCATCGTACAGAGCTCCAGTCCAACGTGCTAATTGATACTAATGTCCCTCATAATACGAGAGGCTAATATTCGGGGTGGAAAAATGGAGGGAGTTTTCCCCAGGTTTTGTCCAAAGAGAAAGATCTTCCTGGGTCTCAATGGCAGGTAACGACAGATTCTAATTGATTAGATCGTCGGTTTGATGAGCAGGAAATTAAGGATGAACTAATCAGTGCAGTTGAATGGTTGAGATTACTTTTTTTTAAATGTGTATTTGGGTATTCAAATTCGAGACTTGAAATCAGAACGATCTCTAAACGCAACTTGGGTTTGAATATAATTAGGAAAGTCTCATTTGTCGTATTTTAAAACAGTCGATTCGAAAGGATAAAACTACAAAGCGTGCCAGAAATGAACGATGGTAATAAGAAAGATTAGGAAACGGGATAGTTCCACAATTAACTTACACTCATTGTATTATTGAATAGTACAATTCAATGAAACTCTCATTATTAATGTTCCATTTTTTTAAATGTGCTGTTCGAACATGGAAAATTTTTCATTCAATTTAAGAACAATTGCTGAGAAATGTTTTTTCCACAATTGACTTAATGTGTTTGTTCTACAATTAAAGTTATAAAAGGAAAATTTGAAAAGGATTTTAAAAAAGCATTTAAAAAGAATAGAAACATAGCATTGTTTGTTCAAAAATAATACTTTTTTATAGAATCGTTTTTATTCGTTAGCATTTATAGAATCATTTGTGCAGTGCTTTTCAATTAATTTTCAGTGCAGTTGAATGGCTGAAATTACTTTTTATGTATATTTGGGTATTCAAATTTGAGACTTGAAAACAGAATGATCTCTAAACGCAACTTGGGTTTGATTATAATTAAAAGTGCTTTATTTGTGGTATTTTAAAGCAGTCGATTCGAAAGGATAAAACAACAAAGCGTGCATAAAATGAACAATGGTAATAAGAAAGATTAGGAAACGAGATAGTTCCACAATTAACTTACACTCATTGTATTATTGAATAATATGATTCAATGAAAGTCCTATTATAAATGCTCCATTTTTCATACCTGCTGTTAGAACATGGAGAAATTTTCTCATTCAACTCAAAAACAATTGTTGTGAAGCGTTTCTCAAAAATTGTCTGAATGTCTTTTTTTATAGTTAAAATTTAAAAAAGAAAATAATAAAATGGTTTTAAAAACGTAGCATTTATAGATAGAATCGTTTGCTCAAAAATAATCCTTCATTTTTTTTCACTTATTGATATAATTATTTGATTAAAGTAAGTTGAACAAATGCACTTTTTAATAGTTTGACGGTTGCGTGCTATTAACGTCTGCTGAGCTATTAATGCTTTGACAAAAAACTTAATAAATTCAATTTAAATTTATCAGATTTCTTGAAACTTTCAATGGTGAAATTATCTTCATTTCGATAGAGATGGTCAATAGATATACTAAATTGTGTTTGAACATATTTCTTATTTTAGACTTATATACATTTTTATAATAACTGATACAAATATAAAATTTATATTACATTTAGTTTCCGAGTTTATTATGTTTCATGCAAGCTTTATGTACTAGGAAACTAAAATTAAACATACATTGTGGTTACTTAACAAAACATATAAGAAAACTGATCATATACACACTAACTGATAGCTGTCCATTGGAACATATTAGGAAATATATTATCTAGCTGCTAAACCTGTTCTTGGAAACTAAACATAAACATATTATCTGATATTTAATAATATCCGGAAAATTAAATATATAATGATGACTATTATATATTTTTATTTTGTTTATGCGTTTCTTTCTTTGTTTACGGAAAAGAGCGTCAGATTGCAGAAATGTTGTTATTACGGAAACTGTCGGATTCATTATGCAATGTTAGTTTGGATAAAGTTATCATACCTTAAACTAAAACCCATAACTTTTTAAGCAAATATGGGAAATATTTAGGAACTAGATATTAATATGTTTAGGAACTAAGTTTAGCATGTTAAGTACATTATAAATAGGAATTTAGCCTACGCAAAAAGTTTTCCTGT
The DNA here is from genome assembly GCA_949128135.1 of Parasteatoda lunata. Taxonomy (NCBI): domain Eukaryota; kingdom Metazoa; phylum Arthropoda; class Arachnida; order Araneae; family Theridiidae; genus Parasteatoda; species Parasteatoda lunata. The sequence continues at coordinate 10,096,136 of OX421973.1, read as the reverse complement.
AAACGAAAAAAAAAGACATGTGCCTAACTATCACTCGCCATACGATTTAGGATGGTTACTGCCTGTGAAAAAATCTGAGTTGTTACCAATTCTTTCTAGAAAACAAGCTTTAAAAGCGTATGGGATGTAACATCTTCTCTCCCAACCCGCTAGACTTTTAATGCGGTTCGATCTTCTACATGCCTCTCAAACCACAAAAAAATGCATCATAATGAGTGAAAACACAATAGTTGGATTAAAAAATCGTAAGAATTAATTTTTTTATGCTGCATTTTTTGGCAAAATTACTTCTTTTTAATGCGAAGATTTGTTTGAATTATTTTATTATTAATATGTAAATTCACTTTCTTTTGTTTATTTATTTCCAATTTTACTTAAATTTAAAATAAAAATATCTGCGAGGCTGGTTCTAAATATATATTTTAAGTAAGTTAGTACTTTTTGAAAAAAAATCAACTGCGTAGTAAAGTAATATACCAACAAATCAATCTTTTTTTTTTTTTTTTTATGTATACCTCATCCTTTTCCTATTAACTGTGAATAAGTTTGGGATTGTCTAATTCTTTCCATATATTGTAGTTTTCTATCTGTTATTCTTCGTTCTTTGTTAAGGGCGAGTTTGGGAGAAACAAAAATGATTCTCCAATTTTTGCCATTTCCCCCTAACTGATGGACAGAAAATATAGAACAATTGGTTAAGAACCATCTGAAACTGGCCAGTCGTGAGGAAACAAATATAAAAACGTCACCAAAATGAGTCCAATTTTCGAGTCTTGCGATTGGCTCATCTTGCGGTTGGCAGACGATAATAACGTCAAGCAGTTTCTTCTTCGCAAGTAGAGGGGCGACATCTGGCGATTGTTAGCGCCTGACAGATTGGCTCCATTAACGTTTTATCACGCTCACACGATGACGCGCAAATATCATATACTGTACTTGAACTCTAAAAGGCCATTTCGAACTTTAATGTCTCTCAAACAATTGCATTAAAGTTGATGGAAAATTTCGAAGGACTTTTTTCTCGACATATGGTGAAAGTCAATGTTAATGGTTGAACCTTGTTAATGTCAGATATATTTTTTTACGGGAGAGTAATTGGATAATTCTTAAGACACAGAAAGCAATTACACGTACCATTATACTAAAGCAGCACGACAAATGCTTGGCAATTTCGCTTTCTAGGGTATTTTCTTTAATAATTTTTACATGAATGAATAGTTGATGATCAGCACATATACACTAAATTTCAGAAAATTCCTTTCATAAGTGGGTATAATTAAATTTATTGTTTTGATCAGAGGCAGACGAGAGAGAAGAAACTTTTTAAATTTCTCTAGAAAGTTGAAAATTAGTATACATGATTTAAGAAAAAGAAAAGATATTAAACCATATATTTTATTGAGTTAAATGCTTTATATATTTACAGCAATAAAGAATCACGAAGTTTAGCAACACCTAGTTCAGAAGTTTCTTTTAGAATGAATTTTATGCTAACTTAGTTTTTAAAGTTAAATAAGTAAATGCGATTATATTTTTGCTAAATTTGCAGAAATGTTGATCAGAAACTGAAGCATTCACGATCTTGTGCAATCTAAAAATATTTTGTTTAAAGCCTTAGTAACCACCAATCTTGCGGTTTCTTCTTTATAAGTATGTGATTTTTAACTGCTCCTTAAAATATTGGTTCTAAGCATTTAAGAAAGTATTCAAATTGTAATTGAAAAATTCAATGGTCTGAGAATACCTTTAAAAGTTAATATTTAGATTCGTAATACTATTTATTCTTATTATACAAACCCCATCATTAGGTGATGTACAAACAACATTTCGGAATAATAATTGAGCTTTTTTTTAAGCAAAAAGTTTAATTTCATAAATTTCCATTATGCTTTTTCTGATGATAATAAAAAAAAACTTAGTTTTGGTAGTCAACTGATTTTTTGAGATAAAATGCTACATTAACTTTTTAGGACAGTTGAAAATATGAACCTTTTAAATTACCTGCTTTTTATTAACACGTTTCCTTTTTTATTACTTTCACCACGAATCCCCTAAAGGAGTTTACCCTTCTAAATAAAAAAGTTTATGCCTTCGAAAAGTAACTAGTGATCACCGACCTATTCATTGGAGTTTGTTTCTAGTTGAGTACCATTTATTTGTACCGGAGAATTTAGTTAATTGTATCATGCTCATGGAAAAGGTACTTAAAACTCTTCTGGTTTGAAACGTAATAGTTGAACAACAAAGTACATATTTTTCTATTAAATTAATAATTCAGAGACTAAGACAACTAAGCCCGAATAATCTACTCCCAAAAAAAGAAAGTTATTGGATTCAAAACGTAATTATATATTTCACATTCATATTTGAAAGATTTGTAAAGAATGAAGATTCATTAAGAAAGGTAAAAATGAAATAGAGTTAGTGAAATGCAAAATATGTATAAACTTAATTAAATTTAATGATTTTTATCAATTCCGAAATTTTTGCTCACATTCCTGTGAAACAAAAACAAAACGAGAATGAGCGAGGAGTAAAAAAAAAGAAAAAATGGTCGGAATTCCATTTTCTCTTTCGAATAATACTTTTTATTAACTGCACAGAGGTATTCCAACTCACCGTTAAAAAAGTTTCGAAAAAATAAATTGGTGATTACGAAAGACCAAAAGATCTCGCCTCTTTAATCATCTCAACTCTCCTCTAATCATTTTGCTCTTTGTTCTATTATTTCGGCATCGTTTGTTCTTTGTTCTTATTTTAAAAATGAAATTCGATTCTATGAATGAATGAGAAGAAAAATAAAATACTTTATCACTTTCGAGTCCGTTTCTTTTTTCTTTGGTAAAAGACAGTATATCTTTGATTAGGGAAATTCGATCCCCGTGAAACAAAAGAATGTAAGAATATATTCACACGGTTCCTTCTGGCGGGAGTTGAAATATTCCTTTTGCTTTTAACTCGATTCGCTCTTTGTTAGTTACAGTTGTCACGCTCGTGATAGAATATTTGAAAACTAGCGAAAATTCATAGTTCTTCTTTGGGTGAAATTATTTTCCTGAAGAAAAAGTTGCAATATATAATAAAAACTTTATTTTTTTTTATCTTCACGTACACATACGTTAAAAAAAATTTAATACGCAAACTGTGATGAAATCGAGGACATTTTTTTCTTGCGTTGGCAACGGAAAGTTGAAAGAAACAAAGATCTAAGCTGGGTAGAAATTAAAATTTGAAAAACAATTCATGTAAAAAAATAATAAATAAGATAGATAGCGCCGCATCTGACAAATGCAGACGCGGTGCTTCAGCCGATATTGACCCTATCATCCTCGTATATCCACTTTTAAAACAACAGCGTACCATACTTCAAATACAACTTAGTTTCACCTTCTCATCACCCATGGACACAGATTATCACAGACTCCAATCCTTTATTCAATTCCTAAAGGCTATCCTTGTACTGTTGAATACATCCAACCATTCACTTCACTCTAATATAATTGATAGGTGAGCTATAAGCGATAAACAGAAAAGAGGTCCGAAAATACTCGTCAGTCATAATCATCATCGTCAAATAAGATAGATTTTTCAATTATGACTATCACGAGCCGTGGTGGCTCAGGGGATAGAGTGTTTGCTTTCCAATTAGGCGAACCGGGTTCGAATCAAAGTGATGACTGGTTGGTACGAATTCCACACCCGGCACGCGGCTCTCACCGACCACCATGCTGACGTAAAATATTTTCAATGGTAGCAAATGAAGTAAAATATCCTCAATTACCATTTATACAAGGCAAGAAAGAATTACGCTAACGTGCAATGCGAGCACAGAGAAAACAGACATCGTCTTACGAAAGCAGTTCAGAGGGGACCGATTGATGTAACGAGTGGGGGGCAATGTCTCCCAGTTATAATTTATTTGCCGCCAATTCATTTAAAATTGGAAAAACAATTAATCCAATGGATTAAAAAAATACTGTTCTTATTGATTCGTTTAAAATCTAACGCAAAATTAAGTCACTTCATGGGGAATATAAGTATAAAATTGGAAATAATATCTCGATATAACACGAGTTATTTAATCTCAAAGATTAAAAATTGTATCAGAGTCATTGAAATCTATGTGTTAGAATTTTGTACTGTTCAGTTCAAAGAATATATCGATATAACACGAGATATTTAAACTCAACGATAATTAATTAGCAAAGATATTTAGGTGTATCAGAGTAATTATAATCTATGTGTTTCATTTTTGCGCAGTAAAGAAACTAAATTCATATTTTATTAATTTTAAACTCATTGGGATGATTTGCTGCCGCTCACCAATTCCTATGTTTGTTTCGCAATAATTGCTGTTTTCTGACATAAAAAACAGTTTTTTCTTCGAAAGTTGAATGTATTCACTTAAAGTATATTTATTTAGAGAAATTCTGTTTGTTGCACGCTTGTGCCGTCCACTTCCTAAGTCCTTGTGACCTTGATGATTCTCTTAATATCCCTGATAATCCTTCTCCTTGATGATTCTCTTAAGATCAATTAGTGTATGCAAATAATTTTGCTCTTGCGCAATCATGTTTTAATTTAACATTAAAAATTAATACTGCAAATTTGGTAGGTGCACAACCGTATTTTAATTTCGTCGTTTATCTGGTATCTTAAACACCATTTGTGCATGCATTACATTGTTCAGGAAACTGATAGAATCTCTTAATCATTTAACGAATTCTTTCAACTGTCATTTATAATTCTATATTAGTGTGATTTGCATCAAAAAACATCTATTTCAACAAATTTATCTTAAAATATAGCATATTAAGGTAATATCACAGAATTACATTAAAGAAGTTACATAGAATTACATTAAGAGTTTAAAGAAACAACTGTTTCAGTTTTAAACTCTTAAACTAGAAAATGAAAATCAATAATTGCAGCGTTTAATAAGAAAAATAAATATTACGAGTAACTACCTTTAAATTCGAGATAAGCAAAAATATTTTATAATTATAAGAAAAAGATTTTTCTTATTGCTTTTATTAATTATTTCCGGATGACAACCAAAAATATAAGGAAATTAATGTGATGGAAAAACTGAATTGTGTCATGTGATTTTCCGGCTAATAAAATGCACTAACAGTAATGGAAAATTGCGTTAGATCATTCTGTTTTTATGTTATATGACTGATACTATGTTCTATCACTGATACTTCTGTTTCTTTGTTATGTGACTGATATTATTACAGCAGATTAGCCGAGAGGGCTCATCTGTTAATCTTATGACCGGTTGAACAGGGATTTGAAATCCCAGTGTTGATACCACGGCATTTCCTCAATTTCTTTTTCAATGTAGGAGGAGTTTCCAGTATCACGTTGTTCACAATTGACAAGCCTGGACTATTGAAATACGAAATTCTGATTCATAGATGGCAGCACCACAAAGCTGTTTAACACAAAAAAATCTAGTATTTCCCCTATCTACCGATGAATGGCACCACTAGATATATATAATTAAGTCATATTCCACGGTCCATTTGCCAAAACACAACTCAATCACAAACTAAATACAATGCCCATTACTTAATGAAAAGCCTAACATAACCTAATTCCAATGTCGAGTTAAAATTTACTTTTATTGTTTTGAAACCATGTTAGTTGGATACGAAACAGATAGTTTTATTTTCGTAGTTTCGTAAGCTTATCCCAGATGCAAACGATTTAAAACCCACAAAGGTAAAGGAATGTTTCTAATCATTAACTTGACCGTTAGGAATATTTGACAAACAGGCTGCTGCTGGTGATTTTATCGCAATTTTTTCATGAAAATTCTAACAATGCGCAGTGCACATTTACTTAAATCACAAAATAAACGTTCTTACTTTTTTAAAGGAGAGTACAAGTATTTATAACAAAATTGTCGGAAAAAATTTTTACTTTTTTTTTTTAATTTTTCTAAATTTTTCCTTGAAAAAGAACTTTTTTTTAGAAATTTTTTAGAATGAGTTATTTGATATTTGTAAATTTGATGTGTCTGACATTAAATATATTACTTTCACAAGAAATTGTATCCATAAGTCAACTAGAAACTAAATACTGTCTAAGTGTAATGCTTTCCGCTATTTGTTTCTTAGAAGCCTTTTATTAGCTTATGAAATCAAATCGAATGAAAGCGTAACTTAGTAACCGGATTTCTCCTATTATGCCGTTTCACGTAGGAAATATCAAATGTTTTTTTTGGGCTTGTGTTAATTGTAAGGTACAGTGCACAAAATTATAACTTTGAATAACTTTTGATCTAATGATCACTTCACATTCTAGAACTCTATCTTAAAGGTTTGAAAAGGTGACTTCAAATATGCGAATTAATTAATACAGAAGATAATTTAACTTACGATTTGCTCACTGGGCATTTTGATCTGCTTTTGTTTAAATGGAAATCACATCTAAACATGTATAAATTTTGTCTGGCTTTCCTTCATAATAAAAAAAAACACTTTTAACTTCTTGAAAACAAGAATGGGGAAAAACTGTCTACTGAATTTATTTTACTTTAATATTTAAAATTTTCTCTAAGTGTCGTACTTATTTGTTTTTATTTCATATTTGTATTTTTAATTGTACATTTTACTCGTTATTTTTAGAACTGGCTATTTACTTTTCATTGATTACTTATACTTTTGATTTAAGAACTTATTAGATTTACTCGTTGATTTTCGAAAGTTACGTTTCCACGTTTTTTCAAACTTCATATATACCACTCGGCCACGCAAAGTCAGGATTTCATGTTAATACTGGTCCCGCAGTGGACTGATCATTAAGACACGACTTCCAGCAGACCACCGAAATCAAACATCACTGAAAGCGGTCAGTGTGTGGGTAGGTGACCACTTGGATCAGTCTGCGTCGGATTCGAGAGTGAACGATATTGGTCCTGGTTAAACTGTTCTACCGTAAAAGACTAGACCTCGCGCGCAGATCGTTGGGCTACCAAAGCGGAGAATCCATCACTTCTGCAGAGGATCAAAATTGTGATGTTAAGTCTTCTGATCATCCTTGGGGATGTTTCCTACCGTCGCCAATAGCTCATTGTTAGCCGTGATGGTTCAAGGAATCGAGCGTTCGCCTTCTAATGTGGTGAACTTGGTTCGAATCCCAGCGATGGCTGGTCGATACGAGTCCACATCCGAATTGCATCGACCACAGTGCTGACGTGAAATATCCTCAGTAGTAGATGGATCATGGGTTAGAGTCCCTTTTCCATCTGGCAAACCAAGGGAGATTTTCGTGATTTTCCTTTCCATGTAACGCAAATGCAGGTTAGTTCCATCAAAAAGTCTTCCAAGAAGGTAAATTTCTCCCGGTACTTGATCCAGAAGTTCCCTTGCCTTCTGGATTGGGCTCAAAACTACAAGGCTACGAAGCTGAAATTAGTAGTAGTAAACCCAAAAATTGGGTCAGTTGTTCAACGACGGTTATATATAAAAAAATAGCCCATTGTTTATCTCTAGTGTTACGTAAATGGTCTAAAACAACAACAACATGGTAATAATGCAACAGTAAAAATAAAATAAAGTAAGAAATATTAAACTTTTTTAAAATTTTGCTTTTTCAGAATGGCAACAGCCCATACTTTAGGAATTTCTTCTCATCATATTCCTGAATGGAATGGAGATGAAGCGTGTCAGAATCAAAGCAACCCTCAAGAAGTGTGTCTCGATCCTTACTTTAGTCACTGTCTCTTCCGAATAGGCATCTATGGATGGAGAAAACGTTGTTTATATTTCCTAATCATATTACTTGGTTCATTAGTTGTTATTAATCTTTCTCTCACCGTATGGATCATCAAAGTTTTAGATTTTACTATGGTAAGTGTGTGTGAAAAACTTTTAAACATTTTGAACAACTGTAATATTGTTCAGATGCAATTTTAATGGGATACAAAGTTGAAACATATTATCTCGCGCAATAACTCTTTGTAAGTTTGTTTACATGATTATATAGAATAGCTTGAAACGAAATGCTTTAACTTAAAACCAAGATACCGACATTTACGTTCTACGTTGAACTAATTTCTTAAAAGAATAGTTAAAGAGGAAAGAACTAAATTTAGAAGAAAATATTTAAAAAAATGTTATTGTTAGAATTAAATGGGATCATTTAGTATTTATATTGCCCCTTTGAAGCAACTAACAATGAAGTAAAATAAACATTTATCTAAAATAAGTGATTAAGAGTAACCTTCAGTTCATATACAGTATTTAAAATGAATTGCGAAATTAACAAAAACATTACTCATGCCCTCAAGCTAAAAGCCATTAAACTGTGTCACGATGTTCCCTATATCGTTAGAAATTTTTCGAAAAAATATTTAGCTAATAATTTAAATTTATTTAAATTTTATTTTACCATATTCAACGAAAACTTTAAAACAAACATAAAAAAAGCTGGTATTCAAACTTTTAACTTGAAAACTGGAAACTAAGTTCTTCGAAAGCTGGAAACTAAGCCATGTGATTGGGCTTATTATCATTAGCAGATACCATTATTTTCCATCAATTGATAAACAACACAATTGTGGATGTCTCATATTTTTACAGAAATGAGTGTGTAATGAACACCTTATTAAGCCATGTAGTTTCGTGCAACTGAGTGCTTGCTTTAACTGAGAGAGCTAATGTACCAATCTCAGGTCTAGATCGGCTAAACGTGGGTTTATATCTCAGCATTGACGCCACAATATTTCCTTAATTCCTACCACAGATAAAGAGGGTTCAGTTTTCTGTGCTCCTCAAATGGTGACTCTGGACTGTTGGAATACAAAACTATTCATTCATGCATAGATGACAGCACCGCAGAGGAGCAGCTTGACACGAAAAAAGTCAAATATTTCACATTTCTGTCAATAGATGGTACCACTGGTAAACTAATTAAGACACATTCAATGGCTCACTTGACAAAAAATAACTCAATCACGACCTAACTCATTTTCCTTTACCTAACGTTAAGCCTTATATGTTTTAACTCTAATGTTTAGTTAAATTTTATTTTTATGTATTTAAAACCATGTTAGATGTAAATGGTTGCAAAGCCATATTGCTTTGTACCCACGGTTTTTTAACCATACCAGTTATAAACGGTTTCAAACCCGTAATGACAAAACACACACACAGATTTTAGCCGGAAACTTTACGATTTATGATTATGATGGAATTGGAATGATAGATTGTTGCCGATTAGTTTATTTTAAAATGAAAAATCAAACAGTGTAGTGGTCCACTGTTGATATTTTAGTGTCTCTCTGAACTCATTCATCTAATTTAAACAGGATTGATCAAAAAAATTTAAAAAGTCTAAACTAATTAACAATTATCTAAGATTATATCTATCATTGCGAATCTCGTAGCTGTTTCTAGAAAGATTGACCAGTTAGTCTAATTGTGTCTTATTAAATAATAAAAAAGTATTGGTCAAAGAACACAAAAACGAAAACAATAACATGTTTGAAAGATCAGCATTCAGGTTGAGATTATTTTGAAACTGACAGCTGCAAATATTTCCCAACAACTGTTTATTAACCGTTAACCATTTTCTTACGGCGCTTAGCATGATGAAGCCTGTCATCCTGATCCTCCTATTATACCAGCAGTAAGCAAATGGTTAAAGGAACTTCAATCTATTACAATTATTTCCCAAAATATGATTAATGGTTAGCCTTTTTTACTTACGGCGTTTAGCATAGGGAAATCAGTCATCTGCTCCCCCTATTATACCAGCAGTAAGCAGATGGTTAAGGAAATTTCAATCAGCTACAAATATCTCCCAAAAACTGATTAGTGGTTAACCATTTTCTTACGGCGCTTTGCGTGGTGAGGCTTGTCATCCTGGTTCACTTATTATACCAGCAGTAAGCAAATGGTTAAAGGAACTTCAATCAGTTAAGCAAAAATATTATTTAACTTTCACTTTAAGACTGAAATATAGCAACATTTTGTTAGGTATTTTTTTTTTTTTTTTTGTACTACGATACTGTAAATGTTTAGAATATCGGCATCATATTTTACGCATTTCAGACAATAACAATGATGAATAAGAGTGATTTTCTAACTTTATTACAATTTTTGACAAAATACATGGTAGAAATCATAAAATTTAGTCAACTACATTAATTAATTCCTTTGCCAACTTTATCGAGCAAATGTGAATTTTCCAGAATTTATTGTTGTTATCGGGAACAAAATGGACCCATTCGGAATCACGGGTAAACTCTGGATAACATTTACGAAGAGCACGTTTCTTAATTAAATATTATTCTCTTTTTTTAAAAAAATTATATACTTATTTTCTTATATTCATTAAAAATATGATTAAATTTCCGTTGTCGCTAAAATAAATATCATGGTACAAAAAATGACACTTTTTGATCTTGCACGTTTATTTTGATTGCATTGTGATTTATTTAAACCCAAATAAAAAAATATGTATATTTTAAAAAAAGTTTCTGACATAAAAAAATAATCATAGATTCTAAAAACAATTGTATAGTGTAATTACAATTTTGTGAATTTTGCTGACTGCTCATAATTATTAAATACTTTATCTTATCTGTTTTCTCTCCACAGGATGGTATGGGAAATTTAAAAATTCGAAAAGATGGTATAAGGGTCGAAGGTCAATCAATATTCCTCAAATCACTCTATGCTTCACAAATACAATCTAGGCAGGTAAATCTTAACTTTCTTTTGTAATCTTTTGAAAGAAAAAATGTAGATTTTTTTTATACATTGAATTCCAGTTTTTCTGAAGTTTAATAAAATTGTCTGAATATTTTATCTAAGGTGATTGAAAAGAATCTTGATCTCGTAAATAATGAGTCATCAATTCATTAATTATTGAGCTACAAGAAATAAAAAATAGAACTATAAATTCTGCTGAGTTCAAAAATGTATAGTGCAAATTTTGAAAATCTACAGATATTCTGATTAATAATATGGGCCGATGTAATACAGCTCACCAAAATAGTCAATACTCATTGAAGAACAGATGAACTCTCAACGATCAGTTTGGGGTTACATGGGTAGAATTTGTGTTTAATATAGCTCTACAAATATAATCCACAAAGGTTTGAGATCAGGAGAATAAAGTGGCCGAGAAAGACAGATTAATGCGCTTGTAAACGCAGCAATCACAATCAGATTGTGCATACTGAAAAAAAGAGACGGGTTTTGGTACGTTACTTAGTTACCTGATAACTAAAAATAACATTGTTACAATATAACACATGTTCCTACCTCACCATGGTGCTGTGTTTGTGTGTGTTGAGAGATACGCTGGCAGAACTGGCAGGATCACCCTAGCCGGATCGACTGAAGGAGGGACACCATCAGACCAACAGGAATATCCGGGATTTCCTGGCAAGTGCTTTGAGCTTAGCTTAGGCTTGAAGCCTTGTTTCGAAAAAAAAAATCATTGTTATGACAGATGAATATGAAAGTTTCGAACAACATTGGGCAAAAAGTCAAAGCCCACAATGGATTGGGAGCCGTAAAAGAAAGAAAAGGCAATGTGATACAACGTTTCAAATCGCGAAAATCTGAACTTCAAATATTCGACGAACGTGTAAGCCAAAAAGCAGAGACGATCTCCAATCGACATAGAGCATTGATCATGTTCACAAGTTTTGGCAAACCTACATTACATCAATCAGAAATACCGAAGAAAATTTTTTACTGCCACGTGGAAAAACGTAAGCTGAAATATAAAAATTTTCCAAGGTTTTCGTCTAACTCTATAGATATTTTTTATTCCGAACGAAATTCATTTTTGTTAGACGAACATAGAACATACTATGCAGGATAATTAAAAATTAATAATACTTTATTTAAATGAGAAAATGCTATTACGACAAAACGGACTTTGTGAAATATTATTTTAAATTTTACATATCTTCAATGGCTATCGACTTCAGCGAAATTCGTTTTACAGTATTCTTCACTAATAAAATATCAGTATCAATTCTTTCTATGGTGGCTGAGAACAGACATACGACAGTGACGTAAATACCTTAACAAACTCACTACTAGGACAGGAAAACCTTTCATAGCTGAGAGCAGACATACGACAAGGAAGTCTAAGCTTTTGGAGGCTGAGAGTGGACAGACGACAGGGGCGTAAAAACCTTTGTTGTATGAGGGCTAACATACGACTAGGATGGGTAAATCTTTGTTATCTGTTAGCAGGGACGCAAAAACCTTCCGTGGCTCAAAATAGACACATGATTGCAAATGGCTAATCTTAACTATTTTTTCGGTACATGTTACGGTAAAAGTTAAACAGTATCGCTTATACTACATTTTTTTAGAATTATTTTCCTCAAAAGCCGCCTGAGTTTCTTACTTCCTAGGATATTCTATGCATACGTATATTTTATGCATTCATATAAATGAATTTTAAAGAATAATAATCATTAGTAATGTTTCATTATTGTAAAAAAAGATTTCATATGTTACTAAACTACATACAACATATTTCTTGACGTTATCAGATTCACGATATTTAAATTAACTTCATCAGGAAGATTTAATAACAACAACAAAAAAAATGAAATCGTTATTTTTCTACTAAAAAAAGTAATGAAATGCTTTATAAATAAAAAAAAAAGACATACTGTTCCTTTGAGCTATTTAAATTAATTTTAATTGAAAAGATAGCATACTTTATTGAAAATAATGGCAAAAGTAATGATACAAGTCATGAAGCAAGAAATATAAGAATTAAAACATTTTATTGAGCGCTTTTAAAAATAATTCCCTCAAACATTACGATTTTAATTGCTAGTAGTGTGAAAAAAATACCGAAGAAACAAGTTGAAAACACAAAATTAACGAGTAAAAAAGGCGAGCTGTTTACATATTAACCGATGTTTTAACTCTTTTTTTCTTTCAACGCTTTCCCTGTTCATTAAATTATAAGAGAAAAGAAAAATTCTTTAAATACCAACTGGGTAAAATGTTCTATACAAACATTTCTAAAGCCGCATTTTTTTTATTATTTCCTAGGAACACAACGTGACAAAATTCCTTTTGGTCTCCGTATAAAAACATTGAAGAATGCAAGAAAAAAATATAATTACTCCTCTCAATTTGGCAACATTTCAAGTCTTGGGAAAAGTTGAATTGTTCGAAGAAGCAAGTGAAAAAAAAAAGTGAAATTTTCACCGAGGGGAAAAAAAGTGCAAAAACACGTTATTGTACACGTTTTATGAGTTCTTTTTCTTTTACTTTGTGACATTTTTATATGTCTTCTCTCTGTACATCGGTTGTTATTTTTTGAAATAAGCAAAACAAAAATAAGGACTCAAATAATGGTCATTTTCTGTTTGTTTAGAAAGATATTGTTTTATTAAAACAACGTTTCTGTTATAAAATCTTCACAAAAAGGGATACTAAAATGAACACTGTTAACACAATCTTGTTATCTTTTTGGTTCAAAATATTTTTACTTTTGTTTTGTTTTCAGTTCATAGTACTCCTTCACTATTTTATAAATTTGGTTATTTATTTCTATGGATCAAGGGCATTTCCAATCAAAATGGTTAAAACGTGAATAATTATTGTAGTTTTTAATAGTGTGAAATTTTTTATAAACAGAGAGTTCTGTAATCAAAACTTTTAACTTATTTATTAAATGCTTATGAAAAATAAAAGTCGGAAATTATATAAATGATACATTAAGAAATGATTTAAATGAAAAAAAGAACGACCAAGAACTAAAAAAAAAGTAATTGGCTGTATTATTTACATTTATGATCATAGGATAAATTGTGAACATAATATTACGATCATTAGTACACAAAGAACTTTGATTGCTGTTTATTCTTGTTAGCTGCTTTCTAAATTATAAGTTTCAGCAAGACTAAAACGCTGGTTGGTTTTGTATATATATATACGTTCATTTGATATCAAACTGGGATTTATTTTCTTTTTAAAAATTGCAATTAATTACAAAAACCAAGTATTGTTTGCAAATGTTACCATGTTTCTATTATCTTGCTTATGTGTCTGCAATGTTAGAGTCTTACTGACACAATTTCGGCACTCTTTCAACAAGTTAAAATGCAAAAATTTTAAATTAACCTCAGTACTGGATAACAATTCAAGTTCCAATCGTTTGCTAACCTCTACAAGCAGAATTTATTGTGATGTTATAATCAAAGATAATTTATTATTAATAAAAATTACGACCACTCAAAGATTAGTTAGAGCACTCAAAGTTTAACCCTTTAATTAACCAAATTATTAAACAAAATATCAAAAATACGCAAAAATGTTTTTTCTCCATTAAGTAATGGCTATTTTACATTTTAACAAAGATTTTTTTTTAATATTCAATATTATTTTTGAATTTTTTTTATAAAATGTTTAACTTTGAACTTTAAAGTCTTGGATTTAGTACATAACTGATGATACTATGAGAGCGAAAATTTTATCATAAAAACATGAAGAGTAATAAAATATCTAATTTTTAATCCTAAATATCACTTAGTAATATCAAAATGCAAACTACATTTAGAATGAAATTAATTAAATTTTTTACTAATTTTCACAAATGCAGTAATTTTGATGGTTTTGTATATTTTGTATTCAGATGTATCAGGATCTGATGCATAGAATTTCAGTCCAAACAATTTCACTTTTTTCAACTGTTAAATTCAGCTGTCAAGCCTCATATGTATGCATCTTTTTTATAGATCAATCCTCATTTTTACGTATCCGTAGAAAATTAAAATTAAGCCTGAAAAAATACTATTGTCATGAAATAAAGTTAGTAAGTAAGGCATAAATACTCTAATAAATGCGTATAAATGTAATGTGTATTCTAATAAATGTATTATAAATGTATTCTAATAAATGTACATAAAATTAGTCAAAATTATTCTCAAAACAATTGGTAAAATATTGATTGTATGAACATAAAATCCGTACAGACTTTGAAGTCCCAAGAAAAAAAATAAACATTACAAAATTTTAATTAAAAATAAACAAAACATTCGATACTTTGTTTTATAATTAGTTGAAAATGTTAATGCATCAATAAAAAATAAAGTAAAATTAATAAAAAAATTGATTGAGATAGAAAGCTGAAAATTGAAGAACAAAGTTTGATCATAAATTGGCGTCCTTGAACAAAATATCAGCAACTAAATAAGTGATGTTGAAAGTCAAAAAAATAGAATGCTGTTACTTAGTAATCATAAATGGTTAGTCATATTACAGGGATAGACAAGTCTCTATGGCATATTTTGTTCCATTTTAATGTTATATCGAAATATTATTAGTATCACTTAGAATATTATTAGGGACAAGTTTCAGTAATTTCCGGGTTGCTAAAAAGGGAATTCATCGCTAAGTAAAATTTATCTCTATATAAATCTTCTATCTTTTTCTGACTAGCTACATCCCATTCTACATCCTATCATCCTATCACAGTATGAATTTTTGGTGGTGATAGACATTGATTGCATGAAATGTTTGTGTGCAGATAGTTATTTTAATAAAACTAAATATGAGTAAGCTATCAATTATAACTCAGAGCCAAAATTCATGTGCGTATCAATGTTTTACGTATAACTATATTAATAAAATCAAGGGTTAAAATGCTGTATAAAGTTTAACTATAGGTTAAAGTTTCAAAGTATAAATGTATTGTTATACCTTAGTTTTTATTTATAAGTTTATATAAAAAATTTCCTTTTCTATTTCAGGATCAACCATTGTGGTTTGAATCTTCTAGAAATATCACAATCAATACAAGAAATTCGAAAGGAATAGTTACAAGTAAACTAAATTTAGGTAGAATTCTATTTCGTTTAACTTGTTCATTAAAACTTTATAAAATGTTATATGCATGTACATTTGAATTACTTGCAATCTACTTATTTCAATTTTTGCAGGTGACGGAAGATTAGATGTTTATACTTCACAATTTATAGTTAAGAAGCCAAATGGAGATGTTCTTTTAAAAATTAATGAAGACGAAGTCATCATGGCCGCCAATAGACTACGAGTTTCAGGTAAATAATTTTAAGACATAATTAGAGACAATATTTAGCCACTAATGCAGCAGATTGATTTATATATTTGTGCATCATAAAATGTAATCAAGTGTAAACATTCAACATTATAGAAAATGGATTTCTTAAAAATGACAAAATTTCTAAACTAAGATTTCCACTTAATTATATTGGTGTAAATAGATTCTTATCATCATGACGCATAAATATTTCAAACAGATTTATGAAAGAGCTTATACTTATTTGGCGATGCTTAGAATTTGGTGCAAAAGAAAACTAATTTCGGCTATTTTAATTATTTACTTTATTATCGTTATAAATGTTGCAGATATATATTTTGTTAAACATCTGCAACTATGTATTTATTGTGTTCATTTCTTTTAATTGTACAGTAGGAAAAGAAAAATATTTTTTCCCTGGTGGTATTTTATTTTAATATTTCGATTTTCACTTACTAAGCGTCAATCTCAATAGTTTAAAAAATTGATTTCAATTAATAAGTGAACGAAACCAGGGATATAAATAGCGGAACCAGATTCAAAAATGTATTTTTTCTGTTACTTTTTTACAACAAATTTGGATTTCTGAACGTCAAGGAAATGAGAAAAATACTGTAATAGTTTAGAGAAGAGACTGGTGGAAAATTTATACCCCTTAAAGTGAATTGATTTTTGTGTTTTTTGTCGCATCTTGGAAACTCTTAAGGCGAATCGAATACGTTTTACAATCATTAGACTCCTTTATTCAATAATTTTTATTATTTTATATTTTTGATTTAGTTATGGTTTAAAAATTTTTGGATTGACAGATATGCTCATTTTTTTCTTCTGTTGTCCAAATATTTATTAAGAAATGAAATGTTGAATTCGTTTTTTGTTGTTGAAGTTTTTAAACTCGTAAACTATTCAACAGATTTTACTTGCATTTTGTTATTTAAAAAAATCAGTGTGTGAAATCGATGCATATCTCCAAATTCAAAATTTTTTGAACATAATTAAAAGAGGAAAACCTCTTTATTTGCATGGGATTGCGGTTATTATAATTTTGTGAGACGAATTATTTATTCGCTTAAACAGTTCCAAAATATAGTAAAATATTCCAAAGATTTTGCTTTCAATTTTAAGGAACCCGAATGTTCAATTGCTCTTTTGGTTCAATGCTTGGGACCATATTTTCCAGATTAAGGCTGCCACTTATATTTTGTTGGCTAAGTATCCGAATCTGTTAGAAAAAAAGCTATGTTTAATCAAAGAGAATGTACGTTTTTTGTCTTATTTAATAACTCATTTGATGGTTAACATTAGTTAATTAAAATATTTGACATCAATCTTTGAAACTATCAAGAATTGTTCCTATTACGTAAAACTACGATCATTGGAACAAAAGTTATTCAGAAATATACTTAAGCTGCTCATTCATCAATGCTTTATAAAAGGGAGCGATTAAATAACATTTATAGAATACTGCAGTGTTTAAAAGAAATTTTATCAAATAATCCACCGTTTGGGAAAAAAATGTGTCAAATTCTTCTGCTGTGTAAGCGGTTAAGAAGAGCTTAATAAAATTCTTTGATTTTTCCCTTCGATACGAAATTTTACCAATGTTGCCTAGTAATCAAATTAAGGTCGAGAAAAAAATTCTTTAAATACCTTGGAGAATTATATTTTCAGTGTAATTTAGGCACCATTAGTACATTAGTGGTTAGGCTTAGAAGTATATTTAGTTTAAAATGCAGAAATACAAAACTATATTTGTATGAAGGATTCAACAATAAGGATAAAATGGTACAAAACAAAATCAAGGAAAGTTTTAACCTAAAATGACTCAAAGATGATTAATTAAAGGAACTTTTTCAATCAAGGAAATACTAAAACTTCACTGTTTGAAAAATATGAAATTTCTCTTGATTTTTGATAAACTTAAAATTATCAAAAAAAAATTTTTCGTATGTATTATAATATTTAAATTAATAAAGTATAATAATATTTAAATTTCTGTGTAATATTTTTTAATTAATTTATGAAAATTGTTAGTATACTGTAAAAATTATCCCGTAAAATTTATGGTATATCAGCAGATAAGTTTGGGCTAAACCGTAAAATTTACAAAGTAAATCTTCAAAAAAAAAGGTTCAATGATTTTAACCATACAAGAACAAGTTTTTTCTGTAAAAATTACGAAGGAAATTCTTAATTTAGACTGGTTTATATATTACCGTGACAAAACACGTTTCTACTACAAAAACAAGTCTGCTGTCTTAACAGACTTGTTAATTTTATGAAATACAAAAGGAAAATAGTTTTCTCTGTGAAAGTTATGAAGTAAATCTGTTCCCGCCTTAGTTGTAATATTTTCTGATGGCAGAATTTGTATCAATGAGTCATCGCTTTGATTCAAACCTGGGTCACATCATTGGGAGCCGTGTGCTGTGTGCAATAAGTCACTGCGGCTTAAGTGTTTTATTATGAAGAAATTGTGATCGTAAGAGTTTCGCTTCAATATTGTATCATTTTGACAAAAAAATAAATAAAATCGCAGTTTTATTTATACGCTGTTCGAAACCATAAAATCATTGCTATAAAGAAAAATCAAGAATAGAAAATATTTGTAAAATTATTGGTAAAGTTAAGGTAAAGTTAGAATACAAAACGGAAAACTGCATGTAAAAAACTGGAATTTCAAATGACGGTTTAATCCATTTGTGATTAGGGGGGTAAACAGAGAAAAATCGTTTTCTCAACAAAACAGTTTTAAACCATAAATATACGGTGAAATTCCGAAAAAAACTCCGATATTTTTACAGTGTATTTTAAGTAAAAACATGTTTAAGTACTTTTGGATTTAGATTTTAGTACTATTTTTATAATATAGCAGTAGTAGTTCACGTGCTTTTTAATCAAATGAGTTATTGTTTCGGTAAATGATTATTTTTTTCTGTCTTATTCCTTTTTAGGAGACGGCGGTGTTATTTTCGATGGTTCTATACAAACTCCACTAGTTAAATCGGAGCCATCCAGACAATTAAAGTAAGTTTTTGAACTTAGATTTGTTGTACATTTTTATGCCTTTAGTTCACTTTGTTTTACATTAGCAAAAGTTTTATCTACAATAAAAATGGTATAGCATAAAAAAATTTGATTTAGATTTCCTTATTCTTGCATGAGTGTGATTTTAATTTTTTTTTTTACTTTGAGTGCGACAAGATATCCAGAATTTAATTATCTGATCAAAAAATTACAAATTTTAAAACTGGAAACTAATTCACACGACAAATAAAAAAAACTGAACTGTTCAAAGTTTAGTTTTACAAAAACGTGCAGTTTAGCAAAGCGAAGTATAATTTGTATTATAATTAATGTATTTCGCATATATTTCGATTACGTGTACTTAATAAAACCTAAGGGGAAACTGTTAGTTAAGAAAACATTTTTCTTTTTAAACTCATAATAATTCCAGCCTTACAGTGCGCAAATACACTAGATTACACCCGAAATAACTTGTGGTCTAATGATCGAATTTTCACGCACTGAGACTGAAGCTTAATGGTTCGAGATATCCTTGAATATACTTAATAACCACGTGATATGTTAAGTTACGAAATCGGACGAATAAACGTACTATCTGTGAACAAACTTATCTTTTTTGACGAATCAGTATTTTTGATTCTCAAAATTTGAGTGAATGGTTAAGACAGGAGAGCAGTTGAAAATTTATGTTACCCGTAAATGTTATTCTTATTTTTTGTCAAAAGCATTTTCTAATGTAAAAAAATAATTCAATAAAAAATAGAATTTTAACGCTTATTCATGACGAAATACAAACTTTAAACAAAATAGGTTGAATAGTTCGTGGGTTTATCATGTTTTAGGAAGTCGTTTATTGAAAATTTGATTTCTCGAGAATTAACACTACAAATATTGAAATTTCGAGCATATAGTGACAGATACATTCAAGCAACTAAAATTACAAATGTAGTTTTAAAAACTACTCTTTTCAAGTGGATTAAAAAAAAAAAGAAAATATATTTATTTTCTTTCCTCAATTCAAACAAAAAAAAGTAAGACACACAACTTTCTTACCATTTATTACAGCCGAACATTATCACACGCCCCACACGTCTTTTAAAAGTGATAAGCGCAAATTTTTCCATTTAGGTGTGAGACAGATTGAATTCTTTTTCCTTATTTAAGTCTACTTCATGAACGTAGTTTTCAAAACTTAACATCATTTTAACTTTAATAAGGGTTCTCTCAATAAAGACACTACGGAAATGAATCAATGCATTCATATTCTATAGAAAAGCTAAACATTATCTAATAGTTGACATTAATGCTGACAATAAGGGAAATGGAAGCACTATTGACCTCTGCAAGCTGTGTCAGCCGTCAGCTGTAATTGAATGACATGTGTCATGAAACGTATATTGCCGTTCATACATAACTTTCGATAATATCTACGAACCGTTATTACGGCTATATTTGCGTGTGAATACGTCACGAATGAAATTGTTATTGCATTGGACCGTGCCATCTACCGACTCAATGCAATAACATAATTATGATTCATCACGTGACCTTGTGTTGCAGCGAGAGATAAATACGTTAGGATGTGATTCATGATTGTAATGTTTTGTTTGACTTCAAATGCCACGGTTAGGGTATATTTTGTGACACATAAACATTTAAATTATCTGCCATTTAAAAGTGAATACCTTATTTTCGACTCAGTTTAAACACATTATTTGTTGTTGCTGAATTATCACTTAAGCTTAAAGTGTGCACTGATACGTCGGCTTTATGTTTAACCCTTTCATTATTTGAATCTGTACTCGATTCTAAAATATGTAAAATATTTTACAAATCTATAGAGGTAGCTGGGAAACAAAGGGCTGGTACTGCTTGTTATAATAAAATCTCGAATTTTTGTGCTTGTGTGATCGCGTTTTTGTCATGCGGCTCAGTTTCAATTTGTATGGCCAATTTCGTACCTGTACCGGACGTAAGCGCTGGCACAAAAATATTCTTAGTGATCTATCAATTAAAGCTTATCGTTTCATTTTCGTTGAGCTTTAATTAATCTCACGAATAGATGAGATTTAATTTATCTTAGTTTAAGTTATTAGCTGTCTTTTTACTTTTAAGAATTATTATTATTATTATTTTTTTTTTTTTGACGAAAATTGATCAAGGCTAGTTTCTCTTGACACCTTGATCTCTTAGTGGGGATACTAGACTTATATCTTTAAAAGTAAAATTTACATGATTGTATAGTATTTAAAATAAAACGCGGACAATTTTTTGTTCTCTCTATCCCTCTCTCTCTATCTCTCGATAATATTTTGTACTTAACTATTACTTAAATCTTCTATATTTAAGCTTTATATGAAATACTTTTATCAGTGGTAGCAAAATAATTTATTTGTCTTAATAATTCATGAACCGAAGTTCTAAAATCAAATAAAATACTTATAAGACCGTGTTAAGTAATTTAATGCAAGTCCATTTTTCTCTATCTGACCTTTAACATTCTGTTTAAAATATCTATAAGTAGAGGGGGAAAAGTTCTTTTAATTCTAATTCATTAAAATATTAATGCACTATTTTTTATACGAATTGAAATTTTTTTTTCTGATAGTACGGATATCCGTTGTCGAATTCTTATTAAAACTGCACTGAGTACAGTAGCACAAGTAGTACATTTCCAAAAACAATTTAGCATCATTTACGTATGGCGATTTACTACGTTTTTTTTAAACGAATAAGTACCTTTTCTCCGTTTAATTTGCTTTTTAGTACATAGCTTTTCTTTAAATTTCAAGTAATACATGTTAGGCCGGGATAGCCTGGTCGGTAGGGCGCTGGGCTCATGTCCAAGAGTTTCTGGGTTCGATCCCCGCCGGCTGAAGACTCCCCATGTAGTAAATGGAGACTGATGCACGTTAAATCTGTCGAGTCGCGAAGTCCTCCATGTTCCCTGTAACAAATCAATACCTCTGGGGCTACTGATGCAGGAGTTTCCTTGTCTTCTGGATTGGTTCAAAATTACAAGGCTACAGATTTGAACATTAGTAGTTGTAAACCCAAAAATTGGGTCGGCTATTCAACGACGGAAATAAAATAAAAAAAAGTAATACTGTTACCGATATTAATTAAGCATTTGTGTCAATAATACTGTGGCGATTTTTAACGATTCTCCATAATGAATAAGTATCTTTTCTCCATTAACTTTGCTATTGAGTACATAACTTATTTTTTTTTTATTTAATTTTATACATAGTATCAAATCTATTCAAACATCATCGGCGTCAATTATAGTCTTCCCGTTTCTCTAAACAAAATAATACCTTTATAGATAATTTCGCTTTTTAGTTCATAGCTTTTTTTTTATTTAAATATGTACCTACCTACATTAACTAATCACCGTTGGCGTAAATAATACTATATCAATAGAATAAAAACAATTTGAAAATAAAAGTACGTGCAATATACTTTTAAAAAAAAAATCAAATTGAGCTATAATCAAGGAAATAGCATTTTTAAAATATTTGAAAAAATAGAATAGTCCATAATTAAATTTAAAGCAATGGCTAACGTTTAATTAATTCAAAAATTTGATTTCATTTTTCGCTCATTCCACTGTAACTGTTCGTAGTCAACTGTTCTAATGTGGACAGTGACCTTCCTCGTTTTGCGAACTACAAGTATGTTAAATTTCATCATTCTCTGTCGGATGGTTTAGAAGTCTTAAAAGGGCAGATATACAGAGACACATAGACAATCATTTATATTGACTAATAAACTTAATTATTAAAACACTTCGTAGAAATGTTAACGAAAACTCTGAATAATGTTCACTAGAATAGTTAAAAATGCTTTTTGTCAAATCAATTTTTCCATTGAAACATTCAGTCTTTACAGAAATTTTACAAGTCTCTTCAATCAATAGGTTTTAAGAGTAGTTATCAATTCCAGCTCTCCGAAATTCACACTAAAATTAATCGTAATAAATCTAATCCATTCCATTTATCGCTTTTAACGCGGGGAAGTTAAATATCATTTCCAAGCTAAATAAATGTCTGCTGAACTAAAACGGAATGTCTTTTACTTGCTTTTGAGGCAACAATAGCTATTCAATACACTTCAAAAGAGCAATTTTAAATGTTTGATAATGCCTGCAACCCATTACTTTCTTTTATAGCAACGAATATACTCATTTAATAGTCAGACATTATACGCAATTATTGAATATGAATTCTTTCAATAAAAGTTGAGAAAGTTTTAATTTAGTTATATTGAATTATGAGCCATTTGAACACATTTCATTTATATGGTTAAATATTTTATATTCCTTCAATTCATGTTATGGTGCTACGAAGATGTATAAACAATTTTTAAATATAATTTATTTCAACATATAGTTATAGTTAAGACAGATGGAATTTGGAGCCTAGTGCAAAGTATTCATTTCTATATAATATGTCAATGCATATCTCAAATAATGTTCTGTTAATTTTAAGCCAATAAGGATTAATGTTTCAGAAATTTTTATTTGAAATAATAAAGGATATACGTACATACGGTGAGAAATAAGGTCTAATACGCTTTTATATTTTTAGTGCAATAATACAAAATAAATTATGCAAAACTTTTGAATTAAATTAAAGTAGCAATCACTTAGTGATTTTACATTAAATGCTTCGGAATAATTTCGCCCTTTACTTTCTAAACGAGCTAAAGTCTCTTTTCAAATCTGTCTTCCATCGGACTCACGTCTTCCATCAGAATTACTTGTCATATCTTTAAAATTGCATTTTTGAATTAGCTCAGATTTTATATTATATTATATTTTTTAACCGTCGTTGAACAGCAGACACAATTTTTGAGTTTACGACAACTAATGTTCAACTCCGTAGGCTTGTAATTTTGAACCCAATCCAGAAGACAAAAGAATTCCTGGATCAAATATAGGGAGAAATTTTCCTTCGTGGAGAACTTTTTGATTGAACTAATTCGTATTTACGTTATATTAAGAGGAAAACCAGGAATACATCCCACTGTTAGCCTGACGGCAAGGGGACTCTAATCCATGTGTCGACGCTCAGGTAAATATATGTACTCTCTCAATAAACAGAAAGAAGTGGACTGTAAAATCGTTCAATTTTTATTTGTTGATATTTGGAAGAGAGCTTTTTCGTATCTCCTTACGGCTCGCCTTCCACACACACACTCTTTTTCTATATTACATGTTATATAGGTGGCGCTACAAATCCGTGCGGATACATACCGCCGGGAGTTGCATTGTTTTAACAATCAACAATATTACTACAACTATAAACAATATTACTACTAACACACAACTATTACTATACTAAGAATAACAATTACACAATAAATTTCACATGAATATAAAAAAGTAATATAAGGTTAAAAAAAAAAAATTTTTTTATTTAATTGGTAATAGACAAATCTTGGAAATTGGCCGTTTAAAGATTCCTTTGTTTGTTTAATACTACAAACACGAACTCTGTCATCCTTTCCCGGAAAGACCTCCACAATTCTACCTATTGGAAATTTACATATGGCCAAATTATCTTCCTTTATCAAAACCATATCTCCAGTTTTAATGTTTTGTTTATCAATGTACCATTTCGACCTTTGTTGCAAAGTTGACAAATAATCCTTGTGCCACTTTTTCCATATTAATTGCACGAATTTAGTGGTTTTGTTCCATAAACTCAACCTATTATCTGATACATTGGTTACATCTGGTTCAACAATTGATGTGAACGGTCTTCCGATCAGGAAATGGCCTGGAGTGAGAACGCTCAAATCATTGGCATCTGAAGATAACGGGGTAAGCGGTCTCGAGTTTAAAACAGACTCAATTTGAGTAGTCACAGTCAAAAAATCTTCATAAGTTAATTTCTTATCACCCACTACTCTCTTCAGATGATATTTGAAGGATCTCACTCCAGCTTCCCAGAGCCCTCCAAAATTCGGACTTCTCGGTGGCAAAAATTTCCATTTGATATTTTCATGACTCATATAATTACATAAACTCTTATCAGGATTTTTAACTAAGCTAAATAATCGCTGTAACTCATTATTACTCCCAACGAAATTAGTCGCATTATCTGAGTACAGAATACTGCATTTTCCTCTACGCGAAAAAAATATCTTTAATGTAGCTATAAATGCTTGAGAGCTCAACTCTGTCACAAGCTCCAAATGAATCGCTTTTGTGACAAAGCATACAAAAATCGCGACATAAATTTTTTGAAAAATGCCGTTCCGTTGGTTCTTGTATTTAATTGTAAATGGACCGCAAAAGTCCACTCCTGAAATGGCAAATGGAAAGTTTTGACTCACACGACTTTTGGGTAGATCACCCATAAGTTGATCACAAGTTATTGGTTTAGCTTTAAAGCACGGCAAACACTCACGAACTACTTTTCTACAAATAGATCTGCCATTTATTGGCCAAAATCTTTGTCTTATAATAAACAATAACGTTTGAGGTCCAACATGTAAATGCTTAATATGATTACTAATAATTATCAACTTTGTTAATTTATGTTTTTCTGGTAACAATAATGGGAATTTTTTGTCAAAGCACAATTCACTATTGGACAAACGTCCACCAACTCTTAAGAGACCACATTCATCAATGAAAGGACATAAACTTCTTACCTTACTTTGAAACTTCACCTGTAATTTCTAAGTCTCTAATTTCCTTGCTGAACTCCCGTTTCTGCACTAAACTTACCAATTTTAGTTCAGCTCTTTTGAGTTCATCAGGAGACAAAGACCCACTCGATGTGTCATATGTGCTCCGACAATTATCGATGAACCTATATACAAAACTTAATACACGAATGAGTTTACTATAATTATTACTAACTTCCAGATAATTATAAAGAAAATTACTATTATCACTAATAAAACAATTAAAGTCACTAGATGGTTTAAATTCATTAGAAAATTCATCTTCAATAACTCTGGATGGAATGTCTCTATTTGGATACTCACTGTTACACAAGAAATTTGGTCCATCAAACCACAATCTACAATGTGAAAGTTTATCAGGATCGAGACCTCTGGAGATAATGTCTGCCGGGTTCTCAGTTGATGGTACATATCTCCAACTGTCAATGTTAGTTAAGTCTTGAATCTGGGATACACGATTGGCAACGAAAGTCTTAAGTAGAAATGACTCTTTACGTATCCAAGAAAGCACGATCATGCTATCACTCCATAAGTAGATGTTGGATATAGGCAAATCAAGAGCATTTATCACTTTTTTCACTAATTTGGCTAGAAGAAGTGAGGCACAAAGTTCTAGTCTTGGGATGGTTACTCTTTTCAAAGGTGATACACGACTTTTGCTAGCAATTAATTTGATAGTCGCTGCTTGACCACTTTTAACACACTTACAGTAAACAACAGCACCGTAAGCAGCCTCTGACGCATCAGCGAATCCATGAATTTCAATCATCTCAGCTCCCTCTGTAAGTATACATCTATCAAATTCCATGTTGTTGACACTCTTTAAAGCTTCGACAAACTTTTTCCACTCTTGGATTTGTTTCTCAGGTAGTTCTTCATGCCAGTCCAGTTTTAAAGACCATAGCTGTTGCAAAAATATCTTTGCTTTTGACACTACTGGTCCAAGCAATCCAAGGGGGTCGAAAAGGCGTGCAATTGTGGATAAGACACAGCGCTTCGTAACTTTCGAGTCTTTTCTATGTGATGCGCTACAGGCAACTTTAAAATAAAGACTATCTTTCTTCGGACTCCAGGAAACTCCTAGCACTTGTGTTTCATCACAGTTAGTAAAATTATATATTTCTTCACCATTAGAAGCTCGCTCTGCGCAGTTGCTATGTCATTTATGGAGTTGCATGCCAGCATTCCCTAAAATACCAATTAACTGATTTTTAAGTTCCGTTGCAGTTGCTAAATTATCAGAGCTAGTCAACACATCATCGATATAGAAATCATTTTCAATGACTGGAGCAGCAAGAGGATAATTTTCTCCGTCATCAATAGCTATTTGCTTTAATGTACGAGTTGCTAGAAATGGTGCACACGCTGTACCGTAAGTGACGGTATTCAACTCGTAGGTTTTGACAGGTCCTTTCTCTTTTTCTTTCCAAAGAATACGCTGCAATTTTCTTTGGCTTTCGTGAATTAAGATCATTCTGTACATTTTCTTAATGTCTGCTGTGAAGGCATAGACATATTTACGGAACCTTGTCATGATGGAAAATAAATCACTCTGAACTATGCCTCCATTTAATTGCAAAGAATTTAAGGAATTACCAGCTGAGGTAGGATAACTCGCATTAAAAACAACTCTTAGGACAGTTGATTGCCTATCAGGGCGGTAAACTCCTAAATGGGGAATATAGTAAGTGGCTTCTTCCTCCTCATCATCCGAAATTTCTGACATGTGTCCCATCTCTAAATATTCATGAAGGAAATCTTTATATAAAGATAAATAAATTGGCTCCTTAATGATACGTTTCCACATCAGATTTAATTTTTTTAACGCAAACTCTTTAGATTTTCCCAAATGCCTAGGATCCTCTTTTAAAGGCATCTTTACTATGTACCGTCCCTCAGAATTTCTAGCATAGTTGTTTTTAAAATGTTCTTCACATATATTTTTTTCTTTACTCTCAATTATTTCAGTTTCGATATTTTCTATCTCCCAAAAACTTTTAACAGTTTGTTCTAAATCAAGAGTTTCTTTAACTAACCCACAATGGATTTTATTATTCTCCATATTTGATATACTTCCACTAACTAAATAACCAAACACAGAATTTTGTAAGATTAAATTCGAGTTAGGAGGGTGAATTAATCCAGGTTTTATTAGCTCAAAAAACGATTCCGCACCGATTAATAAATCAACTCTCTGCGGAGTGTGAAAATACTCATCAGCTAAGTTAATGTTTTCCAACCCTTCCATACACTTGTTTACTTTCTTTGAGGGTGTGAGATCAGTAATTCTAGGAACAACTAATAAATTTAGATCAACATTAAAAGTTCGGGCTTTATTTATTAAAGTAGCACTAACTTGAGACCTAACAGAAATAGCTGAATCATTCAACCCAGACACCACTATGTTTATTTTATTTTTTCTCAATTGCAGTCGATCTGCACATTCTTTACTTATGAAATTAGACATAGATCCCGAATCTAATAAAACACAAACTTCACTCTCATTTCCAAAACAATCACATAAGTAACAAATAGCAGTACTCAATAGAACTGTTTTGTTTTTATTCCAGACATAACTACTCGTGGCGGAAAAGATATTGGCGCCTGTGTTTTGCTCTTCGCATGCTGCAGGTGTAAATTCAGAAGCAAGTGGAGAGAGGGGGGGATTTCCTCTATCAATTTGTTTTTTATTCGATTCTGAATTCATGTTCTCCTCTCTTATTTTTGATTGCGCTGAATAATTATGTTCTCGATTGAAGTGTAATGAAATATGATGCCTTTTACTACATTTTGCACAAGAATATTTTGATTTACAAGACATCACTTTATGTTTACCAAGACAATTAAAACACAATTCATTATCTTTAACAAATTGTATTTTCTCTGACACAGATAATTTCGAATAATCTGGACATTTAAATAATGGATGGGTTTGACTACATAAATTACACTTTGAATCTTTTACATCGGAAAAAAACACTTTTGAAAAGGATTTATTATTACTCTTATGATTATATTTATTCCGTTGAAAGGAGTTACTTTCACTTTCGAGACGGGACTTCCCCACTCGTGATGATAAATATAGGTCAGCCTCACTTGCTAACTTTTGTGGTTCAAACCAACTATCCGCTTGTTTTATATTAATGTGTGCTGCTGTTTCTCGATCTAGTGTTGAAAATAATTTATCGGAAACTATCAACTTCTTCAAGGTCTCAAAATCATTTACTTTTCTTAACTTTAAATAATACTCAAAATTGGTTGTTAAACGAGACACAAATTGCACATTAGACTCCTTTAAGCGTTGAGCTTTTTTAAAATTTTCTAGGCAGGTTTGAGGGGATGGTTCGAATTCTTTTAACACGATTGATTTAATTGTTTCGTAATTCGAAATATCCTTATAACTTAGGTATATTATTATATTAGAAGCTCTTTCTCCCAATAAATTCAACAATATCTCAGCTTTATGAATTTCAGGCACTTGTTTAGTATTAAATGCCCTCTCCAACGACGCAAAGAAAAAACTCCACCCTTCGGGTCGCGTTGGTAATTTAACAGTTAAAGTTCGAATACTTTTTATTAATTGATCTATAGATTCTGGTTTTGACTCGCTTTCACTAACTTCGGGTTTATTTTCGGCTCTGAACTTAGCGAGTTCCAGTTCATTTTTAGATCTTTCTAATTTAATTTTTTCGTTCTCAATTAATCGTTGTTCTTCAAACTTACGTTCTTCTACTATTAAATTAACAAGATCACTTACAGTTTCAGTCAGTTTTATATTTTTCACAGCTTTTAATTTTATCAATTAATTTTACAACAGTCATATCATCACTAATCTCTAGATCTAGTTCACAGGCAATAAGCCTTAAATCTTCTTTTTTACAATTCTTAAACATTGTAAATTAAAGTATTTTACTAAAAAATCAAAACAATCCTACTTTGAATGGGAAAGCACGAATCCACAGTTTTCTCGGAACACTGTCACAATGGTTATCTCTTGGAACTAGAAACGAAACTCTTTTCGTTAATTATTTTAATTTTGCTGATTTTTTCTCCGGCTCGACGGACCACTCATGTCGACGCTCAGGTAAATATATGTACTCTCTCAATAAACAGAAAGAAGTGGACTGTAAAATCGTTCAATTTTTATTTGTTGATATTTGGAAGAGAGCTTTTTCGTATCTCCTTACGGCTCGCCTTCCACACACACACTCTTTTTCTATATTACATGTTATATAGGTGGCGCTACAAATCCGTGCGGATACACCATGATCCGTCTACCACTGAGGATATTTTACGTCAGCACTGTAGTCAGTGCGTGCCATATGCGGAATTCATATCGATCAGCTATCGTTGGTACTCGAGCCCGGTTCATCTCATTGGAGGGCGAAAGCTCTATCTCCTAAGCCACCACGGCTCATTCGCTTAGGTTGGTGAATTTTTAATTATTAAGTTGGAAGAGCACATATAAAAAAATCAAGCATGTTCAGATCGGGGAAGTCGGGAGGCCATTCATTCTTTGAAAAAAAGTCAACTGAATGTTTGCTGGAACTACACATGCTATGTGGGAAGGAGCACTATCTTATTGTAAGCAAAATTATTCCACTTTATCCCTACTTGGAAGTAATTTTTTTCCAAAACCCCAGTTTCTAAATATGGAGCATGCATTGATTTTTACTCCTTTTCAATAAAAACAAACGGGAATTCACCTCTTTTTGAAATAGCCTCCCCCCGAACAATCACATTTTGGTAACACGGAACATAATATTGACTCTCAGGCATTCCATTAATAGAAATTGAACACATTTCAGTATTTTGGGAGTTAAGACTTTTCAGTAAAACAAATAGTTTCTCGTCTTAAAAGTCACACTCGTTCATAGCATGACATGAAAGAATTTCTTCACTCCTCTGCTTCTTTTTCAATTATAAGCAGATTCTGAAAATCCTTGAGTTTCGCTTTTTCTACAAGCTTTTTACCCACGGTCCTTTCTCAGAATATTTAACATTTATCTTCTCAATATTTTTATCTCTTAGGCTAGCTTTCTTGTTGATCATTGTCCGTTTCGTCGAATCTTTTCCTTGACCCTTTCCCAATCTCTT
The DNA here is from genome assembly GCA_949128135.1 of Parasteatoda lunata. NCBI lineage: Eukaryota > Metazoa > Arthropoda > Arachnida > Araneae > Theridiidae > Parasteatoda > Parasteatoda lunata. The sequence continues at coordinate 10,065,251 of OX421973.1, read as the reverse complement.
TTGTCGAACAGGCCATGGTCTGCCAGATCTCCTTCTGTCATCGACTTAGGATATCTCATTGTACTTTCTGATAGTTTAGTAAAATAATAATCCCCTACACCTCCAGGACATTCAAAACTTTGGAAGTATTATCCAGATGCTCTCCTTTGATTAATTTTTTTATCACAATTTATCTAAAATTTTAATTCTACCTAGGTAAAGAAATATTATAAGGAATACAATATATAAGCTTGCAAGCTTATATCTATATTTCTCCTCTAAATTAAGTGAAAGGAATTGGGACCACAGTAATAATTATCTAATTTTTAACAGGCTTCAAAAGTTGTATGAGAATCTCTCCACTGTATATATATATATATATATATATGTCAGGTATATATGCCGAGCTACTTCAAACTACACCATAATGTGATGATGTTGGTTACCATATTAATTCAATCACTATGATTAATAACAATAACAATAATATTTATTCTTCAATATTAACAAGAGTCACGTAGACACTAACCACTTAGGTTTGAATCACAAAGATTCCAAGTTTTACCTCAAGACAAACAGTTAGTTTCACGGAGAAACAACTTCAACTCAGTACTCTTCATTTACATCTAGAATGTTCAAAAACACTTTGTTAAGGCAAGCGCCATCTGGCGTGATAACTCAGAGGCTGTTATCTCACTTCTTACAGTCTCGGCCATTCGACAAGTGGCGTCCTCGCCACCTGAGAGAAAAGAAATCTGCAAAGAGAAAAAAAAACAAAGCAGTATACAAAACATGAAGAAAAAAAAATTTGAAAGAAAAAACAAAGCTGCATCGTTCCATCAGTAAATCTGCACTAATTTGTCCATGGCTTCATATAGTCTACAGCAGTGGTTGTAAAGTTAGGACCTTCATGTTGCCCAACTTTTTCTACTTGATATCTGTCATTGCATTTTACTTTAACAATCTTGTAAGGACCATGAAACTTTGGACGCAACTTTAAACTAGTTCCAAATTGCGTTCTTTGAATCGCCACTAAGTCATCTTTTCTGTACTTGTGGGGTTGTTTGCACTTTCTGTTGTGAGTTGATTTATTCTGCTCTTGAATTTCCATAATTCGTTGCTGTGCATCACTTCTCAGGCGTTCTCGTTTTTTCATGAAGAAATGTTCATATTCTTCAGTCAATATTTCTTTGAGCTTTAAATCCTCTTTGTTCTTCATAGGAGTTCCTATCAGTAACTGAAATGGTGTATACGTTGTACTGGAAGAAATTGTACTGTTTATAAAACGCTGAACATGTGAAACATGTTTGTACCACTCTAGAGGGTTATCGATGGATAGTTTTGTCAAAATTGGTATTAGTGTTTCGTGAATACGTTCAACCTGTCCATTACCGCGTGGTACACCTGCTGTTATTAGAACATGCTGTATTTCTTCTTCTTGGCAATAATCTTTAAATTCATTCGATACAAATGCACCTCCACGATCTGTCACGATTCTAGAAGGATTTCCAAATATTGATTGCTGAAAGCGTAATTTGTCTAACGCGGCTTGTGAGCTGTTGGTCTTAACAGGGTAGAGCCACACAAATTTTGAAAAACCATCAATTACAGAGAAAATATGTTGATAATTTTTCTTAGTAGAGGGGAGGGGACCTATAAAGTCAATATGATATGTACTGAGGGGTACATCTTCTTTGGGTATTGGATTTAAGAATCCTTCTTTTTTTCCGCGTTTTCGATTACATAAAATGCAATCAACACAGTTGGCTAAGACGTTTTCAACTTTTTTCCGAAGTCCTGGAATATAAAAATCTCGTTTCACAGCTTCTTCAGTTTTTGCTAAAGCATAGTGTCCTTTACCATGGATTTCTTTAATTATATCCGTTTGCATAACTTCGGGTACAACCAAGAGATCACGACCATTGTCATAGCGATAAAGAATGTTATTTCGAATGAAATGTATATTGTCATCACCTTTCGCAAGTAAAGATTTAATTGTGTTAATTTGTTCATCATTTTTTTGAGCAACTGCAATTTTCATGGTGACTTCATCGTGCGAAATTGTGATACACGCATTTCTACTTAAGGCATCTACATGTTTCATCTGTGTAGCAGGCCGGTGCACTATATCATATTGAAATTCCTCAAGGTACAAAGCCCAACGTGCAATTCTAGGGACAATTTCTTTTTTATTCATTGTGTTTTGGAGAGCTGCGCAATCAGTAACAATTTTAAATTTTGTACCTAATAAATAACAACGAAATTTCTTCAATGCTTCAACTATCGCGAGGGTTTCTAACTCGTAACTACTATATTTTTCTTGTTGTGGATTAGTTTTTTTACTAAAGTAATGAATAGGATAAAATTTTTCATTATCAGCCTTTTGTAAGAGTACTGCACCAAACCCAAAACTACTAGCGTCAGTATGAAGTTCTAACTCCGAATTTTGTCTGTATAAGTGAAGAACTGGGTTATCAGTTAAAGCTAACTTAAGTTTTTGAAAAGCTTCTTTTTGATCATTATCAAATTTAAATTCAGTATTGTTTCTCAATAAATCAGTAAGGGGTTTAGCTATTTTACTGTAATTAGGAATAAATTTACGAAAATATCCAGTTAAACCGAGAAAACTCATAAGTTGTTTATGTGTTTTAGGTAGGGGAAAATTCTGAACTGCTAAAGTTTTAGAGGGTGAAGGGCGAATCTTGCCATTTTCAATTATGTAACCGAGACATTCTATGGAACGTTTTAAAAATTGACATTTCTTAAAATTTAATTCCAATCCGTTATCAGCAGCTGTTTTTAAAACACGTTTTAATTTTTCAAAACCTTCCTCATCATTTTTTGCTGGAATGAAAATGTCATCTAAATAAATAACTAAAGTTTTATCTTTAATTAATTCTCTAAAAACATGTAAAATATATCTCTGAAAAACACTAGGACTGTTAGCCAAACCAAATGGTACCCGTAAAAATTCGTATTGGCCATTATGCGTAATAAAGGATGTGTATTTGCGACTATTTTCTTCGATTTCACAATGGTGAAAGGCTGATTTTAAATCAATAGAAGAAATTACCTGCGCATCGCCTAATTGGTCTAATATGTCCTCCATAAGGGGTAAGGGGAATCTATCGCGAACAATTTTTTTATTTAATTTCCTATAATCGATGCAAACTCGCGTGGAATTATCTTTCTTTTTACAAAGAACTATAGGCGCGCTAAATTCTGAACAACTTTCACGAATAACACCATCTTTTAACCAGGTGTCTATTTGTTTTTCAACTATTTCTTGCTCTTTAAATGACAAACGACGAGCATGTTGAGAAATGGGAATTTCATCTGTTAATATTATATTCATCTTAATATTTGTTGTTTTAATTTGCGATGGCTTATAATTATTAATCAAAAGAGTTAAATCTTGCTTTAATTTCTGATTCAGAATATGCGATAAATCAAATTCATTATGATCAATGACATTTGAGATCTGAGTTAAAAAAGAAAAAGCTTCTAAATTATTTGAATATTCATTTGACTGAAAAGTATCCGAAGAATAAAAACAATTCGAAAGAGGAACGGTTTGTTGATCATAAATTAAGGAATCGCAACTAGGCATTACAGTAGCCTTGAAGGGAGACGCTCTGACTGAGTTTGTAAAAGTTTCGGTTCCACTTCCGAAGGGTGAATATTTCGCGTGAGAAATGATTGTATTTACGTTTACTGTTTTTGGGGTAGATGTATTTTTAACAAATAATTTGCCTTTAGCAAAATTGATATCTAAACAATTAAGCACATCCATTCCGATTATAAAATCGAATTGCATTTTATCAATAACATAAATATTAGCATTAATCGTAAAATTATCTATACCTATGTTTGTATTAAACCAACCTAATGGAGAAATAGGCTCTTTACTTATTCCAGATAAAATAATATTAGACAATTGGAGGGGAATATGAGGAAATTTTTGATATAATACATCACTACACATGGTTATCTCACTGCCTGTATCTATAATTGCGTTAATTTTACTGTTAAATATTACAATATTTTTATCAATACGAGTTGGTTGAATTATATGTACGTTTCTTTCGGTACATTCATGAGTGGAATGACCTGATTTATTACAGTTTCTACACTTTTGAATTAATTGATCACATTTTGCACTTATATGCCCATAATTGTGGCAGTTATAGCATTTTATATGAGCCATATCTTTATTTTGATTCGGATTATTAAAACCAGGAGAAAAGGAAGAGATGGGTGTGTTTCGTTTTTGTTGAATTGGAAATGTTTTGGTTTTAAAGATTGAATTCTTATTAGGGGTGTCTACTTTTTTTGTTATTATTCGCGCGTTTTCGTATGTTTCTAGCTTATCAATCAATACGCTTAATTCGGTTAATTGATGTAAATCATCCAATAAATGTTCGCGGATATCTGACGGTAATTTTCTTCTTACTTGGTCAACGACCATATATTCTTTTAGCTTGTCAAAGTCTGCTATTTTCAAACCGCTAATCCACTCGTCGAAATAGTGGTTTAATTGATATGCGAAATCTCGCCAAGAAACATTTACTTCTTTTCTATGGAAAGAAAATTTCTGACGGAATTGTTCCGGGGAAAGTTTAAAGCGTTTCAGAAGCAAAGTTTTAACAAAATTATAGTCTGCAGTTAATTGTTCTGGCTCTTGAGCAATTATTTGAACAATGCTTAGAGGGAGAAGTCCCATTAAATATGTGACGAATTCAGTTTTATTTATATTTATTCTGTTCGCCTGTCTCTCAAATAACTGTAAATAGGTACTGATATCGGTTTCGTTGGCATCAAAACTTTTAATTAGTTTATACAAGTCACTTGTTTTTAATGTTTCTGTTGCTAGAATTGGAGTTCCGTTTTGCCGATTTAAATTTTCCGCTTTAAGCTTTTCAAGCTCAATTTCCTGTGCTAATTTTTCTTTTTCGGCAGTCGCTTTTTCCAAGCGTTCCGAAACAATATTTTCTAACACATTTTTGGCAAATATTTCATCATATTTAGTATCGGAAGTAATTAGCTGTGTTATATTGATAATTTTAGGATTAGGTGGAAGTGTAATCCCTAATTCTTCTGCTAGTTTTAACAGATCTTCCTTTCTAGATCTGGACAAGAAGCTCATTGTTTTATATTTCTTTATAATTCACACAGAATAATAGTCAAAAAACATAGTACTCACAGGTTCGTAATTGTCCGTTATCCAATTTCAAGGACCACTTTTGACACCAAAATGTCAGGTATATATGCCGAGCTACTTCAAACTACACCATAATGTGATGATGTTGGTTACCATATTAATTCAATCACTATGATTAATAACAATAACAATAATATTTATTCTTCAATATTAACAAGAGTCACGTAGACACTAACCACTTAGGTTTGAATCACAAAGATTCCAAGTTTTACCTCAAGACAAACAGTTAGTTTCACGGAGAAACAACTTCAACTCAGTACTCTTCATTTACATCTAGAATGTTCAAAAACACTTTGTTAAGGCAAGCGCCATCTGGCGTGATAACTCAGAGGCTGTTATCTCACTTCTTACATATATATATATATATATATATATATATATATATATATATATATATATATATATATATATATATATATGATACCTGTGGCAATTTGTTTTTTGTGTCAAATCAACTACGTGGGTCGGTATTTTTTTAAGCCAACTGAAATAAGGACGAATTAATACACAGTTTTACATGCCCCGATGATAATGTTAAAATCTGTGAGAAATTAATATCAATAACATCACTTAAGCTTTGGTTACTATTTGCTATTGTTTCATCTAAACTAGACTGGGCATGCACTGTTAGAATTTTCATTATAAAATTACCATAAAATATCCGACAATAGTCTGTTCCTCCAATTAACTGTAATTTTTCTGGTAAAGAACATTTATCACCTATACGGTTTCAAAACCGTTTTTTAGCTAAGATGGTTACGAAACTACGAATACAGAACTATACGGTTTACCATTTACAACTAGCATGGTTTCTAAATGGTATAAAAAAACTTACTAGACTATTTTGTGCTGAGCAGCTTTATGGGGCTGCTATCTATGCGTGAATGAGATTATCGTACTCTAGTATAAGTACAATGTCACAATTTGGGGTGAGCTGGACACTGGATACTTTTACTTCATTTTACTTTGAACATTCTGGTTAATGTATTGCATTCTGATTTAAAACAAGTTATTTCTATTTTAACAGGTTAGAATCACCTACAAGAAAATTGAGAGTTCTTGCTCCAGAAGGTGTAGGCATTGAATCTCGGGCAGGGGATATCAGCGCTACTTGCCTTAAAGACTTTAAATTAGAATCAAAAGAAGGCAGTGTAAGTATCACTTTGAACATCTTTCTCAAAACGATATTTATTATATTTTGACTTCAGCCGACTGGCCTGTGTAGAGGTCGGGGAACTGGCCTTGCATCAGAAAGGTTCTGGGTTGGAACCCCGGGCAAGGCAGGAATGCTTTGTCACTCTCTGTACTATCTGTCCTAACTGTGGGAGCAATGTTGGCCCACCTACTATTTTGCCCCTGAAAAGTGGTTAACAAATCTGCCCCTCAGATGCCTGTATGACGAAAGGTCATTCTCCAGGTTAGAATTGGAAAAAAAAAACATATTTTGACTTCAAAGCTTATATATAGAACTCTGAAAATAATTTTATCTCACATAAAAACTACGAATCATAACACACAGTTTTGTTATATACTGTGATTTTTCAACCATAATAACTAAGATCTCATAAGTAAGATGATTCTAAATGACTGTATAAAAGCTTCATTTTAATATTCGAGTCAATGTTTAAAGCATTAAGTCACAGTGTTGAGCAATGACGAATTAAGGTTAGATTTTTTCAATTTGGTTTGTCGTATTTGCTGTATGAAACTTGGAATGGTTTGTGGTTGAGACCGGAATTCAGTATTAAATTGTTTACGGTATTGATTGGCTATAAAATGTATATATGGTTTTTTCTCATTGTTTTCTTTTAATTCAAATGATCTCTTAGTCATTTCATTAGATTTCCTGGTCATTAGACTTCCTGGTACTTAACTCTTAGTTAGATAATTTAAATGCGTTGAATTGATCTATAAAATAAGGTAATTATGGTACATGTTGTGCTTTAAAGATACATTAATTAAATAGAAATTAAATATTTATAAATCGCAACCCTTTATTCTGTATGATTGCTACTATCTAGCAAAATGTCGTATTAAACTAAATCTTGTTTAATCTTATAGTGTCTGTTTACTAATTAAAAATATTTTTTTATTCTGTGGATTGGAGCTGTAATAGTGGCAACACTATTGATACGCCCTGTAACGGTACTGAATAATACCACTTTTACCACGCGTTAATAATACATAGTTACCTTACCTCAAAGGGAACCAAATCGCTCAGAAAATATCGTAGTTATGGGTAATGACAACAAAAATGGAGCCGCACATGAGCTGTCGATTTTATGCAGGATTATCGTGATAAAATATAGTGTTTTCAGAACAGAAATTCTAATCAAACGTTATTACGAGTTACCATGAAGATTGACGTTTATAAGAACCCCAGAAATGTAAAGGTTATATTTGTTTTCGTGTAAGACTTAGAAGGTCTTAATATATAATGCATATAATTATCAACAACCAATTTTTTTTCTCCTAACCGTCAATGAACAGCCGACCCAACTTTGTGTTTAAATCTACAAAGGTTCAACTACGTAGCCTTGTAATTTTGAACCCAATTGAGAAGACAATAAGATTCCTGGATCAAATATTTAATAAATTTGCCTTCGGGGAGGGCTTTCTGATGGAACTAACTCGCACTTGCGTTACATGAAGAGGAAATCCACGAAAACCTCTCACGGGTAGCAAGGTGACAAGGGGACTCTAACCCATGATCCATCTACTATCGTGGATATTTTATATCAACACTGTGGTCGGAGCAAGCCGATTGCGGAATTTGTATCGACCAGAAATCGATGGGATTCGAACCCGGTTCACCTAATTAGGAGCCAAGCACTCTATCCCCTGAGCCAACGTGGCTCCAACAACAGATTTTATTTTATAACCGTCTTTGAACAGCAGACCCAATTTTGGGTTTACGACTACCAATGCTCAACTCCCATGATCCTCCGACTCTTTCCCACGATCAGTCTACCATTAAAGATATTTTACGTCAGCAATGTGGTTGGTGATAGCCGGATGCGGAATTCGTATCGACCAGAAATCGATGGGATTCGAACCCGGTTCACCTAATTAGGAGCCAAGCACTCTATCCCCTGAGCCAACGTGGCTCCAACAGCAAATTTTATTTTATAACCATCTTTGAACAGCAGACCCAATTTTGCGTTTACGACTACCAATGCTCAACTCCCATGATCCTCCGACTCTTTCCCACGATCAGTCTACCATTAAAGATATTTAACGTCAGCAATGTGGTTGGTGATAGCCGGATGCGGAATTCGTATCGACCAGAAATCGATGGGATTCGAACCCGGTTCACCTAATTAGGAGCCAAGCACTCTATCCCCTGAGCCAACGTGGCTCCAACAGCAAATTTTATTTTATAACCATCTTTGAACAGCAGAACCAATTTTGCGTTTACGACTACCAATGCTCAACTCCCATGATCCTCCGACTCTTTCCCACGATCAGTCTACCATTAAAGATATTTTACGTCAGCAATGTGGTTGGTGATAGCCGGATGCGGAATTCGTATCGACCAGAAATCGATGGGATTCGAACCCGGTTCACCTAATTAGGAGCCAAGCACTCTATCCCCTGAGCCAACGTGGCTCCAACAGCAAATTTTATTTTATAACCATCTTTGAACAGCAGACCCAATTTTGGGTTTACGACTACCAATGCTCAACTCCCATGATCCTCCGACTCTTTCCCACGATCAGTCTACCATTAAAGATATTTTACGTCAGCAATGTGGTTGGTGATAGCCGGATGCGGAATTCGTATCGACCAGAAATCGATGGGATTCGAACCCGGTTCACCTAATTAGGAGCCAAGCACTCTATCCCCTGAGCCAACGTGGCTCCAACAGCAAATTTTATTTTATAACCATCTTTGAACAGCAGACCCAATTTTGGGTTTACGACTACCAATGCTCAACTCCCATGATCCTCCGACTCTTTCCCACGATCAGTCTACCATTAAAGATATTTTACGTCAGCAATGTGGTTGGTGATAGCCGGATGCGGAATTCGTATCGACCAGAAATCGATGGGATTCGAACCCGGTTCACCTAATTAGGAGCCAAGCACTCTATCTCCTGAGCCAACGTGGCTCCATTAGCAAATTTTATTTTATAACCATCTTTGAACAGTAGACCCAATTTTGGGTTTACGACTGCCAATGCTCAACTCCCATGATCCTCCGACTCTTTCCCACGATCAGTCTACCATTAAAGATATTTTACGTCAGCAATGTGGTTGGTGATAGCCGGATGCGGAATTCGTATCGACCAGAAATCGATGGGATTCGAACCCGGTTCACCTAATTAGGAGCCAAGCACTCTATCCCCTGAGCCAACGTGGCTCCAACAGGAAATTTTATTTTATAACCATCTTTGAACAGCAGACCCAATTTTGGGTTTACGACTACCAATGCTCAACTCCCATGATCCTCCAACTCTTTCCCACGATCAGTCTACCATAAAGATATTTTACGTCAGCAATGTGGTTGGTGATAGCCGGATGCGGAATTCGTATCGACCAGAAATCGATGGGATTCGAACCCGGTTCACCTAATTAGGAGCCAAGCACTCTATCCCCTGAGCCAACGTGGCTCCAACAGCAAATTTTATTTTATAACCATCTTTGAACAGCAGACCCAATTTTGGGTTTACGACTACCAATGCTCAACTCCCATGATCCTCCGACTCTTTCCCACGATCAGTCTACCATTAAAGATATTTTACGTCAGCAATGTGGTTGGTGATAGCCGGATGCGGAATTCGTATCGACCAGCCATCGCTGGGATTCGAACTCTCATCGGAAGGCAAGCGTTCTATTCCCTGAGCCACCAAGGTTCCCAACAACAGATATAGTCAAAACGCAATATTTCTATTTATTTTTAAAACACAAACTACAATCTTCATTTCGGAAAGAAGAGGGGATACTTTCAGCAGAAGCCAACAACAATTTTACAGGGCAATGGTATTTAACAGGGCAGATAACCTCACCTTTCTATATTTATTTTTTGTAATATTTTTACTATTTCTTGTACTATGCTTTGATTCGGTTTCTATGAATCAGAAAGTTATATTCCCTAAGATCATACTGAGTTCACATTTTTATAGTTGTTCTTCTTTAACTTAAAATTTCGAAAATTAATATTTCTGAGAGCAACTTGTAAAAGTTTCCATTTAATTTTGCATTGCTCATGAGCTTTAATTCTAAAAGAATTTGATACTCTAAATATTCTTTGCAGTGTATTTGTCAAAACTAAAAGTTAAAAATTTACAACTCGAAAGAGCTTACAAATATTCGCTACACATTTCTAAAATCATTTGTTAAAAAATTTAATCCTTTTTTTTATATTTAAAAAAAATTAGATGGCATAAAAATTAGATGGTGGTATTTGTATAAAATTACTGTTACAAGTATTTTAAAGCAATTATAGTATATTTCGAAAATTATTACAGTAAATTTTAATACTCTTATATTAGAAAATATGAATATTAAAATTTTCTCTAATTTAGTGTTAAGGAACCGACTTTATAATATTTTATTTTTATTGTAATATAGTGTGAAAAGCAAAATTTTTATTTTCTAAATTTTAAACACTTTATGTGTTCCAAAAGATTGCGCGAATTGAAATCCTTATCGGTTTTCGGTTTAACAAGTCCATTTGCTTGCGTAATTTTAACTATATATCGGAATTACCTTGCTTTTGTGTTGTTCTTGTTAAGGATTTAACATGATATATTGGAAATGTACAATCAGTTTCCGTTTAATTTCCAATATCAGAATGAATTCCGATTCTTTGCAGTGTTTGCGTGGAAGTAATTAGTTTAGAGAATTAGTTTTCTGGTTTCATCTCCGATAAAGTATTCAATTCAAAATCTCCAGAGAGTCGACAAAGGGGTGACATAAAAGTATTCAAAACTTTCTTTTGTTTTTATTTTTAAAATAAATGCCGTATACGAAATAGATATGTAATTCACATAATTTTACTGATGAAAATTATTTATATAGCAATATTTTAGAAGAAAAAGGTTAATTTTCTGTTTCCATATTTCAGTTGCATAAAAATTTTAAATTTCATAATGAAAAGATTCTTTTTATTTTTTATTTTATCATAATCGAACACTTTTTATCCAGTTAGTGGCTTTAGATTCATTTTATAGCCCTTTGCTTCGTTGAGTTGCTGGTTGACTAATAACCGAAAAATTGGAGACAATCATAAAAAAAATAAGATCTGAAGAAATAGCCATCACCATTGATGATTGTTTGATTCGATTTCTGCTCCCAGCCCGCAACGACCCCAGCGTTGACGTAAAATATTCTCAGTGGTAGGCGAATCATGAGTTAGAATACCCCTGTCGTCGTTCTAGCCATTGGAGGATTTTGCGGCTTTCCTCTCCATGTAAAGCAAATGCAGATTGGATCAATCAAAAAGATCTCCACGAAAGCTAGCGTTTTTCTATTGCTTGATCCAAGAGTTTCTTGGTTGTTTGGGTTAGGTTCAAAATTGTGAGGCTACAGAGATGAACATAGATAATGGTAAACTCAAAATTGGGTCAGCTGTTCAAAGCCGGTAATAAAATGAAATATATTTCTTTCGGCTCTCAATGAGGTGTCACAGGTTCGAATCCTATCGTTGGCTGGCCGAAATCAATTTCTCTCTGCAGGGGATCAAAATCGTGATTGCACGTCTTCGGATCATCTTCAAGATGTTTTCCAGACCATCGTCAATAGTCCATTGGGCCAGCCGCGATGGCTCAGGGGATAGAGCATTCGTCCTTTAATGAGGAACTGGGTTTGAATCCCGGCGATGGCTGGTCGATACGAATTCCGCATCGGGTTAGCTCCGACCACAATGCTGACGTGAAATATCCACAGTGGTTGACAGACCATGGGTTAGAGGCCCTTTACCATCAGGGTAAGCGTAGGAGGTTCTCGTAGTCTTCCTCACCATGTAACGCAAATGCGGGTTATTTCCATCGAAAATTCCCCCACTAAGACAAATTTCTCCCAATACTTAATCCAGGAGTTCACTTGTCTTCTCGATTGGGTTCAAAGTTACAAGGGTACGGAGTCGAACATTAATAGTCGTAAACCCAAAAATTCGGTCGGCTGTTCAACAACAGTTATAAAAAAATAGCCCTTTGGTGTGCTTTAGTGCGCCTTAAATAAAGTAATGCTACTACTACTACAAACTTTGTTACCGGCTACAGTAAAGAAGTAAAATATCCTCAGAGATCATAGGTTAGAATCCCTTTGACATCGAGCTAACCATGAAAGTCTTTCTCTTTATGTAACATAAATGGTCTATTAAAAAGTCCTTCACCGAGATTAGTTAATCGCAATGCTTGATTCCAGAGTTCCTTGTCTTATGGGTTGTGTTCAAAGTTTCAATGTTACTGAGTAAAACATTGATAATCGTAAACTCGAAAATAGATCTGCTGTGCAATGCTACTTATTAAAGAAATAAAACACATCTGCTCACAATTTTGAAAACCCCAGAGAACTCATGACTCTTCCGTCACAACAAATTTTTGTGCAAAACTAACTAGCACTTCTGTTTTGCGAAGAAAAAAATGACGTAACCCTACCAAATTTAACCTAAAGATTATAATTAAGGTTATATATATATATATATATCATTGTGAATATTTTGCATCAGTTATCTGCTTGGGACAACTTGAAAACAGTGAATGAATTAATAGACTTTTCCGTTTCTACCTGGATATAATCTTGTGTTCTCGATCTCACAAAACTCACACTTCTCCAAAAATCCTCTATAATATGATTCTCAAATTTCGTTTTCAGAATTATCATCTAGACGTTTTGAAAAAGAATTAAACTGTTTATAAGATATACATCTGTGTAGTACACTAAAACACGTTTTTCTTTGAAATCAATTTTTTCAAACCTAAGCTATACGAGAACATTATTCGGTTCAAATAACAATGTCGTTGTCTCAAAATAAAATTTATTAACAGATAATTTTCTAATCAATTCAAAAATATTGATATATTTCTGAACATAATTTGGTGAAAACCACATTTTCAAGGAGTGCTTAAGGTAAAAACCATCAGATTTCTGTATATAAATTAGATGCTTTCCTTTTTTTGCTGTAATCTAGTGGAATGGAATATCCGATAACTTGTAAAGTACCTATCTAAAACCGTTGTTAAGAATATTTATGAAACATTGACACCTTCGGGAAAATATGACTTATCACAATAATATTGCTCACAGACCTGCTTAACAGAAAAAAAAGAAAGAAAGAAAAAAAAAAAAAACGCAGTAAATGTTAATTTTAATTTACTTGAAATGACACGGAAATGACCTATCCTTTTTATTGTTAATAGGAAAATAACTATAACAGAAAATGAAATGCCCTTGTTTTAATGGCATAAACTTCTTTAATAAACAAATTATGTTCAGACAGACTTAAAATACCTGAATTAAAACAAATTAATCATTCAATTTAGACATTTCATTGCATAGTAAAAAGTTTTATACATATCTTTTCAAACTTAATATCACTGCTTCTCAGAATGGCTTATCACGACATTTTATATTTTAACTAGTCTTCAAAAGTAAAAAGGATCAATTTGTCATTTCTAAAAAAAGAAGATATCATTAAATTTCTCTTTTGTTGGCATAACCTGGGTTTTTCAGTGTATCCACGGCACTTAGTCTAGATTTGATCTATTAATCACATTTCACTATTTCCTGCGTTTTTGAAGTAAAAGTAACTCTCCACTTTTATATACTTCAAGGCAGTAAAGAAGTAATGAGTAAATCCATGCTTTATCGTAATTACACCATAATTTTACGTTAAGGTGATTACTCTATAATTTTACCGTTGCAGCCATCCTATAAGACTCAATATAGCTCTCGACATTGATTGATAGAGCGGTAGGTTCGACTATAATTTTTTATCTACGTGTGTCTGCAATAGGGTAGATGTACTTCAGTAAGAATGAGTCATTATTAGTTTTAAAGTTGTAATTTTCAAGATTGCGTCGATAAAATTTAACTGAATCATTTCTTTTTAAAACATTAAATATTTATTATAGTTTAAAAATACACTGCGTTTTGTGAAACTTTAAAGAAAAAGATTAAACACTCAATAGCGCTTTTTTGTGTACAGTTTCTGATTGTGTTTTAACAGGAATACCATGCACTGGGTTCGGGTAAAAAATGCTTTGATTTTGATGCTATTTGAAATTCTTTATAGCAGTGAATATTTACAGTTACTCTATTAGACAAGAGCAAGTCTATAGTCCTTTCTCACATAGTTTCGATAAATTCATAGCGATAGTCAGTGAATTTCTTTTTATCATGCTTTGTCCCTAGAGTTTTATGGTGTTTTAAACAATTGTTTTGTAATGATCATCAAATCACAACCTTACCATGTAAAAAAGGAGTTCTCAAAATTAAGTAAAATGCATTAAAATAGTTCCGTATGTGCTATTTTCATAAAAATTTCATAACCAGGCCGGAGGTTACAATTTCTTCCACCTTCTTATAATTTTTGATATGTTGAATTTTTTTATAATTTTTAGTATGTTAGAAAAGTTGGAAATGACTGACATATTTTTCTGAGAGTTCCACAGAAATAGAATTTATTTCATCACATTTTATTAAAAACGTTTTTTTTATAAAGTTGCTTTTTTTTCCCCACAGATCTGGCTTGATTCCGAACACGTTCTTCTTCGCAATTTACGGACTGTCTTACCAACCAGTAGAGGAGGTCAATCCTACCATGGGATCTACGCCATGTGCTCCTGTGAAAACGGTCGCCTGTTCCTCTCAGCTCCTGATGGACATTGCCAAGCAGATGAAGTAGTCTGTCAGTGACCATAAGCATAGATCTAGTTTCTGTAAAACAGCAGCATTAGATAGCTACTGGACAATTAAGACATCCGAGTTTGCAGTCGTAGCAGCTGCAAGGAATTAAACTATCAGAGATTTTTTCACATTTGACATAAACTTTTATAAGATTTTTATTACTACACGTACGTAACTCTGAATGGGAACAAAGCGCGCAATATGATCAAAGTTGACTCACTAAATGTTTGAATATCGTAATTATTTTTTATTATTAGCATTATTAATAAGTAGTTTTTTTTTTTTTTTTAAAAATTAAGGAACAACAGAATCAATCATCATGGTAAGTGGCAGAACGTATAATTTTGATGCTGCACGAATTAAGTATGCTATGAAAAGTTTTAAAAGTATTCTTTTTAAGTTTTATTTTCTGTCAGGGAAAGTGGGGTAAGACCGGTGAGCTAAGATTCGAAGGCATGTTGGAGCAAAATTGTTCGACTTAGAAACTGTAAGATTTAATCAAGATATTCATTGTTATGTTGTACACAATATATCACTCAATTATATACACACATGTCAATAAATATATATAGAAAAGTCATCCCTGCACTGTTTTTTTCATGAATAATTTTTTTTTCAAGAAAAAGTCAGTCAAGTAAGACTGTGTACACATGCTAACTCTATGGGAAATTTAGAAATACTAGAATTTCAGAGAAAAGTAGCAGATATTTTTATTTTATCTGACAATTTAAGAGTATTAGGTGTATAATTTACATATGTGATGAAGTTGCCTTTTTCTTCCACTGTACTGCAGTTTTCGTGAACCCAGTAGAGGCACACATCAAATCAGAGGGGACCACAATAAGGAAGTATCCGCTATTTTATTTTACCTTGAGAGAAGAGATTATCGATACGTACCAAAACAGAGCTACTACAGGAATAAACCCTTTTTGTTTGTTGTGGTATGAATTCTTACTAAACAAATAGTAATGAAGGTAAACGATCTTACTCCACTCTTCCCTGTGTATTTAGCGTAAAAGGCATTTTCATTGTTGGAAAATAAAGCCTTGGAAACAATTTAACAGTTGAATTAAAAGTTAATGATTTGAGAAGGTATAATTTTGTTACAAGTTAAAAAAATACTTGATATTCTATATTGAAAACCCGTAAAAATAAATAAATAGACAAAATATAAAATTACACTTCGCAGTAAAGTCCTAATGATTTTCTTTTTTTATTATAGAACACCAGTCATTAGAAATTGATATAATAATAGTGTGATTATGTGTAATTATTGCACTGAAAAGTTTTATAATGGGATATTATTACAAATTATTTCGTGTCATTTTGAAACAAATAAATCTATTCTCCATAATTCTATAAAATATCATTCAATCGTTTGATTTATAGTAGATAGTTTGTTTCGGGGGGGAAATGGCATTCGTGATTGTTTTAGAAAATTTTATAACCATACATAATTTTAGATTGAATGACATAATTTTGAATGACTTTCTTAATATAAGCATAAAAAACCATACCTGTTTTACATAAAAAAGATTATGAACAAAAAAGTTTAGTTTAAAAACACATATTTAAGTTATAATTTTGTGATACTTCTGCTTTCAAATTTCAAACTTTTCTTTTTTTTTGCTTTTGTATTTATTTCTTTACTGAAAAATTCTTAAAAACTTTTGTTTACAAATAAATTATTCGAAAAAGAAAGAAAATTAACAGAAATGTTTCTTAAAGAAAATTTTTAAGCTACGCAATACGCTAGAGAAAAATATGAATGACTTTTGTTAAAGTTACATGGCTTTAGGGAGCAAAGCGATAATTTTAAACAACTTAAATAGTGTCAATGCGTTTTAATTCTTTTGTGAGGCTTACAGCATGAATAAAATAATGCAAATAAGTTCTAGTAAAAAAAAAGCTTTTCTTATGAAGGCTTTTTTGATTAGTGGGATAACTTAGTATATGTTCATATTATAGTGCAGAGTCTTTTAAAGTCTAAGAGGAGTATTGTCGGATTTGTGGTGCTGACTGTTTGGCTGCAGAAATAAGCTGGATGTGTACTTTTTTTTTGAGATTAGACAGATATGCTCACATGGAAACGATTCCCTTTGTCATCAGTCTAACTATGGGAGGTTTTCTTGGTTTTCCTCTTCATGTAATGCAAATGCGGATGAGTTCCATCTAAAAGTCCTCCACAAAGATGAATTTCTCCCAATACTTAGTCCAGGATTTCTCTTGTCTTCTTGATCGGGTTCAAAATTACAAAGCTACCGAGTTTAACGTTGGTAGTCGTAAACCCGAAACTGAGTCGACTGTTCAACGACTGGCGTACAATAAAATAAAATATGGAAAGGAAGCTAATTGCGACTGCAATTTTTTAAATATTGAGTTGGTCCACTATTTAAAGAAAACCTTCATATGACACTGTAATTCTTTAAAAAAAACATTAATTTTTTTTTGCTTTAAAATCATTACCTGTTATAAGTTGATCTTTTATTTTACACTTGATTTACAAATATGCAGCTTGTTACAAACTTGAACACTTACAAAATGATTTAAATTAAATATAAGCATGAGTGCCATCCAGAGATCAAGTTTCTAACGACTCGTAAAAGAAGCAAAACATAATTACTTGGAAAGCAAAGGACATATTAAAAATATATTGCAAAGGACATATTAAAAAAGATATATTATAAATTATCAATATTACAGCTATTTCTCAGCATTAGAACCACCATAGTTGTAACTCTTTTTATACCGTGGAATACGTTTTCATAAAGATTATCCTGAAAATCATAATACTGTCATAGTATAGCAATCTACCGCATGTAGATGGCACCAGAGTAACATTAGCACCGTAAGAGACCACTACCATCCTAAAACCACCTTAATTGTAACGGTCGGGATAAGTTTTCATGAAAGATAAGCCTAAAAATCGTAAAAGACTGTTATCATAGTCTTTTATGTTGCAATCATATAAGACTGTCATATGATAGTAATCTACCACCTGTAGAGGGCGCCAGAGTAAGACTACTATTACAGACACGTCTTTACATGTAAAAAAAGTGATACCAGGAAAGGAATTAGTTCGCGACCACTCACTTTCACGCAAAGTAAGTTCTAGAAAATATATCTGTCAGAGAAATTTCGAAGAGTGGTATTTATTTATCTATTCTATAGTCTCGTTCCTATGGATGCTCACTCCTATCTCAGTGATATTCACCTGTTTTTGCACACAAACAAATTCCTACCAGGGCATCATTTACACGAACATGCCTATAGCTCTTATATGCTGGGTCAATACACAACGTGAAGCGCTCGGAGGTTTTTAACTGTTTTTGTTTGATTGTTTATGCTTACCAAGGTGGTCTTCGAAGCAAAAGAGGTTCAGCCGGTTCTATTACGTAACAAGCTTTGTTTTCTGTGTGCTTAAGAAAAAGAAACTCTTTTTGCACGCGTCAGAACTTGTTTTTGTTTAGATTCAGAGCAAAAACGAGTCCTTTATGAGGACGCTTTACGCTTTGGTTTAATAATCGGTTAACAGTTAACTTAGCTCTGTCACAAAATGAAAATGTGACTAGTTGCCCATACCCAGACAGCAAACTGGACTATAAATACTTGTTTCACAAACGCTACAATTTCGATGATTCTTATAATAAACGATGAAATATTTCTGTATCTTTTGCAATAAATGTAACAAGGTAATTATGTTTTGTATATTTTTATGGTTCCAGATAAACTTATCTGTAATGACTCACATACATTTACTTTTCTAAAGAACACTTAAACTATTTTCTTCAAATTAAACTATTAATTTATAATATTATTTTTTACTCAGTGTTTTAATTACAAATATTCTTAGTCTAACTTTTTTATTGAAGAATAAACTAAACTGATAAAATTATTTCAATGAAATGCTGGTTGTGCGCAGTAGGATGTTGGTAGACCAAGTTTTATTGGCCAATATGGATTTATACTTTCTCACATAAATACTTGTTGTGAAAAAAATATGTGTACGTATCTGTGAAATTGAAATACCATAGATGAATTATATAATTGAGCTGTTATAAATTATCAGATTTATGCTGTAAATTTATACATCCGTCCTGTATTTGTAATAAATAGTATATAGAATTACCAATAAAAGCTGATTTTTGTCTAAGAGTTTGTTTTGTGTTATATTTATATTATTCTATAATTTATGTTTCTATATTTTTATTGTTTTATTTTTCCGTAAATGTTTCAGACTAAAACAATCTTAATTAATTCAGAATTTGATTATTTCTTAATTTCCCGAATATTCTTCCAGAGCAGAAATTATCGCTATACTCGGCATGAAAAATCTGTTTCTTAGATAGATGTTTCTACGCAAACAGGTTATAAAATTTTGCACCGAAAATAACAAAAGATTAATTGAACTTATAAGAATTGAACAAAAAAAATTTCTTATAATACATTCAGCACTCACACATCATTTCAATTGAAAAAATTAAAAAAAAAAACTGCACATTGGAATTTATTATGCATTTTAAAAGCATTATATTCAGCTTCATTCTTTACCTGAAATAAAAATTAGCATAAAATTTTGCATAAGGCATGTCCGGCCTACTACTCTTGTGTCTAATTTTTTAAATTGAATTTTTTTTAGATCTGATACGATTAAACTATTTGTTTCAAACTAAAGTTATTTGTTTTTTTTACTCAACAATAAATTTTTACTGAAATTATACATGTATAAACTCTGAGCTGCAGAATCTTAAAATGAATTTTATAATCATAACTATTTTTACCTATAATAAACTACGCTGATTTTTGTCTAAGAAAACTAATCCATTCCCTTTATTTAAATTTACATCTTAAATACTCATCCTATATAAATGTTAAAATCCTAAAAATATAAATAAATACCTATGCCTAAAATAATAAACATTATTTCCTTTAAAAATCCTTGCACTTTAAAATGGCCGTTAGGGAACTAAAAGCAGTTATACGCTATCCTATTAACTTTATTTTAATATGCTATTCAATTCAAATATCCTAAAGAAACCGAATTATTGGCTAGAATTGATTGTCCACTATATCGAGTTGAGTTTCTGTTGAGTACTTAGGTCGCTTATCTAAATTGACGCAGATCTAATGGCATCCAAACATTAACTCTTTGATCTATATCCACCCATTACAAGAAATCGATCTATTGAGTTTCAGTTGGAAATTTCCTCTTTGATTACTTATTATGAAAACGTCTTGATGAATTGTTTGGTTGACTTAAAGATACTGCTTTCATTAGTTAGGTTTTTCCTTGGTAAGTGGTTTTTTCATTTCGTAGATTGAGCAATATATGATTCGTAAAGAACAGCTTAAGTTTGATTATTTTATAAAGTAAGAGTTTCTTGAATATTCTTCGACTTACCCATTAGTTTTACTCATCGTGATTTTAACTTTAAGTTGTTTTTCCAGGCCTCGTTCGTAATATGAAATGTCGCTTTTTTGTGAATAATATGTTATTTTTATAACTGATATGTGTTTGCAACTGTTACGCACGACTGTTGAGTCACGTTTAGCCAATCCAAAGCCAACGGTGTGTATGCTTAGTTTGAGAATGGCTCAAAACGTCAATATGGAGAAAAGCCACAGTTTTGTGAAAATAAAAAGTGTTTGTAGTCTAATTTTTTAATGTTTAAAAACTTAATTCAATGCCGCATTACCTGGGCTTATAGAAATTTGTGAAAACTGAGAATAAGGCAGTGATTTTGATAATTTTCCTCTAAATGTCACCAAATTGGCAATTTTTAAAAATGTTTAATAACTTCTAAAAAATTTAAGTTATTTCTCCGTTTTGAAGCGCAGATAATTCTTCATGGCAAGATTATATGCTTAATTTGAAATCATCGCATTGCTTCAAGTGTGAGGCACTTAAACTATGGCTTTCCTTTGTGACAGAGCTTCGAAAAACAGTGTTAAACTTTTAACTAGCATTCCAATTTTCGGTGTTTTGAAATTTGATCTTTTATACTACTTTTAACTTTGCCGGTTTGATGCACTTTTGCAATTTTAACTTTTAATTATTTATTTTTTAATTTTAAAACTCTGATTTATTTAAATTTAATGATTTCACTCTCTCACTTTGCACATTGGTTTTACTCATTGTGATCTTAAATTTAATTTTTAACTTTGACTGTTTTACTTCGAGTTTTTATACACTTAACTTTGTCGGTTTTAGGCACTTTTGCTATTTTTGTTTTTTGTAATATCCACCTGTGTTAACATTTTCGTCAATTCAGGCATTTACAGGGCAGATTTGTTGGCCTCTCTTTCAGGGGCACCCTATTAGGTGGGCCAAAGTTGCTCCTACAGTAAGGACAGATAGTAGAGAGAAGGAAAGAACATCCATACCTTGCCCGGGATTCGAACCCAGAACCTTTCTGACGCAAGGGCAGTTCTCTAACCCCTACACAAGCCGGTCGGCATTTTGCTATTTTCTTAGTTTTTATCTGGTCCAACATGGTCAAAATTAACAGAATATGGTTTAAATTTTTCGTGTTTCTGGCTCCATGGAAACACCAAAAAGGTCAATATTTTTTAACAAAGTGCTTTAGTAATGATTTTGGTAAAATTAACGATATAATTTTATATCATGCAATAGCATTTGGTAAAATTTAGAAATTTTATCATGATACTTTAGCATGAAGACCATTTATTAAGTTAAATTTACTTTTATATTTTTTACTAAATATTGATAAAAAGAACAATAACTTTGAAAACCAGAATTTTCAGTAAGCGGTTACCATATAAACAAAGAATTACCAAATGAATGGTTTAAATAACGTATGTTTTGGTTTTTATTACCGGAATTATATATTTTTTAAATCAGAAATATCATTACCAATACAGCACGTTAAGGTACCAGAATTTTTTCTCCGTGTATGAAATACAATATAAAAATAAGTATAAAATATATAGGAATTTCGTGGAAAAATTGGTAATTATTATTAATCTTGCATTTTTTTAATAATTTAATAGGGATATAAAAATAAAAGATTACTGAACAATTAAAACATTAATCATTAAAACATAATTTATTTGTTTAAACTATTTAATTGATATAACAAAGTTAAGAATGTTCTAAACAAGTTATTACGATAAAACTTATTTTATTATTGTATCGTTTGTTTCACTCAATCATTGGATTATTATTGAAAACCGCCTTTTGTTAACAATGATCGAAGAAAATGATGTCCTTGTTTCCGATAACTTCTGTCCACTTTTTTTTGTTATCTATTTTCTTCAAAAAGTCTAACGAATGGAAAGGAAAGAAAACAGGGAAAAAAGCATCTGCTTAAAATAAAAAACAATAAAATAATCCCCCCTTTTTTTCCCCTTTACTCAAACTGTAACTCGCTAACAAATATTTCGAAAAGTGTTTCCAATAAAATTCCCCCCTTTTATAGAGCATGTGTATTGACCGCTTTGTTAGCGTAATCGTTTGTAGTTCCTTTTGAACAAGATTTAAAGTTCTTTATGTACTTTTTATTGCCTTTTTTGTCAAACAGGGTTGTTCTTTTGAGTTAATAATAGAGAAGTAAATACAATTGTTCCAATTAAATTGTGGGAAGTTACCTAGTTCATATTTCTGGCTTTAATGGTTATATTAATTTACTTCAAAGTAATTTTAATTGCTAATGATATCATTTTAGAAAAATATTCAAATAAAGAAGATATTTTAGCTCAATTAAAAGGTTTAATGAGTATAACTTTCATTTTTTTTTTCTTTTGTTTAGTTTTTATGTAAGTAATAAGCTTATTGAATCATTCCAGAATGTTTATTCCTATTAGAAAATAATGTACAATAAGATTGAGAGAATATTCAACTTTTAAAATAAGTTTTACATTTATTCTGCTATAGATTAAATGCTACTTTCTTTATTTTTTATCAGTTTTAATTATCACTTGTATTTTATTATTTATTAATTCATGTGCTCTCATTACTATTTTTATTAGTTTGATATTATTATCAAAATTCTTCTTAAATCATGATCTAAAAACTTTCTGATTATTCTATACTGTGAAAAAGCTGCGGCGTGCTATCTTTTCGAATTTAATGTTGAACAACAACCCAAAAAACTGTGATAAGAAACTCTTTTTTTTTAAGCCAAGAAAAATCGATATTTCACTTACAATTTAGAAAGTGTAAATAAATGTGAAACTCTTGTAATGGGAAAAGCTTACACCAAGATCACGAGCGTTCTCACCATACATTTAATAATTTTGCTTCTAAAACCTCCAACACTAGTGAACTCGTCTATAGATTATATAAATTTGAATACAAGTTAGTGAGAATTTGTTATAATATTCAATGCTACTAACATGTCCTGAAATGAAATTTCGCCGCACTGTAAAAAATGAATACTCAAATATCACGAAACTTTCTTAGTTTTGGACGAAAATGTTTTCTGGTATATGCTATGAGCGAACATAATGTCAAGGTGACGAAATTCCTACCGTCCCTTCCTTGAGGAAACGAAATTAATCTTAAAGCAATATATCGTCATATTACTTTTTTTCCCCCAAAAAGAAGGAAGAAAAACTTGCAGGGCGAAATGTATTCACTTTTTTTTAATAATCTCTTTATCCCTAGCACCATATAGGTAAGACAACAACACTACATAAAGATAAAGTACACCCATATAAGAAGTGGGATTCGAGCCCCAGACGTTACTGTTACGAGTCCAACTCCTTAACCACCATACATGCCGGTCGGCTTGATTCGTTACTTTATTTTTGATTGTCTAGTCACTGTTCTAGTTTCATCATCCTAGTTCACGATGAGGTTTCGAGTCATATATTTGAGATTTCATGCTTCGTTACAAATCGTGATTTTGTGACGAAATGATTCTTAGAATTAACGAAATACTGCTCAAAGATTGCAGAATCGTCAAAAGTGAGAGTTTTATTACTGAGAGTGCATTAATAGAAATATGTTTTTAATTATGTAATCAAGATATTTATATTTTAGTTTTTAAATCTCGGTAAATTGTATTACATAATTTTATATTGTATAATTTCCATTTTCTTCGGTTCTGTTAAGTCTAATTTGAATTCGTCTTAATATTCTCCCTGTACTACGCGTATGTTGGATTTACAAACTCATTTTATTTCAAGAATTAGTAAATATACGTCACTTAAATTAATGATTCTCACTTTATATTGTCTCGTATGAGTCTCTTTACTGACTCTTATGTGCATCTTATTTTACTGTAATTATAAAAATAAATCTGTATCAATGAATACTGAAAATGGTGGCAGTTACTTCACACACGTAGTGCAAAAAATATTCTTGGTGCTTTACGTTTGATTTTACATCACTTTGCCGTAAATTAGTTGTCACCATTCTTTGTATTAAGATACACTAAAATTGTTTACTGAATAACTTTCTGCTGTGCAACGTAGTAAATCATGCAAATTCTAAAATGAGTTTCCAACAAAATATTTTTATTGTATAATGTGGAAATAAATAAATGAAACAAAAAACGGAACATCTGAAACGGAATAATTTTTGATTTAATGATCGGATTTTTCACGTACGAGGTCTCCATCTGAATTGTTAATGGGGGTGACCTCAAATATGCCAATTAATTAGCGCAGACGATATTTTAAGATACGAAATCAGCCACGTAAACATAATTTATCTGAATAAACATAATAATAAGTACACTGTAAAAAATTTCGAGCTACGTTGCGCCAAACATTGGTATTCATTTGCTGGCTACATAAATTGGTGTTCAGTTTTACTATATATTGGTGCTTTCACTAGCTCCAAACAACAAGAGAAGATTGCACCAAACAATGGGATTTTGAAAGAACCTTAAAGCAGCGAAAGTTTGCACGAAAAATCAGTGTTTTGAAAAGAACTAAAAGCGGAGGAAGGTTGCACCATGATTTGGTATTTTTGAAGGGAACTAAAAGCGAGGAAGGTTGCACCATTATGAAGTATTTTTAAAGCGCCAAAAAGCAGAGAAAGTTAGCATCATTATTAAATATTTATAAAAAAGAGAAAATAAATTAAATCATATTTACATAAATCAAATTATAATTTAATTTTTTAAATCTATAAAAATTAAAAACAACTATTTTTATTTTAGATGTGTTATGTAATATAAGTATAAATCTACATTAAATAACACATCTAGATTAAAAATAGTTTTTATTTAAATTTTTATAGATTTAAATAGCTAAATTTTAATTTGATTTATATGAATTTGATTTAAATTATCTTCCCTTTTTTTATAAATATTTAATAATGATGCTAACTTTCTCTGCTTTTTGGCGCTTTAAAAATATTTTCTTTCATATAAAATTTTTTTTCTTTCTTCAAGTTGATATATGTAAAATTAAAATTCTTTTTTACATTTTATTCGTTAAAGCACCAGCAGATGCTATATAGTTAGTACCACTAATGTTTTAAACAGAAGAAAAAAGAATTTTAATTTTAGGCTGAAGCAAATTCTTATTACTATGTATTTTGATATTATTTTATTATTTAAAAATGAAAATATTACTTTCACAAATAAAAATTTATATAAAAAAGTAGACAAATATTGAATTAGTTAACCCCCAATCTCTAACTAAGGAAACATTCCAATATTAATTGCATTGGCTTATGGAAATAATAAATTTGAAGTAAATTATGAAATGTAGAAATAATGAAATAATTTGGAAATTTGAACAAAAAATATACAGATGGAGCTCGATATTCAAACATAATTTATTCATTTATAATCACTTTGATGTTTGCATACATAGAAAGAATATAATAATTTTTATGCAAAATCTTAAAATTTAAATATATTATACTTTTTATACATATCACAGCACTTATTAAAAAAATACAAAATATTCACTCAAAAATATGATACATATTATGTTTTTGTTACTTAGAGAGTACATTCAATTCAAACTTATTTTTAATTTACAGTAATTTAAAATAAAAATTATGTTAGCAAATGCCTCAATGTTTGAAGTTTTGAAATTATAATAATATTCAATATTTTAATAAGATATTAAATTTATTGATATACTCTGCCTCATCTAAATTAAAATTTACAATATAATTAAATTACTTTTTTACAAAGATAATTTACTACTGGATAAAAACATTAAAATTTAACTGAGTTACAAAAATTACTGTCATTTTTTTTACAAATTAGTAAATGGTGGTGAGTATTTGAGAAAAAGCAATATTTTTATTACATGTTGATTATTATATTCATTATTATACATTCATAATTATAGATTTTTCTGGTGCTATTACTTTAAGTACATCACATTTTTCAATTGATTGTTAAAAACACAACAAGATGCAAAGAGATTACACACAAATAAAACTTTAGAGCCTTTTCACAAAATAATAATTGTTTTTCCACAAACACAGGTTCTTCATTCTCAAAACTTGAAACTATACACATTCCTTGTTTGTAAGCTGTTCCTGAAACTAGTACTTTTGAAGTTTGAAAAAACTGTTTATAACCTTCTAGATTTATGATAATTTCGGCAGAATAAATATTTTTATTAATAAGCTTTGCACTGGTTATAACAATATTACTTCTTAAGCTTCTTTCTCCTTTAAAAGCATTGAACTTGCTGGTCCCTTTGTGCTAATGAAATAAGATTAAAAATAATGTAATTTATGGTTATAAAATGTATAGGAATTGAAATAATTTCACAGAAGAAATAAAATTTGAGCCCTTACATTTTTAAAACATAGAAAGATCAAAGCAAGTAATATTTTAATTACTATTTTTAAAATACAATATTAAAAAAACAGAAGAAATTGTTGTTCTTATGTAGAAAAATGTTTAAACATTTGTATCTTAAGACTCCTTTCACCCATAAAGATCTTGAAAAGGAAAGTTTTGATATTTTAAAATATTGTTATTATTTGTTGTTGTTAAAATGCGCCAATGCACCCAAGTAGAATTTCTCCTCGTGATAAATTTGGAATTGAATTTCATACAAGGCGACCTCGCAAAAAATTTGCAGAAGGTACTGTCAACTGTTAAAATATTAAATAAACAATATAATCATCACTTGGATGGATCAAAGACTTCGTGTTGAGTCTAAGAGGGCGGGATATGGCTGCTGATAAACACACAAGCAGTATTCATATAGATGGTATTAAACCTATTGTTTGTGAAGATTGTCTTTTTAACTAAAGTTCTTTTGTTTCATAGAAGAAAATATATTTCAGAATAAAAAAAATTACTTTTAGAATTAAAATAAGCCTTTAAAAAAACCTGTTAATATTATAAAGAATACTTATGACCTTTTTCATGATCAATTATAACGTTCGACTTTATGCTTATGTTGTCTTTTCCCTCCCTCATAAAACGCAAATGTGGTAAATTAAAAATAATATTAATAATAATAATAATTCATGGAAAAATAAGTATCTATAGCAAAGTATCTCTGAGCATCTAAGTATTTTTTTATTATTTAGATTTAAAGAAAAATATATTTATTAACTTTTTAAATACGATATTTTGTTCAATTTAAAATTTGTTTCGCTTAGTAAAAAATATAAATAAGAAAATCTATTTTTTTTAAAAAAATATAATAAGAAATCAGCTTATTTCTAAATGCTCTAAAACAAATCCTGTTCTGGTCGGTATTTTATTCACATTTCAATAAGATTCTTGGCGAATGAAAAAATATTTAGCGTGCTTTGTTTTCCTTAACGCCAGTATAATTCTTTGTTGTTTTTTTTCCTACTTCGTGCGCCAAAGAGAAGTTCCATGGAGACCCAGTTTCCATGATAACTGTTGCCTTTTGAAAATCTCAAGTGCTAATTTGAAATTTGAACGGAAATATAATTCGCTTTGAAAATTTTACAACAAAGGCATTTAAGAATGCATAGACAAATATTCGTGTAATTATGTGACATTATAAACGAAAATGAGCAATATAAAACATGAAAATCAAAACAGAAGCATAGATATTGATAAGAAGTTTTAATCCTAACAGAAAGTACATAAAATTTTTTTGTTCGGTAGAATGCAATCAAAACACGGAACTAGAACATTTTCATCAGTAAATTTGGCGGAAAGCTATGCTACTTAAGATTGCTGCATTTATCGTTTATTTCTCACTGGTATTGCACTTTCTGTGCGCATAAAATGGATGTATCTCCTGGTTTATTGAAAAAGAGCTAATATAGATTTTACAATATCTAATTATTCACACAGCGAATATAGTGTTCTAGAAGAAATTTGAAACTAACTCTTTCACAACACACAACAAAATTTTTAAAGATGACATGAAAGAAATGAACTGTAATTATTGCAAAAAAATAAGAAAAGTTTACTTACTTGCAAAAGAAATAGACGATTTCAAAGTGAGTGGCGTGAGATGATAGCAAGCTTCGACAACAAAATCCGCCATTAGTCAACAGCTACAAAATAAGTTATCGGTCACGGTTAAAGCTCGTGAATGCCATAGTACGAAAGTTTGGTGCAATCGATTGCGCCATAAACGCATTTCTTGATCATATTTAGCAATTTATGGTGCAACTAAATTTTAAAAAAAATTCATTTATCCAATTTATGGTGCAATTAGAAATTTTGCACCAAGTATTGGTTAAACATTTGCCCAGATTTTTTACAGTGTATCTGAATAAACTATTTTTCGGTAGATTTGGATTTCTGACCCAAAAGGGGGGAGGGCTGTCTGTAGTCATTGAAATATAGTCCTAATAATTTGGTCAAGAGAGTGATCAATAGTTTTGACCCTTACTAATTTTACTTTTTATACTTGGGTTTATTTCACCATGCCTCGACAACATATTAAACAATTCGAAAAGTATTTTGCTTTCAAAAATAAAATTCGCTTATCCAAAGATAGTTTCATGCAACAAACAATATTTATTAATTATCTTTTTTTTATTATATTATTTTATAATTGACGAAAAATTTTGAATTGTAAGGTAATTAAGTTTTACGCAACTGAAATAATGTAATTTTATGTGACAATTTCAAATTTAGAACTAACTTGGTCAAATAGCTTTTAAAGCTGAAAAATTTTAAAAAAGTTGAATATTTAAAACTTGATCTTCTTTCCAATAAAATTCCGATCCTTAGATAAAAAATTTTCTTTGTTTTTATTTATTAATGTTTTAATAAATGAATATGTTAAAAAAAGTTTATAAATGTTATATTAGCGTATGGAAAATAACCCACTAATCATACAGCAATTATGATAAAAAATTTTATTTAATTGAGATTGAAAACTTTAGAACTAAAAAAATGAAAACATTAAATGAGAATACTTTATAAGTTTATATTAAATTTGTGAAATGATAAGAATGCTTTTAAATATTATGATTATTCTATACAATAGTATTCTAATCGTTTTCAAAATTAGAAAAAAAAAAAGAATCAATAATATAAGTGAATATTTACATCTCTACACTTGAAACTCCTACAAAATTTGCCATATATATATAATAACAGAGCTTCATTTCTGTTATCAGTGGTGTATTTAGCTTTAATAATGCAGTCGTAAGCCATGTTACACACAAAAAATCTTTATTAATGGTAGTAGGCTGGTATCGATAACACTTCACATCCACACTCCGCAAGGGAGGGGGTGGACAAGACTTTGGACAATTCTGGAACAAATTACCAGGATCACAACATGATGGAAAAAGCCATGCGAAAAGCATTGCTCTCGCTTTTATACTAACACAGATTTGAGTAAACAGGCACAGTCGTTGGCATTCTTGTATCCTTACGCATTAAGGAAAATCATTTCATGCTTCCTTATATGGAAGTAAAAGGGGGAGAGATTCTATAAATAACTCAATCGTATGTTTATCAGCCTTGACTTCCCAAAATAGAATCTCTCTACGCTTATTCTTTAACAAAGACATTTTATTAAAACGAAAGAGATTTAATTCTTTTATTAATACAAAAGTATTATACTTTTTGTATTACATCCCCCCCAAAAAAGATTTTTGGCAAGCCAAAAAAAATCATAATAAAATTTAGAATTCTCTGAACTTTTAAAATTTATGTTGGTACGACTGTTCCTTTTCACTACCACAAATAACATTTTTTCAATTATCTGTAAAAAAAAAAAAAAACTATATACAATGACAATAACAAAAACATGATAACACACTTTATCTGTTTAGGCAACTAAACAGAAAGAAAAATGAAACATATTTTTATAACTAATCTACTAAATATTTCATAAATTTTTCACACAAAAATATACATAATTTTTATGGAAACGAACTGGACAACAAGTGTCTTTAATCAGAATTTAAGATTCTGTATGGTTAAAGGGGTTATTTACTTTATGAAAATTTGTATTCCCCGTTAAAATGGAGGAAAACAGAATTTCATGAAGCACAGTGATATTGAGAGATCCAGACGGGTCAATCCAAAAATATTTTATAATACTTTTCTCAACTTGTTGAGAAAAAAAAAGTTCAACTTTCATCGCCCTCACATCCAATTGATGTTGAGGTAAATCTCCACACGCGATTCGGATCTCCCAAAAAAATATAGGGTGTACTTCTTCCATTGAAGAAAGTAACATATTTTGTTTTGTTTTGTACACTATTCATGATTTAATTTCAACATTTGTGGGTTGTTATATTTCCTAAGATTTGATACATGTACTATTTCAAAATTTTGTTTACTTAAACAATTCTTTTTATTTATTTTGTAATTAGCTTCTGAAATTTTTTGAAGAATTTTATACGGTCCACTAAAAGGAGGTGACAACTTCCTCGTATTAGGATAAGTAAATTCCTCAAACATAACTAATTCGTCAGTTTTAAAGTCTATATCTAAAAATCTAGCATCATAGTAAATTTTATTTCTTTCATG
Organism: Parasteatoda lunata; assembly: GCA_949128135.1. Taxonomy (NCBI): domain Eukaryota; kingdom Metazoa; phylum Arthropoda; class Arachnida; order Araneae; family Theridiidae; genus Parasteatoda; species Parasteatoda lunata. The sequence continues at coordinate 10,034,319 of OX421973.1, read as the reverse complement.
ATATTCTTTAGTTCTTTGAATTGCTATTTTTTTAGCTTCCTCAACAGGTGGATAGATTTCTTCATTTAAAGGATTTTCATAGGGGAGTCTACCATGCATGAGGTATGCAGGTGGAAATTTTGTCACAGAATGGGGAGTTAAGTTATAAGTATTAACTATATCTTTTAACAAAGTAGGCCATGGAGTTTTAGTAGGTTTCTCATTGATTTTACACTTTAAACGTGTAATTATTGTTTGACCAAGGCGTTCTACCTTGCCATTTGACTGCGGATGATGTGCAGTTGTCAATAATTGTTGAATCTTATTACGTTTCAAAAATTTTTTAAAATGAGAAGACGTAAAGGCGGCGTTTCGATCACTCAACAAGGATTTAGGTATTTGATTTTGAAAAATTTGATGTAAAAAATTTGTATATGTTTCTGAACTAATGGATTTTGACGCAAAAGCCCAAATGTATCTTGTTAGGTGGTCAATAATTAAAGTTAAATATTTTTTTGTTGAATTATAATAATTCAATCCACCAACACTATCTATTGCTATTAAGTCAAAAGACTGATTCACAGGGGGTAAGGATTGTAATAATCCAAATCTTTTTTGTCGCGGTTTTTTATTTAATTGGCACGTATGACAATGTTTACAAAATTTTGTTATATCTGATGTTATGTTATTCCAATAATAAACAGGGGTTATTAAGTTAATCATTTTCTGCACTCCTGGATGGTTAAATTTATCATGAGTAATTTGCAGAAGTTTTAATCTCAACGAAAATGGAACAACTATTTTAGTAAAATTTTTCTTACGTATACATAAAACATCATTGATATCAACAAAATTACCTTGTAAGTTATCTTTCCTTTGAGCTTCAATTATTTCATTCAATTTTAACATATGTGAAACATGAACATTATTTTTACTATTACATTTGACAAGTGAATGTGTTGCATCTCTTGAAAGCCAATCTGCTTCAAAATTAGTAGAACCTTTTGTGTATTTAATATCATATTCATACATACTTAACAATAATGACCATCTAAACAATCTACCTTTTAAATTTTTAACATTTTTTAGCCAAACCAAAGCAGCATGGTCAGTATGTATGGTGAATTTCTGGCCAAACAGGTAATGATGGAATTTATTTAGAGAATCGACTATAGCAAGACATTCAAGTTCTGTAATAGCATAATTTTTTTCATAGTCTCTTAAGGAGCGAGAATGAAAAGCTACAGGATGCAATACACCACATTCATCTGTCTGTTTTAACACAGCTCCAATTCCAATTAATGATGCATCAACAAAAAGATGACATTCATGAATAGGATTAAAAATTTTCAAAATTGGTTTACAAATAATAGCATTTTTTAACAGTTCAAAAGATTGTTGACATGTTTCTGACCACACCCATTTTACATTTTTCTTTAACAAGTTGTTTAAAGGATGTCGAATATTTGCATAACCATCAATAAATTTATTGTAAACATTTATTGATCCAAGAAATCTTTGCAATGATTTTACATTTTTAGGGGGCATTAATTTTTTAATCACCTCAATATTATGATTATCGGGTGATACAATCCCATTGCTTATTTCATATCCTAAAAATTCTATTTGTTTTTGCAAAAATGAACATTTTGAAAGTTTTAATTTCAAGTTTTCTTATTTACAAATATCGAAAATCTTTTTAAGATGGGTTAAATGTTCATCATAAGAATTAGAACATATAATAATATCATCAAAATAGTTCGTAGCAAATTTAATTTTATGTTTATTTAAAATTCTACGAATTGTACGTTGAAAAATGCTTGGTGCATTCTTCCAGCCAAAAGGTAATCTTAAGTATTCAAATAGACCGTTGTGAGTAGCAAATGCTAATTTCTCAGTGTCATCAGGATGAATACGAACATGATGATATCCCTGTGATAAATCTATTTTAGAAAAATAACTACTATTAGACAATTTTTCAATTAAAGACTGTATTAAAGGTAGAGGTTCAGAATCTGTTTTTGTAATTTGGTTTAATTTCCTAAAGTCAATACATAAACGACTCTTTTTATTTTCATCTTTTTTAAAGACTAAAGTTACAGGGGCAGCATAAGGGGATGAACTTTCTTTTATAATGTTATTTTTTAACAATTCCTCTATTTGTAAATCAATTTCCTGTTGTTGTTTTGGGGATGTTTTGTACGGCCTTAGAGATATAGGTAAATCTGAGGTTAACCTGACTCTTTGTGGTTCCATTCTGATTTCTCCCACGTCGTGTTTATGTTTTGCAAAAATATCATCATAACTTTTTAAAATTTCTTTTAAGTCCTCATTTTGTATTTTGTTCTCATTTTTTATTCTTTCGTCGATATTGAACTGATAATGTGTGCACACATTACCTAGTACTATCTTCGCATCATTTGAAATTTTTGGACCTTCTTTCTTTTTCCTATTTTTCCTTTTCTTTTTATTTTTGTTATCCTTAACATTATCTTTTTCAATGTTTACTTTTACTGAAACATCTTTAACTTTTATTTTTTCAAAATGTTTACTTTTATTGAAACATCTTAAACTTCTATTTTTTTCAAAATGTTTACTTTTATTGAAACATCTTAAACTTCTATTTTTTTCAAAATGTTTACTTTTATTGAAACATCTTAAACTTTTATTTTTTTCACCATTTTTAACCCTAACACTTTGAGAATTTTGCTGTCTAATGTGCAAAGATAAGTTGTCACTGTTAGAATTAGCAGAGGTGATCAATCTCTTACCAAATTGAGTAACAACTGGCCCGACACAGTCAATAGACAAACAAAAATCCTTGCAAGTCTGCAACCCTAGTAAAGCATATGGTAAATCAGTATCAATTATAAAAAACTTAGCTGATTTAATAATTTCGCCTATCTTAAGGGGAAACTCACAAATTTTGTTAAGTGTTAATTGTCCTTTCGTTTGGATAACATTTAATTCCTCACATTTTTTAATAGGAATTTTTAGTTTTGACACAAGGTCTTTTGGTATTATATTCAATGTTGACCCGGTATCAACATTCAATAATATCTCTTTTTTTACATTTTCATTTTGTTTTGGTTTTGGACGTCCATTTAAGTATTTTTTTTCCACTTTATATCCATTTAGGTATTTATTTTCCACTTTATATCCATTTAGGTATTTATTTTTCCACTTGATATCCATTTAGGTATTTATTTTCCACTTGATATCCGGATATTATTAATTGTTATTGTTTATTTGTCATATTTTGAACGTTCATTTCAACAACATTAGGGTTGTTTACACACGAGGAGCCCATGTGAAACTGATTCAAAAGTCCTTTCTTCGAACAGTATTTACACTGATTTATTGGGATCTCCTGTGTTGTCTGATGTATGGTTTTGTCACATTCGGGGTTACACTTTTATTTTTAGGACAAGCCGGAGCTTTATGTCCTGGTGCATTACATTTAAAGCACCTAATGTCATATTTAGGGTTTTCCATTTTCTTCATGTATGGTCCCTTGTTATTTTGAAATTTATTTTTATCTAAGTCACTTTTAATTTTTTCATAGATTTTAAGTTTTTGTTTAAATTCAAAAAGATTATTGGCTCCATAAAGAATTGATTTATTATTTGTTTGGTCTGGTATTCCTTGAATCATGTAAGTGATTAGAGCTAAGTCATCAATATCACTTTGAGTGGCAATTTCTTTCATTTTAAGGAAATACTCTTGAAGAGTTTCATTATATCTTTGCTTTCTTTTTTGCAACATTGCATGTATTTCTGCACTATTACAATCAAATCCAAACTCTTCAAGCAAAAGATTTTTTAATTTTTCATATGAATTTAAACAACTTTCACTTCTTATTAATGTTAAGGCATTACCCTTTAAACATCTTTTCGCAAATAAAAATTTTTGCATATCAGATAATTTAAATAAATTGGCATGAGTTTCAAAATTTTCAAACCAAGAATTAATATTTTCGTGTTTTTCTCCTTTAAACATAGGAGTAACTGCTTCAATATCCGAAAAATTTACTATTAATTTAGTTTCTGTTTCTCTATTCTTTATATCCTTGCTAGAATTTTGACTATAGGATGCCATATCTTTATCAGTATAAACATGAGTTTGTATTTCTTTATCAACATATATTTTAGTATTTAAACTAATTTGTGTAAATTGACTTACACAAGTTTTAATTGGTAAATGTGATTCAAAATCAGTTTGAGTTTGTTTACATTGAAACTGATTAGTTTCATCCTCATCTTCAGAGAGATTTTCCATTACTATCGAATTTTTTAAGATATCAAAATCACATAAACAAGTTAAAATGTGCTTTGCAATTTCATCTTTATTTCCTTCACTGGAAATATTTAAAATGTCTGAAATTTTAACTAATTCCGAAAATTTGAAAGTATTACAAATTTCTTGTAATTTGTTTGAAAATTCTTCATCGCTAGGTTCAAAAGAAAATTCTGAAAAATTTAGAATTTTGTTACGGTTTAATCTAGAAAAATCATTAGGAAACAAAAGTTTAAATAATAACTTAATTTTGTTTGCCGTCACTAATTTAATTGACGTTTGAATCACATTTATTTCTTTCAAAAACATTTTAAATGCAGGATAAAAAACAATATTATATCATCATTTTAAAGAAAAGCAATATAAATACAAGAAATGCAATCTAACTATTCATAATAAAATATACTCAGTTATTCATAATGAAAATTTTAAAACACTACTCATCTCCGATATCGATAAACTATTCAATCATGCTAGTGAGAAAGAAACATAAGAGGATAAAAAAAAATATATCTACAGTACTTTCTTTCCATTTTCCACACAGTGTCCTTTGACCTTCATGATTGTGAAGAGAAGAAGTAAACAATTTTATTATTGCACTTCATGAATATTCATGATTAAGATTCGCGCACATTCACTTTTGTTTTCACAATTTGAGCACTACGGAATTGTAGGGTCATCGGTCATTTCCAGATTGGACACTGTAAGGTCATCTCGATCAACACTATGGGTTTCAGAGAGGCATGTGACGAGCTCGAGCCAACGTCAGCATTCTCACTGCGATGAGGTGTACAGGTAGTGAACTCAATCCTTTCTTCTTTCGTTTTTCACCGCGGACTAGGCACTTCTTTCGTCCGGGATGGGCGATTCTCTTTTTTCGTTCCCCGGGGGATGATGGATGAGGTTTTCTCAACGTTGTAGTCAGCCGGAAAATAGATAACAATGGTTTCCTCAGCAAGTAACCATCCTGGCGTCTTATAATAACAGAGCTTCATTTCTGTTATCAGTGGTGTATTTAGCTTTAATAATGCAGTCGTAAGCCATGTTACACACAAAAAATCTTTATTAATGGTAGTAGGCTGGTATCGATAACACTTCACATCCACACTCCGCAAGGGAGGGGGTGGACAAGACTTTGGACAATTCTGGAACAAATTACCAGGATCACAACATGATGGAAAAAGCCATGCGAAAAGCATTGCTCTCGCTTTTATACTAACACAGATTTGAGTAAACAGGCACAGTCGTTGGCATTCTTGTATCCTTACGCATTAAGGAAAATCATTTCATGCTTCCTTATATGGAAGTAAAAGGGGGAGAGATTCTATAAATAACTCAATCGTATGTTTATCAGCCTTGACTTCCCAAAATAGAATCTCTCTACGCTTATTCTTTAACAAAGACATTTTATTAAAACGAAAGAGATTTAATTCTTTTATTAATACAAAAGTATTATACTTTTTGTATTACATATATATATACATATATATATATATATATATATATATATATATATATATATATATATATATATATATATATATATATATATATATATATATATATATATATATATATATATATATATATATATATATATATATATATATATATATATAAAAATATTTAAATTGCCAGACTAACGAAGATTGAATCAAACGTGTAGGATATAATAGTGCAAATTGCACCAATATTTTTAATCGCTCATTCTGTAATTGAGTACTTGCAACTCGAAAAGAACTAGAGTTTTTATGCTTTTGGGATTAAATGCCATGGGATTTAAATCAGATTAGATTGGAAGCCTGTAAGCAACGTCACGTAAGTGTGTCGAGCCTGATTGGCTTATGGATCGACCCCATGTTATGATGTACATACGATACTTGCAGGTATTCAATTGTTGTTACACGTTTAAAACATCCAGACAACATCAGCAATACATTTCCCACCCATGGCCAAGCACTGTTTTCACAGGTCCTATCTTTTAATGGCCATGATAGGAATGCCGCGTAATTTTGATCTCAATCAAACGACGTGGACAGCACCTGATCTAATTTCGCTCTCACCAATTCTCTACACCACAATGAGACGTCTTTCAGTCACGACAGATTTAACGCGCCCCAATATACTTTTACTCACCGTTGTATTTCGGCTGCCAGAATCAAACTCACGACCTCCAGATCTCCACTACTGTTATCAACCGCACCCCACTGCAATGCATAACATCAGTGACATCCGTGGAAACTATTTTACCCAATTTTAAATTGTGACAGCATTATAAAGAAGTTAAATCTGATATTGACACTTTTCTTATGTGTTTCCACAAATAACATTTAAATCTTATCTTAAATTAATTTCAAAACTGTAAATTCAATTATGCAGCATTTTTAGTGAGAAGTTTCAATAAAATTCTTAAAGTTCTTAATTAGTCAATTTTGTTAAAAAAAAATAATAGCAAAAATTTTGCACGTGCAATGGCTATTCTTAAATGAAGACGATGTCACAAATAAACAATAATACCCTACTTCGTTTAAACAAAGTAAAGAGAAAGCTAACGTCAACAGTGAGTTTTTCATGGATAGCAAAGCTGTCTTTTAAAGATGCCTATATCAAGATGAGTTTTTGTTAAACCCAGCTTTTAGTATCCTTTGATGCATGCTTATAATCTTCATCCTTTCTTTCACGCTATACTCCATGTAGACAGAAAAACCCATAAAAATATATTTCTCGTTCTCAATATAGAGGTTTAAGCCGTTCCTGATAATAATCCCTTGTCATCACTGTCTTTAGTTGACTAAAGAAAGGAGGGTAAAAAGTTCGCCAAGAGGCTTTGCTTGACAAAGTTTGTCCATTTCCAACGTCGGTTAAAGCGCCATCTCGCTGATTACGCTGAAAACGCGATGCTCTCCGGAAAAAAAAATGTCTTTATCCGAAATAAAGTGAAGTAATTTGAGTGTCAAGTTGGTTAATCCCGAGCTATTCTTCTTTTCGCCGCTCTCATAAAGTTTTTTCACTTTTAAAAATGTCCACTTTCGGTAAAATACTTTTTTCTCTATTTCAAGCAAGGATTAATTAATTCAGGAAAAGTGTATTTGATCTCAACGCTTTTATTTTTATTTGGGTGTCTTCTTGAAAAAAAAAATGAGTTCTTTGAGGAGGTTGTGAAGATAGTCATTTAGTCTTAGAGCTGAAAAATGAAATGTTTAAGTACTTTCAATAAAAACTATTTTATTTCAAGTTTATTCGGAAGAAAAAATATGTTATCAGTGCTAATTTTCATTTTAAATAAGAATAAAAAAAACTAATAAAAGAATGTGGAATAAGGAAGTTTTATCTAGGGCATAAAATTTATAAATTTGATAAAAAAATAACATTACAATTTAAAATTAAATTATAAAGCAAAAACTTAAATTAATCTTTGCAATTTCATTTGCCAAGAAATTGATTTCGGCGATAGAAAAAGTCGATAAGCCGCCCGGAAATTTGGGTAAATTATGATTTCTTAAACTGGATTTTAGTATTATTTTTTTAAATTAAAAAAACACTACTAAAATTACCCCTTTAAAAAAACCATAAAGAAATAATGAGGAGCCCGCAAAACAAAGTTTCATAAATGCGATTCAGTAGTGTCATCAAATTTAAAAAGTCGTACCATTTAAAAATTTGATAGCTCAGTATCGTCAAGATTGATTTTGTCGAATTTTTTTTTTACTTAACATTAAAATAAATTATTACAAATTCAAAATGATGTTAAAATTTGTAAACTTTATATTTTAAACTTTTCGACTATATTTAGATCACTTTTCAGCCGAAGCTATTAGGGCAATATTTTCGAGAATACAAACACCCCTCATATTTAGAAATTCGAACATGTCACGAAAAATATATGTTCACTCAGTAAGTACGTTCATATGTCTAATTCAGAAACTTATGAAAAAACTAATGAATGGTTCAATGGCCTAATTTTAAATGTGTTAAAATTTAATCCAAACCATTTAAGCTTAAGATTGAAACATATTGCTAAATATCCTGACATAAATTTGTCAATTTGGTCATATGAAATAAAAAAGAACATCTGTGTTGCTTTCATATACTACTAATAATAATGATAAAATGTATCTCACTATTTTTCAGCAAAGGATCGGACATAGAAAACAAAACACTGAGAATTCAAGACAATTCTGTAACCTTTTCTGCTCAATACTTTAAATTCCTTAACTTTGTTTAATGAAAAAAAAAACTTGTTAATAGTGTTTTTGCACTAAAGACTAAATGCAAAATAAAAACATCCAACTGTATTGCACATTGGATACAACATTCGAAGATAAAATACTCTAAATTCAAGAAAATTATGGAACTCTTTCCACTCAATATTGATCGAATCCATCAATGGGGTAATATGAAATGTAAATGTGTTGTGTTGTATAGTGGTTTTTTCATATTATCAATTTAATGAAATATATCTTTTTATTACCTTTTTAAAATAGATATGCATATGAAGGCATGATAATCCCAAATAAAAGAAATTAATACAAAAAATATCTACCTAATATTTCAACATAAGTTTTATTAATTTTGTTGAATGAAATAAGAAAATAACGCTATTAAATTAGAAACGAAATAATAAAAAACAAAAATCCATCTTCTTCTATCTTGCGCAGCATTAAATAAACCTTTAAAAATAAAACAGCCTAAATTCAAAAAATTATGAAACATTTTGTGCTCAATATGTTAACTTAAATTCCTTAATTTATTTTTATGAAAAAACGAGCGTTTGTAGAGTTTCCGTTTTAAAAACCAAATACAAAATAAAAATCAATATTATGTATTAAGACATGGCCCTATATTTCGCCTTAATATTGTCCCATAATATTCAAATTGGAGCACGTATTATATTACCGGGTACTAGTGTTCCCCACCAGAGGAAATAATTATAGGCTTATTAGGCACCCCACAATCGCGGCCCTATAATTTACTATTTATATATACAATAGCGTTAAAATGAGAAAATTCGCGGTCAATATTAGATATTACAAGATGGCCCTATATATCTCCCCTTGAATCGTGAAACATTTGATATAACCTTCGAAGATAAAATAGTCTAAATTCAAGAAAACTATGCAATCCATTATTTCGGTAATAGGAAATATAAAATAAAATTGATGTTGCTTTCATATTTAAAAAAAAAACGAATGAAAAAAATTCTTTTTAATAGTAGAGGGATTGTTCTCAAAAGTAGATATGGGCGAGTCTCAGGAATCCTGTATTTCTTCAAACTTTTCTTATAAATATATAACATAATAAGCGAAAATTAATTCAAATAAAATTACAGAAATAACTATGCATTACTAACTTTAAGATACGTACAGTTTTGATCGCGAGTCACTTGCTTTTGGCTTTCATTTCTTACTTCAATTCTACATTTGACAACTTTTCACGAGTGTCGCTTAGAGTGTTTAACATACTTTTTATTTTTTTTTTCAATACGTATTCTGTTTAAAAAAAACTGAAAATCACTAAAAACATAATTTAATAGCTCAGCTGTACTATCATGTTTTCTTGAATGATATTTTTCGTGAATATTGACGTTTGCAAACAAATAAAGTTTGTCGCCAAATTTTGGCACGTCAAACCGTAACCATCGAAAATTGAAAAAAAAGGTATACAATCCAATTCTGCGAGTTACAAGTTAAACTAATGATGTAAGTTTGTTCAACTTTAAATAAGCTTTTGGAATATCACTAACAAAAAACTCGCAGAATTGGATTGTATACCTTTTTTTTCAATTTTCGATGGTTACGGTTTGACGTTTATATAAAAAGTTTGAAGTCATGTAAGTTAATGATTCCTGAGATCGGCCCATATACCTCCTAAGGCATAATAGTCTGAATTCAAGAACTTTCTGCTTTCTATCTTAATAGAAGTTTATTAATTTTGTCATATGAAACACGAAAATAACGTTTTGAGTGATACAAACTAAAAATTAAATAACACAAGACAAAAATCCTCTGTCATGTACAGAATTGGATATACCTTTAAAAACAAAACAGTCCGATTTTTTTTAAATAAAAGAGAGAAAGAAATATGAAACTTTTTTTCTCAATACTTTAACCTAAATTCACTAATTTTGTTTATGAAACAAGAAAATAACGCTAATGCGCTGCTTTCATATTAAAAACTAAAACAGACAAAACTGAAATCGTTTTTTCTTTCATCCATGAAGATCCCCTCTAAGACAAAATGAATTCCTCGCACTGTACCCATGTACATGCGTGTCCATACAAGGAACCATCTGTTTCGTCTGTTCAGTGCCTCTATGGATCCCACCCCTACATATGAAAATGTGCAAAAATGAAAAAAAAAATAAGTAAAACAAATCTCTGAAGGTAAAGAACAAGTTCGAACAGATGCTGTGGACGTTCAAGCAAGGACACGTTGTTTAGTTTCTTTATCTAGGACGCAAGATTTCATTTTTGCATAGCTTTTGCATAGGAATAAGAAAGCTGGTGACAAAACAGTTTGTTCATTTCTTCATCTTTATCATATTGTTCTTCTGCAAACAGATATTACCTAAACCAAAGTTTTCTAGTTCTTAGAATGCTTGGATAGCCAACTTTTTTTTAACTTATAATATTAGATTTGGGGCTTCGTTTGAAGAAACTGAAAACTTTTTTCTTTCGTATATTTTCTTCAAAACGCAACGACTAAGTGCACAATCAAGATTAAAATTTTGTTATCGTCTTATTATGTGAATGCAAGCTGTTCATAAAAAATTTTGTAACTACTATTCTTCTTTATTGAGGTAAATAAGATGTTATATATAAGAAGTCTCAGTATTTTACTAAAGACTAAAAATTTTGTTCTTAATCAAAGTCGCAGGAATTTATTAATATTTTTTGCAAATAATTATTACATTTTTTAAGTTTCTAACGCATATTATTTTAACTACTGATGACAAAATCAGGAATGAGGAAAGATATGAAGGTTCTGTGATTCTACCTCCAATTTGAATATATATATATATATATATATATATATATATAAGAAGAAAGTGGAATGATAACACATAGCCAATCACAGAAGACTTCTGGTTAGTAGCGCACAAGGCAGCCAATCAAAAGTGAGAACGCATGTGTGTGAAAAGGTAGTAATTTTTAATAATGCTGTCTTCAGAAATGTTACAACTAAACTTACCAGCTAAATTTTGTTGCGATTTTTATTTTGTATTGAATGTGTTAAATATATTGAACAGAATTTACTTTAAAATACTTATATCTTTTAGAAGAAATGAATCACCGTTAATATCCTAGGCGATATCAACAGCGGCATTCGGTTGAACATAATTTATCAGCATAAAATTACCGGGAAAATAATCGTTGTGCTATCAATACGCGACAGCGGAATGCGCGGCGATGAAACGTTGAAGAATCAAGATGTTTAAATGAAAACGAATAATATGGAAAAGGAATTGATATAAAATGTTGTATATAAGGAGGTTTTGTAAATAGTTTTAAATTTTATCATTGTTTTCCCTTACTTTTAATTGTTTTTACTAATCGTTCAGCCAGAAATATTAATTAACAGTTCATATTTCTTTGACATATTTCTGAAATATTGCATAAAAGTGCAAATCATTGGTACACAAAATGATGTGAAAAGAAAAATCAATGAAAAATGTACATAGCTAGGTTTTGTGAATATGCAGAGATGAAATAATTTTTAATTTTGATGTTTCCACCCTAATTTTTTTTATAACAATTCAGACAAAAATGTTTATTGATCATTGATAACATAATTATTTCACTTTATATTTGTTTTTTTATTAGTATTCAATATGACAAAAAAATTTAATTGCTTAATTTCATTTGTCGAATTTCAGTTACATATGTTTTTATTATGTAATTTGCTTTTTGTCTGATTGAAACTAAAATATTTGACAGTATTGAAGTTAATTGAGCAATTACTTGCAATGGTTTTTGCTTTTGAAATATTACTCAGCATCACTTATTAATATTATAGGTTTTAATTTGTGTGCCATATTTTAAAGTTTTTTTCATTAGGTTTTAATTGTTTTCAGTATAAAATTTAAATCACTGGGGGGGGGGGGGAGATGAAGCACCATATAGGGAGCGTCCGGCATCCTACAAGATCTACAATGATTTGAGTTAGGGGTAAAAATATACTTGAGGGTGCCCCTTGGCGAAATTGGCGACTTACGTTTGGCGCCATTTCTGTTTGCGCGGAGCACCGTGGTAACAGGAATGGCTGAAAAATATAATGATATTTCAATAAAACATTGGAAAATTTCAACAAAACATCAGCCAAAACTTTATAAAATTGCAATGAACCCGATATGAGCAAAATTAATAAACCCAATAAAATGCATTTTGAATCGAAACAAAAATTAATGGAGTAAGCACAGAAAGAAAAGGAAAAAAACAACTCACTTCTTCGTTAAGCTTGAATATCTTCAGATTTAGGTGCACCAAATTCTCAAATAGCAGTTAGATACTGTCTAAATTTATCATGCATAGAATTTGTGTACCTCCATCGCCACATAAATTCGGCGAAATACTAATCGAAAATAGCGTCTGTGGTACCGGATTGGCGATGACATTTTTTCTTAAGTCCCTTTTATGACTGTTCACATACCTTCGATCTTGTTGACCAGAGGCAAAAGTAACCTTACCAGCGGGTATCCAACGTAGAACTAACAGACCTCTGAAATTACATATACCATTGAACATTTAAAAATTACGCTAAAATCTACACCAATCAGAATCACGATAGGGTTTCAACATCGGCCAGCTTGGCGATCAACCGCAACTACAACTTGGCGAGAATCAAAGGGCCCCCTCAGTGTACACGAGTTAGGGCTCCGCCACGCGTGTTTCGGATACGGAGAATAATGTCCGGCTAATACCCTATAGTAATGCGTTAAATAATATTGCTTCCTCGTTTTATATAAGTTTATAATATTGTTTGTATTAAAATTGCTTTTTATAAGTTTATAATGCTGGTATTAAGGACCTCTGACATTTTACAATCCTATCATATGCTCTCTATGTGATGTTGGTGCAGAAAAATTGCCAGCTAATCTCCAGGAAAACAATTTTAATTTTGTTCGCGAAACAAACAAAAATGTAATTGCGTAGCAATTATCGGGGATTGGTGAGAGGCAGCGAGCAGGGAGCGGAGCCCTCTAGTATATATATATATATATATATATATGTAATAAAAGGGCTAAAATCCCTGTTCTCAGTGTTATAGTTAGCTTAAATAATGCAGTCGTAAGCCATCATACGTTCTAAAATGGTTAATAAGTTTATAATGCTGGTATTAAGGACCTCTGACATTTTACAATCCTATCATATGCTCTCTATGTGATGTTGGTGCAGAAAAATTGCCAGCTAATCTCCAGGAAAACAATTTTAATTTTGTTCGCGAAACAAACAAAAATGTAATTGCGTAGCAATTATCGGGGATTGGTGAGAGGCAGCGAGCAGGGAGCGAGCCCTCTAGTATATATATATATATATATGTAATAAAAGGGCTAAAATCCCTGTTCTCAGTGTTATAGTTAGCTTAAATAATGCAGTCGTAAGCCATCATACGTTCTAAAATGGTTTATTAACGGTAGGTTGGTATGGATAACAGTTCACATCCGCTCTCCACAAGGGAGGGGGTGGACAAGACTTCTGACAATTCTGGAACAACTTATCAGGATCACAACATGATGAAAAGGACACGCAAAAACTAGTGCTTCCACGTTTTATACAAACACATTTTGGAGTAAACAGGCACAGTCGTGTAACCTTACGCGTCACCGAAAATCATTTAGTGCTTCCTAATATGGAAGTGAACGGGGGAGAGATTCTAAAAATAACTCAGTCGTATGTTATCAGCCTTGAATTCCCAAAATAGAATATCTCTACGCTTATTCTTTAACAACGACATTTCATGAAACGAAAGAATTTTAATTCTTTTATTAATGCAAAAGTATTAATAATTTTTGTGTTACACACACACACACACATATATATATATATATATGAAAAACCGTTATCCAACTTAAATAGGGGGATTTTGAGAGAGAACTGGTTGTAAGATTTCTGTTTACGTAACTGAACTTAATTTATTCAAAACATGAAGCCATGTTGACTCCAGGGAACTTTTGGAATTTTCTTCAGGATTATTTACTTCCAAGAATTTATACTTCCAAGAACTAATTTTTTAATTGGAAAATTGAATATTTATGGCTCAGTGTGAGAGAACAACTTTCGATGTTTCAAAATTATTAAGAAACGTTTATTTTAAGCTATGATTTAGTATGAAAAGACTCGCCTGACGGATTTTCTTTTTAGAAACTACTACTTAGAAGTTGTTGTCTTTGTTTTTAATGAAAAAAGAAAATTATGCATTCTAAGCAAAAAATCCAGTTTTGTTTGTTTTTTAAAAAATTCCATTCTTATTTTGAAAAATTTTTACTTTTAGATCATTGTTTTAAAATTAACTTTGTATTAAAACTTAATATGCGTGTGTCCTAGAGCTGTCCAATGGTCTGTCTGGGAACATCCATCACAATTTTGATTCTCTACAGAGGAGATAGCTCTCTCGATTTGGTAGACCGATGAAGTCATGCACTTCATGGTAGAACAGTTTAACTAAGACCTATGCCGCGTAACCTCGGTCCCTTCGCAGGCTAATCAAATTGGCCACCCATTTACTCTCTGTCCACTGCCGGAGCTTGACTCCGATGATCTATAGTCTTACCAGAGATTAATTATTTAGATAGTTTAACTTAGGAAACTGAATCATTTTTATTTTAATTATAAACGATTTGTATCATCTCTACTAAAGGTATTTTATTAAAAATTATCAAATACAATTAATCTATGCAATTAAAATGTTTGTTGTTTAAGGTTGCTGCCAAAAATCATTCTTGTGTTCGAATTTTCAATGTCCATTAAATGAAATTTAACTACAAACTTAATATTAAATTTAAATGAAACGGCATGCAATTTCATTCTTCCAACATTTTAAGATCAGGGACATTTTAAAATAAATTTAAACTGCAGAAAAAATATCCAGCAGTATTTAATTGCAGGATATAGGTCCTTAAATCTGATCACTTAAGCGGTAAATTAGACAAACAGGAAATGACACAACAATACACAAAATATTTTTATAAAGTGAAAACGCGTTATTCTTTCATGTGGTGTTTAATTTTTATAGATATATTTCTTCCATATTCTGTTACTCTAATTTTTTTCTTGTTAGCAACATTTTACAGCAAAAATGGCGGAAATTTAAATTTTTTTAAAGTTTTGAGACATTTTAATTAATTCTAGAAGAAGCTGCTGAAACAGTTTTAATAATTACAACGGAACCGCATTCTTTTTAGAGGCCAAAAATTTTATAAAATGGCATCATCTAATTGAAAATGTATCAGGAAGTAAATATATTTATTCATCATCATGCAACTTTTGTTAACATTTCTTCCATCATTCTAGCGATTCACAAAAATGTTAAAGAAATAAAACACAACTCAAACTCAATCACTGCAACAGAAGAAAGAAACCAACTCACACGCACCAATAATAGCGTTGATTATTAATTCAAGAATACCGAACATCGAGAAATATGATTTCTTTAACATAAAAACGAAAAAGAACTTTAAAAAAATGATTTAGAGTAGCAAAAGACATGGCGAAAATTCTTTCAATTTTCCAGGAAACGTCCGAAGTATGAAATAAATAGAAAGGAACGAATACATAAGAAAAAAAAAGTTAAAAATTCTCTACATCTTATTTTGTTGTTCTTAGAATCCAGTGATGCGATGAATTCTGTTCGATTTTCCTCTAGGTTCCTACCCCAGCTCATTTAAATATTGTCCCGGTACAAGTAAAATCTAATTTCAGAAGTCGTTTTCTTTCATTTTAACGCTAGCTTTATAGTGACATGGGAAGAAATGTTGCCGACCGAAGCCTTTTTGTGTTGAAAAATGGTGTGTATATGCATAGAAGCGAGATAATATTTATTCCCAAGACAAAATATATAGACTTTTGTTACGTTTTAACCTTCATTACTACTTTGATTGTAAAGTTCTTTTTATTCAAATTTACTTGCGGTTGAAAATGGAAATTATTCTAACATTAGGATTCTTTTTTATTCATTTACAAAAGTTAGTAAGGGCTTATGAAATTACCTATATGGCTTTTCCTTCAACCAATGAGATTGCGTGTTATAGTGCATTAAAGAAATCCCTTGAAACCAAAATACGTTTTATTCGAAATTTTTAAAAATGACGTTTCTAAATTTCGTTTTTTTTTAAAGATGCAGAGAATGAAATGAATGTATCTAAGTATTTCAAATTTATTCCATCAGAGATTTATTTTTTGGGGGGTACTTTGTAGCTTAAATTTGCATTCTAGGATTATTTTCAGGTGCTTTGAACCCACGTGCTATTATATTTTATGTTTTTATTACTTAAATTACATCTAAGAAACTTTCTAAACGCAAATTTTCCCCGTTGTTAAACAAGTATGATATTCGTAAATTTCATTACTTCTAAAAATTTGTTATGAAATAAATTAGTATTGGAAGTCAAAAACCACTAAGCATGTTTGTATTAAACTAAAAACCAAATAAAATGTTATAAAATAATTTGTTTGCTAAGTTATTTTTTTCAAAAATATCGTAGAATATTATTTTAACACAGTTGTAACGTTAACATAACTATTTGGAAATTTTATTTAAAAAAAAAAGCAAATTTTGAAAACAATTTATAATTGTATTTTACGGCAAATAGAATTAAATTAAAATTTTCAAGTAATATTTTCCTTCATGGTATATTTTGTAATTATTAAAAATAATATCTTAACAAAACATTTTTGAAAGCTTTGGAAGTAGAAAAGAGTTAGTATTTTATTTAAACTCAAATTAAAAACAAATGGAAGCTTTTATACATAAGTTGCAAGATGTATCATTTCATTTACGTAAAGATAAAAATGAAACAGTTTTCTATCCAGACAAGTACAATTTAAATGAAAATTAAATTGTAAAACATGGAATTAATCTAAACAGATACCTTTATCTAATTATTTTTAACAAATATAGTTAAATTTCTTACCATGCTGGGGCACCTTCATTCACAGCTGATTAAATCCAATAGGTTTTGCAGAGAAAAAATTCTTAGAACAAAAGACTGTTAATTTCATATGAAATAGTCTAAGACGGTAATTTATATTATTTATAAATTGAATTATGCGTAAGAAATTTTTTTAATGTATTAAGATATTTCAATTTATTCCATTTTATGTAGAATTAACAAAATAGTAATAGTTTACAAAATATATGCATGCTTTATTTTAAAAATAAATATTTCTTACGCAGTAAGAAATTACGGTAAAAATTACTGATACTCAGAATGTCAGTACTTTTACCATTAAATAAATTTTTTTCCGCAAAATTTAAAAAAAAAAAAATCTGATTTATCGTAATTTTTACCATAATATTTACTGTAAAAGCATTGAAACCTTGGAATTAAATAAATATTACAGTAAAAATTATTGTAAGCAATTTTATGATGAAAATGAATTAATACGGTAAAATGGAAGCAGCCTTTAGGGGTCATTACTTTTTATCGTAAATTGATTCGAAATTTTCACCGTTTCAAGTCAAAACTTTTGTTTTCCGTCGATGGATCAACATAATCTTGATGGTAACTCTCAATAATTCAAATATGAACCATTATATTTTTTGACGGTAGCAAATATAAGTTGGAATTTGGACAGATTTATGATGGTCCAATATAAGATTAATAACTTGTTTTGATGGTTTGTTTATGCTGAACCATAAGAAATTTTAATCATAGTTTCTTAAAAAAGAAATGTTGGAACTATCGTGAGCCTCCATCACTTCAATGTAGAAATTCGGACTGATTTATGATCGCCCAATATAAACAACCAAGTTGTTTCGATGGTGTATTTCTGGGAACAACCAGAATTCCCAAAGAACCGGCTAACTGACATTTTAGTTAATTTGAGTAAATAAGCGTTTAAGTTTATGCTTCCCTCCTTTTTGTTTTTTCGCTCAATCTTTTTCTTTTTAGTATGTTTTTGAAAACATAACTCAGAAAATTTTGAAGTTCCATTTATTTAATTTTAACTCGTTTATAAAGGAAGATTTTAATGAATTTTCGTAAGTAGTATTTGCTTGTTTTCACGGACGATTTTTAATATTTTTCATGAAATCTAACTTTGTTTACATAGATAAAATAATTATAAATGTATTTAGGCCTATCTTCATACAATAAAATTTTAGCAATCTCTAATTTGGAGAAAACTGGTAACAAATTTTTATCTAATCTTGTTAGTCCGAAAACCAATCAAAAATGATTCAGAGGCAGCGTGAGTTCAACTTCCGTGGAATAGATATTTTACCGGTATGCATCATTCGGTCATCGGTTTTTTTCATTATCAACTTCTTAGTCTTAAATCTAGAAAACAAGAGAAAATCTGTTAAAAGAAGAAGGTCACATTCACATTCAAGAAGAATTCCTTTAAGCGACACTAATCAGCATTTGCGCAAACTGCACAAACAACGAAAATCTCTCGTGGTTAGCCCGCCAACAATGGATCTCTGATATGTTTCTACCAAAATATAATTTGCATCAGCACGGCAATCCCTGCTGACAGGGAGCAAAATAAAGTTTAACTATCTGCATCTGTTATTTCGTTCTTATGTAGACTTAATCTGTCTCCCCTGAGCTGTACCAATTTTTATGAAAAACTTGCCATTCGTTTTGTCAAACATATAAGTATGCTTATTATTTCGTATTTGACACTTAATATTTTAAGCATGCGCACACATCCAGAATCTTGATGAGCCCCTACTTATTTACAACTTAAAAACAATAATTCGAAGGATAGAAAAAATTCTGAAACATGAAACAAAACCAGAAACAAAAAAATTAATACAATAAACCTGTTTAATGGCTATTTTTTTTAGTCTTTTTTTAGTTCTTGACTCGTAAAAAAATATAAATTCCCCCTCATTGTATGGAAGCTGCTGTTTCAGGTTTTCCGTTATGTCCAAATTTTTTCTCAGCGCGACTTAGCGTTCAATGCCAAGCAAGAGATTTTCTAGGGTTATTTATTATTTATTTATCGCCAAGACACTTAGACGGTACTTCCATGCAAAGAATTCTCAAATCATGTCACTTAGCCTATAGTTCCACTGAGTATCTTTGGAATGAATAGATTTAGCAATATAAATGAATATTATATAGTTAAATAAAGCTAAAAATAAGAAATTTCTTCGAGAAATCTCTATTCTTTTAAAAATGTCACTCAGCCGGTTCTTCCACTAAGCTCTTCGATTATCGTCCTACCTATCTCTTTCAATAATGTAAAATATAAAGTGTGAATTTGTGTTTAAATTCGGATCAACTTGTTTCAATTGAAATACAGCATACAACAATTGCTTTCATCAACAGAAATCAACAAAATGCTTTCATTTTATTTCAAACCATACAAAATATTTTTAGAAACTAATAAATACAACGAATTACAGCGAATGAAGAGCCATCGACTTAGTGATTGAAAGTTAGGCACGAGTTAGTTGTGGATCCTGAAGCAATCGTAAGTTGGTAAAATGAGCGTTGCACGGTCCATTTAATACTGTCCCGCCCCTTGATTCAGCTGGCCAATTTGAACTACAGGTTGCGTACAAATTGGCTCGCTTCGTCGAGCGCTTACATTATCTGTGAGGTATCTAATTCAAAAGTTTTACCCACGCTGGCAATTAAAACTACTGATTAACTACTAGCTGTAGATCGTGTGTCTCTCACAAATACTACCATCTTAATTTTGTGTCGTGGATGAACAGAAAATTAACCAATATTACTTTTAAAATAAACAACTGTGAATAAAATAACTATAAATTTTAATAAATTGTTACAAATACATACTTACAAGAAGTAGAGCACTTCAAGCCCCTCTTAGAGAGGAAAAAAACACAGGAACAGGTAAAAAACAAGTGTACCACTGAAATAAAGCCAATTGAGTTAATAACCAATATATAACCAATATATAATGAGCCGTGCTGGCTCAGAGGATAAAGCGTTCGCCTTTCAATGAGGTAAACCGGGTTCAAATCCCAGCGATCGCTGGTCGATACGAATTCCGCTGCCGGTTTGCACTGACCACAGTGCAGACGTAAAATACCCACAGTGTTAGATGGATCATGGGTTACAGTTAAATTGCCGTCGGGCTAACCGTGGGAGGTTTTCATGGTTTTCCTGTAATGCAAATGCAGGTTAGTTCCATCGTAAGTCCTCCAAGAAGGAAAATTACTCCCACTACTTGATCCAGGAGTTCCCTTGTCTCCTGGATTAGGTTCAAAATTACAACGCTACGGAGGTGAACATTAGTAGTCGTTAACCAAAAAATTGGGTTGGCTTTAAGCGACAGTTGTGATAACCAATATATAACCAATATATCTGCCATATTTATATATGACTTGAAATATACGATGCCCCATACCATTATACCGATTCTCGGAGGATAGTAGTAGTAATATTTGATGACAGCTTTAAATTCTACAAACTGTAACTGTCTGTTTTCGGCATATACCATCATACTGTTTATAACTCACTCACGTTTTCTTGGAAATTGAGATCGGGAAATAGATCAAGCCATTCCATGACGTGCAACTAACTATCCTAAAACCATACCAGTGAAACTTTTTCAACTAAGAATGAAAGCGTTGTTCCGCTATCAATTCCAACTTGGGTCATCAGTTAACAATGAAAATGGCAGTCAATGGATTCTGCATTTTTTGGTATTCTGTAGCCTTTATATCCATGTAACCTACGGAAAAAGATAAACTAAGAATAGGGTTATAGATAAAGCCATCCCTCACCATTAACTTCTTAAGGGTCACGCAATTTTAAAAAAAAAATGGTCATTAAAGGGCCTATTTATTTTCTCAAGAAAATTATATAAAATTAAATAGAAAATACACGTATTCATTTTTAATTTTTGAGTTAATTTTTAGTTTACATGTTTGATGAAAACCGACATCTAGTTTAGATTAAACTAATTATCTCTAAACACATTACAGATAGCCTGGTACTGCCATCTGGTGTATAGAATGACAAATAAATATAATTCGGGGCATATAGGAAACAAATAATTTAAATTTTTGGCGCGCTACTTTTGAGCACTTTAGCCTAGAAGTATCATAGACATGAAAAAAGTAGGTGAAGGAAAGGGAAAAGAAATGGAAAGGGTTAATACCTTTTCACCTTCCTGTACAACAGAGAAGAAATTCGATTCTTTTCTCAAAACTGTTTGAGCTATCAAAATTATTTTCTTCGACTCACTACTGTTTGTGGTTAGCATTCAACTCGGGCTACCGTTAATTTTTTTAATTTCTAAAATTTCTTTTACAATAAATAAAACGAAACAGTTGATAAGAAAAGAGAAAAAATCTTCTTCATTGTGGAGACTCAATAAAGGTGGAAGAATGCTAGGGTGGGGAAATATGACATGATTTCCTCCATTTTGCCGCATAAAAGCTACCAATTACCGAAAAAAATTCTACATACTCATTAACCGTCATTTGCAGAATTAACTAGTGATCCAAGTTATATTTTCCATCAAAACAATGGAAAATTCATGCTACAAAATCTTCACTAGTAAGGTTTTTGAATAATAGGGTGCATGTCATGTCATGGAATTGCCTGCCCTTTTCTCTGATCCCCGCGAAAACGTAAGAGGATATCCCCATGTAGGGCTGCATATGCCAAAGACTGACAGTTTCAGTCTTTGGCGGAATTGAAAGCTGCCATCATTGGAAACTGGGATAAAATTGGTGCTGCTAGTGTTCCCTATGGATTGGCGAATGTTATGCAGCATCCTATATTTCAAGCCATATATAAATATGGCGTGTCTATTGGCTATTAACAGAAGCGGCTTTATTTTATCGAGATACTTTTGTTTCTTCTTTTTTTTATATATATCAGTTAGAGAATTCTCCTTCTTCAGAGAGGAAGGGGCAAAAAGGGAGTAACTCCTTGTGAATATGTATATGTGAGCACACACACTTTATTTGCACTGCTGGCCACCCAAATTGCAACACCAAGAAAGACAAGAGATATTACAGCAAAATTTATTTTGTAGATAACATGTTGACCAAGTATCAAATGATTAAATTTATGGACTTCTGTGAAGTGTGGTTCCTGCCAAAATCAGTAGCCAGAGTAGCCGCCATTGTTGGAGACCACCGCTGCCACACGCCACGGTATTAATTCAAAGAGACTTTAGATGTGTTCTTGGGGTGCAGCAAATCAAGCAGCCTCCACACGTTGCCAAAGTTGATCCGGTGTGGCAGCTGGGGATGTAATCTGGGCCAATCGTTGAGAAATCATGGATGACATGTTTTCTATCGGCGAAAGATCCAGAGAGCGAGCTGGCCCAGGAAGCAATTCAATCTGGCGATTGACGAAGAACCCTTGGACAATGCGTGCCAAGAGTGGTCGTGCATTATCCTGTTGAAATATGGCTGTGGACAAGCTCTGAAGGTAAGGAAGGACAACTGGCTCCAGCACCTCGGAGATGCAGCACTGGCTGTTTGAAGTACCGGCAAAGCGTACTAGAGGAGTGCGTGAGTGATATCTAATACCGCCGCATACCATTATACCCGGTGCAGGACCAGTGTGGCTGAGCATAACGCAGCTGTTCAGCATCCTTTCTCCACGGTGTCTCAAGACTCGAATGCGAACATCGTGGTGTTGCAGACAGAAGCGTGACTCGTCAGTAAAGACATTTTCATTCCATTTCGTCGTCCACATCCTTCTTTCATCGCACTATTGGCGGCGGAGACGTCTATGGTTCCGCGTCAAGGGTAGACGAAGCAATGGTACGTCTTGCGGACAGACCACTCTGCTGTAAACGGCGTCGAATTGTACCCGCAGACACTGGATGATGCGTTACAGACTACATGTGCTGTGCTATGGTTTTTGATGTGACTGAGCGATCAGTCACTACCATGCGTACAATTCGCCTGTCATCACGTAAAGTAGCGCACTGAGGTGGATGCAATTGAACACGTCGGTCCGTCGTACCTTCCTGCATCCAACGATCACATATCCGCATTACAGTTGTTTGGTTTCGTCCAACACGACTACTGATTTCCCTGAAAGATAATGCACAATCTCGGTAGGTCATTTTCCTTCCTCTGTCGAACTCGGATACTTGATCAAAAGATGATCGCTGTTTTCTACGAGACACAATTGATCGCATTTGGAAAAAACCACAAAAAAACCACATTTGCCGAACTTGAAATCGTCGAAATCTCCAAGCCTTAAATAGCGCTTTGAAGTGGCGCCACAGGCGCGCGTAATGTGCGTCTGCGCTGAAATTCTAATCATTTGTATATCTCACCTCCGCTAATGCATATTGTAAATTTCTTGTTATTTGCATTCTTCCTTCAGGGTGTTGCATTTATGGTGGCCAGCAGTGTATATTTATATTTTGTTACCATTGGTTTATTTTGTGTCGATTTATAGCACAAACCTTGAACACTAATTCTGAGCAAATTTTCTGCAAACTTAGTAAAGTGAACCATGTTAATGTGAACCATGTTAATTCAAGTTGACCCCTAGTATAGAGTAATCAAGTTTATTGACATGCGATAATATGATTGACATAAGCGCAATATTAAGGTTGCAGAAATTTAAAATGATCTTGAGGTTCAACATGCTCTTAAAACTTTTAACGATGTTTATAAATTAGCCCTTAAAAAGTAATCTGTAATACGGAAGTTTAAGTAATATATCATAAAACGATGATTATGAAGTAGCACTTAATAAAGTATTCTATGTTATGGTAATTTAGGTGCTGTATCATAAAACGATGATTATAAATTAGCATTTAATAAAGTAGTCCATATTATCGTAGTTTAAGTGCTGTACCATAATTTTTTTTTTTATAAAATGACTGGCTTTAAAGCAATAAAAAACAAAAGAGCTTTTATTAAGAGCCCCATAGCTAAAAAAAAGCGTAGATGGTGCATTCTCTATTTAAGTTTTCCGACATTCTAAAAGCACCTTCATAATTGTTTCTCAGTTTAATTTAATCAGGGGGCGGCAAAGTTAACAGCTGATAAATAAGCAAATAAATCCAGGAGGAGTGCCTACTCCAGTTAATTCGAGTCATTAAACTTATCTCGTGGAAACTAAGCAATTCGAGAAGAGTTTGATTCTGCTGAAGCTGTGGTCTGCAATACGTCGATCTCGAATCCGGAATCAGACAGGCGAGCGAAAACGGAGTGGGTGCGTGAAATTCTTTTCGACGTTTTCATCCGTCACGTCTTTCGGGAAAAGAGGTGAGTTGGCGGATTTTGACGATTTTGTTTTTCGCCAATGTGTATTTTTTACTCTGCTTTTGGAAGCCCTAACACCAACCTATTTGAGGAACGTGTGAAAAATATTCATAGATAAGGTTAACGCTGATAAGCGAACCGCAAAATAAGGTGAAGAGCTCTTCAGAATTTAGATCCAAAAAATAGATTTTGAACATCTTCATAAGAATATGAGAGGCTATAGCTCATGATGAGATTTATTATCGCAAATCTTATTCCCCGAATATTGCTGAACTATACAAATAATTTAGGAAAAGCAGTAACCAAAATTTGAAACATTTTGTTGTATATATATATATATAATTATTAAAAATATATATATTATGTCTATATATCAAATAAACTTATAAATTTTCTTAATTTTTATTATTATTGGGTTGTTCGATAATTTATGTCGTTTTTTTCTCATAGATGACTTGAATTGCATATTTAATGTAGTAGTGATTGCGTGGCTTATATTATTGTATACTATTTTAAAGATTAGGCTTTGGACTTTTTTTAGTCAAAACCAGAGCGTCATTAGTAAACAACAAGTTGGTTAAAAAATTAGTTGAAAATGGACACTCAAAGAGAGCGTTATCGTCATATTTTATTGTTTTACTTCCGAAAGGGCAAAAATGCGGTGCAAGCTCGGAAGAAATTGTGTGAAGTTTATGGTGAGGACTGTCTTACTGAACGCCAGTGTCAGCGTTGGTTTGCTCGCTTTCGTGCTGGAAATTTTAACGTGCAAGATGCACCACATACTGGTCGTCCAACCACTACTGATGTCGACAATATAAAGGTTAATCGAAGTCAACCGGCGTATGACAACTCGAGAGATAGCAGAGAAGCTCGACTTATCGAATTAAACCGTTTACTTGCATTTACAACAGCTTGGTTACGTAAACAAACTGGATGTTTGGGTTCCTCACGAATAAAAGGAAATCCATCTCACCAAACGCATTAACATATGCGAATCTTTGCTGAATCGTAACAAAAATGACCCATTTCTGAAAAGAGTCATAACGGGTGATGAAAAATTGATTGTTTACGATAACGTAGTCCGAAAACGATCATGGACCAAGCAAGATGAACCCCCACAATCGACATCCAAAGCCAATATACACCAAAAGAACATTATGCTTTCTCTGCGGTCTGATTGCAAGGGTATAGTCTACTTTGAGCTGCTTCCAAGGAATAAAACTATTGATTCAAATGTCTACTGTCGTCAACTATCGAAATTGAACGAAGAAATAAAAAAAAAAAAACGCCCTGAACTGGCTAATCGCAAAAGAGTTATGTTTCATCACGATAACGCTAGACCTCACACATCTTTGATAACTCCTCAAAAATTAATGGAGCTAAATTGGGAACTGATGCCACATCCACTCTAAAGCCCTGACTTTAGCACCATCGGATTACCATTTGTTTCGATCCCTTCAAAACCATTTGAATGGTAAAACTTTCGATTCCGATCAGGCTATTAAAAATGAGTTGCTTTGGTTTTTAGAAGCGAAGAACTCGCTTCTAAAAACCAAAGCTTCTTCGAACGTGGAACTTTTCAACTTACCGAAAGGTGGCAAAAGGTCATCCAACATAATGGTCAATATATCATAGATTAATGTTTGTTGTTAATATACAAAAAATCACATTGAAAAACATGAAAAAAAACGACATGAATTATAGAACAACCCGATATATATATTATTATATATGCGTTTTCTTTTCTGCTTTCTTTTTATCCGTTTTGTCTTTATTGTGCTATATATATATATCTAGATGTATTTTCAAAAGGACTTACATTTTCGTAACACTGTTTGTATCGTTTTTTTTCTTCATTTGATTATGTGCCTGAAACTGTGAAATTATTTTTCTGTTAATAGAAATGCTCAGAGATGTTGAGATAGTTTTCAATAACCTCTAACATTTTAAAAGGGTCTTTTATGACGAATTTTTTTTTTCTATAACTTTTTTTCTTAACATCTTTTGAAAGTTTTTTTCTTAAATTTTCTCGGAGTGTAATGTTTTGCATATAAATTTTAATATCATTTTTAATTGTCATAATTACTATTAATTTTGGGTAATTGTTAATTTCGGTGTTTTTGTTTCTTAAAATTTCACTAATATACATATTAATTTAAAGATTAAAACTGAGAATCAATAGATAAGCTAACTGATTCTCTTTTTTAATTTAAAAATATTTTTGATTACTTCGAAGAGTTCATATTGTTTAAAAAAATATAACTTTAATCTTATCATTTCCTCTTCAATTAAATAGATGAAATGATGAAAGCAATTTTATGTTACTGAAAATGTTCAGTGCTTGGTAGGTGGTGTGAAAAAATGGCCAGCATGAAGTCTGAAGCTTCAAATCTTTTTCAATAACTTCGCATGCTTTTCATATTAAAAAAAAACTAATTTGTGTTTTATTTTATTAAAAGAATTTTGAAAACTACACCGTGAGTGTATCATCACACATTCTACTAGTTTTTTATATTCGCTTTTCATAATTATAAGCTTGCGAAAATTGTGTTTTTGTAATATAATTTTATAAATATGCATCACAATTTAAGGATCCTAAGGATCACTTGATCGACGAGTTCAAATTAGCATACCTCAAGAATTGAAAAACGGAAATCCTATTAAAATGTATAAAAACTGGAAGACTTGATTTTTTACCTAAAATCATATTTGAATTTTTAATTTTTTTTTTTTCGAATAGAAAAAACACCTAAAATACTTTCCTAGTAGCTGAATAGAGCTTTTAAACGTCTTATCTAAATAAATATAATTAAACAAAATGCAAGTCAGTCCCCTGAACAAAATACTAAAAAGAATCAACACTTTTTTTACGCAGCATACTTCTTTTTAAATTCTGTTGTTCATGAGTTAGCTGAAAATTCTCTAATATTTTATGATTCTATTTATAATTCTGGTTGATCTCAATAAGCATCGTTTCTCGTGTCATTAGTAATGCATTATCAGAAACAAACAAAATTCATTCGGACTCGTCCAATCCTAAAATTTCCATTTAAAATCGCGCATTTCGGCAAATTATTTAAACCTTCAGGAGATGTATTGACAATCGTCTGCAAAAAGAAAAAAAAGTTACTATAAAAGAATTAGAAGAGAAGCGTCACGATCTGCCACTGTTGCCAACGCCTAACGGCACAATTATTACTTTGTGGAATGTCGTTGTGCAGATGCATCATTAGAGCTCGCGCCTTTAACGATATTCTAATGAGAGTTTTTGAGGAGGATCGAAGTTTCGCACTATTCTGGATCGAATGTTTGGGAGCGCCGGCCATAAAAGACCCATATATCAAAAATGCACTTTTGTTTAGAGTTTAGTGACATTTGTGAATTGTTCCTAATTGTTTTCTTTTTAGCGTTTGTCAGGTGGGATAAAAAAATTGGAGATTATAGAGACTGAAGCTATTTTAATCGTTTTCAATAACTTCTTATACAGATAAAAAAAATTTTAAATTGATATTTTCGCTTTCTCTATCCATTTTGATGTGTTTAAAAGTTTTTATAAAAAAAGAACTAAACTTTACGTATGACTTTATAAAATTAAATTTTATTACATTTCAATTGTAATTTACAATTAACATTAACTTTGATTAATTTTTTTTTTATGTTATTTTATTAATATTCGTAATAATCTTTGTATGTTTTAACTAAAGGTCAATAAAAATTTAGAAATTATAAAAGAATATATAAAAAGTTTCAAATGTCTCATATTTTAGAAATTATAGTTCTTATATTATGTTAAAAAGATGATTAACAATGATGTTGGAAGAGTTTTTATCCCTTTTTAATTATCAAAAAGTAAATCCATCAATAACAATGAATTTCTTTAAAAAAAAAACCTTTATTGACAGGGAATGTGGTAGACAATCATTATTAAAGAACTTGGAAGAGAAAGTTTTTAAGTCACATTTTATAAATTTTTGTTTCGTCAACTTTGAAAAATACATAAAAAAATAGTGCGTGGAGTCCCTCCGCGCGGAAGAAGTGAAACTTCGTAATGTAGAAATGAAAATAGGAAGCGGTAGAAATTGATTTTTAGTGAAATCGTATTGTTTCTTTAAGACAAACTTTATTAACATTGCTTACAATTCACAATTGATCGCATCTTTTAATTATCATTTTCTACGCGCATGCGTTCGAGTGCCACGCATTCACTCTCGCTCTGTCTCTTTCTATTCCCCCTCCCCAGGAGCGTAGAACGTTTAACGCAACAGTGCCTTCATACCCCCTCCATGGGAGCGTTAAACGTTTAACGCAACCTTGTTAGAAGTCGCATTAGAAGTTTCACCTTTAAAATAAAAACCGGCAAAAATAAAAAAAACATAGAAGAATAAGTATCTAAAGCAGAGTATCTATGTGCATCAAAGTATTTTTTTAATTGTATTTAATTAAAAAGATATACTTATTAACTTTTTAAATGCAATACTTTGTTTCATTAAAAAAAAATTTCACTTAGTTAAAAAATATTAATAATAAAATATATTTAAAAAAAAATTATAATAAGAAATCAGCTTATTTCTAAATGTTCTAAATTTCAGTAAGGTATTCTTGGCGAATTTTAAAAAAATATCGCTTTGTTTTCTTTAACGCCAATATTACCTACAATATTTTTCTCTTACCTCGTGCGCTCAACGAACGTAAAGAGAAATCTAGTTTTCATGACAACGGTGGCGTTAAACGTTTAACGCAACCTTGTTGGAAGTCGCATAAGAAGTTTCACTTCAAAAACACTTATTTTCCGAAAAAAAAAAAAAAAAAAAAACTTTTAGCTTAGGGACCAATTAGGAAAAGTTATATTTTTTTATAGAGAGTAGAATATTAGACAAAACAGAGTCCTTAATTTTTTTTTTCTATTTTCACCAAGCAGCTACGTAAATAATAAAAATTCGTAAATTTTCATTTGAATGAGAAATTACAATTTAGATTATAATTTTATATTGCATTTTGAGTTTAATTATAATTGCATTTATAAATGATACATAAATGTTATTTTTATATAAGAAAAAAACTAATTATATAAAATAAATAATATAAATATAAGAATTCCAATAAATTCCAATAAGAATTCCAATAATATAAATATAAGAATTCCAATGTAAAATAAATTATTTTGAAAGTATGGCTATTTTAGTCACTTGCGACTGGCTTTTACTAATTTGATCGGGTGAAATCGTGCAGCAGCATACATTGAAATGATGAGAGAAACGTTTTTGTTTCTGTCTATAATATTTTTTACAGCATAAAATTAATACAAGGATTTTTCTACACTGAATAACATATAGGGATTTCAAACTCAAGGAGTATAAATAAGTTAGAATTTTATGTATTTAAAACTTTTAGTAAGTTAAGTTGAATGTTTAGGATTAAAAACAGAAATTTCAAATAAAAATCCTATCGTAATTATCTTCTCTGCACAGAATTCAAGCGCCTATTTCTTATAGTTGAGACACTGTACCCACCCATCCAGGAACTTTGAATTGGTAACTTATAGTGTTTTTCACTACCTTATTTTTTATGACCGACATTGTCCTGGTTTTATCCAGCAACACCAAATAACAACTTAAAATAAAAACTTGGAATGTGGTGGAAAACTTGTTTTAAAAACTTAAAATTATAACTAAAAGAAATGTAATCAGATGTTTAAAAAACCAAATATAGATTTTCAAGCTATTTGAAATTTAAAAAAAAATTTTTGGTGTAAAATCCAAAACTTTTAAAATCTAATTTTTCTGAAACATTGGTGTTGATAAAAGAATACGTAAACTGTCTTTATTTTATCTGTAAATACGACAGTAACTGACTGAAATTTTTTAATGTGATTCTTAATAAATAGCACCAGTACAGGGTCATGGTGGATTAAATAGCACCAGTATAGGGTCATGGTGGCTTAGAGGATAAAGCACTCGCCCCTTAAAAATGTGAGCCAGTTTCGATTTCCAGCAATGGCTTGTTGAAACGAATTCTGTTCCCTGCTCGCATCGACTACAATGCTGACGTAAAATATTCTTAATGGTAGATGATGGATCATAGATTAGAATTCTATTGCTGTTCGCCCAACCATGAGCAGTCTTCATTCTGTAGTTCTTTTGTCTTTTGGGTTGAGTTTAAATTACCAAGATATGAAGTTGATCATGGATAGTCCCCAAAAAATGAACTGATTGCTCAACGCTTGTTATAAAATAAAATGAAATAAAGTGGTTACAGTAGAGAGTAGTCCTAATTAATCCATATATCCAAGTTTTTTCACCGTATGGCTGACTGCAAAATATTTTTAAATTTTAATCTTCTTGATTTTTTTAAAAATCATATCGTACATTTTTTCACTATTGTAGTCAATAGTGATTTAGTGATCAGACTCCATTTTAATCATAATAAATATGTACAATCATATTAGGAGATACTTATTTAGGAATTATTTTAAAAAGACACTCAACATTAAGAAACAATGTTCTTGATAAAGTCTTTCTAAATTTAGACATTACAATTACAATTATATTATTTCACGATTACATTTTACTTTATGTTTTAATTACGTTACTTATATTAATATTTGTAATTGTATTATTCATATTATTTAATATTTATATTTTACTTATCTTTTTTTTAAAAAAAAGTAGTTTATTATTATTACATTCTAATTTAATTTTTTAAAATTATTTTGTTACATTTCCTTAAAATTATTTTATTTTATATCTTTCAACAAGAGTAGGTTTCAAGTATCTGATTAATATTTTAGTCTTTTTATATTTTCAAGTCAGACTCTAAAAAATTCTTTGACTAATTTGAAAAGGCAAGTGATTGTTTATTTAAATATTTATTAACTACATTTAATTTCTTTCAACGTGCAATGCAGTTGTAGGGTTATTGTTTTAAAAGGAATTTAACATCCTTTTATTATCTAATAAATTATAATTATTTTTTAAAAGTTATTAATGTTTTTTTTTAATTTTACTACAAACAAATGAAAAAACTCAGAAAATCACTTTTAATTAATATCTTTGCTACACTTATAAAATTTAATGTTCGTTTACTAAACATTATAGAAAAGTTTCGAGCGGAATTTTGATGAATTAAATATAAAGATTAAGGATGTTCTATAATTATTACCCACGATGTATAATTTTAAAATCCGTGAAAAGGAAATTAATGAAAGTACAGTTAAGAGACTTCAAATCCAAGTAGGGAAAAAAGAAAATATTATCAAAATCAGACGAATTACTATCGAGAAAATTAGACTAATTTTTTACTGCTAGTGTAAACAGTGTAAGAGAGTTACAAGACGATTCAAATGAACACCTTATGCTTCAAATGGCTACTAAACAGGTTCTAACGTTCTTACTCAAATCTTCCTCAGTGGTACTTTGTCACATTTTTATTGCTTTCTTTTTTTTTTTTTTCGCTTTTAAGTAAAATACGTAAACTTTTATATGTAGACTTTTATGACTTCATTTTTAACAAGTATTCTAAATTACGAAACATCATGTAAGTATAAATAGTAAAAATATTTTTTTTAAACCAACTAAATATCATTATTCTAATAGAGCCAAAGTAATAAATAAAGATATGCACATGGGAAAGATAAATCTTCAAGAACAAGAATTTCTCTAGTATAAAAATACAATACAACGTTCTTCATCGAACAAGTAATTGAACTGTCATTTTCAGACACTGGAATTCTTGACTTAGAGGTATCCCCTGTTGGAACAATATGGGAAAGAAAAAGCTTTCAGAGGGGTTTTTCACCAAACAATAATTAATATCTCAAATTACCATCGCAAATATTTCGATCTGTCAACGTTGCTGTAGTTGCTGATATGATTGATAATGCTTCTCAAACTTCCACAAGCTTTTCTCCCCTTCATATTAGATTTCAAACAAGTTGGAGAATTTCTTTGCCTTATCGGCTTTTCTGGGAAGCTGAGAAGTTGTAAAAACGGATAAAAAACTTTACAATAAATATTTTTTTTTATTTAATGCTTTTATGAGATCTGAAGTATATTTTAAAAAAGTGTAGGATGCTAAAAAGTAATGTCTAAAAGCAATTTTATAAGGAATAAAATAAAATGAAAATATTCAGTAAGAAATATGTCTAATTGAAAATTAGTCGGCTAAGTTTACTCTCATCTTACTCTGGAAAAAAATATGGTCAAAACTACCATATTACTGGTCAAAACTACCATATTAAGTACCATTTGAGCATATTGAACACATAAAGTACCATATTGACTACCATTTGACCATAGTACTGGTCAAAACTACCATATATAGTGGGAAAAATACGGTAAATTTCATCGTTTTTATGGCTCTATGAGAACATCAAAAGTATGAAAGTTCTTACAAATGCGTTTTGATAATAATTTTGGTAGCATTAACAATAAAATTTTATTTTATAATGTGCTGTATAATTTGATGATTTTTCCATGATAACTTAGGGCGATAACATGATAACTGGGAACCATTTATTCGGTTAAATCAGTTTTCGGCTTCCAGTTTTGTATTTTAATACATGTAAGGTAATAAGAGCTATAATTTTGAAAACCAGAATTTCCTCTGAACCGTTACCATATGAATGGTAACCGCTTTAATATGAATGGTTTAAATACCGTGTATTTTGGTTTTTAATACTAGAATTATGATGTTTTTTTGTCGAGAAATGTTATTAGCTTACATTATTTTAGTTTTATCAGAATTAATTTCTCCCTATAAATATATAATATAACTGATCAACAGTGAAAATATATTAAGAAAAAACACTAGTAACCATTTAAAAAATTGGAAATGCTAAACGTGAAAATCTCAGGAGCACAAAGTTTTAAAGCACATCAATATCTTTTTGGTTTTCAAACTATTACGAAGCTTTTATTGCTTAGTAGTAGTAGGTTAGGGAACTTTTAAAGTGAATTAAAAAATAGAAAATTACAAAGGTAAAGCTTGCTCATATACTTTGATATTAATGGACAATAACATTAAATACTTAACATTTTATATTAAATTGCATAACTATTACTCATTACTGTTTTGAGAAACATCTCAAATCATTTTTGCTGCTGAAAATCTATTTCAAAATTTTATTTAATTAGGAGTAATAATAATTTTCACTATTAGTAATTTTTCTTACGCATAATTTAATTTTCACTGTATTGCTTAATTTTTAAAAAGTTTTTCTCTTATTGACTATCTGGTTTGAACATCTTTTAAATTTAAAAGAAAAGTTTTAGGAATACAAGTAAGACCTAGAAATAAAATATTAAAAAAATGGTAAGAGCCAAGATCACTGTTTTGAGTGTTCACCTTTGCATTTCGATTTGTTTTTCTGCGCAAAAGTAAATAAAAAGAAAATAGAAAGAGAAGGAAACTAAAAATTGGTTTTAAAGAACAAAATGTTTGAAAATAACTGGCTTTAACTAACGAAGTCCAATTTTTAGAGTAAGGGTGCATAGAACTAAGGGTGTATCGTTATGGAACTTGAAATAAATTTATAATTAATGACGTGACTTTTCAAATGTAATAATGGATAATTCTTGCATTTGTTTACTAAATATTTTTTATAAAGTATACACTAGTAAAAATGTTTAATATCTGCATGAATATAATTTTTTTTTTTAATAATTTTTAATTATTCGGAATTTTAAAGCAAATATTAATTTTGGTATTTTTTGATCCTTCTTAAATATTATAAATCTATCCTATTATTAAAAAAAATGCATTTTCGCTACAGCCCTCTGTAGGCTAGGAAGATTATGAAGTTTCAGGCCCCATTTTGTGATCAACAGCATGATGGTGGCAATGAATCTAACTTTGCGTACTGACTCGTATTGCAGTCACTACACACTGTAAAGAATTCCGGATCAATTTACGGCGCAATCCATTTTTACCAGAACAAGTTACGGAAAAAAATATGATATACTGTAATTTTTACAGTGATTAATTATCTTAAAATTACTGAATCATTCTAATTAAATAAATATTATTGTAAAAATTAAGGTATAATATTTTACTGTAAAAATGGATTTTACGGTAAAACGGATTTTATGGATAATGCTCCCAAAGTGCCGGTACTTTATAGCGTAATTTGATGCGAAATTCTTTACAGTGTAATGGATAGATTTTCGTACCTTCACAAATAATTTTTTTTCTTAATATTTGCTTAAATCAATTTCATACTTTGATTGGCTTAGTGCCTTAACCACTGTCCTATTATTAGAAAGGTTCTCATTAGGATATGTCTTATTATTACGAATTCCTTTTTTTACACTTGATTTAAGTAAAATAAAAGCAGCATTTGAAACGAGGAAACAAATAACAGAGAATGAGCAAATTAATTTAAAAAAATGCTAACATTAAATTCCGATAACTTTTTGATACTGTATATTTTTACTGTATACAAATTGCTTGTAACTTCATAGTGAACATCAATTTTAATTGAATCTCTGATACTTTAGATAAAAAAAAAATTCATTCTTCTTAATTTCACTTTGCATTGACCACATAAAAAAACTGAAATAAAAATTCTTCTAAAAGAGTTATAAATAAAGAATGAAAATTTAATAATTTTGATCGGTCTGACAAGTTCTTGTTCCGCCCTTCCTTTATCTCAAGAAACTAAAATTTCAAAAATCAAGAAGAGAAAGAAAAAAAGAAATAATTTCAGTTCTAAATGAAGACTTGAAACTCCCATTAAATTAATCATAAAAGTTACCCACCCCCCTTTACCATTCACCTCTGTTGTCTAGAGACAGAACTATTCATGGAGAAAATGATCGAAAACCTCGTCGGGGTTCGAGGCTAGGGGCTAAAGTCAATTAACACGCCATCTAGCTGATTCTTTATCAAATTCTTTAAAAGGTCCAATAATGTATTGTTCTAGTTGTAATCCCTACAAAATGCAAAAGGGAGTCTTTTTTAATTTCTTCACCCCCAAGGGGGTGTCACACATTAATGAGGCGTTACGAAGGCAGTTAACTGTTATTTGCGAGACGTTAATATGAAAGGTAAGAGGCAGAATTGCTTAATATCTTATGAGGTTTTAAAATATTCAAAACAACCTGGAAAAATGTTCCAATGTTACCCAGGGAGCAACAACTTGTCATTTACTTCGACAAAAATGATCTGTCTTATTATTTAATTTATTACTTTCTAATGTTGTCTTTTTGTAAAAGAATAGTTGCAACACAATATAACTAATGGTTAAAATCTTATTACTCATGAGTCATTGTTAGTAATGAGCTATTATAACTTATTAATTATATAGAGGAAAATGTTCATTGAAAATATGTTATACAACACATTTCAATTAATGAGTACATTACTACTACTGCATTAAGCACATTTGTTCATGAACTGTAAAATATTCCGGATTAAATTACGGTAAAAAGTACCGACACTCAGGGTACTGGTACTTTTTATAGCAAAATCCATTTTTATCGGAACATGTTAAAGAACAAAAAATCAGATGTACCAGATTTTTACTGTAATAGTTACTGTGAAATCACTGAATAACTCGAATTAAATAAAAAGTAAGGTAAAATTTGCAGTATACCATTTTACAGTAAAATAAATTTCACGCTAAAATGGATTTCACAGATAATGTACCCAAAGTGTAAGAATTATATGTAATAATTTAATCCAAAATTTATATAGTATAGACTACTATATTATTGGTGACAAAATTTATCAAAGTAAGTTTCAGCATAATTAAAAACATGTAATGCCAAAAAGTTATTATTATTTTAAATATATAAGCAGTGTTTCTGTAAAAGAAACGAGTAAACGATTTTAAAATAGGACAAGAGTAGTAGAGAAAATTTAAAGGCTTCATGTGTTTAAGTTTTTGACAAACCTACTTTGCAGAAACCAATTTGGATCAAAATATTCGAAATTGGCTATTGGGAGACAAAGCTTAAATATAATGAGATTTTTGTATTCGATTTAGATTATTTTGACTTGATTCTTGAAGTCTTAGATTTCTTTTTACTTGAAATTATACATATTTTGTTAAGAAGCTACTATCTTCAACAATTTGGACTGAACGGATGTTAAAAAGACTGAAAATATACTTTAAGAGCTTGAACGTAGCCAGGGAAGGAACCCTCCACCTAAAAAAATGATCTACTTGGAGTAATGAAGTTTCATCAAAACATCTTGGTAACAATCAAACAATTACTTTTTTACCAAATTTGAATATGTCTACCAATTAATTATATGAAGGGCTTTACAGATAGTAAGGTTATGAAGATTATAAGTAATTTTTAAGCATTATAAGTGGTTAAACACCTTTAATAATTTTGATACAGTTTTATTAGAATATGCTGTAATTTCAACATTGCTTTAAACATGACCTGATCTGAATAAAGTATTCAAAGTATGAAAGAAATCAAAGTTTGATTTGAATGAAAATATTGTTGTAAGTTCAAACATATTCAGACTTAATTTTCCAAACTAATCAAAAAAGTAAAAAAAAACTAATCAATTAATCAGATTAATTTAATTAGCCATTTAAATAAACTATATGTTATATGAAAGATTTTTCCAAGATTTATTCATTAATGAAACAAATAAAGTTATTAAGCTACACTTTACTGAAGGACTTAGTGAAAAAAACATGTTAAGGGTATGCGTAATCTAGAGAATTAGAGGTATAAAATTTCAAACTGTCAAAAAAGTAAATAAATTTTCAGCATTTGCAGTACAATTGATGCTCTTAAAACTAGGTGAATAAGAACTTTAAAAAAGTTTACTAACATGATATCTATGTAAAAATGAAATAATTTTGAATATTATTTATTGACATGAAAAAATTTACACGAGCAATAACTTTTAGTTACTCTCTAGTACAATTACACTTTAAAAGAATATATGTATCAGTTATTTCTGTACGTCATAAAACTTAATTTATGATTCAATGAGTTAAATTGATAAGAGTTAAATTTTAAAAACAAATGTGAAAAGCATAAGCGCAGGAAATTGTGATGGTTTTGATCAATAAATATAGTGTTCTGCTTCTTCCGATCGCTCAAATAAATTGCTTTAAAAATGTAATGTGTTAAAAAATAAATTCTTTCCTTGGATAAAATTTTACTTGTTTAATTAAATTGTGTTCGTATTTTGTTAAGAGATATGTGAAACGATAAAAAATAACTAATAAAAAATCAACATTCGATCATTTCTATGGTATCAAAACTAGTTGAGTTTTGTTGTTTTGCTTTAAAATGTTGTCGTCGATAATATTTCTCATCGATGTTTTATGAACTGGAAAGAAAATTCTGAAGTTGTCTTATACATTAAATTCTGCTTGCTTAGCTGGCGACTTTAACACCACATTTGGCGTGAGTCCCTATATTCAGCAACGCCAAGCTCCATAAAGCACGAAATATTTTCTCAACTGGGTTGGATCTGTGGCTTAAGCTTTTACTTGAAAGTAGAACGGATTTTATTGGTCGTTTCAAGTTCTGCAAAATATATATTCCACTCCAAAAGACTTTTCGAGTTACGATCTGCCGTTTTCGTCAAGTCATTCAATGTCTCGCCTGTTAATTTTCCGTTTCCAAGATTCCGTTCCAAAAGTTTTCGCAAAATGGCGCAGGAACGAAAAGCAGCCTAATCTTTTAATGGCTCAAACGATAAATATTATGATGGCGAAGGGTTATTAAAAGCTGCCACGTTAATGACTTCCCATTAAAGTAACTATGTGTAAGCTTTATATCTTGCTATTTTCCTGTATGTAGAAATTGGAGGGAACAAAAAAAAAGATAGCTATTTCTCACTTTGGTAATTCGGCAGGTGCTTAAATATGCTCTCAAATTGAAAGTTGAAGAATCACTCTCAAGAGGTGTTACAGATATGGAATTTTTGCATCATAACTGTTTAGTAATTTAGGAATGGGAATTAACTTCTGATGCATTTTTTGAAAAGGATTTTGTAATAACCTTAAATTCAATAATGCTATTCATATGTAAAAAAAGCGTAAAATTAAAAGTGCTTCTTAGAAGAAAAGTTTAAGATAAAATTCGATTAAAACATGTGCTTTTAGTTTTCGATGTTAAATTTTAACAAAAAATAATGCTTTGCATAAAAAATTTTATACAGCAGAAAAAAGAAACTACTTTTTAACAAATTATTTATCTAATTATAACAAAATGAACTCTTTTTTATACTGAATTAATTAATTATATTGCATATATTAAATTAATTTCATTAATTAATTTACTAAATAAACGGAATAATTTAGCAATGTGTTGTTGTTTCCAATCCCAGCTGGGATAGCGGAGCTCTACCAGATCCATGATGCCGTGAGTCTTCCAAAAATCGAGAAAAAGGAGGGAGAGGTCGTCTCTTAAATACCTCTTCCATGGTGAAATCCAGGTAATCAAGTAGATGGTGAGAACTAGCCTTGCTGGAGTTGCACTTTTTACAAGTTGGAAAAAGTTAAATTTGTCCTCTGAAAGTAAGGTTCTTAGTATGCCCACTGACAAATCTACAGGTAGCGGTTTGGTCAGCACGTGTACCCTGAAGGTCTAGGGCTCTTCCAGGACGCTTGAGGGGATACCAATTGTGATCCGGTGGAACAAGCCAGGCTTTATTAATTTTAGATTTGCTGATAGAAAATAATTGGGCCACCCTAGGCGTGAAGGCCGTTCCATTTTTGCCCAACTAACGCCTGCAGGCGTTTTTGGAGCTAAGTCAGACTTCTACCAACGGTGCTCCCTATCCTTTGATCAACAGAAGCTGTCCCTTTTACCATGAGTTTGTCTTCTTCAAATTTAGTAATGTTGTACTAACCATTAGCTTAAAAGAAAATTACAACATTAACCTCAAATAATATGATGTAACATAATCCTTAGCCACGATGCATTAAAAAAAAAGATGGGTTATATTTGTGGTAATCAAAAAATATAACACAGATAATAATAAAATATCACAAATGACTTTTAAAATGCATTTTATTAGGATTAAATTGCATATTATTTTTTTTTTTCGTGTAAATTCAAAAGGCAGATTCTTAAATGCATATTCACCCAGTATCTTTTTAAAAAAAAATCAAATCTTGCAGTCCTCCTATGACTTCATAGCAGCTCAGATTAGAGTAAGTGTAAATCAATACATTCGTATCATTAAGAGGAAGTTATAAACACCTCTTATTGTACTGCCATCTGCTGATAGTAAAGAGAACCTACGTCAGGAATAAGATGAATAATACTGTAATCAACAATAAGCCATAAAAATACAGGGTGTTTATAAAGTCCCGGACCCATTTTGATGTTTAATAACTCATAAAATAATAGAGATAGATTAAAATTAATAACGTAAATGGATAGATAGACTCAAAAAGTTTCATGACCCTTGTCAATGAACTTCCATGTGTGCCGCCCCCTTCATCGCACGGAGAATATCAAGTCGATAGTCAATTTCACGCCAGGTAGAGGCAAGCATGTCGTCATCCACAGAGGCTATTGCGGTTGTAATTCTGGCTTTTAGGTCATGAATGTTCGACATGATCCTCCTGTAAACATTGTCCTTTATAAATTCCCAAGTCCAGCGGCGTTATATCAGGTGATCTGGGTGGCCAAGGAATTGGACCCCCTCGCCCAATTCATCTTCCTGGAAAATGGTCATTCAAAGAATTACGAACGATGGTATCCCAATGAGGTGGTGCACCCTCTTGTTGCAAAAAGACATGTGGCTGAAGCTCTTCTAGTTGTGGAAATACGAAGTTTTCCAACATGTCTAAGTATACAACTGATGAGACGGTCTTTTCTGTAAAAAAGAAAGGCCCAATGACTCAGTCGGGCATTAGTCCACACCTCACATTAACCTTTGGGGAATCCCTTTGCGCCTCACGGTATTCATGGAGGTTTTCAGATCCCCAAATGCGCACATTATGGCGATTAACAATGCCATTGATGCCATGAACATTGATGAGCTAAAAGCCAGAATTACAACCGCAATAGCCTCTGTGGATGCCAACATGCTTGCGGCGTGAAATTGACTATCGACTTGATATTCTCCGTGCGACGAAGGGGGCACACGTGGAAATTCATTGACAAGGGTCATGAAACTCTTTGAGTCCATCTAACCATTTATGTTATTAATTTTAATCTATCTTTATTATTTTATGAGTTATTAAACATCAAAATGGGTCCGGGACTTCATAAATACCCTGTATATTAAAAATCTGTATTTCTCTCTCAAAACTTTTTAAATTTTTTGATTTTGTTTTATTAACTCCGGCTCGAGTAGCTGTCAATCAAAAGTAGCAAAAGAAAGAAAGTTTACATGTTGCCAGATATAAATTTCAACATTCCTGGTGAAATTTTTAAAACTTAATTAAATGACATAATAAACAGGATAAAAACCGTTTCTATTTGAGTTATTTCAAGTCTCTTCAACGACTGAAATTAATTCGCATTTATTTCATTTTATTGAATCTCAAAATCTGTATTCCTTATATTAATTTTTGTTCAAGCACTAAATATTTTTTTTATATTCGTCTATTTCGTTACGATTAACAGAATGTTCTTACATGAAGCTATAATATTTGTATGATTTAAAAACCAAATTGCTCAGTGGGAAATATTTACGGTTTAGAAGAAGTAAACAATAATGAATGAGAAGAAACTACGGGGGTTAACGAGTAGAGCCCCCCCCCCAAAAAAAAAAAAAAAATTTTATAAAGAATGCATGAAAAATTATGTTTCAATTACTCGTTTAAAAACAATCG
Source organism: Parasteatoda lunata (assembly GCA_949128135.1). NCBI lineage: Eukaryota > Metazoa > Arthropoda > Arachnida > Araneae > Theridiidae > Parasteatoda > Parasteatoda lunata. Next base: position 9,992,888 of record OX421973.1, on the reverse strand, counting down.
GTACACATCAATTCTTAAAAGTAACATTTCTTTTTATTCATTTTTTTCAGATTGTAAATTATAATAAAGAGTATAAAAATGTTAAATGTATGAAAAAAATTTATATTTAAAAAGTGTTACATTAACAATAATTGCAGCTTCATAATTTTAAGTCAAAGACTTGTTTAAAATATATTCAATTTTTCCTTTTTCTTAAATTTGAAAATGTTTGATGTAATATTTTAATTATCACTCAAGAAGTAATAAAAATAATTTTGGGTATATTATGAAGTTAAGGCGCAGATTGATTAATTATCTACCAATTTGGAAAAGTTAAATATGCATTTTGGGAAAAAAATCAAAACGGACTTAATTATAAATGTTAAATAATTTATTTTGTACAGATAAACTATTCTTATCAACTTTTAATTGAATAAAACATTTTTAATATCGTGAAATTCTACAGTTTCATAAATAAATACTCTACTCAAAATAATGAAATTCCATTTTTCTGACAGTATTTATGAATGTGAACGAAAAACTCTATAAACCTAAACCTTCTCATAAATTTAAATAAAATACTTCACTATGTAAACTGCAATGAAAGTTATAATGTTGCGAATAAAATATATATATTGCTGGAGGAATAAATATTTATTCTTTCGAACCTTCATTCTTTTCTAATACAAACAGCAGCTACGATTCTTTCTTCCGGGTGCTTCTGTTACGCCCTAGGTAACAAAAGAAAAGTGGAATTAGATTTTAGTTGTACTGGAAAATATTCAAATGAGTTTCACTGCCAACCTCAAGTAAAATAGAAACGAAATTCATCGCCTTGGCGAACATTTAGAATAACAAATAAGCGGTGAATTTTTATTTCAACGTTTAGAGTAAATTGAAAGATTTTTTGTTTTTTTGTTTTTACTTTTCTTTGTTTAAAATTAATTTTCTAAGTTCAGTTATTTTATTTGAAATAAATTAAGTTCATTTACTAATATATTAGCACAAATAAAATAAGCTTTTTACTGTCTCTCAGATAGTTTAACCTGAAAGGAGTTTGATTAAATTTCCAAATGCCAGCACATTGCATTTAAAGTCTTATGAAATTAAACACATAGTTATCTTCTTTTGACTTTGCTGTTTGAATAGTTCAAATAAGTAATAAAAAATCGAAAGAGAATAAAGTGCAAACAACATAGGGACAGCAAAAAAGAACGTCACACATAGAAAAAAACGTATGGTCAAAACTACACGAATATACTAAATTTTACCTAGTTCCTTGGCTTTATGGGAGCACTAAAAATCTCGGCAATTTTTACAAAGCAATTTAGAAGTGATTTTGGTAAAACTAACAATAAAATATGGTTTTATAATAAAGGAAAAAATTTGGTACTTTTTACATGATACTTTAAAATATAGTATAAAAACCATTTATTCGGTTGAAATTTAATTATCAGTTTTGTACTTTTTTTCCTAATGTGTGGTATTAAGAATTAAAATTTTTGAAAACCAGAATTTCTGATAAAACGGAAAAACGTGAACGGAAAAATTACCAAATGAAAGGTTTAAATACTTTATATTTTGGCATAAATAAATAAATAAATAAATAAATAAATAAATAAATATATATATATATATATATATATATATATATATATATATATATATATATATATATACACGGTAATTTTATCAGAGAGAGATTCTCCGTGAGGAAAGACAAAATTGTATAATGCAAATTAATAAGTTTATATGAGCATAAATTTAGTACTAAAATATTAAAAGGATACAAAGTATTTTTATCCACTTAAATCTGTTTTGATGCGCGCACCATTAGTTATTCTACAAACCCTAAAACTATAATTCCAGCCCCTTGTCTCGTGCAGAAATTCCGATGGCTATGATTCGATATTTTAGGTGAATCACTGTAGAAGAAGAGAAGAGAAAGAGGTAGAGGAGGACGTCCTAAAGCGGAAGTTATACGTCATAAATGAGATGATTTCACTTTTAATACTTCACGCACATACAGGGAAAGGTGAGAAAAAACTCTGTCTGATTTCGGAACATTGTTATTACAGTTGCCAAATTATCAATTTGTGGGAAGACATAATTTTCCAGTAAATCTAAATAAATATTTCTGATTCATTTTTGTTACATGATCCACTTTAACAACAAGCCTGCTGAAAGAAAAACTTAGTATTGAAAAAAATGGTACTGTGACGATAGAAAGGCCCAGCAAAGTGAAGGAAGAAATAAGAACTGACATTAATTGACATTGCATAGAGTTGCAAATACATACATTATGAAGCGCAAGACAAACATTCGTTGCAAAATAATGATGCATTTATCAGCCTTCGTGATTGATATTCGCCCAAAGATATAAGACAGACAATCGGTTCTGAAAAATTATACATTAACCACCCCTTATAATTGAAATTTACCCAAAAATATAAGACAGACATTCGGTTAGAAAAAATGGTGCTTTAATCAATCTTAATTTATGCATATTTTTCTTATTTCATTATTAAGGAAATTATTGCAAAATTTATATGCAACTTTATTGAATGTCTAAAGAAATTACTCATCTAAAATAAGCTATAATAAAATATAAGATGTGATAGCAAAATATAAATCGATCTTTAATTATATGATTTTTTTTTAGTGTTATGAATGAAATTTATTTATTCTATTTGAACTTCAAACGTTGAGTGCAGAAAATGAATGTTTCGTATAAATATGTAAATAAATATTTTAATAATAAATTATGAAAATTCTATATCAAAATATCAAAGAATAGCAGAATATGTTTTATCATTTTATCGATATTTTCTTCCATTCTTTGATGTCGCAAATACAAAAAAATTTTTTCAAGCAAAATGCATTTTTTAAAGTTCCTTTTTTATGTAAACTCTAGCAGGAACCTGCAGTATAAGAAGACTTCTATTTTATAACAAAACTTTAAATATAAATTGAACTATTTTGCCATTCTATACTTTTTTCTTAAGGCTATTTATTAGCTTTTCAGGTTTGATAGAAAAAATATTGTTTAAATTTATCAATTTCATGCAAAAATTTAGAAAGCCGAACAGACTGATTTTAAATAAAATTCTTATTCCTAAATATATATATATTATATATATATATATATATATATATATATATATATATATATAGTACATATATATCTTTATATATAAGAAGAGAGTGTAATGATAGCACATAGCCAATCACAGAAGACTTCTGGTTAGTAACGCACAAAACAGCCAATCAAAACTGAGAACGCATGTGTGTGAAAAGGTAAAAATTTTTAATAATGCTGTCAAAAAATACAAAATACAAACTGACCTCAAATAAAAGTCAAAGGACTTCGAATCAAATAATTAAGAAAACTCTACTATTACGTTTATATAATGGAAGATTTATTAACTCAACAACAAAATTATAACATCGCCATTCCAAAAAAAAAAAAAAAAATAATAAAAAATCTCACACTTGTTACGTAAAGCTATAAATAGATCGAACGATTATTATGCAAGCGATTATATATAATTATTATGAACTAAACTTTATGCAAACGATTGTTTATGACGTCATTAGATAAAAGTGTCATTCACGCAATATTATCCAGTGTTTATTAATAATTTTGAATGGCAATGTAAAAAGATAGTTGTTCTAAAGTTTTATAATAAAATGTTTGTTTTGATAGAACACAGTTATTTATTTTTGAATTCCAATACATTTTAATAGCTTTGATAAATCGGTGTGATCAACTCTGATATATATAGTACATATATATCTTTATATATAAGAAGAGAGTGTAATGATAACACATGTGATCAACTCTGTATTTGCGATGGCAGCTTTTTGCCCATCTCATGAAATTTCTTTTGAAGGGATCAGTTGTCTTACTTCTAAAGGTTACGTCAATGTTACTGCGACAAAAAGCTTGATCCTTCCTAATAATCAAAATCACAAATTTGCTCAAATTTATATCCAGGACAGTGATTCAGCATTGTCGAGTAGAATTTCAGATACATTTATTAGATCTGTCTTGCTTCTTATTCACAATGTCATGGAAAAAAAGTTCTTTCAAGTTAAAGTTCTTTTTTTTCATTAGATTTTAATTTTTTTCAGTTCAAAATTTAAATTACTTGGGGGGATAAAGCACCATATAGGAAATTCCGGCATCCTATAAGGTCATCAATGATTTGAGTTAGGCTCTGGCACGTGTGCTTCGGAAACGGAGATTAATCTCCGGCTAATGCCCTATAGTAACGTGTTAAATAATATTGCTTCCGCGCTTTATAAAATTGTTTGTATTAAAATTGCTTTATATAAGTTTATAATGCTGATAATAAACACCTCTGACATTTTACAATCCTATCATATTCTCTATATGTGATGTTGGTGCAGAAAAATTGCCAGCTAATCTCCGGGAAAACGACTTTAATTTTGTTCGCGAAACAAACAAAAATGTAATTGCTTAGCAATTATCAGGGGTTGGCGAGCGGTAGCGAGCAGGGGGTGGAACCCTCTAGTATATATATATATAATTCCTCGCCGCATCCCTTGCTGAAATATCTCGTTTATAACAATTACGAAACAGAACAAACCAATAAGTTAAAAACTAACAAATAACGAATCAGTTTTATCCAAAGTCATGAAGCTCATTAATGAAACTTTAAACTAAGAACACCAAGAAAATACAAAGTGAAACTAAGAACACAACTAACTAAGAGCACAAAATGAAAATTCATGAAAGTTGCAATTTTCGCAAGTGTTGTAGAACTTTTTTAATAATCATATATATATATATATATATATATATATATATATATATATATATATATATATATGATTATTAAAAAAGTTCTACAACACTTGCGAAAATTGCAAAAATATATTCTTATCATTGTATATATATATACAATGATAAGAATATATTTTTACCGTCATACATAATAAAACATAAGGGGAAAAATTTTGAACAAATAAAACATAGTTTATGTCCTTCGTTTCTTATCTTTCACATCCTCAATAAATGAAAGTTACTCTTCAATTGGATCAGCTCTACTGGTTAGAAACTTTCAAAATTTTCCCTTTCATTCCCAAGGAAGGCATGTGTCCACTCAGTGATAGGGAAAAAATCAGATTTATATAGGTTCTAGGGGAAAACTATTTTACCTATTTCAAATTCCTTTTGTTTTATAAAGCTGACCCTTTACGTCTATAAAAAGGATCTCTCCAAGGCTTACTTCAAAATAAAAAGAGGGAAAATGTGTGACTGTTTCGCAAAAAAGGAGCGAAATTCTTTTTTCCTTCTCTGATTTACAGTTGTGAAAAAAAGTTTAAAGAGTGTGTATGTTTTTTTTTTACTTCTTTTTCTTCTTTTTTTTATGGGTTAGAAGAAAAATTCAGGAAAAAGTTTTCGAAAAATGTGCTTTGGTGATGTACTTCTAGTTTTATTCTGTTTTAAAGTAGATAAAACAAGAAAATATTTAGTCACGTTGTCTTTAAAGAGATGACAATCTCAGAGGTTGGAAAACATTAAAAATACGTTGTAGTCACAATTGAAAAATTTGGTTATAATTGCTTGTGATTTATAAAAAAAATATGCATTATATTTTCTAAGACTGATTCATTCGTTCTAAAATGCATAATTTTTGCATACTTTTTTTTCATTTATGTGTTTGGAAAACATGGGAGGTTTGACCTAACATACGTTTTTTCATTCAGATGCATTAGCATAGCTGATGGTCACGATGTCTCTGCATGGTATTAAATAAAATCCCATGTTACTTGATTAAAAACTTCATTCGTCTTCAAAAATAAGTAAATTGAATTGAGCACTTTAACAGACACTTTAACAGACATGTTTAAAGTGCTCAAAAACAAGCCCATTTTCAAGACTTGTCAGACGTAAATGAGAAGAAACAAAATTGATTTGAATTATTAAACTTAAAGTTGCTAACGAAAAATGAAAATATAAGAGTGAGAAATCAAGCTAGAAAAACTCAAGCAGCCAAGAGGAGAGAGAAAATTCGAAAAACGGAACAAGAATAACCACAGTGTCCGAGAGAGGCAAATCAAGGTAAAGTGCATTTTCACGCGCTATGGAGAAATGATTGGGAACTAATATCGTTAACATGGAAATCAGCATTCATATGAATGGATCTTCTTGTTTTGCTTATGGAATCTTGTTTTACTTACATGTATACTACTTGTTTTGCTCAATGGAATTTTGTTTTGCTTATATTAATGCTGATTTTCTTGTTAATGACATTAGTTCCTCATCACTTCTCCAGAGCTTGTGCAAATGCATTTCACCCTGATTTGCCTCTCTTGGAAACTGCTTATTTTGTTCTGTTTTTATCTATTTTTTCTCTCAGCTATAGTGATTTTTTAGTTTTGTTTATCAGATTTATTTTTCCATATATCGTAGGCAACTTTATGTTTTATACTTCAAACCACTTTTGTTCTTCTCATTCACGTCTGGCAAGTCTTGAAAATGGGCAACTGTTTTGAAGCATTTGAGACTTGTCGACTGTTATTTCCTACTTGTATATTTTTGAAGTGAATGAAGTTTTTAATCAAGAAATACCGTTTACTAATGACTTGTTTTTACTTTTGTATTTTACGATGATTTTATTTATCAAAAAATGACTAATAAAAATAAAATTGCTAAGAGGTAAAATCTGTTTTCAAATCGAGTTTTTTGAGAGATACTTCTATTAAAAGAGAAAATGAAGAAAAAGCACAGCAAGAAATTTTTTTTTTAAAAAAATGGCATAAAATTCATAAATTATTAATAAGGCCTTGAGGCATACAAAAAAGAAAGTTATAGATTTGTGTTAAAATAGTTAGGTTTACATTTTACTAATATAGCAGTTTTATTAAGCAAATTTAACTCAAGTTCCATGAGTAGATAAATATTTTATATCTTTTAGACACATTTACTGCCTGTAACACTTTAGAAATTTTGTTTTTAGTATATAAATTGAAATAAATTATTTAATTGCCATTTAAATAACTTATTTAACTCCCATTTAGAACACCTTACAGTGAGTCAAACCACTCTTCTCTCGAGGGTTATTTATTCTTTTAAAAATCATACTAAAAATTGCACTTCATAATTTAGTTGAAAAATAATAATGAAAGCAGATAAAAAAAAAACATTGAAATTTATCAAGACTAGTAACTTAGTAATTTTATAATGTTTGAAAAATAAATAAAAAATATTTTGATAGAAAGTGGATCAAACCAATGTATGCAAATTTAATTATCTTAAGTTTTATTTTTTACGAAAAAAATTCAGTTTAACACTTTATTAAAGTTGTATCTATTTTGCACTATATTATGATATAAGGTACTTACTTATGGTTTTTCACTTTAACTTGATCTTTATCATATTTCTGAATTGAGTGTGTTTGACAGTTTAAATTCACATGAAGATTCACATGATTCACATAAATTATTGTCAAAATATATTATATCAATTACGAAAACTATAATTTTTAAAATATAGATTTCGCAATGAACTTAACTACGTTTTTTATGAATTAAAATAATTTCTATTCTTACGTTAACATAGTTTGAAGGAAGAATATACGAAACACCCGGTCAAAAACTCTGAAAATAACTATTTATCAATTAAGAGATTACAGAACTTTTCACTTTTTTTGATATATTGATTTCGTTAAGAACTTAACCACTTACAGGTACGCTCATTATGGATTAAAGCTATTTTAACTTTTACATAAACATAATTTGAAGGGAAGATATCCAAAACAACCGATCAAACACTCTGAAAATAACAACTTAAATAAAAATCTTCCATTTTGTAAAATGTAAATTGATCCTTTAATAATTTTTTTAACATAAAATTGTTTGACAATAATTTATTGTTAAGTTCTTATAATAGGATCTGAAATTTTTGTAATTCTATCTTCCCCTCGTTATCTAAAATGGATGTTTTTGTGTAGAAAGCCTTTTACTTCAATTTGTACTGAAAAGAACTTATTATTCTGAAACCAAATACAATGGATAAGAATGAAATTGTAGAAAGACAAATTAACCAAATTTAACATTAGAAGAAAAGAGAAAACGAACAATATTTTACTTATTAATAGGTTTTGAACTGTTAATTATAGAGAAGCATATATTGAAGAAGTTGTTGTCAGAATCAATTTTGATTCCAGGGAAAAGAAAAAATTTAATAGAAAACAGTTTTAAGTGGGAACAAATTTAGAAAAAGTAGAACCCAAAAGTTATCTCGCTTTTTAATTCAGATAAAATTGTACATTTCGCTATTTAAAAATGTGTTATTTTGAAATGAACAAAAAAATTCTTTTGTTTTAATTACTTTTAATTTTTTCTCTCGAAGTTTTATAAGTGGAATTTATTAAAAAAAGAGCAATTTAATTAAGAAACACACCCGTGAGCTCCTTTTTGTTTCCTATATATATATATATATATATATATATATATATATATATATATATATATATATATATATATATATATATATATGAATGTCAACAGAAGAAAAACTATTATTTTTTATTATTATTATTCTAAAAAAGGATAGATTAAAAATTCGGAAAACAAAATAAAGAAAAGATATAATCTCTTCATCTGCTCACACGATTATATCTGCAAAAAGAAGTGCTTTCTAATATTTTATCAATATATCTAAAACAAAATATATTAATATAATAGTGTGAAGAGCACTCAAAAAATTTAAACGAAAATAGAACACGCTGAGTAAAAAATATATACGAAATAAAACATATCAAGCAATTAGCAGAAAATAAAATGTAAAGAAATTATAGAACAAAATACGTATCTAGCAAAATACGAACAAAATCTATATAGTGTGGAGCAAATTAAAATGAAATTACGCGTACCGGAATCTTTCAAGACTGATTTAAAATATTTTCGTAATAAGATTGCCAGATTACAAAATATGAAATATATATAAAGGGATATCTTATGGCGCGCTTTTACTGCAAGCGCGTTTAAGTTGTTAGTTACCTTGGATGGGCCCGAAAATGGATGTGCGCAAGGCAATAAATAACATTATACTGGATAATTTAAAGTTTATAACCAATAAGGTTGATAATTAATTATACAATTTTAATAATTTTAGGAAATTAACAATTGTTTCAAAAAAAGAAAGAAAAAAAAACAGGATTTCAGGATTTGCTCGTCTTGCATTGATTTTTAACAGGCGCTAAATTATTATTACTGCTGAAATTCAAAAAATAGGCTCAAAGAGCAATGCCCTAAACACACGAAGTTAGAAAACTGAATTAAAAAGCGAAAACAAAATGAAAACGAAAGTTAGTTAATAGTAGATCATATCAACATTAATATATTCACTATAACATACTACAATAAAGACAAAAAGAAAAGAGAGAAAAACGCAGAAAATTAACAAGTTTTATTATATATATATATATATATATATATATATATATATATATATATATATATATATATATATATATATATATATATATATATATATATATATATATATATATATATATATATATATATATATAAATATATATATATATATAATGAAAATTTTGAATGGAATTTCTTTTCGGAACGTTCATATTGTTTCCTCATTCAAATCTGAGAAAAATCTGTGAAAAGACTGATCATTTAATCACCAATAAAACAGGGATTTTCAATACCATTCTTTACAATCGTTGACTCATTCATTTCAACTCTTAAAAACTGAGAAATCGAAACCACATCGCAGGATCCTTTGTCCAGTGTTATCACTTATTGTCATCAAACACAGCATTTTTTTAAATGTGAAAGCAGAGAATTGATCAATGCCTTTTCTTCTTTGAATAAAAATCTAGAAAGAACATCAGATTAAGCGATAAAATTGAGTCAAATTGAGTCTATCTATCTCAGTATTGATTCCCATAGCTATTCAAAATGATGAAAATACATTTCTCTACACTTTGTTATCAGCTCATAGAAGATTCTCATTTCTTCTGAGCTATATGTACTTCTGGAACAAAAAAAAAATTCTAATAAAGTTTTTCTCTTTTATAAATCAAAAGTTGTAAAAAAAAAAGGAAATGAAGAAATAGAAAACGAATTTCTTTTTTTTAAACATTTTTTATAAGTTTTTTATGAGCTACGAAATTTTATAACAAAAGTCTGAAAGTGTTTCAAATAGCAATGATTAATAAAAGTTAATTTTTTTCCACTTAATTAAAACTTATATATAGCACAACATTACACAAAACGTATGCAATCCTTTGCTAACAAACAGTCGCTAGTATGCTTTACATTATTATAGAGAAAATGACAATATAAAAAAAAACGATTTCAAACTTCGTTCTTTACTAAAATTTACAAATCTTTAGAACGTTTCAGAATTTATGTTATTTATCCAACATTTAAGCTTTATAATCCAAAACTTTTTATGATGCGCGTAAACAAATGGTTGATACTTTAAAAACAAGCATCTTTCAATATCAAATTCATGCACTTTCTATTGATAGAAATAAAGTTTGGAAAAATAAAGTAGTGAAGTATAATGCTCTATTAAGAGACAAAACAAGACAATACTTTATAAGAGATGACTGTACACTGTAAACAATTTAGGATCGAATTGCGGTATAAAGATCCTGTACTTTTGGTGCATCATCCTTAAAATCTATTTTTACCTTAAAATCTTAGAATTAGAAATTAAATTAAAATTAGAAATTTTGCAGTAGTATTTATTTAATTAGAGTAATGCAGTAACTTTACGGTAATTATTAATGTAAAAATTACGGTATAGCAAATTCTTTGCTTCGTAACAGGTTCCGATAAAAATGGATTTTACGATAAAAAGTATCGGACCCTTGAGTGCCGGATTTTTTTAAATATAAGCTTTACAATGCGCAAATAATTCTAAGCACTAAAATTATTTAATATTATAAAAGTTTGTAAAGGTTTTAAAATTCTGAAAAATTCCCATAGAGAACACCAATATAGATTCCCATAAAGGTTAAATTTACAAGGGAAAAAATCAAAAAACAGCTTTGATTTAAAATTTTGGAAACTTGTATTTTTGTAAAAGTTTTTGAAAATAAAGGTTTAAGGTAATTTTAGTGTTTAAATTTTCTTTTCCTGTTCAAAAACAAAGCTTAAAACTTACCTTTCTTTAAATGCAATGTTTGAAAAAGGAATTTTTAAAGTTAAAACAGCATGCATTTGGGTTTAATAAAAAAGTTCGATAATTCGCATAAACAAACGGTCGACACTTTAAAAACAACCATCTTTTAATATCATAATCATAAATTTTGTATTTCTGGAAATAAAGTTTGGAAAATTAAAATACTGAAAAATAATGCTCTAAAAAGAGACAATGCAAGACAATACTCTATAATAGATGATTATACATTGTAAAACAATTAGAATCAAATTACGGTATAAAAACCCTGCACTTTGGGTGCATCATCTTTATAATCCATTTTACCGTAAAACCCATTTCTACCATAAAATATTGTACCGTAAATTTTACAGTGATATTTATCTAATTAGAGTGATGCAGTGATTTTGTGGTAATTATTACTGTAAAAATTACGGTATATCAGATTTTTTGTTCCGTAAAATCTTTCGGTAAAAATGGGTTTTACGAAAAAAGTATCGACACATTGAGTGCCGATAATTTGAGCCGGATTTTTTTAACAATATACAAAAGATTTTAAGTTTCCTATGATTGTTTAAAATATTTGTTTTAATTTTAAGATTTTGAATTCATACATGAGCTTATTTTGTTCGTATTAATATGAATTTTCAGATACCATTGGAAGTATGCATTAACGTTGATCATGGTTGGTCCAGAATTTAACTCAGTAATTACAATGCAATGATAGTTCTTCTGTTATTTACTTTTTTCTAATTTTTCATTAAAGATTCTAAACTAAATTTGTTTTATCGGAGAAGAAATTTATATTTTTAATTTTAATTTGAAAGTATTGTTTGAAAAATATTTTTTAGTAAGTTAATTAAACAGATTCAAAAGTTTTTCCATAAAAAATATTAACTGAATTTGCAAGAGGAAAAAAAGTAAACTTGAGGAACATATCTTGGATGTTTAGATGTAAAACAGTTTACTGTCATATGATCAAGTAGAATTTAAACATTCACTAGCACTTTTTGTGCAGCAAAGTGACTACCTTATTGTTCCACAGAAGTGTTAAAAAAAACTTTTCATGCCATGAAAACTATCGTAATCGTTCATTTCAATAAATACAATTTTTGCTTGCTTAATGCTTATTTTGCTATCTCACTTCCATTTTGATTACACTTGAACACTAATTTCTTATTTTTAAGAATCATTTATTCACTGCTCGTGTGTCAACCCAGGGCATTCTGTGAGTGTTCCCCAATTTTTACTTGAGTGAAAAACTGTTACACTATATGTAGAAATGCTATAATTGCTGTTTCATTTTGTTATTCAAGTTTTTTTCGGGTTCAAATTATTCTGGTAATGGCTGAGTTCTGTTTTACTCGTACTCCTTTTATTTCATGCTCCCAATAACTTGTGAAATTGATAAGCTGCAAGTAGCTGCTTTAAAATAGATATTTCACCACTAACCTTCTAACTCAATGATTCACTGTTCATTATTTTAGCCACTAGAGGGCGCTGTTTAATTATGTAATGTATAATTTTCAATGAGTTTCGTTTCCCGACTCATCTATCCCCCGACTTGTTAAAAGCACTCACTTATATTTACTAATTATGTTTATTTACTAACAAACTCGTATTTTAAAAGGCAATCTGAACTTTTTATTGAATCAATAGTGTGTCAATTCATCAAGTCACACTACGTATTCCTGCACTATTGAAGAATATCAAGTGAAGACAACACAAGTGAACACATGCATAAGGCAAAAATAAGCAGTATTTATCTCTGCTACCTTTTATTCACATAAATGAGTGATTAAAAACAGTAGTTTACTAAATTCGTATCCTCAAATAGTTGATGATTCCTATGTCCTCAATTCGACGAAATATTCATTACTGAGGATTGAAGTTTCATAAAAAAAAATGAAAATTTGGTAATTCATTCTCTTACAGTGGTATTAATAGAGCAAGAAAATGTTTAAAACCATTATCTGTAGTCAAATTATAAAACCTTGAGCCGCTCATTTTTGGAAGCATCTACCACAATGAAACTACAGAAAATGTTCCAATAATTTCGTTGCGATGTTAAAATTTAAGATGGACGATATATAAAAGATGATTATGATAGATAAAATGATATGATAGATAAATGATTATTATAAATGAAACTATATGATAGATAAACGATATAATATATAGATAGATATGATAGATAGATTATGATAGATAGATATAAGATTTAAAAAAATCGAACGGTAATTTATCATAAAAGATATAGAATGATCATTTCTACATTATCTCAAGTATCTTCACGCCACCCAAAAAATATGCTTAATTTACCCGATTGTGATTTTTAGCAAGCAGATTTAAAGTAAGTGGGATTATTTCGGTCCGAGAAGCATTTTTTAATCATCGAACGTAACATGATTAAAAATTAATCATTTAGCATTACATCATAGAATATAGATTTCATCATTTATATCTAATCGTTTAATAAACCTTTTTTTACACGAAAACTGATAATTTTTATTCTGAAAGTAATGTTTTATTTTAAACAATTAAACAAACAAAAGTTTCAAAAAAGTAAAAACAAAATCAAAGTAAGAGTAATGGCATGACATTAAGTTGCTTTTTTTGTGGATAAGCGTACAGTTTTAATATTGATAGATAAGTTTTCCATTTACAATTCCATTTTGCACTTATTGGAATTTATGCTGCATAAAAGCTAAACAAATTCAATTCAAATCAGAAAATAATTGTTCCTTTTAGAAAGCCTTTGTAAACCTTTCATTGATTTTATTTCAGATGTTTAATAGAAAGCATTTACCGATAAAGATGAATCACCGAATTATCTAAAATTATAGCTTTTATGTCAAAATGCTCAGGGCATCGTGCTAAAACTGAAACAGATAAAGGGAATTCGCTTCGAACGTTTACTATAAAATTTTCAAATTAAAATATTCCTTAAAAGGTTTTTGCATCTTACTATTTATTTACAAAATATAATAAAAGAAAAATATAATAGTATAAAATAACGTCGTAAAAGGTGTGTGGTTTTTCATTTTTGAAAAGTGCCTTCGGCTAGATTCGAATTTATATATAAAAACCTCGGCAAGAAATGCTCTAATATGGCTTTTTAGAACATCACCTGAAATTCGTTTGCCTCAAAAGACGTAGGAAAAAAAAACTATAATAATCTCTTAGAGCAGAAAAGTATCGTCTGCTCTTTTGTACTTCGCATTTTCGTTTCTGAAGATATAAATAAGAAAGACAAAATTCGGCTGGCGAAAGGCAGTTTTAAGGAGGTAAAAATGACAGCGATTTTCTCTAAACTGTAGTAGATATCGGTTATTAACATAAAGATGGGAGTTATCGTGGTTTTCTGATATCTTTTTTTTTCCCCTTCTTTCTGCAGTTTTTTTGTCGGAGTTTTTTTGCGTAGCTTTTCGCTTCGAGCGAAAGTTTCTTTTTATTTTCTTAACCGAAATTCTAAAGTACAACCAAGATAGGGAAGTATCGCAAGTTCTGCTTTTTAAATGGTTTAAAATATCGCTTTTACGCTACTTGTGAAAGTTTCTTTATGTTGTAGTTTAGGGAGCTTTCATGAATCCCTGAAAATGTTTTGGAAGAATTCTCTCCTTTTCTACTGTTTTCCTGAAAAAGTTTTTCCTTCTTTAGCGAAAATGTTTGAGATTTGATTTTTAAAAGTCAGACTTATGTTGTTAATTACACAAAAATTTCAAAAGAATATATTTTTTAGGAAAAAGTTTTGTACTGAATTTTTAATGTTGAAACAAAATGTTCTATCTTTGTTCTTAATGACTTGTTTTTAAACTCTTTAATTACTTTCAAGAGATTTTTTTTAATAAAATAAAGTTAGAATAAAAATATATTGATAAATATTGTAGACCTGATAATAATGCGGTGAAGTTTTTGAAGAGCTGAACTTTTTTTTATGCGGTGGACATTAAAAACATTTTTTCCAGAACTAGACTTTAAATATTGCAAAAATCTAAAATTTCCAGTAAATATTGTATCAGAGTTCGTAACTTTAATAGTGGTAACGAAAATAAGATAAGAGTAGATCATTTAAGAGTTCTTTACCATCACTGCATTTTGTAAAAGAAATGTATATATTCTAAACAGTTCCCTACAAATCTTTTAAGCATTAAAGTCGCATCTTAAAAGAAGCTTCCTATCGCTTGCATTAACGCAAGACATAGAAAGTCTTTATTAATATTAACATGATAAACATATTCATTTATGACGTAATATATCTATTTTAAAAATGATGAATAAATTTCGTCTTAACTTACAATTAAAGTGTAAATTAAGAAGTTACTTTTCCACCAGTAAGCCTTGTTTTTAATTTGTTACTTAATTTGTTACGCCGACCAGGTAGCCGAGTGGTTAGCGTGCCTGACTGCGTAGCCGATAGTTGCGGGTTCGAATCCTGCCCAGGGCATGGATGTTTCTTTCTCTCTGTGTTCTATGTCATTTCTCCTTTGTATGATTTTATTTTATTTTATAACCGTCATTGAACAGCCGTCCCAACTTAATGGGTTTACGGCTACTAATGTTCAACTCCGTAGCCTTGTAATTTTGAACCCAATCCAGAAGACAAAGGAACTCCTGGATCGAGTATTAGGAAAAATTTGCCTTCGTGGAGGACTTTTTTGATGGAGCTAACCCGCATTTGCGTTACAAGGAGAGGAAGACCACGAGAACCTCCCACGGTTAGCCTGACGGCAAGGGGACTCTAATCCATGATCCGTCTACCACTGAGGATATTTCACGTCAGCACTGTGGTCAGTGCAAGCCGGATGCGGAATTCGTATCGACTGGGATTCGAACCCGGTTCGCCTCATTGGCACCTTTGTATGATTTTTATTTTATTTTATAACCGTCGTTGAACAGCCGACCCAACTTAATGGGTTTACGGCTACTAATGTTCAACTCCGTAGCCTTGTAATTTTGAACCCAATCCAGAAGACAAGGGAACTCCTGGATCGAGTATTGGGAGAAATTTGCCTTCGTGGAGGACTTTTTGATGGAGCTAACCCGCATTTGCGTTACATGGAGAGGAAGACCACGAGAACCTCCCACGGTTAGCCTGACGGCAAGGGGACTCTAACCCATGATCCGTCTACCACTGAGGATATTTCACGTCAGCACTGTGGTCAGTGCAAGCCGGATGCGGAATTCGTATCGACTGGGATTCGAACCCGGTTCGCCTCATTGGATGGCGAACGCTCTATCCCCTGAGCCATCGCGGCTCACCTTTGTATGATTGTGTGAATTTGACTCGCCCTATAAACGGGTTTGTGGTTGTATGACGTGGGTGACGCTGCTCCACCGTCGTGGCTTCGCCACAGGTGCCCACTGGGTAAAGAGAAGAGAGAAGCAGTTTTGGCATAAGACGCCAATGGGACGATACATCCCAAGTGTCCTCCATTAAAAAAAATTTTTTTTTACTTAACGATCTATTACATACTACACATGAAAGTGTACTTCAGTTTTGCTGTTCTGCCAGAATTAAAAGGGGAATTTCGATTGACAAATAAAAGAAATATTACGCAAGCATTATTTTCTATTTTTTTATGTCGTAAACATATAAAAGAAGTAGTTAAACATGCAGAACTCTTTCTCTAAATGTCCAACATTTTATTTACAATGGATATTTAATGATTCAATCTGTACCAAACTAATATTTCAGCGTGAAAAGAATTTTCAGTCATACTTTTTAACTAATTTTACTCTTTCAAAAAATAAAATCAGCTTTAAGGGAAGTCGATAGGAAATATACAAATAATGATACATCTGACCTTTTTGATGTACCTTTTCTCTCTATCTAAACAAGATATTGCTTTAATTTTTATTCTCTGAATATTCACACTATGATTACTGTTGATACATATCTTTGGAAGAATTTTTTTTTTAAAAATCATGAACTGAAAACTTTTAATTTTTTAAAAAGTCTTATCATTTTTTAGAAAAAATCTTTCTTAACTCAAAAACTATTCCTGTTACTCTAAGCCATTATACAACTGATATAATTTCAAGTATCCCCAAAAGATTCGATATCATTAGAAGTTTCTTAGAGAGGTACATCGAAAAAAGCTCAGTTTTAGTCTTATTGTATACTTAATACTTAAAAAATGGGGTAACTAAATAATGGTGATTAAAAATTTTACATGAGTGTAAAAAATAACACTTATCTTTCCAAGTAATGTAAAGAAATTGCATCACTTAATGTTACGTTGAATCATCAAAACTATATCTCTATGCTTCATACATTTTTATTAAGCATATTTCAAATTTTACAAAAAATCTTTTTTTTTCATTATCACAAGAAACTTGGAGTATAATCATACTGCAAACGTTGTGTCTTCTTTAACCGAGCAGATATTTTCACATTATTTCTATTTTTTAATTTTCATGAATTAAATACGCAGATTTATATTTGGGACAAAAAAACAATCAAAGAAACATTTCAGTCAGTGATTTAAGAAAAGATAATTCGTCGAAAAAAATAAAGTTTTTTTTTTTTTTTAATTTGGCTTTCAAACTCAAGAATAATAACAATGATTAAAAGCTGTAAAACAAAACTTACAAATATTTACAAAATACTTAAGAAAATGAACACCTCACACATTTTTCTTTTGATAAAAAAATAAGAAAAAAGATGAGAAAACTCAATTCTCTCTTTTAAGTACTTTAATCTACATAGAAAAGACAGGATCAGAATTTCAATTACAAAAATCTAATTTTAGTTACATTGCATATGTACAAGAGGTTGAATAAAGGGAGGCGATTTTAAATTAAAAAAATAGACAAAAAAAAAATGTAAAACGACAGTACTTTTTATATAATGCTGGTGACATTATCTAGTTCATACACGTATTCTTTATTTTTCTCTAAACCTTGGGGCCGATAAATATAAAACTTTTAATCAACGCTTCTTGTTACAAAACGTGCCATGCATTAAAACTTTAGTAAATCCAACACTTTAAGGAAACACTCATGAATTGAGAGTCTTTCTACCTCTAAAAAAAGATATAAAGAAATTCATTTTGTTTTAGTATTTTATTCCACAGAATGAAGCTACGTTTATTTCCTTTCTGATGCATTTTTCACATGTTTTTTGAAGTGAGTGTCAAAGTATAATACCATAATTGCTTTTATTTAAATGTTTTATAAATGTGTGTATTGATTATTCCAAACGTTTCTTTTGAAAAGAAACATTGTATATTTTTTAATGAGAGGTAGATGTTAAGGATTTACAAAAAGTAAAGAAAATTTTATAATTAAATTGAACTCTTAAAGTTACTTCGGGCTTAATCTAATTGACATGCTGACTTCGAATTTGGATTAAAAGTATATCAAATTAAACTTTCTTTTATTTTCTCAGAAAAAAAGGGGAAAAACTATTTTAAAAAATGAGTTTGTAGCTTAAAGAATAGTGTTTAAAACCATATCCTAGTTTAAAAAATAAGTAAGAAGTATATTAATTAAAACCGGATTAAAAAGAGATACGTGTTAGACACGCATAACATAAGAAACTTATAATTTTTTTTTCAAAATAAAATAGTTTTGCGAGTGATATTGTTTATATATACGTATATATGTGTTTGAATTTAATGTTCACATAAACAATCACAAAATTTTTAAGAATAGTAAATTTTATATCTTGTTTGATGTTAAATAACAAACCAATATAGCAAAACATTCTTTAAATTTTATCTCTAAAGCTCTATAAATTTGAATAGAGAAGACAAAAGAAGTTTCAAAGTAAGCGTTGTAACTAATGTCATTTTGTCTTACAAGGATTACGTGAAATGATAAACAACGAAAACCGCCTTCGTTCAACTCTATTCAAGGTCTGTTTATTTTTAGGGAATAATTTGCGTTAACACAAATAATAAGTGTATAAATCAATTAGTGTTGGCGGAGATTTGAACCAAGATCTTCTCAGTGAAATGGAAGTTTAATATTCCCCAAAATCAAACCTCTGAAAAGCTATGGATCCTATTTTCTGTACCTGAAACCGGTACATTAACCGTACTAGAATAGTGGTAGCTGAAAGTTTTCTTTCATACTTTGAAATCCGAGAGGAACGACCATTTTAGGTTCCAACAACATCATTTCCTCAGTGCCCTGTGTGTATTTTAAAGATAAATCCACAATTAAATAAGCAGGTACCTATACCTCGGCAAAGCTGGTGCTCACATAAACAACTATTGCGTTTAAGAATAAATTTTGCCTTATTACAAAATTCTTTCAATGAAAGCACAAACAAATTAAATATATAGGGAATGTATTTTACAATTAACATTAATCAACTCAATTAAAAAATTTCAATGTAATATGAATCTCGTCTTAAACGTAAACAGAAAGAAAATTAATTTGATATTTTTCCCTAAAATTCATGGAAAGGAAAATTTCTTATCAAACCAAATATTCCCTACACTGAAATGAGAGGGAATTATCAAAGAGATTCATTCAACCATCATCACTCAGTTCAAACAGGGATTCATGGAGGCTCATTCATTATACTGCAATCGTTCCGCCCCAAATTCAATTTAGACTTCCCTCTTATCTAAATAAGTTATAAATTCATATATCGAGGTCTTATCTGCTGCGAGACTCGTTTAACTGAAGGCAATAACGCTTAGTTCAGAAGCTTGTGGTTTTATTTGGAGACTAATTCTATGTTTTACAATTTAAAATTTCAATTATTTTAATTAAAAAGTGAAAATTGTAATTGAAAATAAACCTTTCACTGTGGAAATTTTCAATAAAAATATAGGAAAGGAAAGAAAGAATTTCTGTTATATAGCGTCAGTTTTGTTCAAACGTGTATAACCAAGTTTCTTGCGAATTGGAAAATATATTTTTTTTTCCTGTACTTTTTCTTACAGGCAATTTTACTCGAATATTTAAATGGGTCTTTTATTTATTTCATGGGTTTAAAGCCATTCATTCTGTGTGGGTAAAGGCTCCACTTACCACGTCTTCGACTGGTATTCAATTTCTTGGTTTGATGTTTGGTTCTGTTCTGTTCTGTCTGGTCCAGCTGAGCTCCTGAGGCCCAAAATGGCCCTTTTCCCATTCATCTTCAGTTGAGAACCTGTAATATAAAAAAAAATCAGATTACTTATCAGCAGCAATAAGGCACAATATAAAGTAGAGAAAGTAGAAGTATAATGGCACTTTGCCATGGTAGGAATTTTAATATATATAGATAAAAACAGAATTGCAATTAGAGAACAAGGAGAGAATGTGCACCAAAAATTAAAAAGTAAGAAAATAAAAAGGAACGTATATTCAAGTTGAATATCATCAGGAATATATGCAAATACATGATAAATTACAATAAAGATTGTGTGTCTCTGTTAAAGTAGGGACCCAGCCGTCCTAGTGATTACTACTCGTACCGGGTTGCGTTTGGTGTCTGATCGATTTGCAATTTAGATACAAATAGGGTAATGGGAACCCTACTAACGGTTTTTCGACGTACTTTTCCTAACAGGGAATTTCTCTCGAATGTTTAAATGAATTGTTCATTTATTTCATAGGTATGAAGCCGTTCATTCAGTGTGGATAAAGGCTTACCTGCTTCGAAAGAAATTCGATTTCTCGGTTTAGAAGCTGGGTGTTTGATCGATTTGCAATTTCTTCGATACCGTCTTAGTAGTTCGGATTCAATTCAAATATAATGAGCCTTCTGGTTTCAGATTAACGAAAGGATTAAAGTCCAAGCTCAGGAAAGTAAGGTACTTAGTTTTTCTTAGATTATTTCTTCTGAATTAGTTAATTTATTTTCAATATTTCTTCTTCATTTTCCCTGAAGCTTTTTATTTTAAATCGCTGTAGTTTTACACGAGACCCGTCATAAATAAATATTTTTCACGATTTTATCGCTTTTTCTAAAGTATGGAGATCAATATAACTATATATTTTAGTATGAAATATAGCAAAATAGTTGAAAAAAGTATATATTCTGTAGCTTCGTTTCTATGAACAAGAACCTTCCTTAGTTTCCAAATACAGAATGGTAGGAGAAAAAAACGATAAAAACAAAATGCAAAAATTAAAATATATAAATTGAGATTTAACTATAAATAGTCTTAGTAAATGGAATAGATGTTGAAAGGTTACGTGATTTCCCCACTTTTCCCCTCAACGCTACCATATCATCCACACATTTTGCTCTTTACCCTTGTCAGTACATTATGTACATTATTAATATAGTAATATTATAATAATATACGGTTATGATTTATAGATACTCCTTAACTGCCGAGTGAATAAAAATAGTAGCGTTTCTGCCTATTACATCGTAAGCAAGGTAATGAAGGATGAAAATGTAACCTTGAGACTCCAATTTTAATCATAAGACGGAATAAAAATATGTTTGAGCATAATATTAAACAAAAGAAGGGAAAAAAGATACCTGCCGTGTGTTAGGAGGTAAATTGAGGATCCCTGGTGTGTAAAATGTGGAAATTAAATTTAGGTTAATTCCAAAATGTTTGAAAAGAATGGTTTATTATAAATATCATTCAATAAATTATTAGATTTTTTTTTAACAAACATGAAATTATTCCTTGAAGTCAAAGTCAGTTGATGAAGAGCTGTGTTGAATGATTTTAACAGAAGAAAACTCAAAGATAGAATTTCAGCTGTGTAAAGGGATGACAGATTATTTAATATTCTGATTTTGTGCGCATATTTCATATACTCTAAGTCGACATGTAATATGGTACGTTTAGTTTGTCCACAAGACCGCACAAACAGAAATTTGATAATTACTCCAGCTATTAATATCAGCAATATGGTCTTTAAGGTTGGTGAAGTGTAATTTGTTCACTGGAGAGAAAATGAATTTTAAAAATTTATACAGAATTTTAGAAATTTGAGTGTAGTTTCTGGGATGATTAGGTAAATCAATCAAAAAACAGTCTTCACAAAAGGTTCACCACTATCAGAACTCATTCAAGTAGGAAGTGTTACATGCTGCAAAGATAATGCCCAAGAAACCCTGGACTCCTTATACCCAACCATCACACAAGATTTAATTAACCTGGTACCAATCAGCACTAATAAAGACCTTCTCATAGCTGAAGAAGAAATAGATAGAAATATTGATTCACTGCCAACCAGGAAGGCACCCGGCCTTGATGGAATTGATAATGAAATTCTGAAGACAATCCACAGAGCTTTTCCTTACATCCTACATAAATACATACAGAAATGCTTTAAACTAGAGTACTTCCCAAGGGCGTTAAAACAAGGCGCACTCATACTTTTTCATAAACCTGGTAAAGATACAACAAACACCAAAAACTATCGCCCAGTCATCCTACTCCCAACTATAGGAAAACTCCTAGAAAAAATAATGACATATAGACTAACATATTTTATTGAACGTAATGATCTACTTAATCCCAACAAATTTGGATTCAGGCGAGGAGCCTCTGTGGATGATGCACTCGTAAATATAATTACAGAAGTCAATATCTGCAGAAATCTGAAACTATATACAATGATCCTTTCCATTGATATTGCAGAGGCTTTCGACACACTCCAACACAAAACCATCCTCAAGAATTTAAACAGAATGAAAGCTCCATCCAATATCTTCAATTTATTCAAGAGTTTCCTTCAAAATAGAAGTATCATAATCGATACCCCAGAAGGACCGGTGCAAAAACAGCAAACAATAGGAGCACCACAGGGGTCATGTAGCGGACCCATATCATGGAATATATCCACTGACGAGCCCCTTAACTACATTTGAAACAGCATCCTCTCTCTGCTCAAACATCCAAACGACGATAGAATAACTTTGAGGGCTTTTGCATATGACTTCAGCTCTGTCTTGCAGCTTCCACTGAATCAGATCTAGCCATCCTGGTCAAAAAAGCAATAAATGATTTCAACAAGTGGGCAACGGACAATAGTCTAAATCTTTCAACTGATAAAACCATCTATTTACTTCTAAAATACAAACTAGTGAATGGCCCAACAGTACATCTCAACGGGTAAAAAATTAAAAGATCTAAAGTGGTCAGGATCCCAGGCCTCGATTTTGATGAGAACCTCAACTGGACTAATCATCTAAACTTCCAGGTGGACAAAGCTGCCAGACGATTTCGAACAATACAAAGAATAGCTGGAGGAAAATGGGGAATAAATAAAACCCAAAGACGAATAATTTACAAAATCTGCACAAAAAGGATGATCGCCCATGCAGCTGCAGTCTGGTGTGTTAATCCCAAACAACACACCAGAAACAAACTAGATAGCATTCAGAGAAACTTTCTGCTGAATATCTCGGGTGCCTATCGTACATCCCCCACCAATGCCCTGCAGGTTATTCTGGCAATACCTCCACTACACATTACCCTTCAGCAGGAGGCAATTAGAATCAACCTCATCAGAAATAAAAATTTCTCTTCAGCAATAGATGGCTCCTGCTTTCACTCCACACAAATTGACAGAAGAATAAAGTTAAATGACATCCACCCTGCAAAGTTTAACTTAAAGACAAATAATTTTATATTCATTAAACAAGCTCGATGAACAAGAAAAATAAATATATTTACAGATGGATCAAAGAAGGCCGATGGAACGGGTGCTACAATTGTAAAATGTGAAGATGGCATGATCACATCGACCACGCAATTGAAACTTAATTCCTACAACACTGTATTCCAGGCCTAAGTAATAGCATTAAAGGAAGCCATCAAACAAAAAATTGCAAGCCAAACTACAATATGATCAGACAGCCTTTCAACAATAATAGCGCGTAAGAATTACAATACCACTCATCAGATTATACTGGACATCCAAAATCTACTTAATAATACTAATGACCTCCAAATCTCATGGATTAAAGCACATAATAAAAGGCAATTAATACGGGTCAATTTTTCCACACCAAAGCTCCCCATACATTCATTAGGCTTAAAGCTAAAACACAAATTAAAAAGGACTGGCAACACTACTGGCATAATCACAAACCGAAATCAGGAATATTAATCAAAGAAATCTCACCAGATGTCTCATTCAAACTTTTGGAATGGAATAGGCAGCTAATCCTCTTCTTTACAGAGCAAGGCCCCTTTAAAGCGTATCTAAAATGATTCTGCCTGGCAACTGACAATTCATGTGCCTGTGGAGGAACAGTGTGGCATTATGCAATAGAATGTCCACTTACCACATCCTACCACTTAACACAACCAAGGCTAGAATTCCTCATAGCCTGGAAGAGACCTATCTATAAGAATCCAAAGTTGAAACAGAAGGCAACCAACCTGATAAATTTTATTGAAGAATATGAAGAAATCCTGAAATAATTTTCATGAAAAAATGTCAAAATTATGCAATGTTGAGCACTAACCACTAATAAACTTGGCCAATTAGCTCTGGATACTATTTAGACCAATGCCCTAACTAATAGAATAATCGTTTCTTTTTTCTTTTTTCAATTTTGTATTTTTTTTTAAATTTTATATTTCTTTTTATTTTCTTCTCTTTTTGGTTTCTATTTGCTATTTTTTTCTCTTTTTTCTATCTGTCTTGTCTTCCAACCTTAACCATTAACCGATAAATGCCCTTTTAGGGGCATAGGCGTGGGGTTAAATGTTGGTGTGTGTTCGAATTAATAATATTCGAAGAAAGTGAACGGTGAACAGCAATCGATTATGTAAAGGAGTTCTTTGTATAGAGAAGATTTCTATTAAAAATAATAAATAATAATATAATACACGATAAATAAGCGTGTCAAAAGGCACATATGTTTGATTAGGGAAATGGGATGAAAGGATATGGGAGGGTTTAAACTACAAACAATTTCCGAAAAACTGTAGTTAAAAATTCCTCACAATTACGAGTAATTAGAACAAGTTAGAAAGGTAAAAAAAATTATTATTTTCTTGTTCAAACGTGAATTGAATTCAAGAATATAAGGAATTTATATTATTACAGATTCTATAAATACTCATAACTTGCATTCAATTCACATTTGAACAAGAAAATAACTTTTTCGACTTTTCGTTATTGACTAACTCTTAATGAGAAAATATCCGAGCGAACATCTCATCATACTGACAAAATCTCTACTTTTACTTTTGTAAACATACGAATTGTGTCAAAAACATTAGGCTTAGTGCATATTATCGATTAGCGCAATTGATTAAAAATTACAGCGTAAAAAAAAGAAGTATGAGTGACCATTTGGCAAGTTAGAATACCAAGCAACTTTCCATCGTACGAAGCAAATGGTCTTAAAGTCAAATAAAAAATTTGCTGAGAAACTCTTACAATGCTTTAAAATTTCATTTTTTTTTTGTTAATAAAAAGTAAACGATTTTTTTAAAATGATTGTTAAAATAATGAACGCCTATGATTGTCAAATGATTTTTACAAAATGATACCTTAAGGATTACTGAATCAGTAAAAAAAGAACAAGACAGAATTTTCCAGCCTAGAATTTTGACAAGTATTAAACGTGGTAATAAATACATCATAAAATAATCTTCCCTTAATATTAAACCATTGAATATATTTCTATACTAAACATTTTATCTGAACTTTAAAATAACAAATATTAATAATGGGCCTTAACACAGAAAGCGCTTTTCTAGACAATTCACAACAACCAGGTAATTCCAGATCAGCCAAGAACAATGATTTAAAGTTTATCTAAAGCACAACTCATCAACGGATTCCGTGGACCGAAAGTCAATAACGAATACAAATGTGTTAATTATAAAGAGGGAATATTTCAGACTAAAGAACCAACTCTTGTATTATATTTACTCCAAGTCCAGTATAATCCGTTATCACATTGAATGCATGTATACAGATTGTCCAGTATAAATGCACACACATAAGCGAGGAAACTTGTATGCCTTTTGATAGAGAGGTTCCAGATATGAGTAATTTACATTTATCATTTGGGGTCCCAGAAATTGAATTTCGTCGAATGGGCCTCTATGAGACTTAATGAAGCACAACTGACTTCTCGCAAGTTTGGTATATTTCTAGAAGCCATTAGCTGAACCAGTGGATCTGACGCCATTTTTGGGGAAATTTATAAGTAGAAGGAATATGTGTGCTATAAACATAAAAGTTCGTTACCATGCAAATAATTATTTCGTTATTACCAAAAAAATGAATATTTAAGATTTAAAAATAAATGATTTTAGTTATAATACATTATTTTTTTTGCTTGATCATTTTAAGACGTATCGGTGAATAATAAGAAAAATCCGATAGTAGAACGGAGTAGTTGCGAAATGTAAAATCAAGAACTAGTTTCAAGGTATTAGCTTCGATTGCTGCTTTAAAAAATAAAAAAGAGAACATTATAGGTTGTTTACACCAATCTCAGGAAATAAGTTTAACGTTAAATCCTAACATCTTCTTTAACCATAATATAGGCCTATTACTGCAATATTAATAAGCTGTTAAATTATACCATGTTTCCGTTCATCTTTGATTTATAATAATAAAGCATGTTGCTGTTGTTGTTGTCGTAGGCCATTAAGGCAAGGGATGCGATTGCTCTTGTTTTCTAGCAGCGCCATCTATGGCCAAGAATTCGACTCCTGCCATACCCATAAGACACACCTGTTTATACGGTGAACCCATTCATTCATACATTCATTTATTCATCCACAGATGGAATTTTTGACCTGAATCAGAGAATGATCAATCCCCAATTCAGTACCTCCTAGTGGCATAATTTGTTATGGGAACACGGAGGACATTGTGATCCGACAGATTTAAAGTGCACCAGTCACCATTTACTACACTGGATTTGACCGGCTGGATTCAAATTCCCATTCACTCGAACGTGAGTCTAGCGCCCAGCCAACCAGGATATCTCGACCCCGAATAATATATCATAATCAATCAATAATCAATAATGTTCCCCTATATTGTTTAACTTGGAACTTAACTAAAGTTGTAGTAAGTGTTAATGAACTTATTGTAAATATTTCAAACTGTTTGAATGGAATATACTGAGTTTTGAATTTCAAATAATACTTCTGTCTGACAATCGGATACCTGCAACTCGAGAAGAAGTGAAGTGATTATGTCTAACCATGTGATTTAATTCAGATATGATTGAATAGTCAGAGATACTATCGTCGTGTGTCGAACTTGATTAGCATCTGAATCGACAAATGCCACAATTTACCTATGATGACGTTACTTGCAGGTATCCAATTATGAGAAGTGACCATGACCACGTCGAAGCATCGAAGCAATCTGAATGAGAACACTTCTCAAAATTGTCTGAAAGTATTTGAGTTTTGTTTCAGAATCATTTTATGTTTAGTTTCGCACTCAACAATTTACCGAAATTTTGGAACATGATGTATAATAATGTCGCTCAAATTGACTACAACCCTAATAAGATGTTAATTTTAGCAATAGTATCTTGCAAAAAAAGTTGAATTTTCTTTATTTTTGCTTGCACCTTAATATGATTCATTTTATACTAAAACATGGTTCATTTTCGCAATTCAGTAAAAAATCACAAAATTTGCAATAGTTTCATGATTCAAGGTATAAATACTATGGTTCAACTTTGAATATTGATTAGAAACATGTAAATGTAGTTTAACATAGAGAAATGATTTCCGAATGTGTATTTCGTAGAAAACGCTTAGAATTTTCAAGTGCTGAATTAGAGCTCAAAGCTAAAAAATAAGTGAACTCGCAATTTAAGAAAGCATTATATTAAAAAACTATAAAATTCAAAAAACGATATTTATTTGAATTTCCAAGTTAAATATCTTATGAAACGTTACTATTTTTCTAATATTTGTAAAGCAGTTTAAATATAAAAATGTCACGAATTGTATGTTGGTTTTACAGAAACAAAAACATTTATCAAATTTGAAGAAATGTTTTTCCTGCTTTCTAAACAAAATTTTAACCACAACTTCTAAGCCTTTATGCCTGTTGCTGAATTAAAGTTGCGTTGAGTACTTATGTTTTCTTGAATTGAAGTCAAATAAATATTTTGCTTTGAATATTTCTTTCAAATTCAGTTTCTTTATTTAAGGAATGAAAGGAAATGAAAAAAGTAATTAATATTTAAAGTAAAGTAATTTTATATTTTATTAAGAAAAATTTTATAATTTAAAAAAATTTTAAGCTTAAAAGATTTTTTGCATAAAAAATGATTTCATTTCGAGTGTTAACCAGTCATGTATTACGGGAACTTACGGAAATCGTATTTGATATATAGCAATATGCATTTAGTATATCGTATTTTATATTCAATTATCATAACTTGTTTATGACTTAAATTGTTAAGAATACAGATTTGATAGTAAATATGATATAAAATTGTAAAACGCTTATAAAAATGTATATAATTTTGCTAAAAATAATGAGAGATAAATAAACAAATACTACTGGTTTACATTTATGTTTCAAAATATATATATATATATATTAAAAGAATATTTGAACATATGCAAGAAAGAAATCTAAATAAAATTACGTATTCATATAAACTAATATTATCAGTAAAATATATTTTGCACATTTAATAAACGTTTATTTATATTTTTCATGCTTTAGGTTAGTTATTTACTTACTAATTTAATATAAGTTATAACTATCTATTACTATCGAAATTATTATTATTATATAAATTATTACTACTTTATAATTTAATATAAATTATTACTATCATTCTCCGTAATGAATTTTATTTAAAAATTGAAATATTATTATTAAATACTGCAGTTATGATATGTTATCTAAGTTATTGAATTTTGACTCTACCTAAACAAATAATGATTAGATTGTTATTAAATTTTATCCAGAGACACTTACTATGTTTTTTTCCCTGTAGTCGAATATTATGAATTAAATATATAGGAAAAAAGAGTTAAATAAGTTTTTTTTCTACTACTGAACTGAACTATAATTTTTTAGTAATTGAGTGGCTAATTGCTCACTTGCTTTAAAATCATGCTAGGAATTGATTTTAGTTATTGCCTTGGGAAAATAACAATTCGGTAGCATACGACAAATTTTTTTTTAGAATAATTTTGGAACATTTTGAACTCGGTTACACACATATTTCTTGCGTTGTTCTCTTTGTCTCGCATCATACACAAAAATACTAAAATTCTAAGTTTTGCTCCTGTTATAAAATTATAACAGACGCAAAAAATTATCAGGATAAAGGTTATAAACATTGAAATTGAAAATGTTGTTATTATATCTGTAGTGATAAAATTGATAGAAAAGAGTAGAGAGTACTAGGGATCGAGGTTTGTATCTTGAGAAAAGTTTGGAATGCCCCCAAAAAATGATATGAAAAAATGCTTTCTATGGTGAGTTATAATAAACTTTTAAGCAAATGACAAATTAGTCAGAATTTCTCAAAATACTTTATTTAATTTTTCCCTATAAAAAGTTTTTATTTCATTTTTAAAGAACAAATGGCAAGGTAATTTATATTTGACGTCACAGAATTTGCAACAAATGGAAATGCATTTAGAAAGTTTATGAGATATAAAAAGATATTGTATGAAAAAATGAGGATAATTGAAAAGTAAATTACACTTTTTGCGGGAAAGTAAATAAATAGTTTTGTAGCTCAAAATGTAAAACAAAAATCAGTTTTACGATATCTTAAAACTTTTCTGTTCTTTAAAATTATAACATTTCTTTTGATGTCATCTTAAGTTGTTGTCTATTTTGATGTCCATTTCTGATGTACATTTTCGATAAGTGTTCACTTTTTCCACAAAAACGAATTCAATTTGATTCATTCAATAACAAAAAAAATTTGATTTCATTTTTTGTCTTGTAAATAAATTTAAAAACTTTTTCAAATATTTATATTTAAATATTTTTTATAAATATCTTTGAATGTATATAAGGTATATCTGTGGAATAGATTTTTGATTTTATTAACTTGAAATGGTAGACTTTAAAAAAGTTAAATAATCTCTGCTTTCTCTTAATGAAAATTTCTCGACTTGATTAGAAAAATAAATAAATGATTTCATTTGTAATGTCAGATTTAAGTCTGTAATTAAAAATACAATGTCATAATTTAATTAGTAAATTGGTTATTAGTTTTTGCAAAACTTATTGTTAACTACATGAGTTTCAATATTTTTTTAAATTTATACAATTCGTTTAAAAAATATAACCAAGTATACAAAACTAAAAAGAAGACTGAGGGACTTATTTTTTAACCGGTTAAGGTATTACGCAATTGAGTCTAATTTTTTCTAAGTTCGGCCACGTATCTGAGGACAAAAGATTTAAATCTGACAAGAAGATTGGTTTGAGTACTTTTGTGAGACTTAAATAATTAACGATGCACTTTTGTACGTAAAAATCTCTAAAGTTATTCGGGGTTTTTACTTAACCTAACTCTCTTGAAAACGACTTTTCACTTGGCAAATGATTTTGTGTTGAAAGAATTCATGTGGGTTTATGTGATGTAGTTTAACGATTTATTCTTTATTAACTTCAATTTTTATTAATGAATTTAATTATAAATGTTTTGTATGAGCATTTTATAAATAAAAAATAGCACACAGCTCTCCAGTATAAATGAATGAATAGTGACAAATAATAAGAATGGCAAATAATGACATTTCTTTGATACAAGAAAAAAAAAACTAAAACTATCGGCAATTGGCTCTTTCTAAATTTTAAACTGGTTAATTGTTAAGTATATTTTAGTTTCAATAACTTTATATCGAATATAATTCACATGATGAATTGTATGTATTTTCTATATGATGACAAAATCTAAGACACGGTCAATTTTCATTTATTTTCAATTTTGAATTTAAAAATTTATGCTTGTTCCACAACTTTAATAAGCATTTGTACCGAGACCAAAATTTTTTATAATACATATTTCTTTTTATAATATTATAAAAAATTATGAAAATTATATTTTATAATATTTTTATTTTATATATAATATTATCATCATCATCATAGTTGGACAGTCAGCCCAATGTAAGCCAAAGCCTTCCTCTGAAGATTTCTCCATGACGACTTCCGATTTATCTTTGATCTCCAATTCTTTTCATTAATTGCTAGAAAATCAGACTCCACTGAGTCAGCCAATCTGAACCGCGACCTTCCCCGCTTTCTTGTTGCTATGGGTCTAAAAAACAGATATAATATTATAACATTTATTTTAATGTATATATATATACATATATATATATATATATATATATATATATATATATATATATATATATATATATATATATATATATATATATATATATATATATATATATATATATATATATATATATAATGTATTTTTAATACATTAAAAAAAAGTATTATAGCATTTTTGTGATAGTTTTTAAAGGTTTCCCTAATAAATTGATCAAATTATTTATTTTTTCGATAAGAAGCTTGTTCTTTTTCTGATTTAATCCTGAATCTAAGCTCGTTAATGAATCTGTTCTTGTATAACAATCTACTTAAACTTGCGTGTGGCAACAAAGAAAAAGAGCAAAAATCTCAATTGTCCGTTACCAGCTTTCTTAAATGGAGTCATCCATTTTGTAGATTATTTCCAATGACAGAGAAAGAGGAACGTGATTCTGCTAAAAGTAGTTATTGCAACAAGAAATCACTTCCCCAGAGAAACTTTCCACGTGGTAGAAATCGCTAGACTAAAACAATGGTAAGCTTATGGGTGAACGTGCGACTCCCGATCACGTTTTTCACGGGTTATCTCTCCCTCTAAGAGCCCGAAAACCCCTTTTTTTTACTCCCACTCTCTGGTGTCAAAAAGGGTAGACTCCAAAGATTGAAGCCATTTTTTTCTTTCTATTCATTTATATTCTTATGGGGTATTATCCAAAGGTTTTTTAAAATATGAGTTCGGTTTTTTTAGTCATCATTTACAGTGAGCTCTTTGTAAGTTAAAAAAACGTTCCTCATATCATTCATTTAGTATCAACAAAATCTGGTGATTTAGTATTAAATTACAAATTATGTTGCTTATTATTCTAAACTTATTTAATTTTGAAAAAAAATCTTGCATTTTTTCGCTTTTATTTTTTTACGCTTAAGAACTGTAAGTTTCAGTATATTTCCTTGTTTTTTAAAAGTAATTACCTTTTTTCCCCTTTTTTTCAACCTTATACTAAAGAAGTTTGGTTAATTAGATTAAATGAGTTTTTTTGTATACTACCCCCATAATTTTAATTAAAAATTGCTTACCAAAAAAAAATTATTCTTTTCTGATTTAGTCCTAAATCTAAACTCATAAATAATACTATTTCTAAATAACAAGCTACTAAAAACATGTGTACAACAAGAAATAAAAAAGACCAAAAATTTCTCCGTCCCAATTACCAGCTTTCTCAAATAGTGTCATTCATTTTGTAGATTATTTCAATGACAGAAAAAGAGGAACGTGATTCAGCCAAAAGGAGTTATCGCTAAAAGAAGTTAAAATTAAGCAATTTAATTTAAACAAAATTAAAACAATTTCAAGCTTATGTGGGAATGTGATGTTCCCGATCACGTTTTTCGCGGGTTATCCTCTAAGAAACAGAAAACCCCTTTATTTACTCCCACTCTCTGGTGTCTAAACTCTTTTACATTTACGAAAAAAGAACTGTCTGCTGGTGTCAATTTAACTTACGAAACGTAATATTTAAAAAAATGGAAAAATAAGGCAAAGTATCAATTTGACAATAAAACTGAATCACAGTTATACTAATACAATGATCAAAACCATAATATAATCTCTGAAAAATAAAAGCAAGAATAAAAAGTAATTGCAAAAATAATTTGAAATAAAATTAGAGTTACCGTAAAAACTGCATGACAAAAACTAGTATTTAAACTGACGGTTTTAATCCTCTTATAATTAAGATGAAAAACAGGGAAACACCGTTTTGTCAACAAAACAGCTTTAAACTGTCAAATATACAGAAAAAGTCTGCAAAAAGAACGGAAATTTTTTACAGTGTAAGTTATTATAACTAGTCTTTCATCTATTACTAAATTTAAAAATTCATTTCCAGAAGTAGTATTTTGTCCAATCCTCTTCTTTCATGAATCAAACTTTTTTAAAAGATAAAAAACGTGTCTGCTAACCCTTTATGTGTTGGCATGCTAAAAAAAAGTATCATTTTTGAATTCGGTAAAACAAAGGATTGTATGCGTTGCAAAATTACTTTATTTGAATATAAAGAATTACAGAATTTTATTCAAGCCGTGCTAGCTTAGGAGATTGAGCGCTCGCCTCTTAATCCCTCGTATCCCAGATTCGAATCCCATTGGTCGATACAAATTTTGCATCCAGCTTGCACTGACCACAATGCTGACATAAAATATCCTCATTGGTAGACGGATAATGCACTAGATTTTCTTTACCGTCAAACTAACCTTGGAAGATTTTCGTGGTTTTCACCTTCATGTAACATAAATGCGGGTGGTTTCATGAAAAAAATATTCTATGCGCAAATTTATTCTAAAAGTAAATTTATTCCAATACTTGATCTAGGAGTACTTATCTTCTAATACTTATCTTCTGAATTCTGTTCAAAATTACAAGGCTACGGAATTGAACATGGGTCGTCGTAAACTCCAAATTGCGTCAGCTGTTAAAACGTAAGCAACAAAATTATAAAATAAAACACTTATTCTCGTTTATACTTTACATAAACCCTACGAAATATTTTTTTTCTTCAAAAATTTGACATCTATAAAATGCAGCATAGTGTAGATATTTACAGTTAAATGGTATTACAAACATGATCTGACCTATTAGATCCTTAATACTTAGAGTACTAGATACATAAGCCACACTAACTTCATCACCGACAGCATTTAGGAAAACAAAGCTGAATCTGTGAGAGAGACAAACAAAAACTTTACCGAAGTGATTACAACTATTTCGTCCGTGACTAGATCTCAATATTTACTGCCGGCCGCGGGCTTTTGGCCTAATCCTCTTCCTGAAGCAAATCCTTCCCAGCATACCAAACGCTCCCTTATATATATGTTGGCGCTCTAAAGAAAGCAATACTCAGTGAAGAATACTGAGCGTACCATTTTTCTCGTTAGTCAAAAAAGATCGCATATGTTGCAGAAAGTG
Organism: Parasteatoda lunata; assembly: GCA_949128135.1. NCBI lineage: Eukaryota > Metazoa > Arthropoda > Arachnida > Araneae > Theridiidae > Parasteatoda > Parasteatoda lunata. Next base: position 9,958,608 of record OX421973.1, on the reverse strand, counting down.
ACGTTTATTACGTCATTCAGGTTGGCATCAAGATCAGGATGAATAGCCCCTACGAAACGTGAGTTCCATACAAGTGAGAGAGAGAGTAATTTATACAAGGTGATGAAATGTTGCGATTTCTTTTTCAACGATAAAAGGTAAAAGTTGCTATCTTAAAGTGTTTTTTCTCCTTTATGAGGAGGCAAAACCACCACATGTCTTTGATTTTCTTAGACTGAAGTTTAATTATTGAAATTAAACAGATTGTCTTAAAAGTATACATTATTGTTTGATATATAAATTGAAATCAGTCGATGCACTTTTAATTACAATTCTAGTTCTTTGGTTCTCGTAATAAAAATATTTAATTGTGTTCTTTATATATATACTTATATATATACATAATCATTTTTATATATATACAAACAATTGAAAAATGTCACGCTTTGATGCAGGAGGGACATCGGTGTTTCATTCACATTTTTTTTTCAGTCTCTCGAAATACAAGTAAAAGTTTATTTCGATATATTTTAATTATAAAAAGCAGTCTAATAATTACTAAAAAGTCTTTTAGAATATTGGAATTTTATTTGTACTAAACTATGAGCTTAGAAAAATGTAATTTGAATTTTTTTTCATTCCTGTACAAAAATTTATCAACAACTAATTTTGAAAATTAAATAAAAATTCAATGATGAATAACTGTTTTGCATAGATCGAAATAACTTCAAATGAGTGTGAATTTGAAAAATTATTGTTTTTTTTTTTTTTTTTGTTGAAGATTATACCTTTAACGCAAGAAAAGACTACGGTGTTTCATGCTGTATTTCATAATCATAAATTATTCGACTGCTCTAATATGATAATTTTCACTTATTTTGACCTAAATTAATACAAAAATAACGAAAAAAGTATGTAAAAGATGTTTAATAGAAGTTTTGCGTAAAAAGAGTAAGTGTATTACATACTTTTAAACCATTAATATATATATATATATATATATATATATATATATATATATATATATATATATATATATATATATTTGAAGCATGAAAATAAGAACTAACAAACACCACAATATATTTTTTTTATTCAGACTCTTGGTCCATGAATTAATGAATAAATCATATTGAACGATTTGGGTTGTGTTTTTCTTTAAAGTATAGATTTTCTAATTAAAAATAAACTTTTAGAAACATTTTAGGCAAATAATGGTCAATAATAGTTTAAATTTACATTTTTTATTTTGTAATCACAAGATATTTAACTTAGGAAAACATTACAATCGTATCAATTTTATCAAGCATTTAACAATGGAAATTAAAAGAGTACGATAATTTCATTTAGAAATGCGCATAATTCGAACTTTAACAGGAATTTAAGCAAATATGATAGAATTTATTCTCCTACCTTAAAAACTAAAACTTCAAATCTCGTAATAATGAATTTTGTTTTCCTTAACATACTTCTGTCCTCACTTATCTAATACATCTCGAAGAAGTTTTAATTACAATAACAAGAATTTTCCTTTAATAAAATTTCCACGAACAACCACATTTTCAACATAGTCTTCAAAACGAAAAGCAAAGACTGTATGAAGTACATTTTTGAAACCTCTCTTTACGCACACACATTGAGGTTAAATTAATATTAAACTGTTTATCCACATGCCAGTGTCGCGATTGTAATAATATTTACAACACAGCGAAAGAGGATTTTAATTAAAAGTCTTCATTATTTTTTTGCTTTATTGGAGTTGCAACGTCTAGAAGGTTAATTAATAAATTCTTAGAGCCGCAAGGCTTAATTGATACCAATAATGTTCCAGAAGGAGTAAAAAGTTTTCTACAACAACTCCTGAAGGAAAGCTGACAACTTCAAATAAACGATCAGACCGAAGTTTATGATTTAAGATCCCCTAGATTTCATAACTTTAAAAAAAAAAGAGGACACAGATTTTTGTTGAAGCAAAAAAAAAAAAGAAAGTATATTGCTGCACTTGAATGTCTAACACCAATGATTGATTACTGCGGCAAAATTAAATTATAAAAATAGGATGGATAATTTTTCATTATGATGTTGAAATTTAACAGAAAATGTATAAAAAAGAGCTTTTGTTTCTTCTGATAACAGGTACTTTCGGGAAAAAAAAAGAAGACATTTTTCAGCTTGCAAAATTTATGTGTCTATCATATATTTTAGAGCGAATTATTAAACAATATCTACAATCTTTTTTACTCCATTTTATGCTTCTGAAACTGTTTTTTATTATGTCTATTTTGTATAGATACATATATATATAAAGTCGATTTTCCATCAGAAATCGAAAATATTGTCAGAATCTTTGAGCTTGTTTACAATAAGTATTTTGACTCACTTTACAATTTCATATTTCTTCTCTATTTTTTTACGATAATTTTACATTTTTAGTTTTCCTCTCTTGAAAATTATTGGAATATTTAGTTATTCCTTTAGTTCTATAAATAATCCGACAAATTAATAAATTTAATCAAATAATATATTCCGCAATTTAACAAATTACTAATTAGTAACACAAAACTTAACTCAAATTCAAAATGTTTTTTTTTTTTAATTTCCCCACTTTCCGTGCATTTTAACATTTTCTTTAATTAAAAAACATTCAAAAGTTAATTCCATGCTCTAATCAAATAAGCAACTCCCCATCTAAGAACAATATCTAATCATTTATATATATTTTTAAAAATATTGATATCTCAGTTGTACAGAATAAGACTAACAATAAATGCTTTATACTTCATGATATCGTTTCTCTCATCAAAAAAAAAAATTCGATTACATATTAATCCCCAAAGCGTCTATTAACTAAATCTAATAATATAAATTTATTTTCTCAAACAAAGTCAATACTGATAACACGGAAATGATAGCTAAAACTTACAAATGAAAACGTGGTAAAAATTATTCAAGCTTAATTAAAAGCTATCATCGAACTAAAAATTAAATACATTCTGTTTATCATATAACTAAAAATTAAATACATTCTGTAATGATAAAACAGGTGTTCAAAGCGTCTATTAACTAAATCTAATAATATAAATATTTTCGTCCAACAAAATAAATATTGATAACACTTAAATGATAATTAAAATTTACAAATAAAAACGCAGTAAAAATTATTCAAGCTTAATTAAAAACTATCACCTAACTAAAAATGATAACACGAAAATGATTATTAAAACTTACAAATGAAAACGTAGTAAAAATTATTCAAGCTTAATTAAAAACTATCACCTAACTGAAAATTAAATACATTCTGTAATGATGAAACATGTATTCAAAACGTCTATAAACTAAATTTAATGATATAAATTTTTTCTTCAAACAAAATAAATATTGATAACACCGAAATGATAATTAAAACTTGCAAATAAAAACGTAGTAAAACTTATTCAAGCTTAATTAAAACTATCACCTAACTAAAAATTAAATACATTTTGTAATGATGAAAGAGGTGTTCAAAATGAGTTAGATATTTAAGTTATCACTATGATTTGTGTTATCAACATAATTAAAAATTTCGAATCAAATTACAGAAAAAAGTACCGATACTCGAGATGCCGGTACTCATTTCATTTCATTCAATTTTTATTTTTTACTTTTCCTTTTTATGGAACACATCAAGCAACAAAATGTCTAATATACCGTAATAATAACAGCATAATTACCATGAAATCACTGAATCGCTCTAATTGAATTAATGTTACTGTAAAAATTACGGCATAGTATTTTACGATACAAATGAATTTTACAGTAATGCTCGGTAATGAATTTGGTAAAACTAACAAGAAAATATAGTTTTGTAATATGGGCCCATACTGTCATTCTATAAATTTTAATAGTTGCCGCTTCTATGAGCATAAAACCAAAATGATTTAATACGCATTTAAATAGAATCATGCTATAAAAAGTAAAAATATTGCATTGTTTTCAATAATTATTTCTGAAAACTAAAAGAGCTGGCTAAAAAAATTTAACTCTTTAAAACTTTTGAAATAAATTCGCTTCCGTTTTCCATGTTTGTTTGATGGTTAAAAAGCCTAAATTAGAGATATTATGATCAGTAATAAGTTTAATTTCTAACTTCACACACCACTTTAGATAAAAACGGAAACTTACTAATTTTTAGCAATTTTCACATTGACCTCTCTTTGCTATAGTTATGACAAACTCGAAACTCACCTAGTGAAGATGATTGTTCGTCGAGTTCCACCAACAATCTACCATATCAATTATTAAATTTTTCCTGAGGTGTTTATATTATGTTGATAACAATTTTTAATAGAATACTATAATTTGGCTTACTATATTATTAAGGTTCTATTTTTAATCTACGCAACATTTAAAGTGGGATTTTTTGGAGAAATAAGGCAAACCTGATCTAGATTTTAATGTTTTATAACCGGAGTGTATATATATATATATATATATATATATATATATATATATATATATATATATTAAATATATCTTTTTGTGGCCATTTCCTATCTACAATATTTACAAGCACTGAAATAAATATTAATAAATAAAATATTATTAATAAAAAAGCTTATTTACTTAATTCTCTCATGATCCCATAGAGAAAACAAATTACCACAGATACTCCCCCCGCATCTCCCTCACAAATTACGAAAAGCGTCATCTGTTTTTGAAAGCACCAAAATCCACCTTACCAATCCCCCTTAGCCCTCAGAGATATAAAACAACTCACATCTAAATCCCATATTTCCTTGATATCGGATATCGCCTATTACTTTAACCGAAAGGATATCAAGGACGGGGAGACGATCACATGTCAAATAAAACTCAACAGCAGGCTGCAATGTAATTATAAAAAGAGACAAGAATCACATGAAGACGCATCTTCAGACTTTCTCTCTCTCTCTCTGCAAGAAGGTAAATTGAGTGAAGCCTTTTCCCTACTTAAGTGCTTCTCTTTTGAGATGTGGTTGATGTTTAAATAAATTAAAACGCTGTTAGTGGAAAAGAGATTCTCAGAGACAAGAGTAATTCAGTTATTTGTGATGTTCGAGTGCTCCTGCCTTCCAGAAGTAATTTCGAAAACTTTTGCTTATTTAAATTGTGTTTATAATGTAGTCTAAGAGATTGCTGTCAGTAAAAATGTGCGGAAGATGATTTTAAGTAAAATTTAACTTCTAAATTGTTAACATGGCTGACGGCTGTAATAAAATATTACAGAGTGCGGTGAACAGACGCTCGAAACAGATATTAAATTGTTTAAAGTTATAAATAAACAATTTTAAAGCACTCTAGACATTCAGACGGTAATCGTAAGATTTTATACAGTTTAAAATTTTAAATATATATTAAAATTGAATTTATATGCAAAGGAAGTAATATCTTTTCGTATATGTGTTTTTTAAAAAAGAACATTTGACTACACAATGTAATTTAAAAGGTTTCAGAAGTGATTAAATCAAGGTTTTTATTCAAAAACTACGTTTCAAAATAACAATAAAAAGAAAATTGATTTAAAAAATGCATTTTTCTGTAAAAGTCTTTTTAAAGGATTAGTAGGCTTTAACTATTGTAAGAACTAAACAATTCAACTTTATCTATTATAAGAGCTAAAACTATAACAAACACTTGTAAAGATAAAAATTAAAAGACTTTCGATTGCCAACTGGAGATCACATTTTACGCTTCAACTCAGATCTATTTTCTTCTATAAATCTTACACCAAAGATAATTAATGTTATCTGGTTGAACCACTTTACTATTAACATGTGACGATAAAACATTTAAAAATCAATTATGAATTTGTTAAAATATTTGTTTTGAAATTTTTCATAACCCGGTCAACAATTTTGTATACGGGGTAAGGGACTCCTGAACATGATCCCTGAAGTAATTACATCGTTCTTCGAAACAACCTAAAGTTTTTAATTAGAGAGTGTAATTTTTGAAGTTCACGTTTTCAATCGGATTTAAACACATATAACTCAGTATTCATATTGAAATGATGAGATTTAACAAATAACATAGACTTTTAAAGTGTATTCGGCTAAATGCATTGCCAGTTCATGAAATAATTTTATATTACAACTCAATTCTGAAATGTGTACTTCATTTTTTATACCATTAACTCGTACTATAAAATTAAAAGATACTCTAAAAGAAAATTATTTGAAAATTATTTTGATCGATCTTAATTGCAAAAAGTTTTAATGTAATTAAATATTGTAGTTTACATTAAATTTCAAAATATTTATATTCAAAGTAACAAATATAATAATACTAAATTTAGATGTAAAATTAGGCTGCTAACTTTGTGTATTTAATATTGCAATTTCAAAGGTTATATACGAAGAAAAAAATCCGGTAAAATTGCTGAACTATATGATAATGATATTCCTGGTAAAAAGAAATCAAAATTTTTGTTAATAAAACCAAAATATACGGTATTTAAGCCATTCATTTGGTAATTTTTCAATTGACATGGTAACTGGTTACTGAAACTTCTGGTTTTCAAAATTGTAGTTCTTATTACCACACATTTAGTAAAAAATACAAAACTGAAAATTAAATTTATCCAAATAAGTGGTTTTTATGCATTGCTCTAAAATATTATTATAAAATCACTAAATTTTACCACATTTATCTCATATAATAAAACTATATTTTATTGTTAATTTTATCAAAAGCACTTTCATAAAAATTACCATGCCTTTTGGTGTTTCCATAGAGCCAGAAACAAGATAAATTTTACCATTAACTGATAGTTTCGACAAGGTTTTTTCTCAGTGTAGGAATCAATTTTTATGTTTTTTTCTATTTAACTTCAAAAAAGATTTCTTAATTGTTCATATGAAATTTGAATTATTTCATGAAATAGTTAAATAGATTATACTTTTTTATAAACGTAAATTATGATCTGTGTAATATCCTTGTATTGTTTTCAGTACTATCAGATTTAGAATTTTAAATTACAAGGCAATGCTTTGGTTGTAATATTTTAATTTCTTTTTAATTCTAATTGATACGAAGAAGAAATTCTTCTTATTAATAAGGATTTTTTTCGGCCCTTTAATTAAACAAAAAATTTTAACTCCTATAAAACATTAATAATACAGTTATCATTTTAGGCTATGAAATTCACAAAATTATTTTTAATTTTTTAAACGAGCTTCGACATAAATAAATTTGTTCGAAGATTTCGTAATTCCTACAATATAAATATTTGAAACAAATTCCTTTTTGTTATTTAAATATTTAAAACTTTCAGTTAATTTAAATATTTTTTAAGTTCATTTAATCTGGCGTATTTTTTCAAAAAGTAAATTTATGTAGATAACTAAAAAAGAACTTTCCAGCATATAAGAACAACAGCTTTTTCGATACTCTTCTTCAAAAACTCAATTTTAAATTTCTTTTTTATCAGTTTTGCACTCATTCTAAGTTTTACGATATCGATTCTCTTAAAAAAATTAATTTTATCCAACTTTATAAGATATGAAACATCAAAAGATTTCACGCAAAACTTGAGATACTTAGTATGCAAAGATGATATCTGCGATCTTTCACTTCTTCAATACGTAGTGCCAGGGACGTAAAATTTCCCTTCTAAAGATATAAAAGGGAAAAATAGGGGAAAAGCGTAGTCACAGACTCCAATAACGTAAATTGAAAGTAAAATCGATGAAGCAAAAATAAAAATAATTCGCTGCATGGGAACTCCCTATGGAACCATTTTCTATGTTTCCTTTCTTTTTCCCTTTCAATCGGCAAGCGTGGAGACAATATATCGGATTCACTCTTCTCCCGTTTTTCTCCTATCTCCAGTTTTTGCATTTTCCCACCATCTTATTACGCAGCAAAGATCATCAACATCATCATCGTAGTATCAAAAGGAAAAGGCTAACATAAGGGGTCGAAAACAAATGACGCAAGTGTTTTCTTGCATTTTTTACTTTTCTTACATTATTTTTTCTTTTTGTTTAGTTTATTTCTTACACTGAAAAAAATTGAGGACCAAATTATGGTAAAAAGAACCAGTACTCAAGGTTTCAGTACTTTTTACCGTAAAATCTAATTTTACCTGAAGTTTCGGAACAAAAAACTGATATACAGTAATTTTTGCAATAATAATTACTGTAAAATCGATGAATTACTCGTATTAAATGAATATTACTGTGAAAATTACGGTATATCAGATTTTTTTATACGGTAATAAGTACCGTGAAATCACTGAATCACTTTCATTAAATAGATATTACTGTAATAATATTTTACGGTATTACATTTTACCGCAAAAAGGGATTTTATGGAACGAAAAAATTTCAAGGATGATGCAAAGTAATAAGTACTTAGATCCAGAATTTATTATAGTGTACTTTTTCACTCATTAAGTACATAATCAAAAGAGAAAACTTTTGTTTTAATAAACGTTCCTTAATGTACTAATATGCATTATGCAATTATAAAAACTTCAAAAAGTAGAACTTAAAATATGTTAATTATTTAGTGCAGCTGATATTTTATGATTCAAAATGAGGCACAAAATTTTTTTTCTAGCTAAGTATGATTTGTTTCAAAAAAATTGAAATTGTGATTCTAAAAATAGGAGAATAGAGTACTTGTTCCTGAAGCGATTTTCCGTATTGTCGACTCCCTATTTTCCGTATTGTCGACTCCCTGGTACTTCTACTCGCCACGGTTTTATTAGGCAACTGTTTCATCGCCTTATCTAGTAACGCTCACTGAGAGGAAACCCTATGATCGCCTTAACACAGTACTTGAGAAAATTGTAAACAAATCTTCGCGCTCATAGATATTTTTAAAAGTTGCTTGTTACCAGACTTAGGCAAAGGTTTTATCCTCATTTAAGACGAGAATATTTAAGTATCAAGAAAATAATACTTCAATGAAGGAAGAAAAGGTAGAAAATTATGTCGAAATGTATAACGAAATTAAACACATAGCAATTATTTCAGTTAATTACACAATGTTTCGGTTAAAATAAGTTTTCAGTCAGATACTATTCTAGTAAATATAATAAAAATTTGGAGCAATTAGGTATTTATATCTTCTCAGAATAATCAATTTATTTGGAATACCTTAATTAAAAAATTACTATCTATATAAATCTTCACATTATTAAAAGCTTATATTTTTTTCTTTTTAAAGTTAAAGTTTCAGTTTTTTTTTTCCAGTTTGAAAAATATTTTTTTTTATTTCTGCCTTCTCACCAGGTTTTTTTCAATTACTTCTATAGAAAAAATAAGTATCTTCCATCAAAATGCTTAACAATATATTAAAAAAAAAGACTTATTGCCTATTTTACATACTGACCAACTTTTGATTAAAAGTATTTTCTTCATAAAAATCTATAAAAACACGAGTATTATTTTCAGTCAAATTATTAAAATATTTTTCGGAAAAAACGCGTACTATAATAAAAATAAGAGGAAAAATATATTTAAATAAAGCCATAACATAAAGAGGCAATTCTCTGAGATATTCACTACTGTTTTCATCTAGTTAATTCTTAATGAAGATTTTTTATAACATCTTAACTAACTTTTACGTTGAAAAATTATTTTAACTCTAATTCTGAAGAACCAAAATTACAATACAAATTAATTATTACTAATTGAAAAAATTACTAATTGAAAAATTACCAATGAAAAATATTGAGAGAAAGAAGAATAGTTATTGAAATTTAAAACGATTCGTTTAGGAATTATTTACAAAATTGTTTATTCATAAACAAATATTTAACTTGTTTCAAACGTAAAAATAATAGAGAAAATCTTTTGAAAAGTTTTCATAAAAATATTTTGAACAACTATTTGGAAATTAAATTCTTATTCTCAGTAAATATTCATGAACTATTACCAAGTTTTACTTACACAATCAAATCAAGTATGACCAATAATAATTCTAAAAAAAAAAATGACAATAAATCTTTTGTGAAATGAAAAAACCCAATTTGAGAGAAATGAAAATATTGAATCACGATTCGAAATATAAATATGATAACCGAAAAGAACAACTTCTTTATGCCTTATGACAAAGCTTTCCCTCTAATCCCAGGGAACTGAACAAAAGAAAGAATACTCTAAATACATATTTCGATGTAACAAAGAAAATAACAGAAGGGATAAAAGCTCATTTCTACAAAGAAAGAAAGAAAATGTCGAACCTATTTTGTTCTTTTTTTTATCTTAACTCTTAAGCCGATAATCCCACACCACAGAATCTTAAGGCAAAGTACGTCAGGCCTAAGAAGCTTTTCTTCCACTATATGTCTAAAGAAAAGAGAATAGACTCAAGACTCATCAACACTTTTGGATTAGACGCGTCTTTTGTTTTATTCCAATAAAATTTGACTCCATAAGCAGATATTATGTCAAGTATTTATATCGTTAAAAAGATTTCTTGCTGCCCCTATTAGAAAAAAGTGAAAATTTATCCCTTGTGATTAAAATATAGAATAAAGAAAATTTTACACTAAATGTAAATTGGATGGATAATTACCAGATTAAAAACTTCATTCACTTTAAAAATATATAAATAGGAAATAGCAGTTGACATGTTTCTGGCGTTCAAAAACAGGCGCCCATTTTCAAGACTTGACAGATGTAAATGAGGAAAAAAAATATTTGAAATGTGAAACATAAAGTTGCTAACGAAAAATGGAAAAGTAAAGGTGAGAAACAAAACATGAAAAACCACAGTAACCGAGAAAGATGAAAAACAGATTAAGGAAAACCCGCAGCTGCCGAGAAGGGTATATCAGGGCAAAGTGCACTTCTCCGTACTAGGAAAAGGTAGTGAGGAACTAATATTGTTAACAAGGAAATCAGTATTCCAATGAATAAAACAAAATTTCATTCATATGATCCATGAATAGCTAATGTATTAACACAATAAAAAATGTTTTTCACTAAAATATTTAAATATCTCAACAATTTTTCAATCTAAGGGTTTTTTCAACAGAAAAAAATATTAAATTGCTTATATAATCTTAGTTAGCTATTCAATTTCCAATAGCTACTTCTTTTTCAATTTTTTCTTAGTTCACCAACTAATTCGATCGATGTATTATAATTTTAGTTTAGTCTTAAATGAAAAGGAGTACATTTTTTGAAAATAATGCTCTAAAAATATGCAACATTTGAACTTGGTTAAAAAAAATCATGGTATTTTCATAGAGTCAGAAACAAATTTTATCATACTCTATTAGTTTTGAATATACTTTTTTTAAAGTGTATACATTATGATTTGATTTATATATGTTACTGTGGATGACCGAAATGGGTGGTTGTTGACTTCCACCGGTGAATGTTGACAATCACATAGTAGCTTTGGTCCGAAATCTAATTATGTGTTCCTGCCCGGTATACCCTACACTGATGTTTTTTTAAGATTCAGGGCCACTGCCCGGTATGCCCTACATCAATGTTTTTTAAGGTCAAGTGCCACTGCCCAGTATGCATTTAACTGGTACTCCGAACACTGATGTTTCTCCTAATCTATCTTCAACATATATTAAAATATCGAATAAATATAAATATCAACGAATAAATTAAAATCAAATGTTTCGGACATTTACCAAAACGACTCTGTGATTGTTGACATTCACCGGTGATAGTCCATATTCTTTAGGTTTCGGTCATTCACGGTAACATATGCATTTCATTCAATTTATTAATATTGAGATTTGATTTATATTCTACTTAGAGATTACAATTCGAACAACTATTTTTTGAAAATATTTCTGAATTTCACTGTAGAGAGAAACTGCTGTTTTGCACTTTTCATTCTATCATGAACTTATACAATGTAATTTAAGCATCAACAAATTAAAAAGTAAGATTTTTTTAATAAAACACATAGTATGGATATAAGTAAATTGTTGCCCAGAATGTAATTTGTTGCATAGAATAAAAACAAGAAAAAAGAAATTTTGGAAGAAACACTGTTTTATGTGACTAAAAATGAAGTCAGAAGAATCCGTTTTGAAAATTTTATTTGTAGCACTATTTTTGCTTTTTCTTATTAATTTCGAAAAAAATTTTAACTTTTTATTTGGGAAATATATTTTCTTACATAAAATTTTATTACAAAATCAAAACTAATGCGATAAAATTATAATGTTTACTTATTATTATTTAATTTTTCTATTTATTTTATTTAAAATAGTTTTAATAACAAAGTAATAGTGATAATAACTTTATTAGATTTAATAACTAATATTTTTAACAGCATGAACTGTAGCGCACTATAAAAATGTTTGCAAGTTTTTACGTTGTATTCAAAGTACTGATAATGTGATTTGACAGATTTTTTAAAGAGCGTATTGCATATTAATTTTTTGTTTTCTGCATAATAAACGCACACTTAACATGTTTATAAAATATAAACATTATCTATTTCTATTTCGAATTTTAGAAAGCGTCACCTAGTATGCTTGTTTATGTGTGTCTATTTTTTCGCACTTATATAAATTTACAATAATGCATTGATGAACCATCACTATTGTGTTAGAAATACAAGTTTAGAACAGGATTTTCTACTATTCTCTCCCAAAGGATTATTAAAAAAAATGTTAACATATAATTCTGAAACACAATAATTCACATTTTTGTTTCTGAATAATTTGTTGAATGTTTGCATTATCTGCCAGAATGTATTATCTGCCAATCGATAGAATAATAAATTTATATTATTGTTTATTAAATAAACGAATATAAAAAAATTCATTATGCAGGACCCGCGCTAAAGATTTCACATTATTTGCCAATAAATTAGTCAAATATCAAAAGTATTCGCAAATTTTCCATTATCTCCACCAAATGCAAATCTTAACAATTTTTTATGATTAATTTTTACCCCATAGAAAACTATTTTACTGTACTTAGTTTCAGGCTTATATTATTTGAACTCAATTCTAAGTGGTTATGAGGTGCGACTACCGAAAATTAGTGTAATCGAATAAAAAATACTATGTAGAAAAATTTATTTTGACGTAATTTTGAAGATCGAGTTAAATATATAGTTTTCTTGCCAGTGTAAAAAAATATTCACCAAAATACAATTTTATTCGCCAAATTTGCGATTTTATCGGATTTGGCGAGGTGGCGAATGCTTAGCGTTGGCCCTGATTATGTGTGTTTAAATCCTGATTAAATTATTTGAGTAAAAACACTCATTTATAAATAAACTGCTCTCTAAAACCTAAAAGTTAGAAAGAGGTTACAATTTTAAATCAATTTTAGTAAAAGGAAATGCATTTTTATTAGAAGTTAGCTGAATAAAATATTTGTTTTTAAAAAAAGTTAAAAAGCAACCAAGAGTCCATTTTTTAAATGAAAGAATTTTTGTAATATTAATAAAATATAGAAGTTTTTCAATTATGTTGCTTGTTAATAATGTTATACATAAATATCATCGCTGAAATAAAGTTTACTGGAAGACCCAGTTTTGCATTTTCTGAAAACACTTTAAAATTAAAAACGTTTAAAATATTGCTCACAATCTTTGATGCACAACGTCTAAAAAGTAATGCGACTTTACTTGTAAGTTATTTTAGAATTTCATTTTAAACAAAATAAAATATTATCACCGATGAAATCTCTTCTTCAAGACGCTCCTGCACTCTATAAAATTGCCAAAGCAAAAATTTTTGCTCCCATCCCCGATGCCAAAAAGGAACAATCAATTCTGAACAATTGGATTGCGCTGTTGCCACTGAGGCTTGCTAAATTACTTCCGGAATAATCTCGAGGGAGATGTTATCAACGATTGACTTCTCTCAGTCAAACTGCAAAAAGCTTGAAACGGCTTTAAATCGTTTTCTTTTTTTGCGCAAAAGTATGAAATTTCTATTGAATCTCATATTGTAACAAGGGTTTTTTATTCGTAAAAAAGCAATATTCGGTACAGAAGAAGAGAAATTCAATAAGTCAGAATTTATTATTTTTAGTTATAACAAAATAGGTAACAAATGCTTTTCCCTTTTAGCAATTAAAGCAAAATAGAACATTCATCTTAAGTTATTTAATTCCATCTCTTATCTACCTTCTAATTTGCCTATTTATAGAAAGTTTTTTGATAAATATTATTATCTATATTATATTTAAGCTTTTCTTTAAATGCTTAAATTAATTAAAATTCTATTGCGTTGCTCGAAAAGTAAGTTTCGTTTTTTCCCAAGAGAGGATTTTATTAAATATTCTAACAGCCATCTTCACACTTAAATCGTATAATCATTAAAAAATTTAAAAGCTGAAAAAGGAAAGCTTACCTGAGAAAAAATACGACTTTATTTTATAACTATCGTTGAACAGCCAACCCAATTTTTGGGTTAGCAACTACTAATGTTCAACACCATAGCCTTGTAATTTTGAACCCAATTCAGATGGAAAGGGAACTCCTGGATCAAGTATCGGAAGAAATTTGCCTTCGTGGAGGACTTTTTGATGGAACTAACCAGCATTTGCGTTTTATGGAGAGGAAAAACCACGAAACTCTCCCACTGTTAACCTGACGGAAAGAGAATTCTAACCCATGATACGTCTACCACTGAGAACATTTTATGTAAACACTAAAAAGGATGGTACGTACAAGGCGGATGAGGAATTCGTATCGGTCAGCCTTCGCTGGGATTCAAACTCGGTTCACCTCATTGAAAAGCGAACGCTTTATCCCCTGAGCCATCATGGCTCTGGAAAAGATGTATTAACAGTACGCCGGTTCCAAGACTGATTTTCAAAATTTCGCTTAAGAAATGCACTATGCCAGTTTAGTCCATAGAGATGCACTACGCCAGTTTAGGCTGATGAAAATGTATTTGGGTACTTGTACTTAAGGAAGAAGGAAATCACGGACATCCAGACATGTGACCTATGACGTCAGCGCCAACTGATGATTTATAAGTGAAATGGCGAGTTAAAGTTTAGCTAAGTTTCTCCATATAAGTTAGACTGATACTTAACGCAAAGTTAAATAAATACATCGCCGTATTGCACATCAAATTTATTGAAACATAATTCTTTTTCATCTGCGTCTTTTATTTAACTTAGATTTATTATTTATTCATGCATTTTATTGTAACCGTGATATATTTTTATGTTGCGTACCTGACAACTTTGATGCATAATTACCTTGTTGATGTTCTACATAGCTTTTTCAGATCATTTTCTGCATTTGTTATATTATTACCTATATTTTTCTAACAATTTAAAAACCAATCTTCGTTCATATGAATAAAATATTAGTTTACAAAATATATCTAAAGATTAAGGGATAATGTCGCAGAAAGCTGATGATTTTGAGAATGAAATGAATTTCAAGGCGCATAGGAAGCGTTTTTCCATTGGCACGGTGTATCTCTATTGTGTAATAACTCTCAGAGAGAAACAATTTTCCCAAATTTTTGATTTGGTGAAACTTAGTAATTCTAAAATGCAACAGATGGTAATTTAATCTCCATTTTTGTGAAAAGTTGACAAAAACCGTTCTTCCCACTTGATCTTCAATTTAGCTGAAATTTTCCTGTAAGTTCAATAAAAGTGTGGAAAGTTAATAATTAAAAATTTATTTAAATAGAAAATAACACTCCATGAAAATTCCTAATTGTTATGGAAATTCCAGTTTTCATGAGGGAAATAGATTCATTGCAGTTATTTCTGAAGGCTTTAGCCGTACTGGTAATGATTTCTGGTAGATTTGTGCTTCATAAACCAGAGGGATTCATACCAGAGAATTGAACAAAATTTCTTTAAAAAATAGGAGTTATTGCTTTATTAAAGAAATATTATTCGATGATACATTATGGCCATTTTCAGTAAATAAAAAATTTAAAAAAAAAAAGGATTGTTCCCTATAAGGGATGAAAAGGTGCATTCTTTTAGCATGATGAAGAACTTTTTTGGAAAGTTAATTAGCGATTAGAACAGAATCATGAACTCCCCCAATTCTTAACGCCTTAGAATTTTAAAATTAAAGTCACGGAATCGTTTTCTACGGATAGTTTGAAGCGGGGGAAGAGATCAATAGTTTTCGATTTATTGAAAGATAAAATAGCCAAAAGCAAAACCAACCCCCCCCTTTTTAATATTAAATTTTAAATAATTTCACTATAGCTTAATCACCAAAAAGACCCTGAGAATTAACATAATCCCCATAACTAAATGTTCTATATGTGGGAGATGAAATGAAGTAAGTAAAGGAATAAAGTGTTAAAAATAAATTTTGATATTCGATTTAGTAGCAACAGTGTATTAAACGAGTAATACATTTGGGTTGAATTAAAATGTCAGCTCTTACAATGATAGTTAAAAAGAGAATAAAATATTTATATTTGCTTTTTATAAATTGTAATAACAATTAAATAATTGGGTTAATTTAATTAAAATTATGTTTAGAATGATTAAAAAATTAAATGTATGAAATAAAAGAAATTTTAAAAGCTCGAAAATGTGTAATTATTATAACGGCATCACATTTATATTTTTGAATAAAACAGGATTATAAAATATGGAAATGTAACTATAAATATTAATTCCCAAATAATTTGTTTATAACTTCAATAAAACAATTTAAAAAATTTTAATTGGAAAAGTTAAATAAAAATCGATTTTAAGTATTACTTTTAATATATTGAAATATCACAGTTAACCTGTGTTAACATTACTATAAATGTAAATCTTGCATTTTGAATACCGATGTATCTTTTATGTGTATTAAACTCAATGATTTCTGACTGCGTTTCCAATATAGAGTTTTATTTTAATATGCTTAGCCGCAGAAAAATAAAATTATATTTTAAGCAATCAAATATTGCTTAAAAATCCCCAGAATTTAGAAATATTACAAAGAGAACTTTGTCCACAAAAGAATAAAACACTTTATATTAGAAAAATATATTATATTTCTAGTACTTTTTAATAAATTGTATTAGAACTATAGTTAAATTATGTTATTAATATAGTTAAATTAAATATACTTTTTAATAAATTGTATTAGAATAGTTAAATTATATTATTAATATAGTTAAATTGAATATACTTTTTAATAAATTATATTAAAAAAATTAATAAATCTCTTGGAATATAAAGTACAGAACAGCTAGCAGCTAGTTTAGCACATCATTAATATTCTAAAAAAATTAAAGAATTTTGATAAATATAAATATTTAGTGTAATCAGTTTTGTAGTATATCATATTTTAAGAAATTAAATAATACTTAAGAGCTCCTTAAAAACGAAAAAAAAAGGATTATCAGCAATAAATCATCCTACTACGTAAAAGGACTCTATAAAAAAATCCTGTTCAACTTATAAAAGAATTCCTATAAAAAATTTGCTCACAAAATACCATGAAGTATCTGGAAATATTAGATATCAAATTGTTTGATTATTACTTTAGTAATTAATCTATGTAGTTAAAATGGAAGAATTTTTGAAATTTAGATAAAGATCAATTTTTGGTATCATTTGTAAAATACCGAAAGGTCAAAGTTTACGAGCTTTAACATTATTATTAACGCTAGTCTAACATTTTGAATACCTAATGCCTCTTTTCTGCAAATAAAATATCTGTGAAGCAAAATATATTTCTGTCGACATTTCTAATACAGAGTTTTATTTTCAGGTACTTAGATTCTGAAGCATAAAATCATATTCTAAGTAATGAAATAATGCTCATAGCTGCGTGGAAGCGAGGAAATCTTATCAGCAAAAATTTGTCCGAGAAGGAGAAAGCACTCTACGAGGAAAAAAAAAGATTACAGTTCTAGTATTTGTTAATACCCGAATTTGATGAAAAGAGCTTTTAGCAGTAAAAATACCATGTCAGCATCTTTTTCACTTTCGAAATCTAAGAAATGGAAAATACGCGAAGTTTAAAAAGAAATATAAAGTAAATATTAAAAAACAGCTTACTTTTTTTTTCTTGGCTTCAAAAGCTTGGCATGTAGGTTTAAAACACTCGAAAAATAAAGAAGAAAAAACTGTTGAACGGGATAAAAATCGGTTCCATATGTCCTTTTTTTCTTAAAAATATATATCTATATAAAGTTTGGTTGGTATAAAAGTTGAACTCATTTTTCCAAACCTACGATTTTTTTTTTTACTTCTTGTAATCCCCTTATCTGCCTTTATTAAAAAGCACTTTCCAATGTCTAAGTGCCGCAAAGAGAGTTGTGGTGGATACCTTTGCGGTTTCAGAAAAATGAAGAAACTGGAGTAAAAAAACTGAGTTTTTTTTTTTTCTTTTCTGGATGCCGATTTTGCTCACTCATAACTGTTATTAAAGATAAAATAGTTTGCTAAAACATATTTCAGCGCCGGTAAAACGCGTAAATGTCAGTTGGTACTTAAAATGTTTAAAAACACTGAAAAGAAAAAAAGGTAAAAACATTCCTTCAGTTTTTTAAGTTAACATAAAATTTAAAATATAAAATACATTAAATTCGTTCTCCTAACATAAAACTTATTTCTAAAAGTACACTTTTAAATGAAATAAATAAGCAAACGGATTTGGTTTTCAAATTGAATTTTGCCGATTAAAATCGTGTTCAAATATATATTTTTATAGTTTTTCAAACCCGAATTTTTTCACAAACGGTGACTTTTCATTAATCTAAGCAAAATATGTTTTTTAGAAGTTTGTCCCTCCAAAATAAAGACTGAAAAGCATTTGGCATGGCTATTGCGAGAAGCCAACTGATAAACAGTCAAAACTTCTCCGATACTAATCTCTTGCCGAGAACCTTAAATAAACAATTAACCCTATAGAAAGGTGGTGATAGGTTTTTACAAATTGGGTTAATATATATAGATACCAAAGCTAACAGAATATGATAAAATTTATCGTGTTTCTGTATTTATGGAATCATTAAAAAGTTCGGTGATTTTGAACAAAATGCTGTTTATGAATTAGATGAAATAACAATAAAATATGTTATAAAATAAATTATAACATTGCTCTCCAGAATAAAACTTTTTTTTATTTCAACTAAAATTAGCTTTGTATTTTTTAGTTTTATGTAAATACGTTTTAAGAACGCAACTGTAAACACTGTAAGCATGTGGTTTCAGATTATTTTAGAAACACTGATTCGGTAACTTAGCTCTCGAATTCTATTTAATCATTGAGATTACCTGACTAACGCTGAACTTGATAATGACTGTCTGAATTCAGGCTTGCTTAGTATCTATATTTAATCCATTGAAACGTCTCAACACTAGTGATCCAGGGAGTGCTATATTCTCACAATCATGTTGTTGGTCACGTCCGTGAAATCTCGGCCCCAGAATGGGCTGTCACAAGAAAGCGTTTTACAGGTTTACTTTAAATTGTATCGATCTTCTTGATGTTTAAATCTTCATATATATTTAAAATCATAATATATTTAAAATTAACAATTGGTTGGCAACACGTCTGGCTGTGCTCTTTCATGATAAATAGCCTGTAATGGATCCCTCCAAAGTTCCAAAGAGTCGGTTGAATAGTTCAATTTCACTTGGGAATTGAGTTTGTGGCTGCTAGGATTAGAAGTTGTTGATTGAAAGTTTATTCCGCCATCAGCCTGATGGGCAATCGCATAAGGTTTACCTCACCCAATATAAAAAATAGAATTATTTTCACTAAAAGAAACCCATACACAAATAAATTTTTCCTATAAATGTGCCCCGAAGAATTTTTTTTCGGACGAATTTTTTTTTTTTTTTTTTTTTTTTTTTTTGTCTCAACTTCTAGAAAAGTAAAATCTAATTTTTTTATGATTCAGCTTCTAATTATAATAATATATAGATAACTTCTAATTAAGTAAAATATAGATTTTGTCATCTTTCCGTTTCTTATAAAGTAAAATATAGCTCTAGTAGTAACTCAGCTTTCAGTTACGTAAAATATAGTTCAGGTGTTTCAGCTTCTAGAAAAGTAAAATCTAATTTTAGAAGTATCTCAGTCAACCAACAACAGTAATATTATAAGTGACAGATCAATCAGATCAACAGTAAAATATATGACCCATAGTATGGAATGATAAATCAATGCGTCCTCTTTATTTATTTATACAAAATCACGAAAATCTGACTAATCTAAAATTATATTAAAATAAAATTTACTTAAAAATAGATATTCTTATGACTTTATTTGCTATTTTTTTTTTATAAAATCAAAATTAATTATTTCAAAAAACTAAATAAACCGTAGGGATTCATGGCTTAAACATTACCAAATGCTTTGGGTGCTTTCTTGATTATTCGACTAAAATATTTCTATCTTTAGTTTAAAATTTTAAGTTTCGTACGAAATAAACTTTTTAAGGGTCTCTTCCACTCCAGATTAAACTCAACTGTTGAAGGGGTGGAAACAGGGAGGTAAAATTCTAAATATGCTTTTAATCTTTTTCATTTAATTTTCATAAATAAACTGAATATTTACCCCATCGATACATGATACATATGTGGACTGATCGTTAATACACGGTTCCCAACAGATCGCCGAAGTCAAGCATCACTGGCTGCGGTCAGTGTGCGGGTGGGTCACCACTTGGATCAGTCTGCGTCGTAGGGACCGAGGGTGTGCGGTATTGGTCCTCGTTTAACTGTGCTACCGTAAAGTGCTCGACTTCGCGTGCAGGTTGTTGGGCTACCGAAGTAGGGGTGCCATCCCCTCTGCAGAGGATCAAAACTGTGATGGCATGTCTTCGGATCTTCCTCAGGGATGTTTACCGCGCCAATAGCCCATTGTGCAGCTCTAGTGCGACGTAAATAAACTACAACTACAACCATCGATACATATGAAATATAAGGCCGTCACCCAATCACAATTTGAGATATTAAGAGTGAAGTATTATAGATTCTCTATTAATTTTGTTACTACTAATTTTTTCTCATAAAACTATAATAATGCAATTCCGTAATTAACAGTTTTTGAAAGATATTTAAGTAGTACAAAGTTTTCAGATTTTTGATAAGTATCTTTATGCAATTAACGTTAAAGTAAAATTTTTTAATCATCAATTTAAAGGCCCCAAAGATTAGATTTTAAAAAATCTAAAAATAAAGAAACGTGCAGTCTTAAATTATTTACTCAAAAACACAAATCAAATTACTTTATTGCTCAAAAATTTTGAAGAAAACTTATAGAAGTTCTAAAAATTATCAAACGCTATTTCAATTAATATAGCGAACTCTTTACTTTTCCCCTTTTTCGAGAAGTATTGTGCTGTTAATAATATAATTATTGTGCTGAGTGAAGTATTTTATTTTATATTTTATAACCGTCGTTGAACAGCCGACCCAATTTTTGGGTTTACGACTACTAATGCTCAACTCCGTAGCCTTGTAATTTTAAACCAAATCCAGAAGACAAGGGAACTTTTGGATCAATTATTGGGAGAAATTTGCCTTCGTGGTGGACTTCTTGATGGAACTAACTCGCATTTGCGTTGCATGAAGAGGAAAAGCATTAGAACCTCCCACAGTTAGCCAGACGTAAAAGGAACTATCACCCATAATATGTCTACCCCTGAGGATATTTCACGTCAGCACTGTGGTCGATGCAAACCGGATACGGATTCGTATCACAACCATCCCTTGCTGGGACTCGAACCCGGTTCACCTCATTGGAAAGTGAATGCTCTATCCCCTGAGCCATCACGGCTTTGAGGTAAGTAATGTGTACCATCAAAAGTTAAGTACAAAACAACATCAAGAAAACAAAAATTAATACCGAGAAAAGATGGTAAGGGCAAATTCATCATAAAAAAAATATAAAAAAAACACCAAAAACAGAGTAAACAGATATTATTTATAAAAAGTCAGCACAAATATGGAGCCAACTATTGAGAGCTCTTTTTGAAAACTTTAGGCTCAACATTGTATGTTGCTTTTAGGAATTTTAGAGCAAAATATTGATCAGCTTTTTTTAATAAAATATATGCATTAAAATTTTGAGGAAAGGAAAACAATTTTATAATTTACGTTAAAAAGTCATTTACAAACTGAACTCATAAAAACTATTTTTAAAAAAAATGAATAAAAAAATTTCATGAAAGATTCAGTAGTGAGCCGATATTATACAAAAGTTTTGTTGGCGGGACTCTGAGAAATAGTCTGAAGTAAATTACAAAATAAATGAAACTTAGTTTAATGTCTATTCAGTTGAAAATTTAATGTATTTAAACAATACTCAATGTTCGGTAACCTTTAAAAAAATTGAAAGGAGAGCATTAGATCAAAGGTTTAACTCGATTTACTTCATTAAATGTTGCATTTCGAACGCAATATCAAAGTCATTTTCAGTGAGATAGAATAAAAGCCATCATTTAAATGCCATTTTCTAGTTTTCAGAAATAAAAATGAAGAGTTCTAAACGAGCATTCCGAAATCTATCAACCCAGCCACAAAGCTATTTCAGAATCTTCTCATCACTGCAGGCATCTGAACTTCAACTTCAAAAGCCTTCCGTAACACAGAAATCCACTCAATAATCCGGTCTGCCTAAATGTAAGAAAAAAAGAAATCCCATTGGTTGGCACGCCATCACGTGACAAAAGCATCCATGATTAATGGACGATCCAAAGTGACGTCACTGTACGAACAATGACGGTATAGGAAATCATTTCCATAAATGCTTTGTGAGTGAGGACAATGCGATAAAAATGAGATTATTAGTGCACTTCGATACCAAGGATTTATACCTTGAGTAAATTTTTAGAACAAAGGAAACGCTTTTATTCTGCTCAACCCGAGAATAGATAAATGACAGGCGGCTAACCTCCAGTCTCAAAATGAAATTATTTCCCGAAAGTTATCGATTAAGATTATTCACCACAACGGTGACATCGATTGGCCCCTCATCGATATTCAATTTTCTAAGCATGCAATTCGCGTGCCGAGTTTACTCGATGAGTTATGATCTGTTACATTCTGGAACGAGCAACGAAAGTTTCAAAAGAGATGAAGGAGATCTTTACGTTTCTTGAATAGCATAATCCAATAGAATAAATTATTGTTTAAAACTCGTGTTCTTAATCGAAGGCAAGTTTTAGCAACTTCCAAATTTTATTGTCTACTTAAAGTTACACAATTAAAACTAATAGCAGAAGTTAAAATAGTTTTTAAATTTAATGATATAAATTTAGATTATTATTTTTTTTTTTTTACCAATTGATAACTGCATTCAAAGGAAAACAGTTTTAATACAATTGCGATGTCAGACGTGACCCATAAAAAACAGCTACTTACTTAAAAGTAAATGAATGAATAAGCACCAGTCACCATTTACTACACGTGGAGTCTTCAGCCGGCTGGATTCGAACACTTGTTCTTACGAACGAGAATGCCAACCAGGATATCCTGGCCCGAACAAATAGGCAAGAAAATAAAAGCATCGATAAAGCAATAACATATGTTTTTCTGGCAATTTACCCATTACTGTTATGACTGGTTCGGCGAAAATTAATTCCTTTGTTTGTTTGCTTTGTTTGCAGGTCATATTTTAAAGTTTTTAGTCATTATCGGGTCATTTTATGACCAATGACTTAGCAGGCATCCACTCAAAATGCTTCCCAATCCACCTTCCATCTAGCCAAGTCCCGCAGTGGACTGATCGTAAAGACACGGTTCCCAGTAGGAAATCGAAGTTAAGCATCACTGGCTGCGGTCAGTAAGCAGATAGGTGACCACTTTGATCAGTCTACGTAGGGACTGAGGTTGCACGGTATCGGTCTTCATTAAACTTCATTAAACCACAAAGGACTCGATTTCCCCCTCTGGTCGTCAAGCTACCAAAGCAGGGGGGCCATTTCCCCTGCAAAGGATCAAAATTGTGATGGCATGTCTTCGGATCGTCCTCAGGGATGTTTCAGGTGTCGCCAATAGCCCATTGTGCAGTTATAGAGTGACGAAAATAAACTACTATCTAGCCTAGCTTAGCTCCCCTTCCATCGTCCTGGGCTGTGTTATTCTGTGGTGACTTATTTACTGGAAGGCCCTATCAGGAGCAGCATAAAGAATTTTACCTATGTCCATTCTTAAGAGGACGCTAGACCGCGGGAGAAACTTTTCATAGCACATTCTGTTTCACCTCCATAACTAATTTAAAGTATAGAAAAAATGAGTTCAGGCAAGCTTGGAGTAAACCACGCAGTTTCAATTATTGAAAAAAAAATTCAAAATATCGAAAAGCAGACAAAGCAGCAAGTTATTGGAAGAAATAATTTCCCCATTGCGTAATCCTACATTATCCTCGCATAATTTGCTTGCTTTCATTTCGATATTTTGATATTTTGAAAATTTCTTTTCCGTATTTGAATCATCATAACTGACTCTAACTTTGCCTTAACTCGGTTTTTCTATAATTTAAAATTTAAATTAATGATGGATGTGATAGAGAATTTGAGAAAAAAAATTTCTTTCGTAGTATAGCGTCCTCTTAATGTATAACAAGTAAAACACTACTTTCTCATCTTCATCTCTTCGCCAATAGATTTATTTATTTAACTATTTATTTTATTTATAATTTTCCTTTGAAAGAACACATCATTTAAAAATATGACAAATGAGGATAGTTGAAAAAAGTATCCCTTTGATTCGCGAAAACCAGTTTGATCTTTCAAAATTACACTTTAAAACATTTCGGATTAAATTACGTTAAAAAGTACCGCACTCAGGGTATCGGTACTTTTTTCTATAAAATTCCTTTTTACCGGAACATGTAACAGAGCAAAAAATCTGATGTACTGTAATTTTTACAATAATAATTACCATAAAATTAGTGAATCACTCTAGTTAATTAAGTATTACTGTAAAAATTACAGTTTAATATTTTAAGGAAAAGATGGATCCAACGGATGATTTCAGCCAAGATACCGTATTTTTTTACAGTATAGTAAATGCAAATCTCTTTAACCACTTAATAAATAGATGAATCTCATGACAGTAATAAGACTGTGTCAAACCCATAGTTATAGAGAACACTCAAATTGTTATAGTCTATAAACTATTTAAATCTATGTTCAAATTTTATTGAAATGGTTGAGAACGCAAAATATTTATCAAACGAAGGGAGTTTGTAAAAATAATTGAATATGAGCAAATAATAATTGAATAAGTTTAGCCTCTAATCATAGTTTAGCAATTTTTACGATACGCTATTACTTTAAACTAGATTACACTCAATAAGCTTACATACATGAAAAATTATAATGGATTCAAAAAATATTACAAGCTTTTTAAAAGTTGATTTGAAATTTTGCATTTTATTTTGCTTATAGTTTAAAACCATCGGCATTTCATCTAAACTGATGAAATTGATAAAAGTGTGAATCATCTGTACTTCTATCACTTTTATATTGCCCTTAATATGTTCAATGCTTACATCCTGATGAAATATATATAATAAAGTAAATATGTATAATAAAGTACATATAATAATATATATAAAAACATATATATAGTAAAATATAAACCATGAAATATATGTAATGAAATATATATAATAGTTCGGGAAGAAAATGGTTAAAGATATATTTTTCCTAAAATACTTCTTGCAGTTTTTCAATTACTTTACCGTTAAAGCGTGAAAGTTTAAAATTTTAACAATATTTGTTAAAGTTTTAACAATTTTTACCGATCAAAAAGCTTTCTGGCGAGAATTTAATTGGTCTGAGGTTCTGTAAAAGCTCCATATAATCATGATATAAAAGATTTTAAATAATATTATTTATACAAATACAAATAATTAATACAAATAACAATAATTATTAATATAACTAATATTTTTTTCAAATTATTAAATTTATGAATTTTGCAAATAACAACAAATTTATTTTTACACTAAGTGAAAACATTTTATCAATAATGTGTAGTATTATTATCAATAATATATCGCGTTATTTTTTTTCATGGCATTGTTTTCTCGTTGATTATTTTTATTACATGTCATAAGTTACTTTGAAAAAGTAACCATAACATTTAGTTGAATGAAAAAAATTCCCAAAAATTATAAAATGCACGTATTAAATAAATGATTTGCAATAAATGTAACCAAATTGTGGAAATTCCGACTGGTTTTATATTTTTTGGCGAAACGGATAATATGATTGTTCATTTATTGCATTTCATTCAATTCTGCAGTGCTTATAGTATACTTAAGAGTATTTGTGTTGCCTACTTGCTTATAAATTAGTAGGAAATATTTTTGAAAGATAAAATCCAAACGTGAGGTAAACGAAACTGAAAGCAAAACAAAAAAAAGTAAATAAACATTTTAAAAAAATTACAGTGTACTTAAATCGAACAAATACATACAATAAATGAAACTGAAAAGCAAGATATTGAGAGTTAAAATGTCATTCATTGCGCTGTAAATTACCTTCGGAAGATTGTACATGTTTTAAGATTCGTCTTCAAGAGGAACGAGCACTTATAGATGAGCACAGCTGCTTTTGGCAGTTCGCCACAGAGCTGGGCCAGTCTAATGATTAAGTATGGGCACACCTGATCATTGAGAGTCAAGGGAAGAAAGTAATTTTTGCATGATTACCTGCCAATCAACAAATAACCTAATCCGTCTGTATATGGATCAGAGGCATTCAGATCCTAGAAGAAATACCGGTACTCTTCGATCGAGTGCAGTAAGATTTCTGATATTTCTTAAAAAATGGAACTAAAGATAATATTGAAGTAATATATGTACAAGAAATTCCTGTTCTTAGAAATTGAAAAAAAAATTAGGGACAGTAAAATTAAATGCCAGTGAACGACTAAATATTAGAAAGGCGAAGACTTTTTTAATCTACAAGTAAAGGTAAGACAAATTTTTTCACTACAAATTGTTTTTAATTGTTTTTGTTATAAAATTATTACTCCAACGTTTATAGCAGAAATATTATAATTTTAAAAGACCATTTCGGTACATTTCAAGCACCATTATTAGTGTCAAGACACTCACAATCTGTGTCTCTACACTAATTAATGATAATACTGCACTCAGTACTTAAATGATACTTTGTATCTTATTATCATATTACTTGTGCTTCAAATATTGTTTTAGGGTTTATTATTTTGTAGTTTAAAGAATATACTTGTTTTTTCGGATATTGAAATTATTGATTTGTGTCAAAAAGATTAAAAATTGAATGTATTCTTAACATTCAACCTCAAGTTGAGTGTCATTTTAATTGCAAACTTGGCTAGTTAAAAACTTTATAGCATTAGAATGAGTGACAACAGAAAAAACCTTTATATTTGTATGTAGTTTTGATTTATGAGATGCAAAATAAAGTACATAAAGAAAATCTTAGATTAGGCAAGCATGTATAAAAACAAACATGAAAAAAATTTTCTAAAAACAATCACTCAAAAAATTTTTTAAGCCCACAAAACATGATTTTTCTCTTGAGTATTGCAAGAAAAATACGTGATACAACTCTCTAATTAAATAAATTTAATAAGGTAAATTATGATGGAGTTTCCTTACAAGTAAAGAGTTTGAACCGTTTCTATATAATATTCTGTTGGAAGATTTTTGTGTGCAGTATTTTTGAGAATGTTATATTTATTTTCGTTCATGTTTTCAAAACTCTCAGCGTAGTGCAAAGTATAACCAAATTTTTGTGCAAATTAATCCTTCTTTGATCACTACTTTTTTATTAACCAACTCACTGATTCAACTTGGTTAAAGTAATTATCATGGCATTATGGTTTAAGGTATTAATATCATGGTTCAAAGTAAAACCAATTTTTTATGTGATGTTTATGTATAAATTTATTTTTAAAAAATTGTCTTGTCAGAATTTTGCATTATTCTAATTAGCAAGTTAGTTTAGTTTTTAACTGTTTAAATTTCCGGTATAACTTTCCTTGGTG
The DNA here is from genome assembly GCA_949128135.1 of Parasteatoda lunata. Taxonomy (NCBI): domain Eukaryota; kingdom Metazoa; phylum Arthropoda; class Arachnida; order Araneae; family Theridiidae; genus Parasteatoda; species Parasteatoda lunata. The sequence goes on along the minus strand of OX421973.1, from coordinate 9,930,727 downwards.
TAAATTATTCATCCATCCAAAAAACAAAACTTGGGGGAGAGATAAGTAATTTAGCATCGATAATTCAATGTGCATTTTAAATCTTGCAGCAGTGAAATGTTTTTTCATCGAATCTTCTCCGAAGAAAAATTTACGACTAAAATAATATTTGTCAGCAAGTAAACTTCAACCTGCGTTAGAAGCATCTGTAAATTTTATTCCAAAAGCTTATAAAAATCAATTCAGTTCCTAAGCTTTTTTCTATCCTTTTTCAACAGATGGTACGCATCAAAAAACAGCTATTGGCTGCAGATCTGAAACTGGGTTGCGGAAAGGACAGATTTACCGACAAGAAAACGAGAAAACTTTTCGCCACAAAACTTTCTCACTTAATAGAAACAAAAATAAAAGTGAGAACAAAAATTGTCTAACAGCTTCTAGGACGTAAATCCAGGGCGTTGGTGATTTAATGCCCTCCACTCCAAAGCTTAACTCTTGTAGTGATGAAGAACTTACAAAACTGCTCTGCAAAAGGGAGCAACTTTTCTTATATATATGGAAGATTTCAAAATGAATTAGGAGAAAAGTTTGAGAATTTTTGCTGTTATTTCGCTGAGAATGTATTAATTCCACACTTACCTTCCAAAAACAGATAAATATTCTAAAAAATTAAATTTTTATTTTTAATGTTAACGATTTTTTTATTTTAGATTAAAAACATAACCTAAACATAACCAAGTGAAAAATTACTTTAAAACTAAAAATAACTCTTCACTTGAAATCCACCACGCTTTATTTTTCTCATATGTAAATTACGAATATTTCGAGAAATATATCAAAAGTAAAATGAAAAAATAAAGTTCGTGGAAAGATGTGGACAAATAATGCATCTCGCTTACGTCTCGGGTTTTTAGATTATTATTTACTATATAGCACTTTATGTAAATTATCTAATGAATATGTATTCATATATTTTGAAAAATGATATCATAATGTAAATGCTAAAATTAGAAATTTTCTATAATCTTAATATTAAGTTTAAAAACAAATTTTTTTTTGCAATTTTTAAGTAAGAAGATATAATCTTATTAATAAATTATATTGACCCATATTTCAGGCACTCAAAATATTATGTCCGATAAATTATTTAAACAATATGGATTTATTCATCGTTATTTACAAAATAATATTATTCAAAATAAATGCTAAGACTTAAAATTTTTACTGAACTTAATTTAAATTCTACTACTAGGATTTTTTGTAATTTGTAAGTAAGACGATCTAGTCTCATTCGATTAAATATATGGACCCATATTTTAGGTACTACGAATATTATTTCTAAATTATTAGAACAATATGAATTTATATATTGTTATTCAAAAAATGTTATAAAAAATAATTGCTTAAACTAGAAACTTTCGCTTCATAAGCATGAATATAACACCAGATTTTTTATTATTATTTTTTTATTTTATATTTATTTATTTTGATTTTAAGTAGGACGCTGCTGTTCTATTAACCCGTATCTTAGGGACCATAAATGTTATCTCTAATGAATTATTTAAACAATATAAATTTATAAATCATTATTTAAAAAATGTTTTTTTTGTTTTTCAAAAAAGGAACTGGAACTAGAAAATTTTACTAAATTTAATTTTAAATATAACATCAGGTTTTTTTAATTATAAGTAAGACGCTTCTGATTCTATTTAGCACTATAAAAATGCAATTTCTTATTTTTTTCTAAAACTATCTATAAAATATTGTCATGCTGACTAATGCTTAACATATTTCCAGTACTTAAAATCATAATTATTATCTCATTTAATCTTTTTCTCAGTCAATAAAAATCATTCATATAATCTTTTAATATCACATCCTTGAATTGAGTACAGAATAAAATCTATTTTTAGAGATTCCCTCTACACATTAGCATAGAATTCGTTATATGGTAGCTGATGTTTTGATTGTGTATAAATTCTCTGTTCATTTTCGCACCTTCTTTTCCGCCAACATATTTCAATGCGCCTAGCTAAGAAAAAGAGACTTGGCAATATATTTTATCAATAAATAGCCAATATATGGATTCCTTAACTTTCCTTGGCGGAAACAATTTTAACGTACACTTGTAATGTACATGACACTTGTATTTACGAATTCTTGGTGGATGGAGGTATATATATATATATATATATATATATATATATAATAAGTCAAAACTATAGAGAAAACAAGGTAAAAAATATAATGATTTTGGAAGAAGATAAAAAAAAAATGTAAAAGAATATTTTTAAAATCTTCACAAATTTAAAAACTTTTGAATTTGAAAAAAATATTGGTAAAAAAATAAAATAAGGAAAAGATATAATCTTGTCGTATATAAATATTTCTAGATGGTAAGGTGTTTTTAAAAAGACTTTCTCATTTGTAACTTTATCTTAAGTTTTCTATTTTTTTCAGACTTATGATTTATGATTCATTTTAAATAAAGGAGAACAAAGATAAAATCATTTAAGTGAAGGAAGAACTGTTTTAAGAAAATCATTTTAAAAAATGCAAACAAAATATTTTTTTTTTCAATTCCTTACTTGTAGTTCTTTAACATAAGAATAACAAATGTGTATTTAAAAGTATTAAGTTTGAGAAAGTAGAGAAGGGAGAGTGAAAGTATTGCTTTATACTCTTTTGTATTAATTTTATTATTTATTGTATCAATTTCATTATTAACTGCAAACACATACACTTTGTTTGCTGTAAACTTAATTTAATTTAATTTACAATGCCAATAGTTCCTAAAAATCTTCTTACTCAATTAATCTTTCTTTTTTCGCATTCTTGTATCTTAAAAGAATAGAATTTATAATTAAATACCATATATGCAAATGTATTTAAAATGCTACAATTCCAGGAGAAAAAATCTTATTATTTACGAGAAAGAGCCAATGTCTTTCATTTTGTTTTCTTTTATTTATGTTTCGATTGTATTAGTACCGACTCTATTTACCTTATTCAAATTCTTACCTTAAATCACACAAAATTTATAACCCAATTTTAAAAACTCTGAAACTATATTTACTTTTTATTCGATGAAATAAATGATCAGAGAGCAAAACCAATTTTCATCTAACGAATAAAATATGAAACTGATGTGAAAGGGAAAATTCCGGAAGAAAACGATTTTTAGATATTTATGTGTTATAAATTCCATATAATAAAATATAAAAATCTGGCATCAGTGAAAATATTTAACTGAAGTTTTGAATACTATTTTCCTTTTATATGTATATTTATTAGAGCATAAATATAAAATGTCTTCCGTGTTAGTCCTTTGCTATACTCTATCCTCAAGGGGTAAATCCTGAAATGTGATACAAAAAAAAAAAAAAAAAATCGACTTTATTCAACAGATGACATATGAGTGAATAATAGAATCAGAAGATATTTTTTGTTGGCAGACGACAGTTTCTAGGTCTCTTATTACCAGCAAATACGAGATCATTTCTTCCTAGAATTCCTATACTATTCTTTTTGCCTCGTTTGTGTTTTCTTTCTTTTCTTTTTTTTTAAATGGAACATATTTTTGGATTTTTGAAGACTAGAAGGTGTAACCGGAAACTTTTTTGTGTGTGTCATTCTCCGAAAAGATAATAAAAGAAAGAAATTTTTTCCTATTTGTTACTGTTGTTATGCACGTTCTTCACGCTTTGTAGAAAATAGTGTAGCCTTTATTATTTCGTAGAAATTCGAAGAAAATAATACCTTTAGTCACTGTATTCTATTCATTCTTAATATAGTGGTATAAAAATATATTTATGGAAGAATCAGCAATAAGCTACCTAAAGAAAATCAGGTCCACAGTTAACATGCGTCGTCTAATAGGGCACAAATTTGGGTCAAAATGAATCATCAAGTTTAATAACAAACAAAAATTCAAAAATGCAACCTTTGTTGAATTTTTTTAATTCAAGTGTTATTCAACTGATTTCGATTAAATTTTGCATTTTTCCATTGAAAATTACATGGTTTAAAATGATGCAAAAACTTGTGTACCTCACAGTTCGGTCATTTTCAAACATTAATAAAGTTATATATAGTAATAAATAATTAGTAAAAATTATTTCTGCTTGGAATCATCTTTACATAAACAGATTTTATAATAGTAGGCAAATATTTTTTGAATTGCTTAAAATATTTTCGAAACATGGAGGAATGCACAAAAAGTGAAATTGCCATAACGTATATCTGTATTGTATAACGTAGTATATCTGTATAACGTATTTCTGCATAACGTACATATTTCTGTATAACGTTCCATAACGTATGGGACTAATTTTCAAATTGGGGCTACCCACCAAATTTGTATAGTTTAAAGTATAAATATGTTGATAGGAAATATGTCCATTCAAAGAAAGATTTTTATGTTTGATTTTATAGCTTATTAAATATTTAGCACTAATTAACTTATTAACCTTTTGGCTTTACAATTTTAAACAAGTAATATTGTCGCTTAGTTCATGGTTGAGCGGTAAGTGTTACTTAATATAGTGTTACTTAAGCAATGATATGCTGTAAAAAAGGTGCCACAAGAAAAAAACGCATTCATAAATTTTAGCTAAAGGTTGCCCAGGAGCGAACAATTATTTTTAATCATATTTGACTCTCAATAAATTCAACCACTGAAGTTTTGTTTGGTATTTAAGAATCCCAGTCGACCTACAAGATCAAAGGGACCCCTTAACAAGCAATTAGATCAATTTGACACCTGATTATACTTAATTTGCTCCTAGAATCGATATCGGCTACTTCAATTACGACTGATAAAGTCTAATCTTAATTGGAAATGTTCAAAATTATCCGAAAAATTATTACATGAAATGCAGGCATTAAATATGAAATATCTATAAACTGAGAAAAAAAGTATAGTTAGAACTACCAGAATATGGTAAAACTTTTGTGTTTCTGACTCTATGGAAACACCAAAAACTCCGTAATTTTTAAGCAACAGGCTGTGTGGTAAAACCAGTATTTCCAATAAACAGTTATCATATGAATGAAAAAATAACCAAATAGATGGTTTGAATACCGTTTATTTTAATTTTATTAACCAAAAGTACGTTGTTTTTTACCGTTCTATACAGTGCGGTAATTTTACCACAATTTTTTTTTCTCTTTCTATAATTCTTTCTAATAATTTGTTTTTTTTTTAATTCTACACTAAAAAAAAAAAAAAAAAAAAAAAATATATATATATATATAAAAGTGCACATATCTAAAAAGCCAATAACTAACAAGCTACAATGTAAACAATAAAGCATCGTCTGCATAGCATATTTTAGAAAGTTTAAGATACGAAAGCTCTTAGCTCCTAATCTTGGTAATAGTTCAGGAAATATCGATTTTAAATACCTGCTAAGTTTATTAAGCTAATTTTATTATGTTAAGATTTAAACATGTTTTTACTAAATTTGAAAATAAAAATTTATCATCTACTCTTGAAACAAAAATATAATTTATGGTATAACATGTTTACAAAAAGATTAATTTAAATAGAAACCAGCAAACAAGACAAATACTTCCTTAAAAGAGAATTATTTAAGTTTCCTTAACTTCAAGGTGTAATTAATATTTTCATTACTGAAATTAAGAAGAAAAAACAATGTACTCCCGCTTAATAAGATTCGCTGGCATTTAATTAATCAAAGAGAGAGATTTGTCAACATGGATGAAGAGATCTAAAAAGGCATTTTTATCTTTATTATGTTTTGAAGTAGTTTTAACTAAAATATATAGCCATTACTTTTTTTTTCTTACTTTTAATATTAAATTAAATCTCATTGTGAAATATTTAAAAAAAAAAAATTGCGGGATGAAATGATGATTTTGAAATTGCAATTTAAGTTATTAAAGTTAATAATATCAGAAATTAATTAACGGAATTTTTAATTTGGATTTATATCCAGGTTTAATTGAAAAAAGTTCAATGTCATAAGAAAGTTCAATTTATTTTATAAATAAGACCTAAAAAGTCTTTTATATTATTTAATTTATTTATTTATTTTGTGAGACTCATTTTGATGGAAAAATTTTTTTCGATATTCTTTTTCTGTGTTATTTATTAATAACTGCCCGTGACACTTTTTTTTTAATAAAATAAACGGATAATATGCTTTTCCCTGCTTTTCCAGAACGTTCGCTGATGTTTTCAAATAGAAATCTTAAGGTAAAACAGACCACTGAGAAGTTCTTCTAATATAGTTTTATAGTAATCAAAGTTATATATTTTTTTTCAGCACTGTAGGTACTTTGTTTTTATTTTATTTTAAAAGCGGAGTTGAACAGCGACCCAATACTGAGTTTACAACTATCAAAGCTCAACTTCTTGGCCTTGCAATTTTGAACCCAACCCAAAAGAGAAAGGAACTCCTGGATCAAGCATTAGGACAAACTAGCTTTTGCAGATGACATTTTTTTAATGTAACTAACCCGCATTTACATTAAATTTAGAGAAAAACCATGAAAAACTCCCATAGGTTAGCCCAACAGCGAGGGTGTTTTAACTCATGATCTGTCCACCACTAAGGATATTGTACGTAAGCAGTGTGTGGGATTGCGAGCCGAGAGCAGAATTCGACTCAAACAACCCATACTGGGATACGAATCTGGATCAACTTATTAGGAGACAAATATTTTTTTATCGTCAAAAGGAAAGCTATATTTTACTTTGTTTCCAGAGATGCATGAGATTCATCATCATCATTAGCATGACTACCCGGGATGGGCCTGCGCCATCTCTAGAACATTTTCCTACGCAGTTCTTGTCGTCAGATCTTGCCAGTTCAGTACCTTGATGATTTTAAAATGGTCACTATTGGAGTTCAGCTATTGAAGTTTCGGACTTCTTTAACTCTATTGTCAATTAAGTAATCTACTATCATTCACGTCAGTCAGGTTTTGAAAACCTTTCATTCTTTTAAATCAACTACAATATCTTGTTTCGTTTTAGAAAAATAGATATTGAGCAGAGTAATATGTAAAGTTTTAAAACATAAATTAAGATCGTTTAAAATTATTTGACACTACACTGTCAAAAATTTCGAGCTATGTTGCGTCCAACATTGGTATTCATTTGCTGGCTACATAAAGTGGTGCTATATATTGGTGCTTTTACTAGCTCCAAACAACGAGAGAAGGTTGCACCAAAAATCGAAATTTTGAAAGAGCCTAAAAGCAGCGGAAGTTTGCACTAAAAATAAGTGTCTTGAAGGGAACTAATAATGGAGGATGATTGCACCATTGTTAAATATTTTTAAAGCGCCAAAAAGCAAAGAAAGATAGCATTATTATTAAATATTTATTAAAAAAAGATGAGATAATTTAAATCAAATTATAATTTAATTATTGAAATCTATAAAAATTAATAAAACTATATATATATATATATATATATATATATATATATATATATATATATATGTATATATATATATATATATATATATATATATATATATATATATATATATATATATATATATAAAAGCTATATATATATATGTGTGTGTGACATGACACATCTAAAATAAAAATAGCTTTTTTAATTTTTATAGATTTTCATAATTAAATTTTAATTTGATTTATAGGAATTTGATTTAAATTATCTTCTCTTTTTTTTAATAAATATTTTTAATGATGATAACTTTCTCTGCTTTTTGGCGCTCTAAAAATATTTTCGTTCATATATAAACTTTTTCTTTCTTCAAGCTGATAAATGTAAAATTTGAATTAGTTTTTACATTTCATTTCACGCGCCAACAGATGCTATAGAGTATACTAGTAATTTTTTAAAGAGAAAATAAAAAAGAATTTTAATTTTAGGCTGAAGCAAATTCTTATTACTATGTATTTTGAAATTATTTTATTATTTAAAAAGTAATATATTACTTACACAAATAAAAATTTATAGAAAAAAGTAGACAAATATTGTATTGGTCAACCCCCAATCTCTAATTAAGGAAACATTCCAATATTAATTACCTTGGCGTATGAAAATAATAAATTTGAAGTAAATTAAGAAATGTAAAAATAATGAAATAACTTGGAAATATTAACAAAAAATATACAGATCAATATTTAAACACAACTTATTCATTTACAATCACTTTGATATTTGTATACAAAGACAGAATGTAGCAATTTTTAAGCAAAATCTTAAAATTTAAATATATTATACTTTTTATACATATCACAGCATTCATTAAAAAAATACAAAATATTCACTCAAAAATATGATAGATAGTATGCTTTTGTTACTAAGAGAGTACATTCAATTCAAACTTATTTTTAATTTACAGTAATTTAAAAAAAAATTTATGTTAGCCTATGCCTCAATGTTAGCCTATGCCTCAATATTTGTATACAAAGACAGAATGTAGCAATTTTTAAGCAAAATCTTAAAATTTAAATATATTATACTTTTTATACATATCACAGCATTCATTAAAAAAATACAAAATATTCACTCAAAAATATGATAGATAGTATGCTTTTGTTACTAAGAGAGTACATTCAATTCAAACTTATTTTTAATTTACAGTAATTTAAAAAAAAAATTATGTTAGCCTATGCCTCAATGTTTACAGTTTTGAAATTTGGGATCAACTGAAAATAATTTTCAATACTTTAATAAGATACTAAATCTCTTGATATACTCTGCCTCATCTGAATTAAAATTTACAATATAACTAAATTACTTTTTTACAAGCATAATTTACTAATTGATAAAAAGAGTCAAACTTCACACAGTTTGGAAAAAAATACAGTAACTTTTTTTCACAAATTTGAAAATAATGTTGAGTATTTGAGAAAAACCAATGTTTTTATTACATATTCATTATTATAGATTTTCTGGTGCTATTACTTTAACTATATCACATTTTTCAGTTGATTGTAAAAAACACAACAAGATTTAAAAAGATTACACGCAAATAATATTTTAAAGCCTATTCACAAAATAATAATTGTTTTTCCAAACACTGGTTCTTCATTCTCAAAACTTGAAACTATACACATTCCTTGTTTGTAGGCTGCTCTTGAAACTAGTACTTTTCAAGTGTGAAAAAACTGTTTATAACCTTCTGGAATTCGGGTAATTTCGGTTGAATAAATATTTTTATCAATAGGTTCGGCACTGGTTATAACAATATTTTTTCCTAAGTCTCTTTCTTGACTAAAAGCATTGAAGTTGCAGGTGTCTTTGTGCTAAGGAAAGAAAATTAAAAATAATGTAATTTATGCTAATAAAATGCACAGAAGAAACAAAATTTGAATCCTTACTTTTTTAAAACATAGAATGATCAATAAAAGCAAGTCATATTTTAACTACTAGTTTTAAAATATATATTTAAAAAATTAAGAGATTGTAATTCTCGTGTAAAAAAATGTTAAAACATAAAAAAAAGAATTCGAAACCAACTATTTACACGGGGAGGGGGGATTTTTATCTTAAGCCTCCTTTAACCCACAAAGATCTCGGAAAAGAAAGAAAGACATTGATATTTTAAAATATTATTGTTATTATTTTTGTTAAAATGCACTAAATCACCCAAATAAAATGTCTCCACATGAGAAATTGTGAATTGAATTTTAAGCAGAGCATCCACGTAAAAAAGTTGCTGAAGGAACTGTTAACTATTAAAATAATAAATGAACAAATTGATCATCACTTGTATAGATAAAAGAGTTCGTGTTGAGTCTAAGAGGGTGGAATCTGGCTGCTGATAAACACACAAGCAGTATTCATGTGGAAGGTATTAAAACTCCACATGTATACTGTTTGTGAGGATTGTTTTTTTAACTAAAGGTCCTTTGTTTCATAGAAGCAGATATATTTCAGATTAAAAAAAATACTTTTATAATTAAAATGAAACTTTAAAAAAAAAATTTGAAAAAAACCTTAAATATTATAAAGAATACGTATGACATTTTTGATGATCAATGAAAACCTTCCAATTCATTCTCATGTTGTCTTTTCCCTCCCTCGCAAAACACAAATGTGGTCTAATTTAATACACATAAATCTACATAAAAAAAATATATAAATAATAATAATCATAGAAAAATAAGTATCTAAAGCAAAATATCTATGAGCATCAAAGTATTTTTTTATTTAGATTTAATAAATAAATATATTTATTAACTTTTAAAATATGATATTTTGTTTCATTCAAAATTTGTTTCACTTAGTCAAAAAATATTAATAATAAAATCTATTTTTTAAAAAAATTATAATAAGAAATCAACTTATTTCTAAATGTTCTAAATTAAATCTTGATCTTGCCGGTATTTTGTTCTAAATTTCAGTGAGATATTCTTGGAGAAAAAAAATATCGCTTTGTTTTCTCAAACGCCAATATTACCCACTATGTTTTTCTCCTACTAACGAACTTAGCGCCCAACGAACTTAAAGAGAAATCTAGTTTCCATGACAACGGTTAGTATTAATTTGAGATGAATAATTCACATTGAAAATTTTACAACAAAAGCATTTTATAATGTATAGACCAAAATTCGTGTAATTATGTGACATTACAAATGAAAATGAGCAAAATAGAACATGAAAATCAAAACAAAAACATAGTAGATATTGATAAAAAGTTTTAATCTTAACAGAAAGCACATACGAATTATTTTGTTCGGTAGAATGAAATTAAAACACGAACCTAGAAAATTTTCACTGGCAGTAAATTTATGGAAAGCTATGCTGCTTAGGTTGATATGAAACAAATGAACTGTAATTAATGCAAATAATTAACAAAAGTTTACTTACCTTCAAAAGAAATTGACAATTTCAAATATAACTTGCAAGAAATGATTGCAAGCTTCAACAACAAAATCGTCCATCTTGTCAACAGCTACGAAATAAGTTATCGGTCACGGTTAAAGCTCGTGTCTGTCATAGTCATAGTACGAATGTTTGGTGCAATCGATTGCACCATAAATGCATTTCTTGATCATATTTACCAATTTATGGCTCAACCTAAATAAAATAATTTTTCATTTATCCAATTTTTGGTGCAATTAAGAACTTTGCACCAAGTATTGGATAAACATTAATCGAGATTTTTTACAGTGTACTATAAAATGAATGGTTATAGTTATATTAAAGCTTATGTTTAAGAAAAACTTATGCTTTAAAAAAAGACACAAAACAATTGAAATGGAAGGTACTATTCCTTTTCGGGGAGGGGGGGGGGCGTAAACATTGGATGCCTGCTTTAGAGCTCCTGAAACGTGTGGACTGGTATTTCCAATTTGTTTATTTTTAAAGCGAATGAAGTTTTTAATTGAGTAATATCTACTATCAATTGTTTTAGATTTGAAAATCTTATGTGTTTACCTTACATTTCTTTACAGTTATGGACAAATAACACGATTGTAGATGAGGCCTAGATCAATCCTAGACCAAACTAAAACTATTGCACAATAAGGAACCCCGTTTTTCCGTCAAAAAATATTTTTTAAACGAAGATATGGGTTTTTTGAAGCAATTTAAAACTATTTCTAAATTTTTTAAACTCAAAATAATTTGCCTTTTAGGAATTTTTAACTTTAGAGAGAGTTTGTTGGACCTGTATATTTCTCAAATACCATTTATGCATCTCATTGACTCAGAAAAAATCACTCTGAAAAGTTTTTTCGTAAATATTTGTCCTCATATAGATAATACTTTTGAAATATTCTATTAAATTAATACTTTTTCTTAATTATTCATGTTTTAACTTTAATTTTTAACATGAAAGTTTTCGTGCCTGAAACGCGAAAAAAGTTTAAATTGGGAACGTACCATATGCCTATTCCAGATTCCTATTTATTTTTAATAACCAACAATGAGTGTTGTAATAAGTAATTATAGAAAAAATTTTGCTACATTTTTAACTAGTAGCTTCCGATTTTACAGATGTTTATGGAAATCTGATGCAATATAAATGGTAAAAAACTTTATAAACTCAAGAATCTGTTTAATACTTTAGTTCGATCGAAAAGTTGCGAAAATCCGAAACAACCATGTAAACATGAATTTAGTTATATTAACTATAAAAATGAAAATCGCTTATAATTTCGTAATTTAAATAAAATAAGAGATACAATGTGAACAGTAAAACTTGTATTTATTTTAGAATCATTTTTGATATTATTGCTTGAACTTATCTTGAAAAATCTGAAAAATCCAACGGAAACAATACTTCTAAAAAAATCAGCAAAAGAGCTAAAAACAATGTGAAAAATAGTCAAAAAGCAATAAGTAACAGCTAAAAATTTAAATCCAATAAATTCTATCTAAAAACCACTTTTCACAAATAATTTTACATTTCTCACACAATAAAACAAATTCCAGGGTTAGCAGAACCCTCCAATGTGTCAACTTCAAACGTCACATTCCACACATTACCTGAATTAACAAAGCTTAGCAACTCGCTGTTGGGCAAACAAAAACGACAATCCCTTTCCTGCAAAGGGAGTGCCAAGAATTCCAAACGAAATAAAGACGGCGTTTGAATAAAAGGAATAAAAAAAAAGCACAACCGAGACGGAGAAGATAGGTAAAAATAAGAATAATAATAATAAAAAAAAGAGAGTAACATTAATGAAAAGCTTGTTCCACCAGAAAAGCGTTCTCTTCTTTAGTAAAAAGACAGTGAGAAAAGGGTAAATTATTTCCTTCCTCAACTAAATCAATCTGTCTGACCTCCCCCACGATCCCCGAAGTTGACAACCCTCTGGGGAAAAGACAAGGGAAAAGAGAGGGGAAACACAACCTCAATGAACGGCATTGTTGGTGTCATTAAAACTTGAAGAGTTTAGAAGAGCAGAAGATATCCCATTTTCAATTTACACATTCCTTCGTTTCCCAGCCCACCCACCTCCTTTTACGTTACCATGGAAGCGGAAGGGACTCTGCTTTTCCTGGAGTTAGAGGGGAGGTGTTGATAATAATTTGTGAAGAGGACCCTAGAGTAGAACCCAATTTAGATGATAGAGGAAACACAAAGGAGGGCAAAGTTTTCATCGCCGGTGCCACCTTCAGGTTTTACGTTTTGAAAAGACCTACACTGTCTACTAAAGCCCTTACTACCTTCCCTGTTTGTAATCTGACAAATGACATTCAGAGCTGAAGGTTAATCTCTGGAGTACGATTTCCTCAGTGGCAGAATATCACTTTTAGAACCGGACTTGTGCGATGCTTTCGACGATTTTGACAACTGAATAAAGTTGTATGAAAGTGGAGAAGATATAATTCCGAATGAGACATTTGCTGCAATCAACTTTTTAGAATGGATGCAAAGAGGCGGTTTCTAAAGCTATTATTATGCTCTCAAATGTAGATTGTTTATAGAAAGACATAGTGATATTTTAATGGCCGAAACTCATGAAAGACAAAGACATGAGAATAAATCTTTTTTAATTGACGTGAGCTGGAATGAAATCGCTTACATAGTTTCATTTTATCAAGCTATGTTTATTAGCAATTTCTAATCAGTTAATAACCACCCTTAATAGAATTTTATAACCGTTGTTGAACAGCCACCCCAATTTTGGGTTTACGGCTACCAATGTTCATCTTCGTAACCTTGTAATTTTAAACCCAATCCAGAAGACAAGGAAACTCCCGCAACAAGTATTAGGTGAAATTTGCCTTCATGGAGGATTTTATGATGGAACTAACCTGCATTTGAGTTACATGATGGAGAGGTGAACCTCGAAAACCTCCCACGGTCAGCCTGACAGCGAGGTAACTCTAACCCATAATCCGTCTACCACTGAGAATATTTCACATCAGCACTGTGGTCGGTGTGAGCCGGGGAATCAGATTGCCGGGGAACCCCGTTTACCTCATTAGGAGGCGAGGGCTCTATCCCCTTAATAAAATAGTCGAAATGAGGTAAAAAATATATTAAAAATTGGCGAAATGAAATTGTTAAAAATGAAGTAAAAAAATTACGCTTAAGGGATCTAAAGTTAATATTAAAGCGAGAAAAATAGAACACTATCGAAATCAGACGAAACAATATTGAGAAAGGCTGTATATTATAAGATATTAAAACACTATAAGGTTTAAAAAAGTTTAGCGCATGCATCAAAATGAACAATCAATTGACAATTTTAGTAGATCATCATAGGGCAGCAATTATTGAAATGAAAGATGTTTCTTAATCTGAAATTGCCTTAGAGATCGGCAAAAAGTAATTGAACTCTAATCTTTATTCTAGCAATTGTTAGATGCCATTTAGCTCTTATAAAACCTATGTCAAGAAGTGTCACAGCATTTTATGGTAATTCAATGATTAGATAATTCTAAGTTAATTTATTTCTAAGCAAATTTAAAAAAAACATTTTAAAACAATCAGACTAAAAAATATTTCTCTTATAGTAAATTAACTTAATGAGTTCATGTATGCAAAATTTGCGTTAGTTTATATTACTCCTTTCTATAAGCAAATAAAAGATTTACTTTTAACTGTGCACATTACTTAACTGCTTGACTGCACATATTGCACATAAATCATTAAATTTAATAGAAATCCATATAAAATATATATAAAAAAAATTTTTAAAGTTTAAGGTCTTATTATGAGATAATGAGAAACCATAGATAAGAAATGCTAAAAACATAAAAATTGGTGTTCAAAATTGCAATTTATTGCAGTTTTTGCCAAGCCACATTTTGTATACTGTAAAAAATTCTGGTTCATTTACAAAAAAAAGTACAGTACAAGCAATCATTACATTGTGAGAGCAACAAAAATCATTTTTACCGGTGTAAGTTATAGAAAAACAACGCAAATTTTACTGTAATAATTACCATAAAATCACTGAATAACTTTAATTAAATAAATATTACTGTAAAAATTACGGTATAATACTTAACGATAAAAATGGATTTCACCAACGATGCATTAAAAATGACTTTATACCGTAGTTTGATCCGGAATTAAGGCGTATTTAATGTTGTAATTTAATATTGTATTATTTTTCTTATGGTCCGTAAACACATCTTATCTCAAATATGGTATATAACTGTGTGTTTAATTTACACGTGGGATAAGTCAATAGTACTCTTGATTTTATTTGTTTTCTATTTAATCTTCATTAATAACTAATTAAAGAGATGAATTTTAAATCCTGAAAAATTTTATTTTAAATCAAAGCATAAATATTTTTTTACACAAATCATCATTTCATGATAATTGAGGGAGATATAATTTAAAACTACAGACGTATTACTGCAGCTAAAAGTTAAAGCAATTATAATCAGTAATTTGAGAGAAACTTTTCAGAAATAAATGCTGTTATTTCATTTTCTCATTGTTTTAAATCAACTACAATATCCTGTTTCCTTTTATAGAAATAGATATTGAGCAAAGATAGAGTTCTTCAAAATAATTGATGAATTATTTTTCAAGGAATTTCAAAGTATTCGATTATAGATAATTAGCTTAGTTTGCTTAAAGAAATAATGTAGTTCCCTAATATTGCTTAATATTTTAAATTCTAAATATATCTTAAAGTATGTAAAATTTTAATATAATATGTAAAGTTTTAAAATATCAATTCAGATCATTTAAAATTATTTTACACTACCTTAAAGTAAGTGATTATAATTACATTAAAGTTTATGTTTCAAAAAAGCTCATGTTTAAAAAAAAACAACACTTGAAATAGTTCGGGTCGTATTTTTAGCTAAAATTGCTTTAATATTTATACTATGCGCCGCATGGAGAAAAAAATTCCGGTACAATTACTGTTTTCAAATGGTGATGACATTTCTGATAACAAAGGCCAAAAATCTGGTCAATAAATGCAAAATACCATATATTTAGTAAAAAATAAGAAATTGAAAAATAAATTTAACCGAATAAATTGTTTTCTTGTCATCTTTTAAGATATCATGCTTTTCGGTACTTCAATCTGGTCTTGCGGAGATAGAAACTGTTGGTGTTGTGGCAGTACTTACCGATGCCGTAATCTGTACCTAATACACCAGTTTAGTTCATAAGATAATACGTTTTTTGCGATACCCTCGAAACAGAATAGTACCACAAAGGTATAACGGGTCGTATAAACTAAAATTGTTTTAATATTTTTACACCATGAGCTGCAGGGGAGAAAAATTCTGATAATATTACCATTACTGTATGGTAAAGATGTTTCTGATAAAATTCACATAATTACGGATAATGAATTCAAAATATACGATATTCAAATCATTTGATCATTTTTCCGCTTATATGGTAACGGTTAACCGGAAATTCTAGTTTTCGAAACTATAGTTTTTATTACCACTTATTTAGCAGAAAATAGAAAAGTAAATTTGACCGAATAATTGTATTTTATGCCATGCTTTAAGAAATCAGGACAAAATTAGGAATTTTTACCACATTTATCAAATTTAACACATGCTATAAAACCATAACTAGTTTTCAATTTTACCAATATCATTGCTAAAGGGCTTCAGTAAAAGTTACCGAGTCTTCTCACAGAGTCAGAAATACGGTAGATTTTACCGTATTCTTACTGTGTGACAATATTTTTTTTTAGTGTGATAAGTTATAGAATAAGCTTTAAATAGTTTCATAACAGCCGGCCAGGTGGCCGAGCGGTTAGCGTGCCTGACTGCGAAGCCATAGGCTGCGGGTTCGGATCCCGCTCTAGGCATGGATGTTTCTCTCTCTCTTTGTGCTGTCCTCTGTTGTGTGTGTGTATGATGTGTGAATGTGGCCCACCCTATAAGCGGGTTTGTGGCAGTGTGGCGTGGGCAATGCTGCTCGCCTCCGTGACTTTGGTTCACAGGTGCCCACTGGGTAACGCAAAATGAGCAACAATTCCGGCATAGTATGGCGACGAACGAAAAGTTCAGTGCCTGTCGTTAAAAAAAAAAAATATTTTAATAATAATTCTAAATTTGTGAGTAAGTATGATATTTCTAAATATATACTTTATTTTTAAAACAAGATTATGATTGAGACATAAAGTGAATGTAAAGAATTTTAAAAAATTCATTATTTACGTATGAATCTATTTAAGGGGCTTTTAATTTATATTAATAAGCATAGGTATTTTAAAACATTTTATTATTTATTCATTTATGCAAGTTTCATAACAGTCGCATTATGTCTCATAAATTTATTATGACAAGGAAGAGCAGTCAACAAAAAATAATCCATTTTCCATTTGGAGTATTTATCAATCTGACTTTCTATTTATTATATTTCTGATATAAATAAGCTTTGTTACGAATCCTTTCCCCATTATGCATTAGTAATGGTTTTTTAAAACTCTTAATCTTGTTTATAGTTTAGTCAGCTCGGCTTTATCATGCCAGCGCAAAAAAATAATGTGATATTTTGTATAAATCTTCCGACGAAAATAACTTTTTAAAAACAAAGTTTACATTTTCAGAATGTTTCCTATTTCAGTTTATGCAGTTTCTCCCTGATTAATTATCAATATTTTCTTAAATATGTTTTTCAATAGTGGCTTTGTCTCTGTGCTCTACAGTGCACTGTACAAGATTCCAGATCAAATGACGGTAAAAAGTACGAGCATTTAGGGTGCTGATATTTTTTCCCCTAAAATCCCTTTTTACCGGAACTTGTTATGAAAAAATCTGACATACCGTAATTTTTACACTAATAAATACCTTAAAATCACTGAATCATTTTAATTCAATAAATATTACTGTAAAATTACGGTATAATATTTTACTGTAAAATTGGGTGCCAAAAGTGCCACTACTTTATACCGTAATTTTTTTTTCTGTGTTGTAAAATTTATTGTGTTTCTGACTGTACGGGGAAACCAAAAAACTCGGTAAGTTTAAGAAAATTAACAACAAAATATGGTTTCATAAAATTTGTAAATGGGCTAAAATTTGGTCATTTTATAATGATATCATACAGCATGACATAAAATTGATTTTTCTTTCACATTTTTGTATTTTTTATTAAATGTGTGGTATTAAGAGCTATAACTTTGAAAACTGGAATTTTCGGTTAGCAGTTACCACATGAACTGAAAATTTTTTAAATAAATGGTTTAAATACCTTATACTTTGGTTTTATTAACCAGAATTTTGCTTGATTTTTTATTAACCAGATATGTTTTTATTATACAGTACGTTTCTATTACTAGAATATTTTTCTCCGTGCATGATGACACAACTTCAAAGAATAGCCTTAATAAATTTTTAAGCCTAACAGAAATATGCATCTGTCATTGTTTTGGAATAATCTCTTCAATTGCGAGCTTATTTCAAAACCTCCCTCAAACAAAGCATTTGAAATTAAATTATTTTCAAAGTTGCCCACTCATCCTAAAAAACAAATATTGCTGAAGTAACATTTTGACACAATTTTTGAAACAAATAAAACTCATATAACTCTAATTGCATTTAAAAAAACAAAAAACAAAAGCATTTTAGACGGGTCTCATTTATTAAACTTCGAAGGAACAATTCATTAACGCCAACACATAATGATACTTTCCGTTTAATTAATGACTCAATTTCCGTTTACGAACCTTTGTGGTGAAGAATGAACGTTAAGGAAAATTCATTACTGAACTAGAAGCTAGTATTAAAAGTGTTTTTGTTCTTCGGAATCTCAATCATTTTTCAATGGATTTAAATAATCTTTTCTTCTTTTAAAAAAAATCAGTTAATTTATCTACCTCATCTCTTGTTTTCTTTTTTTTTTTTGCATCTACAAAATCTTTATTATTTGAAAAATGGTTTACTATTCTCATTACTTTTACATTTGTTTGAAAAATTTATACATTTTGTAGAACAAAAGCGGTAAATGGAATAAAAATATCTAATCATGAGCTTTCTTATTTGATTGATAAAATTTTCCTCTGTTATGTAAGTACAGTTTGTATCCCACTGCATAGTGTAAAAAGTCCAGAATCTTGAAAGCTTACAAAGTTATTTTATTATTTTCAAAGAAAGATGACTATTAACTTTTTTAGAGGATGATTTATTTTCTCCCATTGTCAAAAGAATTTAAAAAAGTTAATAACATTTTTAAACACCAAATTTGAAGCTAATATATATATATATATATATATATATATATATATATATATATATATATTTATATATATAAATATCTTACAGACAGCAATGTAGTTTACTGACATTTGCTCAAGAAAAAAATGAAATAGAAATTTTGAATGCCAGGAAAATGACATATTAGCTTAGAAGTTAAAAAAAACAGTCATTTTAAGCTAATAGTAAGTAACTCATTTTAAGCCTTTGCGGTAGATGAACCATGACTTGCTTAAATAAATCTTTTTATCCACTGTAGAAAGAATAAAAAATGTTTTTGTTGCTGATATGAATGGAATAAAATTGTGTATAATAACCAATCATTAAATAAAAAATAATAATTTTGATTACATTCAAGCATATTACAATCTTACTTAAACTTGGTATTAGGTTAATATTTGCTTTCTCTATTTACATTCAACTGTTTAAAAAATTTCTAGTAACTGCTTCAATGTCCTGGCATTCATAAGCCAGGAAAAAGACAGCCAGGATGATGATAATTTGCCACTATATAGCATTTAACTTTAATTTAAAATTTTGGCTAAAGATGTTTACATTCCGCAGAAAACAACAGGATTTCTTGAAATAACTCAGGTAAATCTATGTAGTTTATGTTATTAATGATTTCAAGAAGACGTGAAAATGACAACATAAAAACCTACTCACCTTGAAAAAAGTTTTGAAATAGGTTTTGAACCTGAAAGTTGGTTCTTTATTCATGCAATAAGACATGTTCAGATAGTATGGTATTCTGATCAATCTATTAACATAAGATATTGATTGCAGGCGCTATCTATTTTGGTTATAAATCACTAAATAAAAGTAGCCACGAAAATGACAGATTTTCTTGTGGCAAACAAATTCTTGATAGAAAAAATTCTTTTCAACAAAAATTTGTTGTAAATAATACCCTCTGCATATATTCTAGAAATGCCTAGAGATAGAAAAAATTATATATTGAAGCATTATTGGGAAAATTTGAAGCTAGTTATTAATGGAAATATTGTTTGTGACATGCCAGGACAATGACATTTGGAAATTCAATTAAATTTTTTAAATATGCAAAACAGTCAATACTAGTATAAGGTCATTTTAAAATACTAACAGCAATGCTATTTATTAAAATTTTGAAAAAAAAGTTGTTGTTATATATATATATATATATATATATATATATATATATATATATATATATATATATATATATATATATATATATATATATATATATATATATATATATATATATTACAAACTTTTTTTGCAAAGCATCGTAATGTAAGTGATTTTAAATACATTTTACAATACGTAAATTATAAAAGTTAGCATATTAATGGTAGTGAGGAAGGACGAGAGAGATCAAAGATAATTTCTTATTATTTTCATGATATAAAGCAGAAATTTATTTTATTTTGCTCGGTAGCTTCATCTTATTATTGATAGAAACTTTCGTAAGACTTCCTGGCCAAACTATTGGAACCATATTTACCCTATTGCGGCTACACCTCGCAATTATAAGGTGAAAAATCCAAATCCGACAAAAAATGGCAGGGTTCGTAATTTAAAATATCCACTACACTAATTAATAATCATATTTAAGGATAGGGCTTAGAAGCATCAAATTCGTATTTTATTTACGTTATAATCGATTCATAAGACCAAAAGTTATCGAAGTGTTTCTTTTTATTTTGCACACTGCACGTCAATATTTTGGAAATTGTATAAAACTAGAGAATAAACCAAGGCTTTTTATAAATCTTAAAAAAATTTATAGAAAGACTTGTATATTTTTGTACTATTTAGACGTTAACAACAAAGACGTTAAAAAAATTTTCTAATATATTTTTTTATTTTTTTTAACAACAAATAGTCGATTAAATTTTATTACTGAAACTAACATATTGCTGGTTCAAAGTTAAAACGCTTCTGCGCTCACTTCTCATGTTATTTGAATGAGAAGTGAGAGCAGAAGTGTCATTTTAACTTTAAACCAGCGATATATTCTCATGTCTGCTATTGATCATTCAATTACAAACTTGTCAAAAGAAACTATAGGAAAACCTGCTCAATTATTTTGCACTACTTAAACGTTACCGATCTTTTTCTAATTCTTAAATTCAAATACTCTATCAAATTTTCTTTATAATGCGAATTTTTATTGTCATATATCTTACTGATCATAAATAAAGTAAATCATTAAAATTCAATTGCAAACGTGCCGCATAATTTTCCACTACTTAAACATAAACTAATTAAGGATTCGAAATGTTTTTATATTTTCTTTTTTAATCATTTCAAAATACAAACACTTCATCAAATTTATTTTTAAAGAGAACTTTTATTCTTAGACAGATCATAAACTAAAGAAAATAATCAAAATTTCAATTCCAAATTTGACATAAGTAGTTATCGAAAAACGTGTTTCATAGTTTTGCACTAAAACATTAACCATCTAAATGCTTAAAATATTATAATATTTCCTTTTTTTTTTTTTTTTTAATTTTTAAGTACAACTTGTCTAATAAATTTTTATGCCTGAAGTGTCATTTTATTTTCAAATCTTCTATTTATCATAAACCAAAGAAAACCATAAAAGTTCAAGTGTAAACTTGTCAAGAAGGTGTGAGATAAACAGATACTAAAACTATACTTTAGAGATATTTATGAAATCAGTTCTATCTGGAGTTATTCTCTTTTTTGGCAAAAAGAAAACATCATTTGTGAAAAACACACAATTTTATGACATGAAACACTCTTTTATGAAATATGCCCTCAAAGTTCAGGATTTAAACTCTTCTCTGCCACTCATGAAGTTTAAAATCTTGACGTTGAGATGCTTTTGAGACTTTATAGGTGTCAAAAATGAGATGAGCTCATAGGACTGTCAGAAGAGAAAAATGACACGAACTAACTTTGTCTAGAAAACGCTAACAAAGCTAAATATAAAAAAATAAATAAAAAAATTGGAAAGGAATAAAATGTAAAGAAATTGTCCAGATTTTACGTCAGATTTCGAGTAAAGGGTTTATTTAGAAAAAAATAAAATACGGGACAAATAGGAACAAATTTTTTAAAACCCTTTTTCATCGAATGATTAAGCTATCACTAACTAGAAACCTAACTTAATTCTTTTTTTTCATAAATTATTTCTTTGTTTCTGAACACAATATTTTATAAGAAATAGAAAAATGCATTTTGCATTACATGTAAGTTTTTTTTTTGAGATTTTACCGACATTCAATTAGCGAAACCTCAGTCCATGGCAAATAATAATTCGATACAAACAAACCTTTTGCAAATCAGGTGTTAAAAAAGCAAATGTTAGATAATATTTAGTGTTAAAAATTTATAAAGTGGAAAAGTATACATGTTTTGAGCGCTCGAAAACAGGTGCCTATTCAACAAACTTCCGACGTGAATGAAGAAAATAAAACCGATTTTTTTTTTTAAAGAAAAACGTAAGGTTTCCAACCAAAAAATTTAATTAAAGAGGCCAAAAAAAAAAAAAAAAAAAAGCTTGGTAGAATAAAGAGGTAAATCAGAACAAACTGCATTTGTAAGCGCTATGAGAGGGTTGTGAGAAACCCTTGTCGTTGACCGAGAAATCGATATATAAACGAAGAATCCAGAGCAGGTAGTGACAGCTGATTTTACGGAGGTGGCGCATGTTGTTACATATGAAGAGCTTTATAAGCGCAGTTGGTAAAGACATCACTCACAACACTGGTAGACAGCTGGGGGTTGTGAGTTTGAATCTGATCACCAGCTAAACAACCAGCGTGTATACAAAGCAATGTGGACGTTCATGCTCTCATGGTAGAAAGTCCTCTCGTTGGTTGTGGTGTGGAAATTTGTAGATAGTATTAGTAACTCGACGACCGATATCCACGTCGTTTGATCTGGGTCAAGATCAAGCAGCGTTCCTTCCACAGCCGTTAAAAAATAAAGCCCTGACCTACAAACTAGGTTCTGGACCTAGGTCAGGTGGTCGGTTGTTACATATGGTAAGAGTTGAGGCCATTCAAGAAGAAAATGACTATCACTCTTGCATGTACTATATCAATACCACTACAACATTTTTGACTAATTAGAGGGTATCTAAATCTATCAGAAAAATAAAAACCTTGAATACAAAATTGGTGATTGCTTGGAACAAAAGATTCTCACACTGAATTCTCTTCGTCATCTGTAAATAAACTTCAACTTCTTCTGCATGTTATGAAATAGACAGCGTGGTTCTTAACTCCCTCACTGGTCATTAGTATTGGTCATCAGTACTGGTTCTCACATGAACTTCATTCAAATAATATAAATGATAACACAATTATTTAATTTCTTAAATTTCTATCATTGTAAGAAATACATTCATATTCATCAAAATCTATTAATAATATAAGTAGTTATATAGCAAAATGAAGTTATAAATTTGAAAACTTTTTGTAGATTTGAATAAATTTGAAATATTTTGTTTAAGTACTCGAAATTTATCAACTTAGCTTAAGCGTTGATTCCTTGCATTTATTTAAACTTTTACTTGGAACGTAAAAAGTTTTTTTTTTTTTTTTTTTTTTTTTTTTTTTTTTTTTTTTTACATAATAGCAAAGTGTTACGGAAACATAACGACAGTAAAAAATAAATTACTTTATATTAGATTGATTCAGCTCAAAATTTTTAACAAATTTTTTCGTAAAACATTCTTATTCAGTATTGTAAACAATTTTTCATGCAAATTTAAATTTCTCTTTTGCGATTTTTTTACAAATGCATTTATTTCCAATAATGTACTGGAAAATATAGTGAAAAGATTATAAATTTAAATAATTATTTGCGTTTTTATAAGCACTCTCGTAGTTCTTTCTGTAAAGTGGGAATTCGCTCATACGACCTAGCGCGAAAATGTTAAGAAATTCTGAGAATTAAACAAAATCTTCACAACTAAAATAAATATAACGAGCATTATATTATTTAACCACTTAAAAATAAAACCTTATGTTACCTTAAATAGAGTGGGCACCAGAAGGCAAAAGGAAAAGAGGCAGACCCATGCTAAGATGGGGAAGAAAGTTGGAAGATAAAAAAAGACAGGCGAGATGGACGATCTGGTTCGAGGTTAGATCTTCTGCGATAGATCGAGTGAGCTGGGGAAAGAAGTTAAGGGCCTTATGTGGCATTGGGCACAAAGTAGGGTAAGAAAGTAAACGAAACCTTTCACGCATGCGTCCAACCCGAAATTCTATTGTTTTTTTAAGAAAAAACTACAGCCTACAAAGACGAGCCGTAATGGCTCAGGGGATGGAGGGCTTACCTTCGAATGAGCTGAACCGTGTTGAATCCCTGTGATGACTGGTCGATATGACTACCACATCCGGCATGCGCTGACCACAGTAATGGCGTAAAATATCCTCAGTGGTAGACGGATCATAGGTTAAAGTCTCCTTGCAATCAGGCTAACCTTAACAGGAGGTTTTCGTGGTTTTCTTCGCTATGTAGCGCAATTGTGAGTTAGTTCCAAAAGCCATCTTCGAAGGCAAATGTCTCTCAATACTTGATCCAGGAGTTCTCTTGTCTTCTGGATTGGATACAAAATGACAAGGCTACGGAGTTGAACATTAGTAGTCGTAAACCCAAACAGGGTCGGGTGTTTAACGACAGCTATGAAATAAAATCTATGAGAACCTTTTTGTATTAATATTGTACCAAGCACACGGGTTCGTTTTTATTGAAGATGAGTGAAACAGTCTCCAAGACTCCAAAAATGTATAAGCATCTTCAATATAATTCAAATATTTCTATCTCTCAATTACAACTCAAAAATAACAGCGTGATACAACAAAACACAGGCTTTGAAATCTCAGACAATTCTATTAACTTACTAGAGACTCACAGTTTAGAACAATATTGTAGTCCTAAGCAGACGAATAATATGCTTTGCGAGGTACTACACTCTTATTTATATAGACTTGGCGACGACATCCGGAACTTGTACCACGTTTCTTTGCGATTTTCGCATAACTCTGCTATTATTGGCCCTATTGCTTTGAAACTTGATATTTCCAGAACTGTCATTTTTGCCAAAATCGTTGTCAAGTATCACCAAGGTTATCCCTAAGTCGGCAAAAGTGTCACAATACCTAATCTTCCTGAAGCGTTATTTTCTTTTAAAATTATGCCAGAATTAGGATACTTTCTTGTAAATTTTCGAATTAAACAATTAATTTAGGGTGTATGGTGACCTCACAGCAAAAGAATATTCACATAAATATACAATAATTTGCAAATTTTAACAATATTGTCAATTGATGGGAAATGCTGCATTATACGCTATTTCGAATGCTACAGTTTACATTCTAACAATTATTTTACACAAATAAACTCAATATTTACACAACTAAGCATTTTCTCATTTTAACTTCCCATATTATTACAATAGAATTTAACATTTCTTAAAGTATAATGTATATCATACTCCACTATTTTAGAAGACATTCTTATTATATCCTGTTTAAATATTAACTTACAAGCTGCTACATACAGTATAACTATTTCGAAATTATAAATCGCGTAAAGAGTGAGTTATATTAACGAGACCAACTGTCTTCAATAATATATATATATATACAGAGACAATTAATTAGTCACTTTCAAGCATTATTGTCTCGAAGATATGTGATAGATTGGATTTTAGAGAACTCTCATTAAATTCTCGAGTCAAAAACGTGTCTAACTGCATCCGTGTAATTTCGAAATACCTTTAATGCAAAGTAAATGCATCTCGATAGAGAGCGGCTCTTACTGAGTACTCTCATTAATCTTCATTGGTTTTAATCAGGGTAAACACCCCGTTTAGCCCGACTCCTTTCAGCACACTGCCCTTTAAATACCTCCCCTACACACCTCCCTCTCACTTTAGTCACCAATATTCCCCCCCATTCAAAGCGTACAGACAATGGCAGATAGTTGTATTTCATTGCTTATCGGGAGTATCTCACAGATCCGCATCCAAACACCAAATAGAAAGAGAATTCCGCCATGTTTGGACATTATTTTAAATTTCAATGAGCTCAAACTTTCGCACTAACTATCGCCATTCGTGATACGAAACTAATTAAAATCATACAATTCTAATGAGTTCTTGACAATGTCTTTCTCAGATAATTAGGAAATACTACAGAAAACTATGTAAAATGTAACAATGATGCAGATACTACTTATAAATTTTAACAGTTTCTAGCATTATTCAATGTGATTCGTTAATAGTAGTATCATTTTGAAATAAATCTAAATGCAAGTTAGAAGTATATACTTCTTATAATTATGCCTTTTAAACTTTGTTCTAGTTTCTTATAAATTATGTGTTTCTCAATAGCTTTAGGAAAATGACTGTAAATGCATTGTATGTTGTGCATCCTAAATTCTATTTTAAAAGTGAATGGTTCTGTTTTTTATGAGTGAATATATTTAAAAATTTTATAACAGAATTCATTATTTTATTACCTATGAGGAAATTTCATCGAAGTTTTTAAAGTGAAAAACATTTATAATTCTAAAACATTTCTTTCTTAAATTTTAAGTTCTATAAATCGAAAACAAAATTCAAATAATAACTAAAACTGAATTCAATTAAAAATATTTTGAATGTAGAAAAAATAATTTCAATCTTAGAAAAATTTATTTTTATCGTATTTAGAAAGTTTGAAGTTAATATTAATTTTACTTTGCGACAGAACTGAAAAGCGTTAAAAATTATGCGATATTTATTTAACTTCATTTGTAACATGAATAAATTATATATATTAAGGTTTTTTTCAATTATTTATTTTATAATATCGATTCAAATAAAACATTTGTAATTAAGATATAATAATTTTGCACTATTATGCTATAACATTATATTAACATTCAATAAGCAAATTTCAAAATGTGTTGTCAAGTTTTAGTTGTTTGTTTAGTTTGTCTGTCAATAACAAACTTAATTTCTAACCAAGTGTAGTGAAAGAGTTCGGGTGTTGAAATAGTTTGTTAAATATATTAAAAAATTAAAGTATAAATGAACAGAATTGCGCTGAAGTTTATGAATAATGTTTTAGTATCAGTGACTTACGAAATTGATTCTGTAATGAGCAGCACAAGGTAAGGTTGATATCCTGCTTAAAATATGGACAAAATATCTGCTATGTTAAAACTCTACACAAAATACTTCTAAAAACACAAATATGTAAGTCTACATAATTTGGAGCAAAAATTAAATAGTTATGTTGGATTTTCCAATGTAATTTGAATAAAATTCGAAATAGATATGATAAAATGTAGTTCTGATTTAACCGCTTTTGCATCTACGTTGCTTATCAACTAACAACGAGTTATAAAACATAGTAATCCTTATCAATTACTTAGTTATTAAATTAGGGAACATTTTGTATTAACTACTACATCACCTTAAATTTTAACCTTGCAATATTTTATGTGTATCATTCGATTAACAACACACATATTGTCCTAAGACTTTCCATTTCAACTTTATCTTTTATACTTATTCTCAGTTATTCCTGAGCACCTTATCTTTACTAAGAAACAAATAAAGGAACTAAACACTTAAAATTATAAATTGGCTCATTTTTCTTAAAGTGACTCTAAATGGCGATATACCTTCCCCAAGAATTATGGCTTCATTCTGTTGTAAGGAAACTCCATTGGCACGAATTGTTTTAGAAAACAAAGTTTATCTTTCGCTTTTCACCACTTTTAGAAAGAATAAATTTAGTGATGGTGTCATTGAGACCCAAGTGCTAAAACTTTTAATTCTCTGTATTCAATATTTGAAATTTCTAAACGAATTTGTTTAAGCTGTTTTAGGAAATCTAGCGAATAAAACAACAGTGTTTCTGCCCATTATTCTACAATTAAAAGATACGAGAAGATTTAGATAGTATATTTGTTTATTGAGTGAGATCAATTTTTATTTTAAAATCAAGTTACTTTTTATTTCAGGGAAACTAAATTAAGCAAACGTAAATCGGTTAAAAAAATAAACACCTAATTATTCCGTTAATGCAGGGATTTCATTTTTTATATTCTATTTTGTTTACTGTTATTAAACACCATAAAAAACTGGAAAATAAATTAGAAGCAGGAATTGAATGAAATAAAACCGGAATTAAATAAATCCTTCTGAAATTTTCGTAAGGTCTAGTTTAATTTTCTAGAAAAGTTCAACATAAATTTTTAAAAATGAAGACATTAAAATTAAAACAGACATGAAATTTAATTGAAAGAAAATATTCTTCATTCTAAAGAATTTGTTAAATTAAAAAAAAATCATTGATAAAATTGGCGCAGGTTTTTTTCGCCATAATTTTTGGTGTAAGACAGTTAAATAGGAAAGATACGAAAAACAAAAGATACG
This sequence comes from Parasteatoda lunata, assembly GCA_949128135.1. NCBI lineage: Eukaryota > Metazoa > Arthropoda > Arachnida > Araneae > Theridiidae > Parasteatoda > Parasteatoda lunata. The sequence continues at coordinate 9,902,243 of OX421973.1, read as the reverse complement.
AAATAAATTTAATCTTTATTTTTAATGCAGAAGGACTGCAGTCAATTTATTAAGAGAATGCCAATGAAACGTGAGGCGTCTTAACAGTTCCTCTTTGTGAGGATATTATGACAGCAAAGAGGATTAAGCATTCAAAATATTCTTAAATTGCAAAGGTTTTATGTTGATTAAAAAAATAAGTTTTATGAACGAGATATGATTTTTGAGAAAAATTCATTTTTTAGAACAACGGTTAAAAAGCACACTGTAAAAATATGTAGTGTAACATGGTTCGAATATGGTGTTGAAGAACCCATAAATTTCGATCAAGAAATATTTTGTTCCGGATTAACACCAAATCAAGCTTCCATATACGATATAAAGGATGTAAATTTAATCTAAATACATTAAATAGAAAAAAGATACAGCAAACTCCTGCACTCTCACACCATACGAGAATGATTTTCACTTTTGAAACCAGCAATGTTGGAGCATTTTGAATATTCAGAATAAAATAAAAAGGAGATGAAAAACGATTATTGATGACACCTCATGTTTCACTTCAGAATCAAATAGGAGTCAGTGATTTCAGTCCCGCAGCCAACAAAAGTTATTTGTTAAATTTATGTCGATTTTTTCCCCAAATATTAATTTGCAACTCCTAATTTATATATTTTCCTACTACATTTTTGACAAAGTATTTAAAAGAATAAATTGAGAAACAACATGTATATGAGGAAATGAGCAATAAAACATGACAATATAACATACTTTATGTTATGTTTTTTAAATAATTGTTTGATTATTTTTTTTGATATGTTACTGAGATTTTAAACACATTCTACAATTAGAAAAAAGTTTCGTCAAGATTACTGGAATATTGTAAAATTTACCCTAATTTTGGTTCTACGAGAACACTTAAAGCTCGGTGCAGAGGCCTTTTGGTAATGATTTTCGAAAAATTAACCATAAAATATAATTTTGTAATATATAAAATTTTGTATATATGATAAAATGTGTTAATTTAATCATGGTACCTTAGAGCATAGAATAAAAACCATTATTCTGTTAAATTTACTTTTCAGTTTTGACTCAATGTGTGCACAGTTCAAAATTAATGATTTTTGTTTTAAACTAAATTGCCTTGTATTATGTTCTAATCATCAATACCTGTATTATTTTCTGTATTTTATAAATTTGCTATCTTAGCGAACGAAATAAATTAATCAATAACAACTAAAGCTGTTCTGTATACTAACTATACTTTTCAAAAAATTACTTTTCAGTTTTGACTCATTTTTTACTCAATGTGTGGTGATAGGTGACCAGAATTTCCAGAAATCAGAAATTTTTTAACAGAAATATTTTCTGTATTGTCATTTTATTCGAATTTTTTTCTCCGTATAGATAAAAATAGTGAACTCAATGTTCATAAAAATGTTTTTTAAGAATAAGTAATAGTCAAAGAAAAGCGTTTAATAATTATAGTATTCATTAAAATTTTCTACTTTTACTTTTTTTAAAAAAAATTATTTATAAAATTGAACAATTTACAAGCTGTGATTTATTTAAATTTATGGTACATTCAGAAATTAGCTGTTATTTACTATAAACATAAAACGAAACATGTAGGCTTTGGAAATTAATGACACATAGTCATAATGGCTATCATATATTAAGAGACTTTGAAGTGTTAAGACTTAGTTGCCATCTGATAATACCTAAACAAAACTGAGGGTGTCAATAATGGAATACTAAAAGAATACCGTTTTCTTCTGAAATCCTCTAATGTGTGCAAAATATGATCGCTGTTTGTAAACAAATGTAAGGTAGGAAAAAATGAATTTTTTTTTTTAATCTGTTTAATTAGTTATTTTGTTTTTGTTTACTATAAGCAAGTGTAAAATAATTTAGATAAAATAAGTAAATAATTTTAATAATTTTCACTTTGTGACCTTATATGATATCACATTTCTGGTATAATTACCGCCCTGTACGACAATATTTTTAGTAAAAAAGAAAGAATGAAAAAAACATAATTTAGATGGTAAAACCAAAACATACGGTCATTTAACCTATAATTTAGTAATTTTCCCATTCATACGGTAATGGTTAACCGACAATTCATATTTTCAAGATTATATTCCTTATTACCCACTTTTAGGAAAAGATACAAAATTGAAAAATAGATTTAACCGAATAAATAATTTTTATGCAATTCTCATGATATAATTACCAAAATTCTCCATAAATATTACCACATATTATAAAACACAGTTAATTTTAACAAAATCATCACAGAAGCGCTCCGGTTAAATTACCGAGATTTTTGGTGTTCCGTCTCTGGTGTCAAAAATTACCGTATTAATTTGTGCACAATTTTTTAATTGTAGCACAAATTACCATAGTAATTTATGCTAGTTCCTGGGAATAATAATTCCCAGGAATAATTAATAATAATTCCTATTCAAGGAAATTATTATTAATTTCTCCTGTTTGTTCCTTTTTTGTTCGATTTTTTGTTTTAAACTTCAGAATTGGAATTTTTTCTAGTGCCAATTGAACAATGCACCCAAATTACTTGTTGCACTTAACCATTCAACTGTTTATTTACGTTTTTATGAAATACAAGAAAAATAACAAAATTCTTTGAAACTCATGCTCTCGTGAAATTTTAAACATTTAAACATGAAGCGAGCTAATTCTTTTTCTAGAAAACACTCTCCCCAAATTGTAACATGGATTCACATATAAAAATAATATAATGAATAGTGTAATTAATAATATCCAATCAAATACATAAAAAATATTTTCTGAGATTATATTTTGTTATATTAGTTTTAAAACTAAAATAAACTTATTGGTTTACGAAGACATTAATTAAAAATTTGAATCTAAATTTGAAAATAACTGCACAGTTCAAAATTAATAATTTTTGTTTTAAACTAAATTGCCTTGTATTATGTTATAATCATCAATACTTGTATTATTTTCTGTACTTTATAAATTTGCTATCTTAGCGACCGAAATAAATTAATCAATAACAACTAAAGCTGTTCTGTTTACTAACTATACTTTTCAAAAAATTAAAACATTAAAGTAGTATACCTGAACCTTGAAATATAATACAATACAAATCTTTTAACCTTGTTTTCAATGTTAACAAGCTTAAGAACAATCCTTCTAACTCTATATTTTTAATAACAAAATTACTCTCCTCTGTTATTAAAGATTTTTAAAAAAACATGCTGAAAATTTTTTACAAAATATTGATTAAATAAAAAAAATTTTCTTGACATGAAATGGAATATGCGCTAAATTTTGTTAGAAAAAGTAAACAAAAAGTTCGAAAATGTAAACAAATTTCCCTATTTCGAACCTAGAAAAATTTAAAATAAAATTTTATTTTTCATACTATTGCGCAATTTGAAGCTAATGTTTCTCATTTTCAAGCGTTTTAAAATTAAAATATTTGATGCAAAAATTTTGTGCCACAAATGTTTAAAAGTAAAACAATAAAAAGTTTGTGTTTTTATTACATTAAAGCATAATATACAAACATCTCATGCATTTTTGAGAATAACTCGAATTTATTGTGTTGTAGAGATAGTAATTCCTTAAAACTCGTTCAAATGCACATATTTGTCATACTGAAGTAAATTTAGCAAATAAAATAAATTTAGCTATTCTAAAATTTAATCATAAGAAAAAGAAATATTTTCATTCAGACAAACAACCCCTTACTTTTAAGTTAATTTCCTCTAAGAATGTAATTAGACAAATGAAAAATTTGCGATTTCATAATTATTAGCAAAAAGTTTTTATTTCGTTGTGCATTTCATCTCACTTAGAATTTTAGGAAAGTGCGCAAGAGGAATTTTCAGTACATTTTAATTCAGTAATTTATAAAAATATGCATAGGGCTGTTGCAAGAAATTAAGACTTAGAATTTTGTCCTCTCCTAATTAAAAGTACGTCTAAAGTACATTCTCGAATCTTAATTAAAACTTGGAAGACCTTCCAAAACCTTTTTTACGATTTAAAGTATATTTAAAGCAAAAAAGATGTATTTAATTTTTTTTTTAAATTATTTATCACGTTAATTTTAAATCAAAATGCATAAAATAATTTTACACTTTCCTTAGAAAATTACGAGTTATTATTAAGTTTTTACTATAATATTTTGTTAAAAATGGTTATAAAATATATTTTCTAAATAAAATATTATTATAAATATAAAATATACTTTTTTATAAACTTATTTCTTATAATTGTTTAATTAATTATTTTTAAAATTAAATTTGAATTTCATATCAATATGAATTTCATTATAAAAATATGTAACACTATATATTAATAGAAAATCATTATATTTTCAAGTATATTAAAGCTCTAATTAATTTAAATCGCTTGTAATTCTAACCTCAAAATAATATCAACTCCGTGTATAGATTTGATGCATATAGTCGCATATTATTACTCATAGGTTTCTTTATGCTAATTTTTATTTACTATTTTATCCTTTTTATTAACTCATTTTTATTTCTTTATGCTCATTTTTAGTTTATTTTTATTTAACATTTTTATTACTCATTTTTCTAACTTTTAAATATTAAATAATAAGGCTACTAATTAAATTAATTATAGTTTCAGTTGTTAATTATGTAAAATTATCCTGTGGGAATATTCTTCCTGGTGGAGAAATTTTCGTAAACTCCAATTCCCTATGATATATTTTACCTGAAATTTGAGGAAATTATTGTCTGAAATTATGAAAATTCTTTAAATACTCTTTAAATAATGATAAATAAGTTAAGCAATTTATATAATATTATAATATATTGCTTTAATGTAATTCATTTCAACTATAAAACAAAAAGAGATATTAAACAAATAATCCCAAGAAACTGAAAAAGAAAACGCATTTCCAAGTGTTATGGAGAGTAGGGGAGAAACTTATATCGCTAATAAGGGATTCAGCAGTCAGATGAATTAAATAAGATTCCAGGTCATCAAAATAAGCTGATATAACTCGGGTGGATAAAATTTTAGCATTGTCGAAATAAAGTTCAATGAATACATGTACAATGTACAATATTAAATGTACAATGAATACATTTAATTATGATTTACCTCTCAGCCACTGCAATTTTTCTTGTTCTGTTTTTCATCTTTATTCTCTCTCGGCTTCCGTGGTTTTTCTAGTTTTGTTTCTCAACTATATTTTTACATTTTCGGTGGCAACTTTACGTTTTTATTTCAACACATTTTTGTTTATTTTCATTCACGTCTGGCAAGTCTTGAAAATGGATGCCTATTTCTGAAGCACTTGAAACATGCCAACTATTATTTCATTTTTCTTTATTTCTAAAGCGAATGAAGTTTTCAATGAGGTAATAACTGAAGAAGATAGTTTCAACATTGTAAGAAACGCTCACTTGCATATTCGTCTTCCTGCACTAGATCATTAAAATTAAAATTATTGTTGTTTTATTGTTGTTTGTTAAAGTAATCTCATTGAGAGATCATTATAATATAAGCAGGTGGGAGAGCCAAGGTTTTATTTATTTTACAAGATTTTGATTGAAAAAAATTAACTTAAAATTACGGTGTCTATAACCAGTGGAATTTTGAATTAATTACATAGAGATATTCTATAAATTAATTGTTCCAAATATAATTTCCAAGCAGAATTGTATATCAAATCATTATCTATATTAATAAAGTGGAATGTATTTAAATCAGAGTAAAAAATATGTAAAATTACAGCATTTTAAAATGCATAAAAATGTAGGTAAATGCATTTACATTTAATAAATATTATAAACAGGATGAATATGATTCATTGTGTGATTGAATTTTAGAATTGACTGAATTTTCGAACTTTGTTTGAATTAAATATTGGCTAAATTTTGGAACTTCGCGTTAATTTAGAATTGAATGAATTTTAGAACTTTGTTTGAAATTAACGCTATTTGAGTTTTTCGAACACTATTTTGAATAGATTACCAACAGTATGTCAAATTGTTCTAAAAATGCTCAAAAGTACTTTCGAGAGTTGATTAGCAAAGCCCCCCGTAGTTTAAGAAAAAAATTTAATTGATTTGAATTTTGATTGAGTTTAATATAAGCATTTAAAAATCTAAATATTTATTCAGTATTACAGCAATCTACAAAGAGGTACAAATTCCCATAGCTAATTTATGTCTTTTAAAATTTCAATGGAATAAAATACTGGAAACCTTTTTTGAACAAAGCAATATTATGGAAATATATAAAAAACAAACACAAATGGAATAAACGTCATAAAATATCGCCTTGAGAAATGAGTTTAAAACATACTTGAACACAATGTGAACATTTTTCTGAATTGCAAAACTAAAATGAATTATTTTCAACAATTCTTAACCACAATTTCAATCTCTTTTTTTTTTTTCGGGTTCAGTATTTTTTCTTTTGCCTGATGAAGACATAATTTCCGGTCTAACGATTCTAATGTTTCCGGCCAAGATAAAATAGTCCGCTTTTCCTTTCCAGAATTTTCTAATCGATTAAGCACTCAAGATGACAATTTTCATCGTTTTAACGAGCCTGTGGAACCTTTTCCAAAAGGAGCGCTTACGGCTCAAAAGATTCTAACGGTAAATGTATAAAAAATGCAGACGGCATTTAAATTGCCACTTTGCAATGAATTTCAGAAGATTAGAATTATCTAATACATTAACATTGTTTAATTCAATTTCAATATTTTAATAAGGTCATTTATGTTTCAAAAAATTGAAAAATTTTGCAATTGTAATACCGGTTGATTAAAAAATGGCAAGCTTTCCTCTTTTACAGGAAATTTAAAAGAGGTTAATAGAATGTAATTAAGCGTTGTATGTGTAATGATCGAAGCAACTTTTTAACTTTACAACCCAACATTTTCGCATGAAGTATTTTTAATTACTCCTCTTAATGCATGCGTTAATGGAAAATGTAAGAAAGCGTATAAACTTTTGAACCCGGCTACTTATTTTGAAGGTAAAACAAAGTTCTTTTCAATTTTTTTATCAGTTCCATATAAAAATTTCCTCTTAAAGTTTTGGAAGGGGAAACAACTACTGAAGTGCTAAATAAACGGGTTTTAAAAGAACCTTACGTCACAAATACTTAAGTTAAGAGGAAACTACAACATTATAAACTATAAAATATCAGTCGTTTAAACCTTAAGTACTTGAAAATCATAAGTACTTTAAAATTAGTATTTAAGTTTCTAACTTTATTTAGAAATAAAAAAGGGAAATTCTATTTAGATGAACTACCTTACATAAATATTTTTATTTTAATTAGGAGGCTCGGCCCTCTACTCTTTTCGTTCTCCAACCTTCGCAAATTACAGGCATCCGTCTTTGTTTTTCTTCTCTAAAAATTCAATATTTATCGAAAGAAAAGAGTGTTTTGTTGATAAAATGTATAATTATTATGATTTTATTTAAAAACATATTGTTAATATTATGATAACTTGCATTTGAAAGATAATCAACTGTTTTTGAAAACAATTTAAAATTAGGAACACATTAGAAAATTAAGATGAGTAACACAATACGAATTAATAAATTAGAAATAATTTTACTTTTAAAAAATCTGTAGCAATAATCTTGTATCTTTTGTTCAAATTGCAAATATTATAAATTTTCATTTTATAATATTTGCAATTTGAACTTGATTGATTTTATTGCAATTTGATTTGATTTTATTGCAACACTTATTTTTTATTTTTTTTCATTTCAGTTTATTTTATTAATTTTGTTGTTTTTATTCTGACATCAAGTCAAGCATGAGCTTATAAAATGAATATCTCGATAGAGGTTAATATAATTTTCTACAATAATGGATAAATAAGTATAATTACTTTTAAGAAAGATTAATTTACTTAGTATTGAAGTGTAACTTAGTATCTTATAAAAGTTTCTGAAAATTGATAGATTCTGCGAGTCAACACGTCCCGAATTCTCGTAATTATAGAGTCATGAAAAATATTTCAGTAGATGAGGGTGTGCCTAGGACAGACAAAATACAGTCAATGAAAGAATTTTTGTTTGCATTTGAAATTTCTACTGAAAATTTCGTAAGTTTCAGAGCAAATTAAAATCGCAATATCACTTAACAATTAAGCATTAAATTAAACTTTTATTAATAATTCCGATAAAATTTGCAACCATTAAATTTTTAAACACAAAAACGACATAAAAATTTTATTTTCATAAAACGCATTCCTTTCAATATTTCAAAAAACAACACGAGCCATAAACCCGTTTCCATTTTCTAACTTACAAAACTTAGTATCTCTAATAATGTTTTGTGACAAGAAAAGTTTCTTAATAGAATGTACCCTAGAATTTAATGTATAAACTTGTTACACCCTAACAAGCTTTGAGCGATGGTAACTTAATGCTATATATCTTTTTCTCAACAGCCCCAGTGAGGAAAAGTTAGGGCTGTAAAAGGTAAAAATCGTAAAACAAAATCATAAAACCCCTTCCTAAAATCTTTTCAAAGAGATCTGTTGAAAAGATACTTTTATTCTTGGTCTTTTCCCTTTCGCTTTAACCTCTATTTATCTTTTGTTCCGAAACACATTTTGTTGCGTGTTTGCAAGTTTTCGCGCGGCTACTTAGAGGTTCGACGCCGAACCAAAAAAGATGAACATCAAAAGGGCACTAAAAGAAAAATAATAAAAGCAAGAAACGAAAAGAAAAGAAATAATGTTTTCGACAGAAGGATGACACTTTATAGAAAACATTTACTTGGAAAATATTTTTAGGAAGTCCTATAAATATTCCATAAAAAAATTTTGCTAGCATAAGTTTTTTTTATGCGAATAAATGGTATACTAAGGAGTTTGACTATTGTACTTTAGTCGATACAAAACCATTTGCCTGAGTTCATAAAAAAAAAGGTTTTCTATGATAATTAAATATTTTGGTAGCAGAATAACTATGATAAGAACAACTTGGGTTTAATCCATGAGCTTATTAGAAAACAATCCATAATGGGGGTTGGAAATCTGTTGTCTTATGATATTATTACTGTTTATATATACTAATAATAAAACATATAGTATATTTTAAACACTATTATTTATTATTATTAACTTCTGAGCATTATCAAAGCTGATAAACACTAAATAATAATAATTCTGTTTACAAACGATGATTTTCATAATAATTATATATTTCGGTAAAAACATAAAGATAATAACAACAATATGGATCGAAGTGATTCTTGGAAAACAATGCCTAATATAGATAAATTGTATAATTTTAAAATGTTATTAGTGTTTAGTAAATACTAAAATTCTAACTTGTTTACAAACAATGATTTTCATAGTAAATATTTTTCTTGGTAAAAACATAAAGATGATAGCATATGGGTGCAATTAAAGAACTGATTAGAAGACAATACTTAAAGTAGAAAATTTTATTTTGTTATCTTGAGATATTATTAATGTTGAGTATATACTAAAATTCAAGCTTTTCCACTTTGGTAGGGATTACAAATAATGTTTTTCTCGATTAATAAATATTTTGGTAATAACATAATGTTAATAGCAATATGGATATGATCGAAATGATTATTATAAAACCAAGCTTAGTTGGGAGAAATTTTGTTATCTAAGTTACTATTAGTATTTAGTTTATGCTAAACTTCAAATTATTGCCTAAGTACTTTTTATAAACATGATAACAATTTCTTGATCATTAAATAGTTTAGTATTTAATATAGTTATGACAGCATTTGGGTACAATCTAGAAGCTAATGAGGAACAATGCTTTGTTGGGAGAAGTTTTATTATCTCGAAATATTACTTGTGTTTAGTTTAAACTAAAACTCAATCTATTGCTCTTACAAATATAGCAATATAACAACAAGTAACAATATGAAGATAATAGCAATATGGAAATGGCTGAAGTGATAATTACAAAACAATGCTTCGTGGGGAAAAATTTTGTTATCTTGAGATCTTGTTATCTTGTTATCTTGTATGTACTAAAACTCAAGCTATCGCATATTGGTAGTCATTACAAACAATGATTTTCATGATTATTAAAAATTTTGGTAACAACATAAAGATGTTAATAACAATATGGATTTGATAAAATCGCTGAGTTATAACAATGTGGTATAATTAAGCAATTTGAGTATAATCGAAAAGCTTTTCAGAAAACAATGCTAAAGGGAAATAAATTTTTCTACATAAGTTATTATTAGTGTTTAGTTCATACTAAACTTCGAGTTAATGCACTTTGATAGTATATATAAACAAACACTTTTCATGATAATTAAACAATTTTGTGATTACGCAATTAGAATAACATTTAGGTATAATAGAAGTGCTGATTAAGAAACAATATTAATTGAGAGAAATTTTTTTATCATGAGTTATAATAATTGTTTGGCTTATACCAAAATTTAAACTACTATACTTGTTTGATAGTATTCACAAACTATAAATATTATGTTAATTCAATATTTTGGTAACAAGGCATAAAAAAAAACAATTTTTTTGTATAGTTATAAGACTTATTAAGAAATAACAATAAATAGGGATATATTTTGTTTCAGAACGTAATTTTCCTGTATTCACGATAAATTTAAATTATACTAGTTATACTATTGTACTTTTGAGAGCTTTAAAAAATTATTTACACAATATTTCAATACGGGAATAAAACCACCAATTGGAACTGATAGAGGAGATAGCAAATTTTACTTAAATACTTTAGAAAATGCTGCCTCGATGCATTCCATCAGGCAAGAGCTTCAAGTATCGCAGTATTGCATGTGTGAAATAACAGAACAAATATAAGTACGTAAAATGGTTATTTATTCTCCTTTTGGATTACTTATAATTTGGATAGTGACTCCGTTTCTATGTGACTCTTTTTTTATGCCTCCTTTGCCTCTTCTTCGATGTTATAATAGAAATGAAAACATTTTCCTTCCCCTTTAAATATTTCAAATTCATATGGACATAACCCCCTGTATATGGGCAGTGAAAATAATAAATATAATTTTATGGCAATTGAAGCATCTTCCGCATTCTTTAAATATTATAAGTCCCTTTATCATACTATTTCATTTGACATTCAGATTTTTTCTTAAATCCTTGACATGGATTCTGAAAATATATATATTAAGTGCGGGGATTACGTATCATCTTATAAAGAAGATTATCAGATATATACATGTATACAACTAGCAACAATATTCTTTATAAAATGAATAATTGAAAGCCATCTAGACGTAAAAAATTTTTACTGAAAAAAAGCATACACGCTATCCAAACATAATTGTTATATTTAATTGGTAGAATTTAAGATCTTGTCTACATTCAGTTACACTAGTATCCTTACATTTCGCTCTTTCATAAGTTAAATATAAATATCAATAGGGCTTGAAACTTAATTTTTCAAAAACATAAATATTAATTTTTATTTGATTTAACACATATCATAGCAAACTTGATAAAATCATATGTTTTTAAAAGTATGTTTTCTATTAAATAATTAACCCCTTCAGTGCCAGATGGGGGGAAAAGAAACACTTCCAAGTCCGCAAGCACCTAGTTTACGTACAAGAGAGTACATATGCATATATTTCTGTAACTCTACATATAGATGCGTATACACTAGAATACGTATACATACAAAAGTACTAAAGAGTACTTATATGAGATGTAATACGCGAGAGGTGAAGTGAGATGATCTTACGCTATTTGAGTCAGAATGGCTTGTTTCGTCTTGGGCTGTGAATCATAATTTTGAAGGGGTAAAATACTTATAAATGAAATAAGTACACTTGGTGCTAAATTGACTTAATTTATTACGTTCCTAAAGTATAACTGTTTTTTTTATAATTATTTTTGTTTACTCAAGCATTTATTGACATTCTGAATAAGAATCTTGCTAGCCATTCCATGTTGCATCTATAGATTCTTTATCCTTTCACCTCTTTCAGAAGAATAGTAGATCATTCTTAATCTAATCTAAGTCTCACGTCCCTTCCCAAAGATGAAGCTTCCTCATGCCGATTGGATGCCAATTTTCAATTGATCCCGGAGCCTTTTGCTCATCTGCCTAACAATGGCCGATCACTTTAATCCTCCAGATTGCAGAAATGCTCGGACATTAATCCCATGGGGTGTCTACCCTACTCCCATTTAAGCCATTTAAATAGAGAATATCTTCTCTGTGACTTTTGGCTGTGCTGTTGCGCTCACCAAACCAACAAAGGTAATGGCCAAGGTGGGGGTGGAAAGAGGCCTGTAATCCTTAATGTCGGCTTAGATTAGTCGGCTCGTTTCTCATTTGTGCCGAAGTAACTAAGTGTGTATGTGTGTTTGTATTGTCTGGAAAATGAGAGATACGCGAGAGTTTTGATGAGAGCCACGGGAGTCTAAAGAGCAAGGCATTTCTGTAGAGGGCTTGGCTGCTCTAACGATTTAAAGTCACTAATGATGCCAAGAGGGCTGTTTTGACGACGGGTTTTCAGCCAATTTAGTTCCGTAAGTAAATAAATCCGAAATTAAGTTTGACAATAATTGTTGGGATAACTCATTGTGTTTGAGTTTATATATAATATTTACGAGATGAATAAGGACTTTATTCTGACGTATGCGATCATTATACATTTTGCATCAGTTAATAGAGAAATGATACTCACAATCAATTATTTTATTTAAAATATTTCTGCCAAGTATGAGATATTAATATTGCATCTTATTTATTATTTGACAAAAAAGTCTAGCAAAATGACCGTACTGTATCGGAATAAAATTTCTGGTTAGGAAAAAAAAATAAACTCAAGCAATAATATCTAAAATATCCATGGGTGGCCAACCTGCAGCTCGCGAGCCACATGCTGCTCTTTGAAGGATTATTTGTAGCTCTCGATAAATGTGCCCGAGTTCCCTTTTCATTTTTGTGCTATTATATTTTTTAAAAAAATATTATCGTTCCTTGACGAATCGACAGATATCACAGATCTTCCGCAATTGGCAGTTTTTATACGTTTTGTTTTACTTGACTTCGCTGTTAAAGAAGAATTATTATATTTAGTAGCACTTCAAAAGTCAATCCGCGGTGTCGATAGTAAAAACTTTTGATGTGCCTCTTAATAAACTTGTAAGCATTGCAACTGATGGAGCTGAGGCAATGCTGGGTAAAAAACATCGGTCTTATTGAGATTTTAAGAGATGATTCTCAAATTCAACAATTCATACCGATTCACTGCATAATTCACCGAGAACATCTCGTTACAAAATATTTAAAATATCCTGATGTTATGAAAACAGTGTTACACATTGTAAGTTACATTCGCCCTTAATGCAAAAAATCATCGACAATTCAAAAATTTCCTTAAAGAATTAAAGGACGAAGAACTTCCAAATGACATTAATTTCTTTTGCATTGTTAGATGGTTATCTAGCTACAACGTATTAAATTGTTTTGTAGATTTGCTTGATCCGATAACTGCATTTCTAAAAGAAAAGGAAATAACCCATTCAGAATTAGACGATGACGAGTCGTTACAAGACAATGTTTTTAACTGATGTCATGGAACATTTGCAAATACTGAATTTACAATTGCAGGGGGAAAGATAAAATAATACCTCACAGTGTATATTTAGTTTTCAAACTAAATTACAACTTTTTCAAAAGGACATTAAAAATAAAACAATTTGTCATTTTTCTCGAATTAAAAAAGTTTGTTCCAATATTAAACAAAAAAAGCTCAACGAGTATATAAAAAAGCTAGAAGGAATATTGACGGAATTCCAAAATAGATTTCAAGACTTTAAATATTTTAAATCTTCTCTTGATTTTTTTCTGATACCATTTGAAATTAACATAATTCAAGGTAAATTTTCCATTTCTAATAAAATTATGTCCCAAAAAGCATCTGGAGATTTAGAATTAATGGAGATGCAAGAAAATCAAGCTCTACAATTAAAATATAAGTCGACGTCAATTACTGAATTTTGTAAATTTGCATCAGAATCGAAGTATTCTGAATTAAAAAAGGCTGCTTGTCGAATTATTTCAATATTCGGAACAACGTACTTAGGCAAATCATTTTATTTCACTTTCAAATTCGTGAAATTCAAACACCGATCAGTATTATCTAACCAACATCTCAAAGAATTACTTAGAAGTGATGTCACCAATTATTTACCAAATTTTAAAGAGTTATCAAAAGAAGTAAAATAAATGTGTTTAATTTTTAATATTTAAATTCAATGCACATATTTTGTACTTTTATTTATATTTTTTCAATAAATATAATTTCCGTAAAAAAAAAATTCCATCCCTTTTTCGCCTACCTTTTAAATACGTATTTAATTGCGGCTCTCGAAAAATTTCAAATTTTAAAAAATGGCTCGATTATCAAGGAGCTTGGCCACCCCTGAAATATGATGTATTTAAACCATTCAGTAGGTAATGTTTCCGGTAAGATGATAAAGTTTACCAGAAATTCTTTTTTCAAAATTTACAACACAATTAGTAAAAAAACAGAAAAGTAATATAAACCGAATAAATACTATTTATGCCATGCTTTAAAGTATCACCATATAATTACCAAATTTTATCACATACTATCAAACTATATTTTATTGTTTTTTTACTAAAATAACTAACTTTACTAAATTCAAATACTATTAATTTACTTACTTTACTAAAATTACTAACGCTCTTCAGTATAAATTACTAAACTTTTTGGTGTTCCCATGGACCCAGAAACACGATAAATTTCACCATATCCTGATAGTTTTTTATCATAAATTTTCTCTCAGTGCAATATTCTCAAACTTAAAATCTAAAATGTCCTAGTAAAATATCATTTATACTTGTTTATTGGTATATGTTTATTATGTGAAATTTATTAATTTTATTTGTACAAGGACATGTTTTAGCATTATGCTGGGCATTTATAATTTTGTTAATATTAAATATTTGTATCATTGCATGTTGTAATTGTAATATTTGTAAATATTAAAATGTTGCTAACATGTAACAGTGATGCTAAATGTCGAAAATACAAGACATAAACATACGATAAGATCTGAAAATATTTTTTCAGACTTTCATTTACTAAAATATTTTTGAATTCATAAAAATGTATTAAATATCTATATATATATTTCTCTTACACGGCACCAAAAAAAAGCCTCATTACAACTTCCCGAATGGCAACGTTAGAAAATCGACCAATGATTGCATCTAAAAATGTCACATGCCAAATCTAGCTGAGGTGGCTCAACATATAGCGCTTTTAAAAACGGAAACAATAA